>CM046816.1:5194504-5880696 GCA_025617385.1 Murraya koenigii
GACGAAATTAAGGTGTTGATGCAGTTTTCTCAGGCCCTTTCAAACAATGCTAGAATCTTCCGTCATGGCTAGCTCGAGCTCGAGTAGGACTGCCTCCTCTTCCTATTCCTTTTTTTCAGAATGGAAGTCTCCTGACCGCACTCACGTAAAACAATGTCGTGGATCGCCGGTGTTGTTCTCGCGAAACCCTCCGACGATCAAGTCAAGAATCGGGTTGTTTCTTTTGGTATCTCCCTTAGTTAGTGAGACCTAAGAATGAAAAGGAATTTTTGCCTTTCTTTGAATAAATATGGAGTTTTTCTGAGAATCGTGATAAAAGGAAGTAAGGATAGTGAGTAACCCGTCTGAATTTTTGGAACCCCGCAACTTGCCCATTCGCTTCCTTTTATTCTCCTGCTTTTCCCGCCTTTTCTCTCCGAGAGCATCCGCTCCTCGCTGCAGGTGTCTCGGTCCCTCCGATGCACCGAGATTGGCGAATATTCCCTGGGATGCGCTACTGCCTCCTTAACCCGGCTCACATGGCCGATCACCATGCCTGCATGTGCGCAAGGAATGATGACACCGTGGGGACATGTGTCGACCATTGGCAACAAGCACTCACCACCATCCCTCGTGGGCCCCTGCTCGTGCATCGAAGGTGTGCGGAATCTAGAGGAAACGGGCCTGACCGTCCCGAGCCGGGTCTTACATTCCATTTGACCGCAACGAGCAGTAAAGGAGAGCTCTGTCTCGATCGCCTCGAGCTCCTCGTCCTTGTCCAACCTTGGCCTGACCCGATGACCTCCAAGCAGCAAGAGAGCTCAAGCTCTGACCTCCAATTCCTCGACCTCGACCAGCCTTCGACGCCCAGCGAGATCGCCTTCGCGCTGCTGCTCGGACTTCCGCCGAGCTGGGTCGACCTCTGGTATTTTATTCGAGCTGAAGGGCCTCGAGGAGACCCGCCTGATATTACCCAAACACTCGCCCCCGCTCTAGTCTTTGAGTGAAATGAGATAAGACCGAAACTTATTAACGACGGGCCGACTTCGCTGCCTTTTACGCTTCCTCACGCTCCCCGCTTGTCTCCCACTTTCATCATTTCGCATTTAACGCGGACACGTGGTAGATCCCGGTCGCATGCTCAACTTCAGCGGACGTGACTCGAAGGTCGCGGCCCTCGATCTTCGCTACCGCTCATCAAGAGACGCATCTTTGCCTTTCCTCTTTTAAAACCCTTGATTTCTTCAATCGCATTCCTATCGCTTCATTTTTACTCAACCCGTAATTTTCTGCAAGTGCTTCTTCGCCTTCTTCTTCCGTGTCATGCTATTCCTACTGCCTAAACCTTTCTCTCAGTATCCGTGTACAACCCTTCTTCTTTCTATCTTCACCATTTTTCCTTCTTCCCGGTCCTCGATTTCATTCTGGGTAGATTAAACTCTAGAAAAATGTCCTGCAGAGCCCGTAGGATGTCTCCCGAGGAATCTTCCTCTTCAAACGAAGTAGAGCCTCTAAGTATAATTCCCGTGAGGGATTCTAGTCTCGGCGGGCATTGCTCATGCACGAGGCCCAACCAGACGAGGAAAGGCCACCAAAGGTCCGAGGGTAGTGGATACCCCATTGACCAAACGAGGTGTGAAACCACCCAGCTAGATTCGAATAGACTTAGGATACTTACAACATACCCGATAACGTGGACTTAAAGTTACCGGCAGGGTGATATCCCCACCGTCCCCTCGTGGTATACGACCTTCCATCCGAATGCTTCAGCTGGGGTCAGCCACTCGCAAACTTTATTTCGCCTGGTTTTGTCCAGATTTCGTCCCGCCCCGGACGCTTGAACCCGAACCGGTGGAGGGTCCTTTCCTGACTTTCAGATCGTGGAAATGGTGCGATCTCGGGTGAACCCCAGTAGGGAAATAAAGCACCAGACGCCTGAAGCGCAGCCCAAAAGATGCTAGTCGGTACTACCTTACCTCCAACACGAAGCGGTAAGAAACCCATTACCAACCTCCCAACCTCCTGTGGTAACCGGAAGAGCAAATTCTTCTTCGCTGAGGGAGAACTGGGCACGCCGCACCTCTCACCGAGGGGTCCCTCCTGCTCCACTGGCATTTTTGCACTCCGAGTTGTCTATTTGTCCGATGAATTCTTATTTTAATTTTTCTACTCGTGATCTATTCTCATTATTTTTCTTTGTCGCTTTTGTAATTTCCTGGTGCTTCTTTCAAGATCGGGGAACAACTTCAAGCACACATAAAGACCGCGACTTGACAACGCCGACCTCACAGGTGGAGCCGCTTACACCCTGTAATTTTTGGAATTTGGCTTAGTGCCAGAAGAAATGAGAGGTGCGTGAGACGATGCACAGCGTTAGAATCGCCGAGGCGCGAGCACCTCAAGAGACCACGAGCGTAAACAGACGCCTCCGCCTCCACCTGCTGAGCTCCTCCTTCTACTCCGCAGTAAGCACGAGTAAGAACGTCCTCCTCGCAGCGCCATGACCACCGCCTCACCGCCCTCAACCGTAAGGTACGCAGGAGCAGTGGTCCGCCACCAGCACCGAGCCTTACTCGAGGAGCTTTACAGGGCGATGGATGATGATTCTTAGATGGACCGGAATCCTATGACGCCGACGAGTTATTCAAGGCTCTCCAGCCTCCTCCCGAACTTCAAGCACTGTGACTGTGCTCCAGTGCTAAGCACCCAAGACTCTCGTGAGGAACTTCGAGCAGCTGATCCGAAACTCGGAGCAGACTCGCTGGGGAGCCGAAAGAGGAGAACTCGAAGCTCCAAGAGAGAATGCCACCTTTGCAGAGGACAACAATGGTCGACTCTAGTGTTTCCCAACCTGCAGGAGTCGACCGACATCCGCGAGTGAGTTGATCGAGACTCGAAAGGATTTGGACACCCAGAGATCCTCCCACGAGAAGACCCTGGAGGGGAAACTTCTCGTCTGCAAGGGCAAACAGACGCTTTAAAGGTCCAACTTGCACTCGAGTACAACAACGGGTGGACTTCACCTTGACCGCCTCGTATGCTTTGGGCAAGGTACATCCCGAGGTCGACCTGCCTAAGGTCCAAGAGGGTGTTGCCGAGTACATACGCATTCACGACGCCCCACCCAAGAGTCCTGAGCTTCCCCGCCGAGCCACTGCATAAGACCTGGGAAGTTGTTCCTCCCCGCCGCCGGAGATGTTCCTCCTCCGCCGCCGACGCCTCCTCGCCGCCGGAGATGTTCCTCTCATCGCTGCTGGAGATGTCCCTCCCACTCGCCGACGCTCCTCCCGCCACCGATGACAATCCTCACGCTTAAACTTCCTTCTTTTTTTTTTTTTTGTACTTGTAATCACTTTAATGAAATAAAAAGCATATGTCGAACAACTCCTTTTGTGCTCGTATGTATATTCTCTTGTTTTGTATGTAAGATCGACTTCATATACTTGCTAAGTAAGAATTCGTAAGTGTTGGGCTTTTTATTTTATTTTATGCCCAAGTGTATTATCGCATGTTTAGTTTTTAAACTTAGGCTTGCAGTAGATTTGCCTCGAAGTTAGTTCGAGGCCTTCTGCTTGCTTTCGTGAGCTCTGGCCTTTCCGACCGACGCTCGCCTGTGCTTTGCAGGGCTCTATATATTGCGTAGCTTATTCGCTTCAAGCCCAATTTTGGTTCATGTTTAAATTTAATGTAATCTCCTCACGCTCTTCTTGCTCGAGCTTATAGCTATCGTGCTTGGCACCGTCCCACCCGAGGCTTAGGCTTGGGACCTCCGGCCTTGGCATTCTTCATGAGCTTCTTTGCTCTACCAGAACTGGCCTTGCTGGCACCGTCCCGCCTAAAATTTAGGCTTGGGACTTCGGTCTCAAGATTGTCTTCACGAGCTTCGCCGGCCTCGCACTGGCCTCGCTGGCACCGCCCCGCCTAAGATTTAGGCTTGGGACTTTTGGCCTCACTGGCACCGTCCCTCCCAAGACTTAGGCTTGGGACCTCCGCCTCGGCCACTGCCTTCATGAGCTTCTTCCGCCGGCCTCAGCACTGGCCTCGCCAAGCACCGTCCCCGCCTAAGACTTATGCTTGGGACTTCTAGCCTCCGCTGTCTCTCATGAGCTTCTTCCGCCGGCCTCGCAATTAGCCTCACTAGGCACCGTCCCGCCTAAGATTTAGACTTGGGACTTCTTACCTCGCGTTGTCTTCACGAGCCTCGCCGGCCTCAGCACTGGCCTCACTGGCACCGTCCCACCTAAGATTTAGGCTCTGAGACTTCGGCCTCAGCTTGTCTTCATGAGCTTCTTCCGCCGGCCTCGCACTGGCCTCACTGGCAACCGTCCCGCCTAAGACTTAGGCTTGGGACTTCCGGCCTCAAGATTGTCTCTCATGAGCTTCTTCCGCCGAGCTCAGCACTGGCCTCGCTGGCACCGTCCCCGCCTAAGACTTAGGCTTGGGACTTCGTCCTCGGCTGTCTTCATGAGCTTCTTCCGCCGTGCTCGCACTGGCCTCACTGGCACCGTCCCGCCTAAGACTTAGGCTTGGGACTTATGGCCTCGCGTTGTCTCTCATGAGCTTCTGCTCGGCCTACACTGGCCTCACTGGCACCGTCCCGCCTAAGATTTAGGCTTGGAACTTCCGCCACGCGTTGTCTCTCATGAGCTTCTTCCGCCGGCTCAGACTGGCCTCACTGGCACCGTCCCGCCCAAGATTTAGGCTTGGGACTTCCGGCCTCAGCTGTCTTCATGAGCTTCTTCCGCCGGCCTCAGCACTGGCCTCACTGGCACCGTCCCGCCTAGGACTTAGGCTTTGTACTTCCGGCCTCAGCTATCTTCATGAGCTTCTCTCCTGCCCCGAATCTGGCCTAGCTAGGCAACCGCCTCGCCCAAGACTTAGGCTTGGGACTTCCGGCCTTAGCTGTCTTCTCGCTCGGCCTCGCTATTGGTCTCGCTAAGCACCGTCCCGCCTAAGACTTAGGCTTGGGACTTCGGCCTTAGCATTGTCTTCTCGCTAGGCCTCGCATCTGGCCTCACTAGCACCGTCCCGCCTAAAAGCTTAGGCTTGGGACTTCTTACCTTAGCTCTTCGTGAGCTTCTTCTGGCTTCAACTTGAATTTATATTACAAATGCTTTCATACTCTTACACGCATTTGAGTTTTTACATATCCCCACGCCGAGAAGCTGAATCTTACATCAGTGCTGCTCCACTCGACCTCTCGACTTCTCGTCCATCCTGGACGAGCTAGGCAGATGCCTCCTGGTCCCGCTAATCGAGTGACCTCGACAAGTGGCCTTCCCAACTTGGTCCCAAGCACACCTCGCCTCGGGTCCTTCGTGGCTCGGTCGACTCTTCTCAAGCACTCCAATCACCCACCCTGAACGCTGAATGTGCACACTTCGTTAGTAATAACGAGCCACTCTCGTTAATATTCTCGCGATCTTAAGAATGACCATTCTCTCTTCTCTTCCAAAGAAGTCCAGACTCACAGACATCCGCTCGCTGCTTTGCTCCTCATCAAGTGTTCCGTCCGATGTGTCCCCATTCCTATTTCAAGCAGAACCATCGCTCAGGCCCAAACGCCAAGGAGAACTGGGTCTCTCAGTGGTCTGCTTTGCAGTGGGTCTCAGTAAGCCCATAAGACACCGTGCAGCTCGTCCACCTGTGCTCCTTTTACTCGCCCACCGGGTCTTCGTGAGGCGTTATATGGTTTTATTCGCGGCCTCTACTTGTCCATTGGCTCAGTAGCGTAGGGAGAGCAAAATTTCAACTCTATCCCCTGATTTCTACAGAAGTCTCCGAATTTGCTGCTGTCAAACTGCCTCCCATTGTCTCGTGACCAATGCACGAGGAATCTCATACCGCAAATTACATTCTTCCTGATGAAGTCGCTGGTTTTACTTTCCGTAATGCCGCTCAAGACTCCCACTCGACCCATTTGGTGAAATAATCGATCATGACTACGGCATGGGTGGCGACGCTTCCCTTCGGCAATGGACCCGATCAAGTCAATTTCCCATCGAGAAACCGCCACTGTGAGTTCATCACCGTAAGGTTCTCCTGAGGTCGAAGTTAGGTAGTTTGCAAAACTCCGCAACTTTGCAACTTTCGGTCTTTTCCCGAGCATCTCGGTGCATACGGGCTAAAGTATCCTCGCCTCAAGGCCTTGAAAGCCAAGGACCTCGAGCTGTAATGATTTCCGCAGATTCCTTCGTGTATCTCTTGAGAACATAATCAGCCTCCTTCCGGCTCTAAGACCGCAATGCGGGAGAGTGTACCTCGTCTATATAAGACCTCGTCGATGAGACCGCACTCGGCCGCTTTGCACTTCAACTTCCTCGCTTGCTTCTTATCTACCAAGACCGTCCCTTCCTCGAGGTAAGAAACGATCAGCCCATCCAGTGTGTCGCTTGTCGATAAGCTCATCACTCGCCCTCCCGCCGATGCTCGAGCAAGTCTTCATTTCCAAAATGATAGACTTTGTAACTCGGGGTCCGATGCGACCGCCATGCGAGCTATCATATCACTCGAAAATTCTTCCCTCGGATTTGCTCCACCTCGATAGCTTGAAACTCCCCATTACCGCTTCCACCTTCCGAGCGTAGCCTCCATCTTCTCCCGCTTCGTCTCGAAGCTCTCGCCGAGGTGGTTTGTTACCACCGCGAGTCCTGCTCAAGCTTTACCTCCTCTACTTTTACTACCGAGGCGAGCTTCAATCCCGCTTATTATAGCTTCAGACTCGACTCGATTGCTGGTAACTTCAAATTCTAATTTCACAACAGACAGCATCTCCGTCCCTTCATGACTTAGGAGCACAACTCCCGCCTCCGCCCCGATTTCCACAAGATCCATCTACCGTGGACTATCCATGTATTGGTCGAGGCCTCGAAATCTAGCTGGGCTCGCCTCCGCCTCCTCATCCTCGCAGCAGCACTCGACCACGAAGTCGCCTAAAGACCGTGCTTTTATGGTCGCTCGGGTCGGTAATTAATGTCGAACTCGCTTAGCTCCATCGACCATTTTACCAACCTTCCGTAAGTCTCGTGCTTGTACAGTAGTTTGCCCGAGGGTCGGTTTGTTAGAACCACTCACCGAATGTGCTCGAAAATAAGGTCTCACCTTGCGGTCACGCGACGTGGCCGCGGCCCATTTCTCCATCGACGGATATCGAGTCTCAACTTCCAACAAAGCTCGCTGCGTAATAAACAGTGGCACTCGCACTCGACTCGTCCCTTACTGTAATCGAGCTCGCTGCCCATCGGGACACGGCTAAGTATAGAAATAGACCGTCCCCGCCGAGGTGTCGATAGAATGGAGCTTCAATAAGTATTCTTTAACTGCTGAACGCCGCTCAGATTCCTGGAGTCCACTTTGTCTTCCCCGCCTTCTTCATTTCCCGAAAGAAGACTCCTGAGATTTATTCGTGGCTCGAGATACGAACCCATCGAGGGATGCCAGCTCACGGCCGACTTCAGATCTCCTCGAGGCTACTGGGACCTCATTTCCACCACTAGCCTTATCTTCTCCTGATTGGCCTCGATCCCCCGTGACCGACTCACGAAGCCTCAAGAATTTTCCCGAACCCACTCCAAAAGCACATTTCTCCGGGTTTAGCTTCATCCAAGATTTTCTTAAGAGTGCAAGGTCTCCTCTAAATGCCTTATATGCTCCTCCGCGCTCTTAGACTCGGTGATCATGTCATCCACATATACCTTCATCTGCTCGACCGATCAACGGCTCAAGACCTTATTCACCACCTCCGACATGCTGCCCTCGCGATTCTTCGTGACCGAGCGGCATGACCTCAGAAGCAAGACAAATTCTCGATTAGTGATGAAGGCCTGGCACTCCTCATCCGACCGGTACATGGAATTTGGTTATATCCCGAGAATGCATCCATAAACTAAGCAGCTCTGCGCCCCACCGTAGAATCCACCAACTGGTCTATCTTTGTAGCTGAAAGCTATCTTTGGGCAAGCCTTGTTCACATCCTGCAAGTCCACACACATTCTCCATTTCCCACTTGCCTTCTTCACCAAGACCACATTCGAGATCCATTCTGGTAGGAGACCTCCCTTATGAATCCCGCTTTAAGCAGCTTTTCCACCTCGCAACTGATGGCTTCATATCTTCCCGGTCGACGATCTCCTTTCTCGCCTCACCGGCTTAAGCATCTCTCCATATTGCCACCGCGACACGCCACTCGGGTCAATCCTGGCATATCCTCATGCGTCCATGCGAACACATCCGCTGTGCTCGCAGACACTCCACCAATTTTTCCTTCAACCGCTCGCTAATGCCCAAGCCGATCCGGATTTTCTTCCTCGTGGTCGCCTCGCCTCACCTCGACCTCCTTCAACTTCTCACCACTCTTGCCTTCCATTCCTCGATTCCCTCGAGTCCAAATGACGTTATCCGCGATGGTTTCTTTGGCCGCCACAACAGAAGCAACCTCGCCACCCTTTGACCGCCTTTCACGACTCCCTACAAATTCCATTTACTCGATACTTTAGTGCCAAGTAATGGGTGGATAGCACGACCGGTCGATCCTCATAAACGGCCTCCCTAGAATCGCTCGGTATAGGTCGGCTTCATCTACCACCACGAAATCCAAGATCATGTTCTTTTCAAAAGGCCTCGAGCCCATGGTTACCGCCAACTGATGATTCCTGCGAGGCATTAGCTTTCCTCCCCGAATCCTTTCAAGGAAGTGCTCGTCTCGCCAGAGGCTCGCACTGCTATTCCCAAATCCTCGAATGTGGATTCAAGAGAATATCCACCGAGCTTCCCGAGTCAACCAAGATTCTGGTCAACTTCCTTGTTCACTATGTTGGCTTTTACCACTGTGGCATCCTCGTGAGGGCACAAGACCCCTCCTCGTCCTCCTCCGTCCACATAATTGGCACCGCCGACCTTGGCCTTTTGGCAATGGGCAATGAATAGACCTCCCGCCTAGCAATGCAAGATATCCGCAGTAGTTTTTCCGAGCCCTATTTGAACTTCCCCGCCATCGTGGCCCTCCCGAGATCACCCTCGTGGACGGTGGTTCCATGTCTATTTCATAAGCTCTGGCCATCTTCTTCAGTCACCGCTCAACCACCGGATGTCCTCCTTCAATAAACTCATCCAAGTACCGATTCCCAACCGCATCCTCCACCCGGTTCTTCAAATCAAAGCACTCATGATGTGGAATGGCCGTGGTCACCATGGAAACGCAGAACCGCCTCTGTCCCGCTTTGCCACCGACTTGGCTATCAAGGCCGGAGGGCTCAAGAATCCTCGCTCTCACCACTCAAGTATCTCTTCGAGAGATACCTTCAACCTCGTATCGCCTGTAAGCTGGGCTCGCCTCCACCACTCAGACGCCCGATCCGCTGGGAAACTTCTGTAGGGTGGCAATGGGCGATCCGCCTCATATGGTTCATCTCAGTGTCCGCTGGTGGCCGATCGAGGGATGCGTGGTCGCCATGACGCCTGCACTCCCCGTGATCCCGACCAAGATCTCGCGAGGTGGCAGGGAACCATCCTCGTGGGAGCTCTCGTAAGTGGTCAGACAGACACCTCGGTCCCTCGTCGCTAAGCTTGTAATCCCTGGACAGACCTTCTTTCTCTTTCTTCGCTCCATTGACCGCTCACTTCTCGCCTTTGCAGCCTTCTCCTCTTCAATTACCATATCCAGCTTTACCCGCTCATATACATCCGAATATGAACTGATCAAGGACTCCGCAGATTATACCATGGTCTCCCATCCCGATCCCATCCTTCACCCTCCTCATCGACTGGGATGATTAAACGCGCCAAGATCTAGGACCGATCTATGGTATCTTTTGACAAACTCCCGAGGGACTCTCCCTCCCTCCGCCTTACTTCGATAGCTCCATCATGTCATCCTCACGGGTCATCACTACCGAAATTGCTCTGCGAACTCCCTACACATCCTGCTCAAAGCTCAAGATGCTTCCCTGCAGGAGCCTCATGCAGACCATTCTTTTGCCCTTCCCTCAAGAGCGAGCTGGAAGGCCCTCGCACCTCCGTCGCCGACTGCACCTTGCACTCCTATCATGTCATTAAACCGCTCTATATGCACCAATGGATCGCTTTTCCCAAAAATTTTAGATCCGGAAGCTGAAGTCACGTGGATCGTGGACACCCATGATCTCCGCTGAGAGTGGGATTCGCTGTCCAAAGATTATTCGCCACTGGGCTCTTTCCGCTCCCCGAGATCCTCCACAACTCAGTGCCAACCCACGCACCTCCCTCCAGCCTCCTCCGCACGAGAGGTCAGGTCAGATCCTCGCAAGTGCCGACGAGACCTCCTTTCCTCCATATTTGTCTCCTCCTCAAGACAACATTTCGGTGCCCTAGGTCTGGGCTTCATCTCCCACATTCTCCCGATCAGGAGCATTCCCATCGATCGGATTCGTGGACGCCATTGCATACTTTCCTCCGTCCGTCCCTCGAGTTCTCGCAGTATGGAGGTAAGAGTCTCCATTTGTTTCTCCATCCGATCCATTCTTATTTCGATCTCCCTATTCTCGAGCCTCATTGGCCACTTCTCTCAAAGTCACCGATTCCTCCGGCTCACACCCCTTCGGTTGTTTCCTCTCATCGCCGTGTCGTGTGTCCCGGACGTGTTGGGAAATCGAGCTTTTGAACCGATTCCTACGCATTTGCACAAAAATGTTGATGCAGCTTTCCCACGCCCTTTCAAACAAGTGTTAGAATCACTGTCATGGCTAGCTCTAGCTCGAGCTCGAGCAGGACTGCCTCCTCTTCCTATTCCTCGCTTTTTCGTAACTGAAGTCTCTCGACCTGCACTCACGTAAAACAATGTCGTGGGTCGCTCGGTGTTGTTCGACGAAAACCCTCCGACGATCAAGTCAAGAATCGAGTTGTTCTTTTGGTATCTCTCTTAGTTAGAGACCGAAGAATGAAAAGGAATTTTTGCCTTTCTTTAAATAAATATGGAGTTTTTCAAAGAATCGTGGTAAAGGAAGTAAGGATAGAGAGAACCCATGCGAATTTTGAACCCCCACAACTTACCCATTCGCTTCCTTTTATTCTCTGCTTTTCCCGCCTTTCTCTCCGAGAGCATCCGCTCCTCGCCAGCTGGTGTCCGGGTCCCTCCGACAATCGAGATTGGCGTAATATTTCCTGTGGATGCGCTACTGTCTCCTTAACCCGCTTCACATGGCCGATCATCATGTCGTGCATGTGCGCAAGGAATGATGACACCGTGGGGCATGTGCCGACCATCGGCAACAAGCACCACCACCATCCCTCGTGGGCCCTGCTCGAGCATCGAAGGTATGCGAATCTCGAGGAAACGGGCCTGACCGTCCCGAGCTGGGTCTTACATTCTATTTGACTGCAGCGAGCAGAAAGGAGAGATCGGGTCTCGATCAGTCTTCGAGCTCCCCGTCCTTGTCCAGCCTTGGCCGGACCTGATGACCTCCAGCAGGCAAGAGAGCTCGGAAGCTCTGACTCTCCGAATTCCTCGACCTTGACCGACTTCGACGCCCAGTGAGACTCGCCTTCGCACTCAATGGCCTGGACTTCTACTCGAGCTGGGCTGACCTCGAAGTATTTTATTCGAGCTAGAAGCGACCTCGACGAGACTCGCCCGATATTACCCAAACATTAAGTTCCCATCTCCGACCTCTTTGATTGTCAAGTCGTCGAACTTGTTACCAATCTTAGATGACAAAGACGGCGTCGCTTTGATATACTCGACTAGAGAGTTCTCGTCGAGTGGTCTAAACTCCGTGAAAGGCATATGTTTTGGTCGTGAGTAAGAAGACGAGAGTGAATGGGGTCTGTGAAGAATAATCGTTTAATAGAGTTCGAAGATTTTAAGGAGCGACTGAGGAGGGCATGAAAGCGGATTGACGGACAAATAGTGGCGCGCAAAATGCCTGTTTGCGCTTTGACTTTGGTCTTTGGTAAACTAAAATGGGAACAAGTCAATAATAAAATGAGTAAGAATGAGACAGATGATGAAAATTAAAGTTATTTGTTTAAATAGTAAGAATTTGAATGAATTAAAATTTTATTAATATATTTATTTTGTATTAGAATAAAAATAAATTAAAATATTATAATTTATTTAAAAAATTTTATTAATTATTATTATTTATTTAATTATTATGAATATTTATTTAAAAATAATTATTATGAATATTTATTTAAAAATAATTATTATTATTATTAATTATTATTAATAATATAATATTATTATAAATATATTAATTAATGATAATATTTTTTATAATAATAATAATTATTATAATTATTAATTTTTTTTATCATTACGATAATAATAATAATAATAATCTAATTAAAAAATCAAAATTATTATGATCCATATAATCAGAATCACTAATCGTCTTCAATATCGTCAAATACACCACTAAAATCGAAATCATAACCAAAAATAATAATAAAAAAAAAATTGAAATCACCATCATCAACATAATTAGAATAAAAAATCATCAACATTATTATCAACAAAATATGAAAAAAAAAATTATCATCATCGTCAACAAAATAAAAGCCAAAATTGGAATCATCATCAACAACAACACCGGCAACAACAACTATCACTGTCGACGTCGTCCTCGTCATCATCATCATTGGAGTAGAACAATGGCTATCAGAGACGAATCAGAGATGAAACCGCGACGAAGAGAATTGAGATGAAACAGAGAGACGACCCAAACCGAGGCGAAACTGGCAACAACTGCATCTTCATAGCCGATGGATCAGTGACGACAGCGGCGACACTTGATTTTGGAAATGGGTTTAGCTGCTGCTGGAGCTCAATTTTGGCAACAACGGTTAGGGACTTGCAGCTGCTACTGTTTTTAATTAATTTTGCTATTTATATTTTTTAATTAAATAAATACTATTTCAAGAATTTATAATATATTAATGGGGCAAACTTGGGTCTCTAGAGAATAGGAGACTGATTCCCAAGTGTCTCAAATTACGTCTCAAATTCGGGTGAAGTCTACACATTTAATTTCGATTTTGAATGTTAATTTACGAGGTAAACACAATGAATCATTTTGATTACAGACTTTGATTCTCCAATCCGAAAAATAAAAGCACCATTAGACTAGTAAAGTTGTGATCTTTTGAAACTCTGTGGGGTTCATTGAACGTGGACGTTGTTACATATTTATCTGTTTGTACTATTTACATTTTGGAAAGAATATTATGATATAGAATTTTCCTTTAATTAAAGTGAGAATGATTGGCGTTGTGTGGATTTGCCTGGTGGTGGAATTTAATGAGCCAAACCGAATAAAAAAATTAAAGATAAAATTGATCTGTTTAATTGAATAAATAAAAAAATTGAACTAAAATTCAAATAACTATATAAAACTAAGATTTTAAATGTTAAAAAATAAATAAATAAATAAAACCAAACTTTATAATTTTATTAGAATTTACTCAATTCAAATCAATTCGGCGAAATCGAATCGAATCGAACCGAATCGTATCCAACTTTAGATTAACTATAAATATTTCCCTTCATTTATGTTTTCACTTAAAATTTCAGAAATAAAAATAGGTGTTTCCATCGTGTACTAAATATAAGTTCTTTCTTTATCCTTCTCTCCAAATACTATGGCACGTTGTAAAAATGTTTCCAAATAAAGCATCAAACGTTGCTCAAGGAATTGAACACATTTGCTATGGAAAAGGTATTCTAGAGTTGACTATTCCTTTTTATAAAATTTGGCCAAATAGGCTACTCTATATTTTTCAATTTGAATTTAAATTTAGTATTGAGTTGAATTTTATTGTTTTTATATTTTTATTATATAATTAAGATTTAATTGCATAATATTTATTATTTAATAATTAATTATCAATATCTTGGGGGTGCAAACATTTAACTGAGCTTTGATTTCACGTTAGAATTTTAACTGTAAATAAAGAAAAAGAAAAATCAATAATATATTTGCAAAGTAATTAAAATTTGTACAAAGTTTTTATCCAAACTAAAGCAACAAATAATCTGATAATTAATTATTGATCTTTATCACTTTTCATTCAAATGGTAATATATCAATTTGACATAAATTGAGATTCAAACTTTGTATTACGTTTACCAGACTCATAGAAACATAAAAATAGTTAAATCTCAATTATACTGTCACTAAAAGATATAGACAAAAGATTTTTATATCATTGTAAGAGCTTATATTAGGAGGGAATTTTTTTTTAATACTGACTTACAGAATTTATTATAAATATTACATTATTATTATCATTATTTTATTCATAATAATAAATTTTTATAAATAAAACTCCGAATAACATGCATATTAATCCTCTACCTAAATTTTTAATCCTTTAATCCTCTTATGCATCATATTAATCCTCTTATGCATCATATTAATCCTCTGTTCTACCTAAATTTTTAATCTTCTCTAATAAACTAAGACTATCCACTTAACTAATTTTTTATATAAACTTTATCCCTCTTTCATATTCAGAAACTATTTACTCCACTTATGAAACCACTTCACTCATCTTTCATACAAATTTTAATCTTCTCTTCTTTAATATTCTCACACCACTCATCATTTATCCAGATTTTAATCCTTTCTAATATTATTTAATAATTAAAAAAATAAAATTATTATTTAACAATTGAAAAAAAATAAAATTAACCCCTATAAATACTTTTAGACAACAGTTCTATCATTATTAACCCATATAAGGTTAGGTAGGTCTGCATTCACAACAGTGATGAAACGTCAAAAGACAACAACAGTTCTATCATTGTGTGACATAAAACAAGCCATCATAATGATTACAACCAAAATATTACCAACCTAGTTAGTGAAACTTGCTGTATTAAGCAAACCATCAAAACTCAATAAATTATGAATGGAGCTTCCGAATGGCTGAGACCACTTCAGTGATGGCCTGGAAATTCTGCCTTTCTTTGAGAAGCAACTTTGCCACTTCAAGAGCTTGCCGCTCACAAGCTGCTCGTTTGCTGTCATCCTTGATTGATTCAAAATCCTCGACATGGGCTACACCAACAATCCTCCTGTCAATCAAAACAAAAATTACTCCATGATTATAGAGATTCACAGGATTAAATCAAAATACATTTGACGACTAAGATGATTTCCAGTCACAAGTCAAGCAACAAAAATTTAAACAATTTAATACTGCATCAACTATATATGGAATAGAATAGCCGCGTTGATATGTTTCATATGACTAATCTAACAACTGTGCTGATATCAGCTTTGGACTTTTGAGAGCAGAGATTGAATAGTTTTTTTTTTTAAATGTTATAATGTCTAAAATATCATTTACTTATTTGATAATCTTATTTTATTCCTTTCATAACACAACCTTAAAAAAATTATCCAAGTAATTTTATAATTTTTAATAAAAGCTCTCATTGACACTCAAACAACTAAAATTTTTTTAGTAAAATTTCACTTGTAAAAATTCTACTAACAAGAGCTCTACTTAAATAAACTCTATTTGAAAAGTTGTACCAAATAAAACCTAAAATTAACATTGGTGGTAGGTTCTCTCGGAGAGGAAACATAGAGCCATTCAAGCTAAACATAATTAGAACCCCATTCATCTATTATTCTCTGAGACTTAAGAGTATATTCCTGCCTTTGGGATTTATAATGATTTGACAAGCAAGGCTTTGTCTGACCAATCTACTCAAATAGCCAATATTGTAGTCAAAGGTCTAATGCACAAATTAGTCAATAAAAGAATATCCATCCGTCATTTTGTCCTCAAATGATAATGAGTCTATTCCTGACAAAATAGGATTTGTAACTAATAAAAAATGGATCAAGGATCAAGAAGGCTCTACTAAAAGTTAACAAAAGCAAGGATACGGGTGACTCTTGAGTTTTGGAACTAGGAATAAAGAAAATAAATGAACAAACTAAAGAGACTTAAACTCACCTTATCATTTTGGCAGCACCAAATCCAAGGGTGTCATGGAATAGATCTTTCATAAATTTTTCTTGTATAAGCTGCTGAAGCTCGGGTTTGTTATAAATTTCTGGAAGATATGCCTCACCAGAACCATCCTTGTGTTTATGCCAAAGTGTTGTGAATTTCTTATGGAACAGAGTCCAAGTCTCTTCAATTGTCCTCAAAATCCACTCCTTATATGCCTTCACATAGATGTAAATTTAAGACATGACCCTCAAAAAACCCTTAAATAGAAGTAAAACCCTGCAAGAATGTCTGTAACTCATCCATTCCCACCGATAAGAAACATAAAATGCTAGTTGCTTTAATTTTTGACAAGAAATGAAGGATATACCCCAATCCAAAAAAAATGAAGACAAGCCATGCCCGTGCAATCATGCTTTCATTTGTCTTTAACAAGGAAAAATACAAGATTATAATAAGCATTATGACAAGTTTTGTGGCTACATTTATACTTAAAACCATAAAGTTTCAGCTTTACTTTAAAAAACTACCAGCAGAGGCTTAAACTAATCTATCTGTTTTTTGATGCCTTCACTTGATATCATCTGTGCACCTTCAGCTGAAGACAGTAAGAGGTTATGCAATTTGACTTTTTTTTTTTCTTATTCTCTTATGGTACATGCTAATACTATAACCCAAAGAAGATGGTGAAGAAGAACCCCTCCCCAAAAAAAAAAAAAAAAGCAAATAATAAGACCCAACAGGAAGAAAAGAGAAAAGAGAATGAAAGCAGAGAGAAGAAAGAAAGATACAAACACATACTTTCCGGTCATTCCCTTCATCAGCATGTCCATCTTGAGCTAAAAAGGCCAAAATCAAGTTTCCGACAAAAGCTCCAATGTCAAAACCCATTGGTCCATAAAATGCAAATTCTGGATCTATAACCTGAGTTGAATTAGGAGTGACCATAACAGAGCCAGTGTGGAGATCTCCATGTATCAGGGCTTGTGCTCTTTCACAGAACCTACAGTAAAGGAAGCTTTGACATATTAGAAAGGAAAATTTTAAAAAGAAAGAGTTTCTATATCCTAGGAAAAGAAACAGTACTGAAGAAGAAATAATACATGGATTTCAACCCAGCAACTTCGAGCTTTAATGTATTATCCTCCCGAACAGATTCAGCATCACGATCAAGATAAGGAGAAGTCCAACGGTTATACTTAGATACTTTATAGGGGTCCGAGAAAACAACCTGCTCAGTGAGCCTGCATAGCTCCACATTCCCACAAAATTCAGCAACTGCAACAAAAATTAAAGCAAGCACATTAGCTACATTTGGTCAAACAAGTTAAGAGTAACAGATAAGGGACCAAGAGATATGAAGTAAACTTAAAAGAAGTGAGAACCAACAAATAATTATATCTAAAAGAAAAAAATCCAATTCTAAATCCACAGATGGAACAACCACATACATCAACACAGCAATAATCCACAAGACAAAACTGAAATATGTCATGTAATAATTTAAAGATCACATATGACTGCCATTAGATCTTGCAAAATCAACAAACTCCAAATGTGAGAGAAAGTAAACGACATTACATATATACCTAAAGGTCAATGTGAAAATAAAATGCATTCTATAGTCAATAAAATTGATGTAAATACTCTTACCAGCACGTTTGTGCTCTGTGGTGGTACGATATAAAAGAGATGTGTAGAAAAGAGTCTTTGACATGTATTCCGACATGTCTTCCGCAAGTGATGGATACTCTATCCCAGCAATCAACCCCTTTCTCAGGATAATATGAGGAGGTTCCAGATACCGCATACCGATCAAAGACATTGTACGGTCAAAATGATAGACTTCTGGAACATGATCAGGACACAATTGGCCATGCTCTTTCAATGTAACTGCCTCAAAATACGCTCTTTCCTTTGTCATAGGCCATGATTCACCGATACAACGTATATACGGAAGAGCCTGCGAACAGAAAAGCCGATTACAATATAAGCTTTTGTACTCCATATCTATATGGACATTTTAATAATCAGAGTCTTCAATTCAATTTTCTGATCTTCTTGCTTTCGTATGATAATTAAAAAAATAAAATAAAGAAGGGGTCAAGCCTCGAGGACCATAACCCAAAATCAAAAGTCAATGGTTGCTGTTAGCAGTAATTAACATATCCAATATCAAAATCAAATCAAATCAAACCCAATCCATTAACTGAAGAGCTTCCACTTCAGAAAGTGCACCTAAAACCGCTTCGTAGGAAAGCACTGATGCCTACGTGATTTTAGAATGAACTTTAAAAATAAGCACACCTGCTTGATAACGAAAGAACCAGAAGAACCGACAACGATGTAGACGAAATTAAGGTTCCCATCTCCGACCTCTTTGATCGTCAAGTCGTCGAACTTGTTACCAATCTTAGACGACAAAGACGGCGTCGCTTTGATATACTCAACTAGAGCCTTCTCGTCGAGTGGTCTAAACTCCGTGAAAGCCATATGTTTGGTCGTGAGTAAGAAGACGAAAGTGAATGGGGTCTGTGACGAACAATCGTTTAATAGAGTTCGAGGATTTTAAGGAGCGACTGAGGAGGCATGAAAGTGGATTGACGGACAAAAAGCGGCGTGCGATATGCCTGTTTGCGCTTGGACTTTGGTTCCTAGGTTAGTAAAGCTGTGGACTGTTTGAAACTTTGTAGGGTTCATTGAACTTAGACCTTGTTGCATATTTATCTATTTATTACTATTTACTTTTTTGGAAAGAATATTATGATTTAGAATTTTCCTTTAATTAAAGTAAGAATAATTAGCGTTGTGTGGATTGGCTTGTGGGTGGGCATTTAAACTGACCAGCCAAGACGAATCAAAAAATTAAAAGAAAAATGGATCGGTTTAATTGAATAAACAAGAAAAATTAACTAAAAATCGAATAACTGTATAAAACTAAGATTTTAAATGTGAAAAAATAAAACAAAATAAAACCCAACTTCATAATTTTATTAAAATTTATTTAATTCAACTCAATTCGATGAAAAATTGAATCGAACTAAACCATATGCAACCTTATATTAACTTATTCGTGCATAAGTCAACTATAATTTTCTAATGTGAAAGGAATATTCTCTTTATTTATATTTTCACTTAGAATTTGAAAAATAAAAATAATTTTTTTATTAATAATTATAAACTAATCTTTTAAATAATATAATATTTATAATAGTATCTTTGTTTTAATATCAACCTATAAGAAGCATGTAATAATCATGGGTAGCATTATCAAACCAATTGAATACACACGCTCATGAAAAGGTAAAAGAGTAAAAATAGATTTAGGCTCTTGTATAAATTTATTATTTATGTGGTATGATTAAATTAATTAAATTAAATATTTTTTATGTATATAATTTATTTTTATTATTTTATATTTTCATCTAACTAATAAATCTATATTATATCAATTTGTATAAGAGTTTATAGGTCTATTATTACTCTAAATAAACTAATAAGATAAAAATAAAAATAATAACTTTACATTTAGAAAATTAGAATCTAAAATTTATATTCAAATTTTTGTGGCATATACATAATCCTTGTATAGTTTATCATAGGGTGGGCAAAATATCCGACCCGACCCTAACTTAACCAGAACCCAACCAAAGAAATTCGGGTTAGGTTCAGATCGGATTAAATCTAAATCTCGACCGGATTAAATGTATAAAACCCGACCCGAAAACTCGATCAGATTAGCTTTAAATATATATATATATATATATATATATATATATATATATAGGAAACTTTCAGATTGCACCATCTGCAGCAGACAGTAGCTCACTACTTCACTTCCTGCTCCGAGTTCTCGGCTCCCACTCACGACCACGACTCACGAGTCACAGCAGCTAGCCACTCACGACCCTTTACAGACTCGTCGATCGTCAGCCCCTACAGATCTATTGCTTCAAGTCACAACCACGAGTCGGTCAGAGCGGCAGTAGTCGACCAGCCACTATCCAGATACCAATGACTCAAAGACAAAGAACTCAAAGAACAGAGATCGCAAGCTTACAACCGTCATCGGTCCCTCACAACTCACAAGTCACGCCTGTCGACCTCTTACATAGCCGCCACGTCGCACCACTACTACGGATCCGTTGCTTCAAGTCACGACCACAGGTCACATCAGCAGTGACCACCGGCCGCGACCAAGACAACAACTTAGCCCAAGATACACTCCTCGGTCCTCAAGTCCTCGTCTCACTCTTAAGTTTCAAAAATGGATCTGTTGCTTTAAGGCTCCACATTATCAATTTACTTTAAGCTTCATCCGAACCCAGTGACGGCAACCCGAATCCAAAATTCCCTTGTGAAATTTTAAGCTTCCAGTACTTACATTCATGATATATAACTATATTATATATATATATGATTACTTATTAGTTATTAGTTGTAAATTTGTAATGGATAATTGGGTATTATTTAATACTTTAATAAATTATATATTATATGTTAAATTGATAATTACTTAATTAGTTTAATAATATGTAATATATAATTATATATATAATATGTATTGTTAAATTTTAATAATAAATCTTTATTCTTGTATTGGTTTTTTTTTTTTTGTTAATTGCTAATTGTTAATATTTTTTTGAATAAATTATGGATATAAATTAAGTAGATTAATTGATTAATACTTTAAAATAAAATATCATGTTATATATGATATGTGCTACAATATCTTTAGTTTCAACAAAAGTTAACTAATTTAATCAATTAATTTACTTTAAGTTGACATTAAGTACTTAAGTTACATATAAGTGGGCATGAAATTTAAGATTTTATAATAAGAATTAAGATATAAATATGCAAATAACATTTTATCATACTTTTAGGATGTAGATAATTAGATAGTATAAATTAATTAATCATTAATTTCTTGCTTTTCCATTATAGACTCATAGAGTATGAATAATTTTGAATTTTTACATATACAATTATACATCTAATCAGTTAATCATATAGAAAATTAGAAATATTACGATGATAATTTTGAATTAAATAAGTTTCATAAAATTAAATTAATAAATATTTAAATTAATTTGACGTACTAATTAGATTATGTTAATAATATTTTATGTTTAATTTTTGAATTAGTAATTACTAATTGTTTTGTTACTTTTATATTTTGTATATTTAGATATCTAAACACTCAAGATCGAATCCGATAAATGATGATGAAGAGCAAAGTATACAAATGGAAAGAACTCGAAAGGGAAAGGAAAGGACAAAATGGAAAAGATCACCAATGAATAAAAGATCTGATATATGAAATCATTACACTTTGTTCGAGGATAATCCAAATAAATGCAAGTGCAATTATTGTGGTAGACAATATTAATGTCATTCAAGGCTTGATGGGATTACAAATATAAAAAAGCATATAGAAGTTTGTCCTGCATACAAGGCATTTCAAGGGCAACAATGTGGAAGTCAACAGAATTTGACATCTTAAGGTGGTGAAGGAAGTAATATGGTTTTGGCTAAAGAATGGAGTCAAGATGCTTGTAGAAGGGCACTCACTAAAATGATTATCATGGGTGAGTTACCACTTAGTTTTGTGGATAACAAGGGGTTTAGACATTTCTGCAGTGTAGCAATCCCCCAGTTTGTTATGCCATCGCGAAGAACTATTGGTAGGGATGTTATAGGCTTATTTTTAGAAGAAAAGACAATGTTGAAGAGTTTGATTTGTGATAACAAGCAGCGAGTGCCTCTTACAACTGATATATAGACTTCTGTTCAAAATATGAGTTACATGGTGATCACAGCTCATTTTATTGATAATGACTGGTGTTTGAATAGGAGGAGTATCAGTTTTAGTGTGATTGAATATCATAGAGGGAAAACAATCGGCAAAAAGAATATAGCTTGTTTGTAAGACTGGGGGATAGAGAGGTTGTTTGTGATAACTATTGATAATGCAACTACAAATGATGTTGTTGTTGGTTATGTCACTATGCAATTACTTGCTTAGAGGAATACTGATGCGCTTATGTTAGCAAGACAGTATATGCATGTGCGTTGTTGTGCGCATATTTTGAATTTGGTTGTTGTTTCATAGTTGAATGAGTTGCATGCTAGTGTTGCTGCTATTCGAAATGTTGTGAATTATGTAAGATCTTCTACCACGAGGCTGCAGATATTTAAACAATGTGTTGCATGGTGAAAGGCTCGAAAGGAACCGTCGTTTTGGATTGTCCTACTAAGTGGAATTCCACTTATTTAATGTTAATGACTGCATTGAAGTTTCAAGTGGCATTTAATAGAATGATAGAAGTGGATAAACCATTTGAGGCATACTTTCTCGAGAAAGAAAATAACATTAAAAGGGTAGGCTCACTTGGACCCGATGATTCGGAGAATACTGAACAAATTATGAAGTTTTTGAAGGTATTTTACGGTGCCACATGTTATTTTCTAGCTCTTTGAGTGTGACTTCTAATCTTTGTTATGATACTATCGGCTTAATTGAGAGTTCATTGACTGCATTACAATTAAATAATGATCATTGGGTAATGTCAATGGCTTATAATATGAGGGATAAATTTGATAAATATTGGGAGTCTTCGGAAAAGATAAACAAAATTAATTGTTGCCAACATTCTTGATCCTCGAGATAAAATGGACTTTGCTAACATATTTTTGAGCTCATTTTTAACATTAATAGCTCGAAGATTGAATAAATGAACAAAGCAGTAAAAGACTTGTTGAATGACCTTTATAATGCATATAGTGCATTGTACTCCACAGGATCGATGTGTACTGAAAGTGCTCATAGTGGCAGTTATGGTGGTATAAGTTCTTCTCCGTGTACTACAGCTGATGGTAGTTTAATTAATGTTGTTGGTGGTAAGGTGATGACATCTTCCGAGTTGTTCGCCCTTTCCTTAGATATGCTAAGAAGTTTTCTGTTCAAAATGAGGATAAGAGAGTAACATCTGAGATAGAAAGATACTTAGTTGACCCAGTGAAAGATCCTAACAATTTTAAACTCAATGTTTTGCTTTGGTGGAAAGTGAATGGATCAAAGTATCCAATATTAGATAAAATTGCAAGGGATATCCTCGTTGTTCCTGTTTCCACAGTGGCATCTGAGTCCACCTTTAGCACTGAGCATCGTGTTATTGATGAGTATAGAAGTTCTTTGACTCCTACTATGATTGAGGCATTGATATGTACCAAAAATTGGTTGCAATCTAAACTTTTTACCAATCCTATCTACAACATTCAAGATGAGATTAAAGAGGAGATGTTTCATATGGAACTACAAAAAGGTAACATACTAACATTTTTCTCGATCATTAAATACATAATATATTTGAAATGCATTATACTTTCATAAATAACATCTACATGTACTTAAGTTATGTACTAACTTCAATATATATATATATATATATATTTGCATTTTAAAGAGTTTGTAAAAGCATAAGCTTCAACGATAGAAACGGTGAGCATTGATATTAGTGATATTGATATTTGAAAGGTAACTCTTAATAGGTATAATTATTCATAATTCCATATTATACTTTTAAGATGTAATTTAAAGTGTAAACTATAATTATAATTGTTATAATCTTAAGTTTTAAGTCTAATTATAAATTTGTAACATAAGAATTGTTTTAGTTAGGTGAGCTAAAATTAGTAGAATGATATTGCATAGAAATGATTATTATTAACTTAGTGATAAATGCTATAAACTAGGGCATGTTTGACTTAATTTTTTTGTTATTTAATCAAGTATGTATGCTTTTTTTTTCTTCAAATAATTTGCTAAACATGTTATATGCTTATGGTATAATATAAATTAGATAGATTATAACAACTTTTTTACTTTTCAACTATATGTGTTATTTTTTTACTCAAATATATAAGCTTTACAATTAGCCAATAACTATTGAATTTAAATTCAAATGGTAGTTATGGTTTATTTAGTTAAAGATATAATTTATATCATATAAATTGAGTTTATTTATTAGTGTTTGTATTTAAATGTGCCTTTATTTACAATATGGTTTAAAGAAAGTAGTTATCTGTATATAATTTATTCAATTCTTCTATAAGGTATCGATGCTCGAACTAGGAATACAATAAGTTGATGTTAAAACTTGGTAAAGTGCTTGCAAGGAATAAAAGAAGAAGTTATTTTATGTTTGTGTTTAAACTTTAAATTTTGGTGTGTTATGGTCTTATGGACTTTGACACTTTGTAATTTGTGTTTAAATTTTAGTGTGTTATGGATTTTATGTTTAAACTTAGACTTTGTGTTTTAACTTTTAAGGATTAATATTTGGACATTGTGCTATAAAGACTATTAAATTTGAACTTTGTGTTAGTTTTAACTTTTATTAGGTAAACTTTGTGTTAATTTTAAATTTTATTAAATTTTGGACTTTGTGTTAATTTTAAATTTTATTAAGTTTAGATTTTGTGTTGATTTTAATTTTTCTTTTTTATTTTTTGCTTGAAAATTCAAAAAAATAACTCAAAAGTAATCTTAACAGCTCAAAATAAGAAAAAAAAATTAAAAAGTAAAAAAAAAACTCAAAATTGTATAAACTGGATTTTACCCGATCCGACTCAAATTTAATTTTATCCGAACCGACCCGAATTCGATCTGACCCTAACCTAATTTTTAACCATAATTCGGATCAGTTCGGATCGGGTTTGATTTCTGGTTGAGATCGAATCAAATTTACAGTTACTCGATTTATCCGAAATCCGATCGGATCGACCCGAATCCCGATCTGAATATGAAAATGTCCGGCCCTAGTTTATCATGTAATATAACGTTAATAAGATCAATAACGAGTTAACACACGGTATTTTGCAGTAATGTCATGTTATATACGCAACATTGTTTACGTGAAGATACACACCCTTTCGACTTGGTATTTATAGTTTGGGTTATTGAAGGTTGATCTAAAAATTATAGAATTAGGCTAAGTATTAGGGTGTCATTGAAAATATTCTCTTGACGTTTCTAGACGAGACGAACGCGCTGAAACGAGCGTGGGATAGAGTTCCTCAACAAGAAGAGAGAGAAAAATACCCACTCGTCTGCTTTTCTTATCCTCTTTTGACGGGCAAAGTCATCTTCCCGCGCATCCAATTATCTCCGAGACAGATATGACATGAGGAGGTCACTGTCATCATTACTGGTGGTTGGCGCGATTTTCGCTTTCTTCATCAGCGAAATATCCGCCGTCCAGACCGCTGTTTCGAATCTATGCCGTCGATCACCGGACGATGTCACTCGCTCTCTCTGTGCTCACCTCATCCAGCCCAACGGTTATCCCTGCACCGAACACAGCGTACAATCTCTCTCTCTCTCTCTCTCTCACTCTCTCATTCTTTAATTGAGCCTTTTAATTAAGTTGATCAATCACCTGTTAGTCGCTGTAGCTCTAATTAAATTTTGGCGAATGTGAGGAAGTTGTCGAGCTAGATTTTAGTTTCAATTTCTTTTCGTCTTCTTTTTTTTAAGTTTCTTAAGCAGCAGCACGAGGTGTTAATCAATCTCTTTTATGCAATTAGTGTAAACTCTTGAGTAATTTATTGATTTATTTTGCAAGACATTGTTTTTTAATCAATTATTTTAGTTTTCCTTAAGAGATTTTAATGTTTTATTTTTGTTGTTGTACTTGTCTGATTGGTGACTGAAAGATTCTTTATTTGTACTTTTCTTTAGGTTCAAACAAAGGATGGTTACTTACTGGCTCTTCAAAGAGTGTCATCTCGCAATGCGAATCTAAGAGTTCAATGCGGTTCCCCTGTTTTGCTTGTGCATGGACTCTTCATGGTGATCTTTCTTAATTCTTTTTATTCTCACTACGCTGTTACATAACGTGCCAATTTAGCTCAGGCATCATCTATGTTGAAATGATTTTATGAAAAAGAAATGTATGCACTGAAACCAAATGAAATCAAAATGCTTGAATTCTGGGTGGTTTGAGTGTAGTATATGTTTTCCAGGTTGAGATTAGATATATATGCGTTAAGTGAAATTTTGGTCCCTTTATTTGAATTTTTATTGTTAACTGATTTTAAATTATGAATCAGGGAGGTGATGCGTGGTTTTTGGATTCTACGGAACAGTCATTGGGCTTCATCCTTGCAGATCGTGGTTTTGATGTATGGGTTGCAAATGCACGCGGGACCCATTGGAGTCATGGGCATATAACTTTATCTGAGAAGAGTAAGGTATATGAAGTTCATGCTTACTGTCTCTCTTATTATTGTAGATTTCATAATTAAATCCCGTTATTCATGGTCAGCTTTACCACTCTTTAGATCCTGTCATTGCATGCTAAAAAACTGGGTGGTTTGAGTTCATATTCTTTTGCATTTTGATCGACCAATTTCATGAAATAAACATTGTAGTAAAGAAATTTACAGAGTAAATGAGTTATGAGGACTTCTGTTTGCCTTGCCTACGCAAAGGTGGAGCACTGACTATAGAGCACAGAAATTGAAGATTTAAGTGGATTAAAGATTAAAATACACTCCACAATAACATTTTCAGCTACTCTTAATGTGAGCATAATGAGCATGATTTTTCCTTGCAGGACTTTTGGGATTGGAGTTGGCAGGATTTGGCTCTGTATGACCTTGCGGAAATGATATGTTTCATAAATTTGAAAACAAGCTCCAAAGTTTTCATTGTTGGACATTCACAGGTTAAAATATCTTCATTTTATTTGACAATTCACTTGGCATAAGATCCTTGCGTCAGTATGTACTTGTTTTATTTGCATTCTTTGCAGGGAACCATCATATCTTTGGCTGCTCTCACTCAGCCAGACATAGTGGAAATGGTTGAGGCTGCTGCTCTTTTGAGTCCTATATCATACTTGGATCATATCACTGCTCCACTTGTACTAAGAATGGTTAGCATGCATCTTGATCAGGTAATCTTTCTATAATGATCTATATTACTTTGTAGAAATTGGTGCTGGTGACAGGAATGATCATAATTCTTTCTTGCAGATGGTTGTGGCTATGGGCATACATCAACTGAATTTTAGAAGGTATAATTATTCTTGTTTTTCCTTATTGTGTTGGGTTAAATGTTGCAAAATCTTTGTAGCTTATTGTTACCAACTCTTTGTGAATTTCATTTACAGTAATGTGTTAATTGACCTCATCGACTCCCTATGCGATGGCCATCTAGATTGCAATGACTTGCTAACTACCATCACAGGTTTCTATCTCCTCTCTCTGTGTTTGTTCTCCCACCCCCGGCCCCCAACCCAAACCCCTTACCCCTTTTTAAATTTTCTTTTAGGATTTTGTAGCCGTGTTGCATATTCTTGACAGTAAATCACAAAAATGGAATTAAAGATAGAAAAAGAAGTTGTTTGTGAAAGCAATCTTACAACATGCTATTCTTGAACTAAAATAGAAACAAAAGATGGAGGGTGCTGTTGTGCTATGTAAAATAGTTCATATGCATGTGCTTTACATAATGGAAGGCATTTCGTAACCTTGCAGGGAAGAATTGTTGCTTCAACAGCTCACGAGTGGACTTTTATTTGGAAAATGAACCTCACCCTTCTTCTGTAAAAAACATTCGTCATCTGTTCCAGAGTATGCTTTGTTTCCTTTCTTTTCTGAACCTTATAGTCTCTTTACTTCTTATTACGGTTCCAAATTCCATTATTTTTCTCGGTATTATTTTTTGTAGTTGGAATCCATTTTATTTTTTCTTTATGTACTTTTGTATAAGGTATCAATTGGACAATATAGGTAGCCCTTGGCCCTCTAACTAACTGTTGTTAATGCGGGATTCACATTCAGTTAATAGTTAGGAAGCCAACCCCTTTTATCTTTCTTACTCTCATTTGTTATTCTCTTTTCATAGTTCAAAAGAAATGAATTTCAGTTGTGCCAAAACTCATTATGTTTTAGATGGTTAATTATTCATTTTCGTTACATGAATATGATTATGTATATCTTGTTGAGATGCAGAAAACTCTACTGAAAACCTGTGCTTTGCTTTCATGTTTTGCAGTGATCCGACAGGGTACTTTTTCCCAGTATGATTATGGGTTTTTCAAAAACCTGTGGCTATATGGTCAGACGAAACCCCCGGCATTTGATCTTACCCGCATACCCAAGTCCTTACCATTATGGATGAGTTATGGTGGAAATGATGCTTTAGCAGACATGATAGATGTGCGGCACACTATCGATGAGTTGCAGTCCACTCCAGAGTTGGTTTATCTTGAGAGTTATGGTCATATGGACTTTATTTTGAGCATAAATGGAAAGGAAGATCTTTACAACAATATGATTAGATTTTTCAGGTCTTTGGGAAAGTCTAGCAGCTCTTGATGGACTGCTTTTGAATCTGATAAGTTCAATCCTTAATTATATATGTACTTACAGATAATATCTCTGTATATTTATTGTAAGTGTTTCCCTGAGTTACATTTTGTGTAACTTACACTCACCAAATATAAGATTTAGGTTTAAATTGGTCCTATCTAATTTACCTTTTTGTTATTACTTTTTGCATTATTTTGGGTGGAGGTAAGTTACATACAATGTAACTTAGAGATTGTCTTGTTGTAAATTTCTCTTTTTCTTCTCTTTCTAACACTAGAAGAAAAAAGGATTGTCGAAAAGGAAACAAAGTTTGGTATTGTTCTCTTAAACTTTCACCTTGTCTAGAGTTGGAACACGATTAACTGTAATCTAGTCAATCGTGCATGTAGAAAGTAGTTTTTGCCGTACTTGCAGTCTTTTTCCTAACTATTTTTATTGGATGCAAGATGAATTCATATTGATGAGAGTGAAAGCCTGCTTGAGGATGAACTTCTCTTTGAACCTGTGAAGAAGCTGCTTGATAATCAAAGAAGTTGGTATCACATAACAGTGCAGAGCAGATTAGCACTACAGTTGAAGAGTTGCTCCTCTGAAAATTACTCGTGTGCTAAGTGTAAGTTTTTTCTTTATCGTTCTCTCCAAATGCTGTGGCACGTTGTAGAAAATTAGAAATGTTTCTATCCCGAAAAATAAAGCTTCAAGTGTTGCTCAAGGAAATTGAACACATTTGCTTTGGTAAAGCTATTGTAGACTTGACTGTGCTTTCTTATAAAATTTATTCAAATAGGCTACCACACATTTTTCAATTTGAATTTAAATTTAATATTGAATTGAGTTTTATTTTTTTTATATTTTTATTATATAATTAAGATTTAATCGCATATTCTATATTATCAATTAATTAATTATCAAAATCTAGGGGGTGCAAACGTTTAACTGAGCTTTAATTATCATGTTAGAAATTTAACTGTAATTAAAGAAAAAGACAAAACAACCGCAGAAAATTATCCAATGTCACATGGGACCAACTGTGTAATAAATTCGTGGCTCTCATTACTTTATCTAATAACATAACAAATGTAATATATTTGTTTTGACATTTTTAATTTTTTATAAATTTTATTATTTATAATTTATATTTTCATAATTATTAAAATTTTAACTAATAATTGTTATTTATTTATACTTATATAAGATAACAAAATCCTAAATTCTTATCACAATATACATTCATACGCATGTTTCATAATTATTAAATTTTTATCAAATGATTGTTATTTATTTTTATTTATATAAGGTAACAAAATCTTAAATTCTTTTCACAACGCACATTCATACGCATGCACCTGTTTGAGTTTGTTGAAGCGTAGCCGCTCTTAGCGTAAAAGATAATGTTATCATCATCACTTTCGGTAATGTGATTTTTTATTTAGTATATTAAATTATTTAATATTTAAAAATTACATTAAATTTTGATTAATTTATATTTAAAATTTTTAATAAATATTTAACGTAATTATATTTTTAAACTTAGTTAACTGAAAATTTAATTAAGTTATAACACTTCCAGATCCGATGTGATCTGCAAAGGCAACAATGACAAATTGAACGCATCATTTATCGGGGAGCTAAAAAGGTAGGGAAAAGTTTGATAGAAACAAACTATAGAATCAAGAATTATTTTACTTTCAGCTTTATGTTTTCGCCATTTGCAAATTTTTTTTAGATGGGATTATTATTTAAGGTTATAATTTATATCACGTAAAATTATAATTAATGTTTATAAATTAGATTTAAATTAGTTTATATTAATTTGTATGAGATATAGTTCAAATTTGAATTCTCATTAATATTAGAAAATGAAATTAAATTATGATTAAAATTAATTTATATGAAGTACAGTCTAAATTTAAATTTTTATTAATATTTAAAAATATTTATTTCTTATATTTAAATAAAAAAATAAATTATCTTTACTTAATAAATAAATAAATATTCTTATAATATATTTATAAAAATTCAAATTAATATAGACAACAACTCTACTACCTGCCTTTTGCCACGAGCGACCTCATCCTTTCTAATTTAGTCATTTTATTTTATTTTCTTTTTCTACTGTTACAATTCAGTCTATCTCAAGCCTTATCTTTTGTGTGTACGTGGCTGATTTCCCATCATATATAATTAGAATAAAAAAGAAGATGAGAATATAACTTTAAACGTTTGCTTGATTTTATCGTTTAACATGATCAACAAGTTGATTTTATGGAAAGTTAAGTCTAATGGCTCGGGCTGTGTGTATGTACTGACACTATATAATATTGTTCTTTTTGTATGGGTATGTAGCTTGTGCCTATTAATATTATGATTAAATCCCTAATCAGGAATTCAGGATGGGTGTTCGCGATTGTCCATAAATTAAGATGTACGTGGAAATTAATTCAAAATCTTAACAATAAAATATTTATATTTGATACCGGTTATTTTAGAAAAATCAACTAATTGAGATTGAGTTGCTGTTAATCGTGCATCACGTCAATCGCGTACCTTGTCTATCATGCATGACGACATGTCGTATTATTTTATCGCCTGTGTCATCATCAGTCGAGACACAAAAGTTGAATAAACAACGTAATGGAAAGATTCAACAAATTGTACACTTATTGAACTTCCATTAGTGGGTCTTACTACCGTATTAGTTTTTGCTATGGAGATGGAAGTTACTAAAACCCATTATATATCCATACTTTGCTTTAAAATTCTACAGCTCTCTTGCACAGTACTGATGAGATTGTATATGATTTTTTGATGTCAGCCAGCGAGGGATTGTTACCCTATTATCTCTTATCATGTGCATATCAGTTTTTTTACCTAATCTTCGTCATATGGTAAAGTAACATAAATTCATTCGTATAAAATTTTGATTATATAATACCATACAGAAAAATCATTTGACCCAAAATTTTAAGCTAAAAGATAAGTGCCTTCAAATAATATTTAATGCGAGTATTAACATAAAAACATCATGTAGATACAACGTAGCGCGAATATGATTGTTATGAAACTTTCTAATAACGACGAGCGCTTTGAGTCAGAGCTACTAATCAATACCATACACGTGTCCCTCATGCCCCCACCATCTTTACCTTCTCATTTGCTGTTGCCATCTTGTCAACCAACTCTGCAACTCCGTGGACTGTCTTTGACTTGCTGCCGGTAGTAATCTCAACACTTCTCCTTCTCACTTCATCAACGAAAGCCTGAATGTTCCTATCCGATGAGCCACCATCGGCCACCGCTTTCTCCGCTTCCTTCTTCCACTTCAATGCGTTCTCCTTCAGCTCCGCCGCCTTCGGTCCGGCCGTGGCCTCGAGCAAGCACTTCTCCACTTCTTCCCTTGAAATTATTCTGTTCTCTGCCTCTCCACGGCACAATCTTAAACCTGTCTTGAACACATCACACAAATACACGGCATCAGTCACTTGATCACCCCATTGCGGGAACGTGATCACCGGCACCCCCGATGCCAACGACTCCATGGTTGAGTTCCAGCCGCAGTGAGTCAGAAAGCAAGCAACACTAGGGTGAGCCAACACCTTTTCTTGTGGACTCCATTGCACAACTTTGCCATTATCTCCAACGTTCTCCAAGAACCCATCTGGCAGCTCAACAATTTCAACGCCGGAGTTTTCAGCCGGCGGCTTCATCACCCACAAGAACGAAACCCCCGATTTCAACAAGGCATAGGCAATTTCTTCAACTTGTTCTTGCTTCAAGTAGACAATCGTGCCGAAAGAGATGTACACAACGGATGATGGTGGCTTTTTGTCAAGCCAGTCTATGCAGTCATCGCCGACGGTTAAGGTTGGAGCTTTAGGATTTTTGAACAGAGGCCCGACTGTTTTAATAGGGCAAATTTTTGCCACGTAGTCGATAATCTCTTTCTCAAGCTCATGGAAAGTGTCCAACAATATGCAAAAGGGCTTGCCAAGATTGTTGTACTGCCCCAAAATAGCTCTTCTAAAGCAAGAATGAGGAGTTGACGGATGCAAGAAGCTAGGCACTTCATCGTGCTTCAGTAGTGGCATGCACGGCAACTGAACATCAATTTCGGGTTCTTTTTCATTAGGAAATGGAACCAAACCGTGGAAGTAATGATAATAAGCAGCAAAACAAGCACAAGATTGAACCCAGAGCATAGCAGAGGGAATCCCCAGGGATTCAGCAACATCAGAAGCCCAAGGGATAAATGGGTTATTGATTAGGCAAGAAACGGGGCGATCTTCTTCAGCGCTTTTCTTGATTATTTTTGGAATCACTTGTTTGCCGATAAGCTCAAGTTGACCCATGTATTGCTCAATATCCTGGCGTCTTGGATCGTCTTCGTCCCATCCATCCTCGAAGAATTCGAAGCGAATGAAGCCATCGCCAACTGGAGATGGCTCGTAGGTGAGGTTACTGGCTTTTCTCATTTGTTTGCCAAAGCTTTCAGGTGTGATCAAGGTGAGAAAGAAACCCTTTGAAGCAAGGAGCTTGCCGAGCCTCAGCAGCGGGTTTACGTGGCCATGGCCCGGGAATGAAACAAGTAAGACATGAACAAGAGATTCAGTTCCCATTTTTCTAAAATTGGTTGAGCTAGCTAATTGAATACAGATTTGCTTCGCGAGCTGGCTTTACCGTGGGTTTGGTGTGCGTAACTATGTATATATATATATAATTTTTGGAATGAGAAAAATTTTATTTGTTAATTAATAAATAAATATACATATATATATATATATATTCTCATATAGTTTATTTTATTTTTATCTCTATGTGGGTGTGTTTCGCAGTGATAAATGAGTGGCAAGTCAAATTGAATAAGGAAACTAGGTAGCCTAATTACTAATTGCAAGCCGCTTGGATTGATGGGTACGTGAAGTGATTATTAGTGAACTAGCTTTAATTATGAGAGCTAATTATACGTATATACAATTGCGAGCTGACTCTGTCAGGTATCTCTCAATCATTGATGCTATTCACCATAGGAACTTGAAGTAGTGCGTGACGTCACACACAGTCTGCGACAGCTCACCCAGCATTTTTTATTTTTTGGTTTTTCATGGTAGCAAAATTTCTCGCGAAAATTTAGAAACTGCTGATCTGCATTCTGCCATGATGGAAGGCCCTTCATAGACCGGAAGATGAAAGGCTCCATAAAGCTCAGCAACACCAGAATCATAGTTTTTAGAATTGATATAATAAAAATTACTTATGTATGAATTGTTTCTGCTAGAAATACTCTCCTTGCAATTTTAACTCAGTAAATGCTTTTGTATATGCTAATTGGATGCAAATCCTCTATGGGTGTTATCTGGTTAAAATGATTAAATTTTTAAGGCCTAAAATGCCACTCACTCATTTCTCGTTGAGGCTTAAAATTTGCACAATTATCATGCTATTGGTCAATCAAGATAAAAATGATAGTCCTTCTAGAACATACGTAAGTCAATTTATTTCGTATTTCTCACTGATTTTCATTTTTGGAAGTAAACAAGACCACAAGAGGTTACAAAATTTCTTTTCCATCGTTATTTTCTTTATGTTGGCATGTTTCTAGATCTGAGTGCTTGGCCAAATGCTCTACGTAATGTGATAATATTTAATTCGCGTATGTTGTGGTTGAAATTGAATGCGTTGCTGACGAAAAGAACTTGCAGTGAATTTCTTAAGTGTAGGTGATAACGAGTCTTCCATTTTTGTATAGGAATTGTGTAACATTGAAAAAATAAAAATTGTTGAAAGTAAATATAATCTTTTTAACGTATTGATTGATTATTTCACATGAATACAAATTAAAATTAGTTCAACGTAGCTTAAAACGACTCAAATATTGAAAACAATTTCCATAAAGGACGACTTTGCTATAATAATAGAATCGATCGCTTCGTTTTATTCAACTGAAATTGTCTTTTATTGAACTTTAAACTTTTCTTTGTTAATTTTTCCATCCGACTGGTTGTCCTATAAAAAGGTCTTTACCAACGGGCCGTGAGATAATAATATTTAACTATGAGATAATGGACTACATTTTCCAAATCAGTCTACCCAAGAAAATTAGACAAACAGTGACAGACAGACGGGCATGATTCATAATTTACTGCACAAAATTTAGATTTTTCAGACTTGCTAGCTTGTCTTCTTGCTCATCAAATTCTCACTTTCATTTTCAACTTTTTAATTTTATCATTTGTGGTGATGCGTGGCCTTATCCCTAACCTGCAGAGTTAGCTAATAAATTGAGAGTTATCTCACAAGAAAATATTCTATTTGGTTTCCTTGATTCTCCCTCCATCATGTATGATGGATGTATGGTGGTTATCTCACTGGATCTTAGTCCATAATGTATTTTCCACCCAAATCACTTGTTTTGGTATTGTTAGAAAATAATTCTTTGCTGAAAACTATTATTTAAATTCTAAAAATATTTATATTATATTACTAAGTATTAATAATTAAAGAAATGGAAGTGTACATAAATTTATAATGCTTAATTACTTTCTAAGGGTGTATGGTTTGTTTTTCAAATCAACATATTTTCTTAGAGAATCTTTTAATTTTTTTTTTTTGTATTCTCTCTGATAATAAGATATAAAAAAATAATCAAATATTACATGTAGTTTATGACCATAATGAGTTATATAGATAACTCTCCTATTATCATTAAGCATTTTTACTTTAGTATATCATAAAAATAGAAATTACCATTAAGTCTCTTCACATTAAAAATTCTTACATTAAAGTTAAAATTATCGAAAATCTTAGTAGATTACTTTTAATTAAGTTTAATCTTACATGATAGTTCATAACACATAATTATTTATATATAAGTACAACATTAGATTAAAGATCTAACAAATATTTGTTTCTATATCCAGATTTTTTATAATTTTAATTATTTTCATTAAGATATAGATATGTTGTGGTTTTATCTTCATTTATATGTAGATATGTGGCGTCTCTGCAAGTTGTTTGTTGTTTGGATTGTTTCAATAAGTTTTTTGTGTTGATCTAAAGCCTTTGATGTTTAGCTCGAAAAAAATACAAACTTTGGATTTATTGGAATTGACCCAGCCAAGATTATTGGCAAAATTATAGACTTGTGCCTTGTATCCGTTAGAGGCATAATTTGTGCATTTAATTTTAGTCACATCACGTGTTTGACGAAACTACTATATCAATTGCATAAGTCATTCATTCTTCTCTTTATATTATCAGCTATGTACTGTAAGTATGTTGCAGCACAAATATTATAGATATTCTATAGAGAATTAATTATTTCACGAACTGTTCATCTTTTTCATATTTTACAGGATTACTTCCAGGAGATCCATTATGAATTTAATTGGTAGAGTGAACACTGAAAGTTGAAGTTATTAAAATAACAAAGGATTTTATTTTCTTTTTCTTGTAGAGCACATTAGATTATGATATTCATTATAGATAATTAGATATCTCAGTGTACAATCGTCATTTATACTTTCAATGACTTGGCAAATTAGATCTATAATCGATTGAATGTATATTAATTTAGGTGTTTGGAAGGGACGCATTATTACTATTTTATCATGATCGAATGTATCACTTTTAATCGTTGTATCTTTGCTTAATAGAAAAATGTTATGTGGAAAGCAGTAAAATATATGCTATCTCAGAGTAATCTAACTCAAATTCATTGTTACCAATTTAATTGACTAGAAATTTCTTTCTTTCTTTCTTTCTTTTTTTTTTTTCTGTTTTGAAACACACTAAAATATCTTTTCGCTAAATACAACATACAACACAGTACAATAAATAATATTGCAAAGAACCATCCATGCGCATGAGCCACGACTGTCGGTAGAATGTAATAGTTTCATTATTGTAAAAGGACAAGGACATTTATTAATGCTTTGTTAGAATAATTTTTTAAAAAAAAACCAAGGTGGTTTTGCTTTTGGGTGATACGTACTGCAAATCACCAATTCAGCAGATATGAACTTTTTTCTTTCAGTTTTTTAAGGTGGAGATAAAGTAATGGTCCAATTGATTTTTTAATTCCATTTCTCTCAGAATTTGAATCCAATGACGCCAGCGAAAGAAAATCAATACAATAAAATAAGATGTAAAATCTTGATTAAAAAAGCAGTAGTATAGTTGTTTAATCCATATTTATTTATAATAATATTAAAAATTTTAATATTTAAGTTTTATTTGAGTCCTAATACTAAGTATCATTTATTTGTTAAATAATAAAATTTATAAGTTATAAAATTATTTAATAGATAAATACTACGTTAATTATGCTTAAGAATTAAATATCAGGGAACTTACCAACAGGAAATGAACTTAGGAGGTGTTTGGTTTTAGGAAATGAGAGGGGAGGTGGGAAAAAGAAAGAAGAGGAGTGGAAAGGTGATGTGAGGAAAAAAGGTGTAAAAATTAATTCTTGTTGTTTGGTTTTACGTTAAGGAATTGTTTGTTTTTATGTTTAAAATCTTAATTTAGCTTAAGTTAAAATATTTTGATATTTTTATTTGTTTGTTTTTGTATCTAAAATATTATTGTAAGACATCTTCGTATAAATGAAAAAAAAAATTCCTGACTTTTATCTAAATAATAAAATATCTTAATGAAAAATTATTATTTTTTTTTTCACAAATAATCTCATTAAATGTATTTATTTTCTACATATTCATTAGATGTTATATTAGAATTTTACTTGATCTTAAATAATACTTTATATTAAATACTCAACACAAATTTAGTTTGAATTTTTAAAAAAATTCTTTTATTATTAAATAATAAATTTTTATGTATAAATATTATGTTAAATTTTAACAAAATAATATTATCAAAATTATTTTCCATAAATTATATATTAAATTTTTATTTTATAAATATTTATAACATATAAAAAATATTATACTAAAAAACATTGTGTATATATATATATATGTCATAAGTGTAAAATATTATAATTAAGATATTTTGGCAAACTCATTGCTTAAAAAATATTGTGTAGATATTATAAAAATAAACAACTTATCATTTATATTCGATTATCAAAGAATAAAAAATAAATATATTTTTCAAACTCATTCAATAACGATTCGGATCCATTCCAGTTTCATATAGAAAATTAAATATTACCTAAATTTGAAAACGAAAAAAAATTACATATTTTTATTTGGACAAGTATATCCACTGTTAAAATGACATCCAGGAAAATCTCCGGTGGCTTTCCGGCTACTTCTGGCGATGATCCGGCAACCTCTGGCGATGATCCAACAAACTCCAGCAACCTCCGGTGATAATTCGGCGAACCTCCAGTGACAATACTACTTTAATGTTTTCCTACGAACCTCCGGCGATTCACTTTAATGCTTTTCTTTTTTCAAATAATCTTATTCTATTAATTTAAGAAAATAAATATAAATTATTTACATTTAACTTATTTTAAATTAATTTTATTTAGTAGACAATATTAGAATTTTTATTTTATAATAGATGAGAAATTTGAAATCTTTATTCATTAATAAGGAATATAAATTCCTCAACTTGATGGAAGTTAAATTTCAATAGAAATTGAATTCCATTAAATTTAGTACAATTAAATAATAGGAAGTGAAAAAAGAAATCAAATTCTTTTTCTCTCCCTACTCCTCTAACATGCCCTTAAGGATTATGCCTGTTTTAACTTTTTGAAGAGTCCGATTGTGGCATCTGACTGCTCGGCTACGGTAGGATACTGCAACATAGTCTTGAAATGCCCAAAAGAAGGGGGAGGGAGCTGCCTTACAGTTGCTGTAAGTTACAGCCCCTCACATGAACTATGTCCGGTCGTAAGTTCTAAATAGGACTTATAGTCAATTGTGAGGAGCTGCATCTGTATCTTACAGCAACTGTAAGGTAGACGGTCGCATTCTCATTTCGAGGAAAATGAAAGAATGGGAATGGCATGAAAAGTCTTTTTCAAAACGTAACATTAAGGGCGTTACGACGATATACGAGAGGAATGGAGAAAAAGTCGTGACTGCTGTGGAGGGGAAGATCTGTTTACGATATGGCTCTGGCTCAAGAAGGGAAATGAACATGGCAGCAGTCTAAGCCGGATCAGCTGACCAAACAAGTCTTGCCTTCAGATTTTAATGGTGGGGCCCCCCATTTTCCAATTAATTTGCATTGTGTCATACACTCACGCGTGTGTGGTTCTGCTTTAGGCCTTCTTCTTTGCGGTGGAACTGCGGCTTACAGCTGTTTGTCGAGCATCTTTGGTGTAAATGCTTGGTGAGTGTATTCACAAGGGTGTGATTGCGAAAGTGCGTTTTGTGAAAATATTAAAAGACTCCATTATTGTTTTTGAGGAAATGATAACGAGACAAAATGATAAATCAATTTGACAACAATGATATCTTGTCGACAATTAAGTCTCTGAAATTCATAAAAATTTTAAGAACATGTAATTAATCAATTATATTAAATTTAATTTAAGAACACTGATATATAATAGGGAAAAGATAGTGACCCTCTTACTATTTAAAAAAAAAGAAATAAAAATTTTTAATATTTTTTTAAATAAAGATATATAATTCTATTTTTACTAATAAATTATTGTTTATTTTAATAGTAAATTTATTTTTAATTTATAATTACTATTATATTCTTATAATAAATAAATCAATATATTAACTTAAGAATGTTATGTGTATAATGAAATGAACAACTTTTTTTAAAAAAACTTAAAATTAATGTGTAATTATCTTTTATCTAAATTATTTACTCTAAATTACGAATATGTTCTTTCCGACAATAAATTTGATTTTAATTTTACCTATTATTCATTATTTTTTATCATCATGTCATTGAGAAATGTATATTCATGATTTAGAGTAAATATTTTGAACAAAAGGTAATTACAACTTAATTTTAAGTTTTAAATAAAAAAAAAATTATTGATTTTATTATACACATTATCAACAACATATCTTAGGTCAATATATTAATTTATTTATTATAAAAATATAATAGTAATTATAAATTAAATATAAATTTTCTATTAAAACAAATAGAGTTGTATGTCTTTTTTAAAAGCTTCAAGAGATTTTATTTTATTTTTTTTAAAATATTTGGTGATTCGCTGATATTTTTCGTATACAATATGAAAATATTACAATTATTAATTTATTTTAATTAATTAGCATTTATTTGTTTAATGGTACTGGACGTCTAGACCAATGCCTTTTTCTTATTTTATATTAGAGTATAATTAAAACGACGTGATTAAGCTATTTTGTTAATTGATTTTTTTTTATCATATTAACCCAAATTGTTTAAAAATTGAGACCGATCACGTGACATTAAATACGATGCAGTGATGATTTATAAAATTATTTTATTAGAAATTTTTTAGTATCAAAATCGATTTTTGATATGTCACATGGTACCTTTCTGATCATAATATCATAATAGTCTAGGAATCGAAAACAACTTGTTCTGTGTAGATGTACCACTCTCTTGTATACAGATGATTATTAAATATATGAAGTGGTAAATATGTATTTGTCACTCGATTTACCCCATACTAAAGTTAGAATAGCAGCACTTGAATAATTTTGATTTTTTTTTCTTTTTTAATAACTTCCTTGTTAGGTCATCTGAGTTAATATCTTAAAAAGATAGAGATTAAAAATCAATTTGGACATCACTTACCATTACCTCCATTGCCGGCTTACCGCTACCTCAACGTATATGTATGTATATATCTTATCTGCTGAATTGATGTTTTGTGGCATACATACATGTCCCATCCGATACCACTTTGGTGTTTCAAAATTATTTTGACAAAGCATTAATTTAATAGATATCCTTATCTTCTTGCAATATTGAACACTGACATTCAATTGACTGTGATGGGCAAGGTTCTTTGCAAGTTGCGGAAGCCCTTCAGTGGCTTGGTTGGGTAGCTTCTTCTACAGTGTCTGGAAATAGTAAATAGCAAAAATTTAATTGAAAAACACACAAAACAAAAAGAAATATTATTATCTTATATTAATTGATTTTTTTAATGATAGGTGCTATTTTTTATATAATTTTTGAGCCCATATATATACATCACTATAATTAATGTAGTTATTTAATTTTCTGGTTGCCACCTTTGTCAAAGGAAATTATCACATTCTGGTTGAACTACTTGTTTATTTGGAACTATACAGCAACGATAATTGTTTGTTTGGACCATCAACCTCATGTTGTTGTAGCAGTAGTTTTATGACTGCATTTTACATAAAGCAATATTAAAAATAAATCTTAACTCATTGTATTCATGAAGCCACTTTTTCTCCACAACATGCCCCGCTTTTTCAATAATTTCCAATAATCTCATCAACGAACAACTGAATATTCAGGTCCGACGAACCGCCTCCGGCCACCGCCTGCCTCGCCGCATGCTTCAATTCCACTGCATTTTTCTTATAATATTCTGATTTTGGTCCATTAATAATATCTTCAACACATTTCTCCAAATCCCCATTGCCAACGAAGCCATCGTCACTTGGCCTAAGCCTTATGCCTATCTTGAAAACATCGGTGACAAGCTTAGCATTTGTTGGCTGATCGCTCCATTGAGGGTATGCAATCACCGGCACGCCGGCTGCGATTGTTTCCAGCAACGAACTACACCCACAATGAGTAACAAAACATGCAAGAGCAGGATGAGCTAACACTTTAGTTTGAGGACTCCATGATACCACAAGGCCTCGGTTTTTAGTTTCATCAAGAAACCATAATGGCAAATTTCCCTCACCATCAGAAGAACCAGATTCTGCTTGCTTGACAACCCACAAAAATGGAAGCTTAATGTTCTTCAAAGCTGTGGCTATGGCTTCCATTTGCTTAGCTGATAATTCGGCAAGGCTACCAAATGATACGTAAACAACAGAAGAATTTGCTTGCTTGTTAAGCCATCCTAAGCAACAATCTTCAGGTTTCCACATTTCCACTCCAACATCAAGCTTTTCATCTTGGCCTAGCAATGAAGGTGGGACTAAAGGACCGACAGGTCGTACCGGAAAAAGCTGAGACATGGACTCAATGGCCTCTTTCTCTAAATCATAGAAAGAATTTGCTAATACCCACTTGTATTGCTTATTCAGGTTTTGGAACAAGTCATTGAAAATTCTTGGGAAGCTACCAAATCGATTTGAAGGGAGAACAAATGAAGGCAAATCATGTGTGTGCAGAATTGGTAACCCTGGTAACTCAACACTTGAATTTGGATTCTCCGAGGTAGGAAATAGGTTTAGTTTGTTATAGAAACGATGGTAAATAGCAAAAATTGAACATGGTTGAATCCAAAGCATGGCACATGGGATTCCAAGCTCAGCAGCAACATCAACAACCCATGGAACAAAGGGAGTGTTAATGATGCAAGAGAGCTTCTTGTGCTTATCGTGGTAATGATCTTTGATAAGTTTTGAGAGGTTACCAGGTCCAGCTTTCTCTATAGTGTCCATGTAGTGATCTTTATTGGAACTGCGGCTGTAATCTAAATCGAACCCATCGGAGAAAAATAGACATGGGATATCATCAGAAACACAATCATTGATTTTGCCCCCGGTGAATGATTTGAGCATGCGGTGTTGGCCAATTTCAGGTGTGGCAACAGTTACACTGAGACCTTTAGAGACTAGGCGTTTGCCTAGTCTAAGTAAGGGGTTAATATGGCTTTGAGTTGCAAGTGATACCATTAGCACATGATGAACAGATTCTTTTTCCTCTTTCAAATCCATTTGAATTCTCCTGGAAAGAAGAAGAGAGATAACGCTATCGAGGAATTTTGGTATCGAGAGGCAAAGTAGTGCAATCTGAATTTATGTGTAATTCAGGCAAATGTGCGTATGCAGTGACGCTTCTGATGTAATAAAAAAGGTGTTTACAATAAGAGTGCAAAAATAAAATCTCTTTTTTATCACGTGACATGTTTGTACTATATTGTTTTTATTTATAGAGGTAAAGAGAATGGCCTATCTTGAGCAGTTTCTAGTTTTCAATGAAACAATCGCATTTATTATTGAAGCAGCTAAGTCTGGATCCCTACTTTGGGTCATTTTGCTGTAAGTGGTATTTGGTGTAGACAATCTGCCCACTTTTGTTTTTTTTCAATTTATTTTTCTCACATATTTTTACACTAAATATATATATTTTTTATTGTTCGGATCTACATCTATAGTAAACTAAGGCCCACCGACCCAAAAATCATAAATGTCTTGTGAGTGATCCCACGTGAACTTTAACACTTCAAAAAAAAAATGTCCCCTCGCTCTCTCACTCACCTGCGGGTAAACTAAGGCTCAAGTCAACTCAGTTATATTTAAAAATGGGGTCCGGCTAAGTTACAATGTTGGTAACTTATAATACACACATAGAAATTATGTGAGGCTCACCATTTGTTACTATTTTTGTATACTTGGTGTGTGAGTTGTAAATTACAAAGTCGGTAACTTAGTAAAACCCTTAAAAATGTAATTCGAAATCAATCTAAATTTATAATTCGATTCCATCTCAGATCAGATCAAAAAATTTATATTTTTATGTACTTTATATTTTTTAAACTTCTAAATCAGATAGATCAAATCAATTGGGATTAAGTCAATTACCCACCCCTGCTCTCACTTATCAAAGCCTAGTTGGATGGTGCCACCATGTCAGAGCTACCCCACCTAAAATTTTTCTCGTCTCGAAGAGTTGACACGGAAGCAGGTGTTGGATGAAACTTTGGAGGCGTTCAACCAAATGACACTCACACTGTCGAACTGTGATTCGTCCTCTGCGTGAAAGTTAAAGAGACAAAAAATTGATATAAGTCAAATTAGCTTGTCTCCTTGTCCTTGCTCTTCGCCTTCAATTTTCGGCCTTTGCTTTTTCTTACTTGTCTTTGGATTATTATTGTTTCTCTTTCAATCACAAATACACTCGTAAACGTATGTACCTCCATGCATTTTGTGGCTTAAATGATAGTTTTGGAAGACACATGCCATTTGATTTTTTTATATGAAAACTGCCGAATTCAATTTTTTAAGATATATTCTAGCCAGCTTTATTAGAAACTGAGCTGCATTAAATCTTGCCCACAAAATATATTATGTGGTACATATGGTTAAGTGTGGTACATATGGTGCAGAAGTTGATACGGACAGCGAAGTATTTGACTTTTAGAGACAAAATCTTTGACTTTGAAGGCTTTAAATACGTATACTTTTTTTCGGTGGGTACATACTTTAATAAAAATATATATTAAAATATAAAAATAAAATAAATTTGAAAGAAAATTTATTTAATAAGATATTTTATAAAAATATATAAAAAATGTATTTTAATATAATATATTAAAAAAATATATATATTTTTTATCTCCTAAAAATTCTTACTTTAATATATAAAGTATAAGATTTTTCGTTAAAAATTTATTTTATATATCTATATAAGGGCGTAGCTATGTTCACGCCTAGGCAAACCTCAAGCTTTTAGAAATTTTTAAAAAGTAAGATTAAAATGAAAATTTTTTCAAGATGATCCCTACCTTATTTTTAATGGCAACTCTGAATCTTCTTAAATACAAACTTACAATATATTTTGGCAACCCCAAATTAAAATCCTGATATCTATATCTATCTATATGTGTGTGTGTCGGATATATATACCGAGATTAACTTACTTTTGATGTATTATGACACAATAATATTCGGGAGACATGTTTCCTCTCTATTCACATTTTACTGTCATTGCTACGATGGAAAATACGAGAAAAATGTGGATAGTAAGATGGAACTATGAATATGACAAATGACTGAGTGGAAGATGAATAACTCAAAAGGGTGGATGGAACCAAAAAGCACGGACAAGATGGATGCATAACTAAGGACCAGCAGCTACCGTAAGGTTATGGACTAGTCACTAAGGTGAGAGGAGCTTATCTGGGGTTTGCCGCACAACCTCAACATAGACCGCTCATAAAATTTCAAGTCCACTAACAACAACAAGGCTAACGAAGAAGACGTGCCCTAAATTACAAGTAACCAAGCTTATCTGCCAGGAAGCATCTCATCAAAAAGTAATTAAATTAGGGGAATCGAGAAGCATGTGACCAAGTTTAGAGATAGAGATAACAAAAATCCGGCCACTTCTGGTAAATATCATGTAAGCCGCAGCCTTGCAGGTAAATGGTAGCGGGGGCTTGGGCATAATAATTAATCAGTGCATAATATCATTCCTGGAATTCAGTTTTAGCTCTTTGCATTTTAAAATATGAAACACGTACATAGGTGCCTACTAATTGAGCTTAATTTTCAACCTGAATCAAGACTCTTCGGATAGAATCATAAATTACGGCCCTGAGATTCATTATTTGGGACATAATAATTCACTTACAAAGACGTGTAATAATCTTGTTACAATAAAACTAGACGGAAGAAAAAAAAAAATTCTTCCACCACTCTGTGACCCATTAAATTAAAGAAGAATATTGAAGTGGAAATTGTTTCAGGACATCTTTATTATAGTATATTTAATTATTATTTTATTCAGGTGAATAAAATTTTGTTATGTAAAAAATAACTTGGATTTTATTGGATAAATTCATTTTACTTAAGGTTTTAGAGTCAAAATCTTAAGTTCGACTATCAGATGATTTAATAGATCGAAAATCTTAATTTTGTCAGTTCTTTTTGTTATCGTTAATAAAAATTTTCTCTTTTGTAAAGATTTGTTTTTTCCCTCCCGCCTTCGCTTTGTCAAAAATCTTTGGAAGCTGATGACACGAAAGATTTTCAGAATAAGATGGTCTTGCAGTTATTTGGATATTCTTTTTTTTTTTTTTTTTTTTTTGTCTCATCTAAAATATGGCTAAAACTTGCAAAGAGGGAATCAAATCATCAAATCAAACTTACTTTTGGGCTTTCAATATTTCGAATCGTTTTTGCCGTTATTCATTTGGTCATTTTTCTTGTAAAGATAATAGAAAATTGACTTAAAGTTTTAAGTTTATAAAGTAATTAAATGGAGGGTGGCTTCTAATGATTCATGATTTGAATATAATGATGAAATGATTGTCTCTTCTCACTAAGAATGAGCGAAGGGCCAAAGACAAACCATATGTAAAGGGTGTTACATAAGAACTGAAAAGTTATACAAATTATAAATACTGCGTTCTTGATGGGGACTGGGACATGCATGTAGATCGCGTTAAGTTTCAGTGAAGCAATAAATTTACTATTTAGAAGCAATAAGCTATTTTGATACCTGCTTTAGCTCTTTTGCTGTTGTTTGTATTGTATATGATGATGATGATTGATTGATTGATTGATTGATGAATTCATTGTCGAATTTGGATATTGGATTCCAGCTTTGTTCAAGATCCAAAGACGCGTGGTACTTTTGTGCACTGAATTTTGGGAAAAAAATAATAATAACAATAACGTAATGATACCCTTTAATTTCAGATGAAAAGCTTGTTTGAAATTGAGTTACTGAGTTGCATAAAAACAAAATCTTGGCCGGCAGGCAGAGACCTTTGTTTCTTTTGTCTCTCCGTCGGCTCGTATATTTGTCATTTTAGCAACCTTTAAGGACCGAGTATCACGACCCAGCCATTTTATGGGTTTCGGTTTGAAAAAGCCTACCACCCAGTTAAGCTCATCCCAGCCCACATCAGGGACTCTGGTGCTATTAATGAAACGTACCTGTATCAATTGTAATGTAATGTTCGTTTTCGAATTTTGAGTTTCTGAACGAATATTGATCCAATGTCGATCCAAACTGTGCTGATCTTGGATCAACACTGGATCCAAGACCAAGACACATGAATAATATTGACGCTGCTTCATAGTGTTTAATCTTGATGGATTGTTAAGATTTTGTAAAGTTATCTTGATGGATTGTTAAGATCAAACACACATGTTTTATGTAAGCAGTCTTAACAATCAAGGTATCTTCTAAAATCCCAGAATTGACAAAGGCTAAAACGCAAGTTTGATGATATTTATGTTGCTTAATTTCTTGAGGGAAAGAGAAAAGAAGAAGAGAGTTTACCAATAAGTAGAATTATCATAACATATACTTTTTAGATGAACTAAAGAGTAAATTGATCACAATACTACGAGGTAGATTGACCTGTTTTGGACTTAAATGTTCAAATTGCATAATTATGAAACTAATCTTGAGTGAATATAAAAAACTTGTTTCGCAATATTTAAAAAAATAAAAAATAAAAACACAAAGTGCACTAAAAGATTAATTCAATACACACATAAATTTTTTATTTTTTAACGCCTAACACAAATTTTCAACTTACCTATTTCATTCTCCTCGTAACTAATTATTTATATGCATAACCAACAACAACTAAAATTTAAACTTTAAAGTACAATTCTACACTTTCCAATAAGTAACTCGGTGTTTTTATGTCAAGTAAGTACTAAAATTGCAATCATCCGTTGGATATTCAAATTCATAAATGATAAAATTATTTATACGCATAACCACCTCAGTTGGGATTATAAATGAAAGGTGCTGATAACCACGCATTTTTCTATTTTAAAAGTCGTCATTGCATAACCAAAAGATTACAGATTAAGGACCTATTTGTAAAAATAACATATTATGTCCTAGCCTGAAAAACCACGAAAATTAGGAACCTAAATGATATTGCTCCATTTAACCATCTAAATCGTAGGTGGGTGAGGATATTTCCACCCATTAATTAATTATGTAAATTCATCTCACTTATAAAAAAATATGAGAAATTATCAATTTCTCTCTTATTATATTTAATATGTACCATTTACTCTTTTATTATTTTTTTTTAATAACCAATAACCCGATGACAACATGAATTTATAATGTTATCCTTATTTTCAAACATATTTTTATTTTATTTATTATAAATTAAATAAATCACATGAATAAAAATTAAAATAAAAATTAACTATTAAAAATAAGAAATATATATTTTATTGTGAGCAAAAAATTAATATAAAATATTTTTCTTATACTTTTTCTTTTATAAACATTTTCTTATAATAAATATATAAGAAAATTATTATAAAATGATAAAAATATAAAAAATTATTATAAGAAATTTGAATGATAAATAAAAAATTATTATAAAATAAATAATAAATTTTTCTTGTGCTTTTTACATTTAATTTTAAAATATATATTATAAGAAAATGTTTATAAAATAAAAAAAGTACAAGAAAAATATTTTATATTAATTTTTTATTCACAATAAAACATACATTTCTTATTTTTAATACTTAATTTTTTATTTTAATTTCTATTCATGTAATTAATTTAATTTATAATAAATAGAATAAAAATGTATTTGAAAATAAGGATAACATTGTAAACTTATGTTTTTAAGGGAGTTATTGGCTATTAAAAAAAAGCATGGGGTAAATAGTACATATTAAATATAGTAAGGAATAAATTGACAATCTCCCTAAAAAATATTTATAATAAATTTTCAATATTTTTAATAAATAAAAATCAACAAAAATATTTGTATATTTAATTGATTAAATTATTCTTATTTTTTTTACTTAATTTTTTTTACGATTAAGGTTGATTTAATATAAATTCAATTCAATTATTTTATCTTTATGACATAAAGTAACCCAATTGCTTGAAGAAATACGTGATTTTGTATCTAATACTTGAGATACTTAATTTTATGACTTATAATATAATTTTCTAAATAAAGTCTAATATTTTTTAATATTTTAGATATAATGATATAAATTTGACAGCCTAATAATATACATGAGTATTGTCTCATGAAGACATTGTATTTGTTTAATTAAAGGTTGATAAAATAAAAGAAAAATATTAAAGTTACAGCAAATTTTTGGTTTTTTAAACTTTTAAGGGTAGTATTGTCAATTTAAATTTATATTAAAGTAATATTAGTAGTCAAATATAATAAAAAATATAAGTCATATTAAAATAAATTAAAATATCAAAAAAATAAATTAAGATAGATTAATTGATTAATTCTTCATAATTCTTCTTTATTTGAAATTTTTAAAAATAATATGAACTTTCCATAATTATTTTTTAGAAATAGGGTGAATTTACGAAATTTGTAAAGTGAAAATATCATCACCCATCGTAGTTTGTTTACATTATATATTGTCAATTAAGTTTTGATCTACTTTCTTTTAGAGTTCAATTATCAAGTTGAATACGGCATATGCCCCGATTGGTGGTGACAGGGTGGTGGAGAAAATAAAGACATCATTACCCATTAGGGCAAGGACCTGGGTTGATATCGTTGCGCCACATGTTTATGCAGCCATGATTAATTACTGTTAAACAGACATTAACATAAACTAATTGTTTTTATCACGAAAATATCATAATCAAATCTCATTAATAAAATCTTTGATGCTAAGTTTCGCTTCCCCTGAAATTATTCGTTATAACGAGCTTAGTCAAGATATCAACATCCTGCTCATTCAATTATATAAGCACATATGTTCGTGCAAGTAATCTTAACAATATCTTTCAAAAGTAGGGGTAGGCATTTAGTTCGGTTTAAGCTGCAGTTGATATTTTTATTTGTTAGTTAATAAATGTGATTATATATGTTATAGTATACAATTTAATTTAATTTATTTATTATTTAATTATTAAAATTTGGCTAATGATACACTTTAACTTTGAGAAATTATGTAAGTATTGTAGATGCAATAGTTAAAAAATGAATAAGTGATGATTGGGAGAACTGTCGTTGCCAATGAAAGATTGAAGTTTCTTTTGTAATATGTAGTAGATTTCTAAATTAATGTTATACTTTATTATGTTAATTTATTATTATTAGATTTTATTATGTTGTTTATTATTTGTGTATTTCTAGATTATTATTGGATTTTATTATGTTAATATTATTGTGAAATTTTATTATGTTATTTATTGTTTGTGGATTTATAGATTCAAAATTATTATTATATCATTTTTTTAATGATTATACAGGATGATATTAAACCAAACTAAACTAAATTAAACCAAATTATCGAAGAGAACTAAACTGATCTAAATTAAATTTAGTTTGGTTTGGTTCAGTTATATAATTTAGTTCTTATTTAATTCAAAAAATTCATGAATCATTTGGTTTAAATTTGTTCTGAATCAAACCAAACTGAATAATGTACACACTTATTCAAAAGTTAAGCTTGCCACCATTTTATTTTCCAGAATTGACAAAGGCTACAGCACAAGTTTGACAATAGTTTTGGTACGTTGTCTATTTTCTTGGGTTAAGGGTTAAAAGGAACGACAGAGAGATGTAAGTTACCAATAAGTACAATCACAACATATTTAATTACCTTTAAGCTATATTAATTTTTTTTTTTTTTAAGGGAGGGGTGGCAAGTCCAAAGAAATTTGAACCCCCTCCCCACCCCTAAGGACTCGAACCCGGGTCTTCACAGCTCTAGAACCGAGCATTGTGACCAACCCGACCACGACCTTGGGGGCCTTAAGCTATATTAATTAGAGTATGCCGATTGCAGCACTATGAGGTAGATTTGGTCTGTTTTGGACTTAAATATTCAGATTGCATCATATATTATAAAACTAACTAATTATCTCGACAAGATCATAGTAGTAAATATTAGAAATTTTGTAATATATAGTATGCGGAAAAAAAAATCACTTGTACTGAAGGTTAAGCCAAAAGCATAAAGAAATTCAATGCACAAACAGGTTATTAATTATTGAGTACCAAAATATCAGTCCTACCAGAATTTTTTTACACACATACAGAACTAACCAGAATCACTATTCTATAGATTTCCGCAAGTTCATGAACAAAGCATTTATTGCTTATTGGCTGTAATAGTCTTGTGGTGCCCGTCACCGGGGTTAGGTCCAGAGTTCATTAATCCTCCTAGGGTTTTAAAATTCATATATTTGTGTCCAATTCCGGGGCTTGGTCCTGACATCTTCTTCATCTTGAGAGAAAGTAACCTTCCATTGATCCCTTCAGCGGCGTCGCGGCGCAATCTAGAACCGTTCAATGGCCTTGATTCAACTTCAAGCACGGGGCTTAGCAAGAGTGTAGAAACAAGAAGAAGAATGAAAACGTAGCAAAAAGACCTAAGTATTGCTCCGGCGCCCATGTTAATTAATTAATTAACATCTGCGTGTGTTTTGAAATATCTTGCAAAGATTGCGTTACATTAGTTTCTATTTATAGTGTTCAATGTTACTTGTGGTGACGGTGATATGGCATTGACAGAATAAGCACAAAAGCATGTGGTTTTTTGGAGATGTTGAACAAGGTGCATGCCGCCGTCTACGAAAGGTTCAAGCTTATTTGGAACCATCAAAGAAGTATCGTTTGAAAGTGAAATTCAATTCCAGCGCAACAAAGAAGTTTGGCTCGTTGATAAGACATCGGCAAAATTTCTCTCCATGGGAATAAATTTGATGCTATGCACTTGTAATTAACATTGCTTAAGCCACCAAATAAGTGGCAGCAGTTTCGGACTTTTGCACCCGATGCGTATACGTTTATATTTATTTTAAGGGCGAAAGACGATTTGTTCTGAGACGGCTATTTGAACTGTTCAAATATTTTAACATCCACTTTTTTAATTAAAATAATTATTAAATTATAACTTCTTATTTTAATTTATTAAATCTAAAAAATTATAAAATTACTCTTGGTTAACTATCTTCTCTCTTTACTATAACAAAAGCCAAAACCGAAAAAATAATTTATTTTTCTTATAAAATCAACTTATTTTTCTCTTAGTTTTCAGCATCAATTTTTACTTATTATTATTATTTAAAGTTTGTACTTATGTGATCGACCAAAAAATAATAATAGATTCAAAGTGGTGCAGAAGCTTTTATTTTCGATTTTCACATGATGGATATTGATCATTTTATTTTGTTTAAATTACAATATGATTGATTTGTCAAATTTAAAACAATTTCATTTGTTAAATGTAATGCTTTCTTCATATATCATGATAAATTTTGATAAGGGAATAAGATGAAAGGAAAGAGAATAAAGTATAATAAACAATTGATCAAATTATATTTTAACAATAAAATTTTAATTAAAAAAAAGAATGCAATCATAATTTTCTTTCTTTCTTAAAAATTTCTGACAACAGGAGTAATTGATTATTATGAAATTGGTGAGAGTGAGTGGTAAAATCCAAAAAAAAAAAAAAAGAAATTTATTTTTCATTTTCCCAAAAAATTATAATGGACCCAAGTAGTAAAAATACTTTCTAGAAAAACGATATTTGGCTTGAAATTCTTTTAAATCGAATTTATCGATTTTTTTTGGGGGATGATTGGGCCTATCTCCCAATTCGGCCAACTAACAGTGCTGATTTATAATAATTGCTTCAACTTTTGACCGTATTTCATAATTATAATCTAGTTTTTTTACCTATGATTAGATAAAGAGCCGAATTTCGCTAATTTGAGGTGTGTACGGAAACCATTTGGATTTTCATCAGACGCCGGCGGGGGGAACCAACAGTCATGCCCACTTGATATTTCCAACTTTCTGAAAATACGAGTAAGTTTCGATTGATGAGGTTTATGCAAGCAAATATGATTGGACCACATTATGTGAATACACCAGCTGTCTGTAATCAGATTTTAAGAACGAATGAACTAAGAAGTTTCTATTCGAGTGAATCCCCTTTATAAATTATTTTTTACCATTTAAGTCATTGATAAATTTTGCACATTGTTGACTGGTAAAAATAATTTTTAGAAAATAAAATTAATTAATTTTAATTTATATACGTCTATGACAATTAAGCTGTATGTGAAAAAAAAATTATATTTGTGCACTTTTTAAAAAACTATTTTAACACTAGAGGCAAAGGAAGTATTAAGAGTGTATTTTTATATCTTGGATTGGGGATTGAGAATCAAGAATTATTTCCATTGTGTGTATTTCCTACAAAGAAAAAAATAAAATTATAAAATAGGAATGAGAGTGGTGAATTCTACTTAATTTGTAAATGAGAGATGAGAATATTATTTTCACCACATAATGAGAATGAAAATGAGAGATTGGGAATGACCGAATGAAGAATAAATTGATACTTCTATCATTAAAGAAAATTGAATATTCATTTTACCCATTTAAATATTAGATAATATAATAATAAGAATAACATGAATTGGTTTATTCAAAATATTACAGTATTATGTTCAATATTATAAAACATGCATACATTTTTTAAAAATGTTTACTTATTTGTTGTTTGTGAAAAATATATAATTTTACTAAGGGCATATCAATAACTTATAATAATCCATTCTGATTATTAAAAAAGAATCATGTAAATGTAGTTCATTCTAATTAAAATTATTAAAATTTAAATAAATAATTTATTATTATTTTTATTCTCCATTTCAATTCATGGAAAGTAAAACACTATAAAAGTTTATATTAAACTTTAAAATAGAAATAAAAGCATTAATAATAGAGCAAAAGTGATCTAAAATCAAGAAATCTGAGGGGTATATAAAGTTAAAGTGCTTGTGAACCGAAATTGTCGAATGTTCTTAAAGTAGAAAAAGAAGTGTGCCAAACAATTCTGTACAAGAAAATCTATTTTACAGATTTAGACGGTGAAACTTTTTATCGTAGAGCCCACCAGAATATATGAGTTGCTCCTCTTTTGTCTTCAGTTCATAATGTTTGTTGAACGTAGCTTTTAAGAAAGAGCAATGGAAATTCCTAGCAGCACCAAAACGTCCACACTTGCTGTCGATTATTGGTCACCGGTTACCTCTCAACACCAATTCCATAAACCAGAAGATATGGACTTCAATCCATGCAAGCATGGTCAGATGAAATTATAGTCAAGGTTCATAATTAGGGGCAAAAAAAGAAGCTAACTACATACATTTTTTGAATTAGTGGTAATGTCTTATTGATAATTGGAAACTGATAGTGATGTATAATTTTAAATTATATTTTACTTATTTATGGTAAGTACGATAGTTATATTTTACTTATTTTACTTTTTTTTTTAATTTTAAGTCGTTAATTACATCTCGCTACTAAGTGCTAGAATTACTTTTGCTGACAATATTATGTTTTATTTTATTTTTTAATTTATTGAGTTTTATAGAGAAGAAACTTTAATGTTAACCTAAAAGAACAAGAAAGGAAACAAATCAAAAGTTGAAATTAGGCGATGGCTCTACATATTTAGACCCAAAACGGAAAGTGAGGACTCGATCTCCCAAGGCCCTGTGGAATCGTAAAATTAGAAGTAAAAGAGAAAATGCAAGGTTGGTGTATACGCATAACGCATATAATGATTAATGCCATCATGCATGCATTCCAACTTTATCTACAATATCAGTTAAAACCCCAAACCCCTTAATTATCCATTTCTTCAAGAAAGTTGGGATTCTTTATAGATCTCGAAAATTATCAATTGGAATGAGAGTTAACTATCGCAATGGCAATGTGATGATTTTGACCTCGACAAATGCTATCATATTCAAACAATTAATCAAGATTGCCTTGGTCAAAATCATTTTCAACATATGTACATCAATCACTGCTTCACTGAAATAATTTGCATGGAATTAACAAATTGAGATTGGCCCTTGACCTAACTAAATCACTGTTTCATAAGTACCCATCATTGTTTTTACTGAAATCGAGCAATCATCGCTTTATTAGTAATTGCTATTCAAAGAGGATGAAAATCACAGCAATGACTAATAGTCAAGCTCTTGTGATTGTTTCTCAACTTTTTATATGAATATTTCTAATTGGAACTTATCAAGACTTGAAATTCTGCACTAATTTGGTATAACAGCTTGGTATAATCTCGTGAAAATGAAATTTGCAAAGGTTACGTGGAAGGAAGCTAAAATAAAGTAGGACGGTATCATTTTCATATGATATCCATAATTTTATCCTTCGATGGTCCTCCCTTAATTGTCACATTAATTAACTTTGATTAGGAAGAAATTTGCTTATTAAGTATATATCACATTGATTTGTTACCACATTTTACTAAAAATTATTTTTTTCATTAATTATAGATATTGATTTGATAATTTTAATATAACCCAAAATTAAGTGTTGCATTCAAATAGCCATAAGCTTTCTCTTTTACATCTAACTAGGTTGGGAAGAATGACGATTAGGTCTATAATATATAATAATAATAATAAGGATGAAATTTGGCTATCCCCTATAATCTTTAAAATATTCCTAAATTATTGTAAATTTTAACGTGCCTCCACTTTTTTAAGAAGATAAAAAAGAAAATTCATTAACCAAAGATTGAGTAAGTTAAAATTTATAATAATTTAAAGGTATTTTAAAAATTATCATTTCACGAAGAAGATAGTTTGCAATTAACTTGTTAAAAATTCATATTTATCCTTCAACCTTAAAATTTAAAGGATAAAATTATAACCTTAGGATGCAATAAATATTTGTAAAAAAAAAAAAATGGGCACCGAAGTGGTGACAGGAAAATGATAAATATTACTTAAACATCGCTCTTCCCTAAATATAACCCTACTCAGGCTAATTTCTTAAAAACTGGAAGCCGGGCTTAGAGCGCGTGAAACTCATCACTACCTCGTAAGGGCATTGAGACCATAGCATGTTACACGAAAGCGCCGCTTTCTCTGGAGTGTTGTAATATAGCGTGGGTCTTTAAAATCTTAACGTTTCCACAAATAATACCATATTATTTTCATTGATACCGACTAGGTTCTCAATCTCTAGTTGTGGAAAAAAATTTCAAACAAGTTGGAGGCCTGCATGGGCCATACCATTCAATTTAGGATTGATGTTTCAGCCTGTTTTTCAATTTATTTTTAGTGTCTGAATGGGGACGAGTATTTGAGCTCAATCCCTTCCCCCTCCTATAATTTCTCATAAAATTGTCTCATTTGAATTGGGTTATGGTATATTATGTTTTTTATTTCCTCCAATTTGTCTTTAAGAAAGGTCCCGATCCATTGCCATCCCTTTTGAACTCGATTAAAATAATCCAAATATCCTTTGTAATATTAGAAATTTCTTCTAAAACTAAAAGGTGTTTGAATTATTTCACAATAAGTCAAGTACCAAAATGATACAAATTGAACAAATACAGGGTATATCAGTCATTTACCACATACCATGGGCAGATGGACTTGCTTAAATGCAACGATACGTAAGGTTTAAAAATACGTACAACTTGGGTTGTGGGGGAAGGGGGGTGGTGTTGTCGTCAGAGCTTGAAACAAGAGCATTGTTTGTCGGTAGAGCAACATAGAATTTTTGTTATATATGTATTTTGGTCAATGGATTGTTGATCCTCAACACCATAAGGTCCTTAATCCGTGAGAAAGTTGCATAAAAAATTCAAAATAACACAAAGTCAAATAAGTTCCTAATTTACATTAATGGATGAATCTTAAAGTTGCGTGACCAATACTTAAAGTTGCGTCCTCTCATTGCTTTTTTTAAAACTTGACAATCTTATTTTCCGGAGAATTTGGTTGCAAAACTTTAGAGGCAGGGATTGGCGGATTGCTATTTTGTTTAGAAAAACTGGAGAGTTCCTCTCCGTCAAGTTAGTTCATCAAGTCAACGAAAGGAAAAAGGTTTGGAAAAATAAAGTACATCGACGGATTTATCAAATGTGACATTTGTATTATTTTTTTTTTTTACTACTAATTTGAACTGCTTATTGATAAGTGAGAAATAATTTGTACAAATAAAAAATTATGAGCTGGAATACAACAAAAAACTAACGAACTCTTTTTATAAGAGTGGAGTTTGTACCTAATGATTTTATATTAATTAATAACAAACTTGACATTTTTATGTAACAAAAATGTAAAAGGTTGTAAGTTGTTATTAAAATTCACTTATTTCTACAACATTAATATTGCTATTTACTTCCCTTTCAAGTAAAAAGTAACCCAATTCCATTTTCTTATTTTATAAATTCCAACTTGCACGATGTATATATATATATATTTTCGCATTTCCAAGCATCCATCCTCGCATTGACTTTACCCTATAGGTCTAAATCGATTAATGTACTCATATTGCATGAGCTTCCTAATTCCTATATATATATATATATATATATATATATATAGCTTGTTTGTTTAATCATCGTTGCCAATAATATATTGTTTACAACAAATATGGCTAGAGATCAACTGAGGTCTCTTCAAGTCACTGCTCTTCTTCTTTTTTTTCTCTTGCTCGGTTTCACTTTCTTTGAATCTGAAGCTCGGGCGATGAACAATTTGAAGGTTGAAGATTCAATGAAAAAGGTGGTGGTGGACAAATTTTCTCTGGGTGCAATCAAGCGTTCAGGGCCAAGCCCTGGCGGCCCTGGTCACAAGTCTATGCTTCCTGCTAAAATTCAAGACAAACACTTCGGACACTACTCTTTCAGCCGCATTCACCACTAATTTACAACAGTTATCGGTGTTTTTTTTTCCCCAATTTAATTTTCCTGAGTATTTTTTATTTTATATTTATACATACGTACTTAATTGTACTATATATATAAACAAATAGATAAAAATTTAATGATGAGTTGAGTTTTTAACTATTAATTTAATATTAAGTAAAACCTCATTTCATCATTAAATCTTAATCTTAAATGAATATCTCTTGTATACTTCATTCATTTTCTAATGTAATAGTGTGTCTTGCTTATCATGATAATAGTTTATTTTGTCTTTTTACTTTTTAATTTATATTCTTAAAAGTAATATTTTTTATTAGGTTCGAAACTCTTACATTGACTTAATGAGTTTGAAGTTCGTATAATTTGAATTCAATTTAGTTTTATTAAATGATGTATTAATTATTAATGATAATTTCATAATAATGAGAAAAAAAACTCTCTCTAATATTTGATAAAATAAAAATATAAGGCGCAAATAAGTAAAGAAAATAATTTAATGCAGTAGATTAACCATGTAGTTTTACATAGTTCCCTACATTAAAGCAGTATTCAAATGAATAAATAAACAAATTTACCGGGTAGCGGGTAAACCCATTAGTTTTGGTTTTTGCCGGGTACCAAAACCCTGCTAATCCCTCCCGCACTGGCTCAGTGTCTGTGGGGACAACTAATACTATCAAATATCAAACGATCAAAATCCAAAACCAAAATCCGACGGCGATGCTCTTCCGCCGCCAGCTTCCCCACCTCCAGTCGCCACCGTGCTCCGCCCTGAACGGTGGCGCTAGACTCTCCCTATCGTCATGCTTCCACCATCACCAATCATGCTACGCAACTAAAACCTTAACGCGCAACAATAAAACACATATTAATAATTGTGAAAATAATAATAATAGCGGTGATGATGAAAGGAGAGGCAAGTGGTTCACTTTACCTCCGTTTACTTCCACAATCAACGGCTCGGCCTTGGGAAGACAGCTCGCTGGCGCCTCGAAATCCGCCACCCCCGAAACGACAGCGCTTAAGTGGGTTCTTCAGTGCTGCCCTGGCTTGCCCAGAAATCTTGTTCAGAAGCTCTTTCGCTTGAGACAGGTTTCTTTCTTTTCTTTTCTTTTTTTTTAAAAAATCTCTTGTTGCTTGATATTACATATTTGTAGTACAAATTTGATATCTTTTTTAATATCTATGTTTCACCTTGTATGCGTGAAGGAATTTGGATTTACAGGTTTTTAGTTTGGTATAATTAGTGTAGATTTTTTTTTTAAAAAGAAAAAACCTCTGAGCTTCTAGTTGAAACTTGAAAGTATACTATACTTACTGTTAAAAATTTCATTTTATTGAGGATAAGAAAGTTTCTCATGGAAAGCTGTGTATGCAGGTTCGAAGAGAATCCCCGACTTGGGGCAGCTCTGCTAGTGTAGGGCAAGAACAGGAAATTAAGCTAAAAAGAGTAATTGAAGATGCTGTTACATTCTCGTTTGATTAAGATTAGCTTATGCTTTTGTGTTAATCAATGTGATATGTGTTCGTTGTCACCTTGAACTAATGGCCATCATATGTTACTGGAAGGTGGCAGCTAAGTATTCATTGAACTTGGGAGATCGAATCTTTCTTCCGATTAGCATTCAGGAGTCACCTTCTAGGAAAGAAAAGTGCCCTTGCACTGAGGAAGAAGTGAAATTTATTCAAAGCCTAGAGTTGTATAAGGTTATCAATTTTAACTCTTCCATAGTTGGTGTTTCAGTAACTCACTTCTATCTTGTAACCCAATATGGCTTTCCAAATATAGGATCCAGCCATTATGGTTATCGATAAACCCCATGGGATGCCTGTGCAAGTAAGCTATAAGATTCTGATTTCTGATCACTAATTCTTTTTCCAGATTTGTCAGTTTTTGGTGATTGTTTTATAAAATTTGTCTGGTTTTATGTTTAAACAGGGGGGCATAGGAATAAGAAGAAGTATCGATGAATTGGCTGCTACTTGTTTAACTTATGATTACTCAGAACCGCCGCGGCTGGTGAGTTTCATTTTGACTTAAGTATAAACAATTCACATGATAAATAATAGTGCTGTATGCAGCATGTTTATCCTTACAGATATAATGCTAGTTAGCGTTGTGCATTGCCATTCATTTGATCACTTGTATCTTTGATTTTATCGTGCTGTAAGATTAAGATTGGATTGAAGCCATTGCATATTTAAGCAGTGCTATGCTTTATTTTGAGCTCATTGTTCAGTATCTTCTTTTTGCTGACCTTGCTTGGTGTCAGAAGTTCAAACTTGGATTCTGGAAGTGACTGAATGTATACTTATAGATTTCTATATTGATTACAAGTCAACCTTTTTATTTCTGGTTTCTAGGTGCATAGACTTGACAGAGACAGTAGTGGCATCTTGGTGATGGGGAGGACGCAAACAAGTGCAACAGTTCTGCATTCTATTTTCCGTGAGAAAACATTTAGTGCATCAAAAGAGGTAAATATCCCCTGTTCGCATTTATGCTTTCTTCAATAATAGCCTTATGTGTATGAGAAATGCATTGTTGTTAGTTCTGGGATAATTACAGTTAAACATGTTATGTATAAGGATATTGACAACAAGAAAAGAATCTTGCAACGATGGTATTGGGCCCTCGTTATTGGAACTCCAAGGTGCTCGAACGGGGTGATTTCAGCACCATTAGGAAAGGTTAGTACTTGATTCTTATTAACGTTGTGTGTAGAATTCAGAATCAAGTACGTCAAATAATCATAGAAAAATAAAGAATACAGAATTTAACATGGTTCGGCAATTATGTTTATGTTTGCGGGAGCAAGAGAAAATAATTGTTTTATTAACAATTATTAGAATACAATATTTAAGTAAAGAAACCTCACTTTCCATAATCCAAATGCATTGAGTACTCTCACACATACTTGAAAAGAAAAATCTCTTAATTATTCACATTATCTGATTGCTCACTCACTAAATAATTCTTCACTTGAATTGTTTTTCTCAATTTGGGATGCATTCCATTTACCGAAGGAGTGCCTTGGTATTTATAAGAGAGTCTCCTCTTCATTCAGCTCATCAATTGCAAGCACATGCTTAACTTTCCACCTTCACTTTTACACATGCTGAAGTCCATGAATATTGGTCTGCCACAAGCTTTTCTTGTGCACATGCTTGTATATCATGCTTAAAGTGCCAATTTCTTAGCCCATGGATATTTGTTGGCCACTAACTTTACTTTTTAGTAATTCATCCCATACACAATTATTGGTCACTAGTTAAATTTAACCACTTACAATTGTTCGTCACTAGCACAATTGTTGTTGCAATTGTTGTTGCAATTGTTGTTGCATGCACATTCTCAACAATTCTCCATCTCGACGAAGATTTGTCCAAATCTGAGCTGACTACCAATGAGCTATCATCTCTAGAGTGATCCTCCATTAAGGATCCAAACCTACTATGTCGCTTCGATTACCTATGTACCTAACCACTATGTTCAAGCTGATTGTAGTTCATGATTCCTTCGACAAAATTTATCACATTTGCAGGATTTGAATTAGTTTCAAGTAATGTTGAAACTTAACTCTAGAAATCACTTTTGTTAACATATTTGATGAATTATCTTTGGTATAGATATTTTTCAACAACGCGACACCACTCTTGATAACCTCCCTCACATAATGATATTTCACACTTATGTGTTTTGTTCGACTATGGTATGTTTGATTTTTCACAAGTAATACTGCACTTTAGTTATCACATAAGACCTCAATGTTGTTCTCTTAGATTACTCTCAAATCATCTAACAAATCTTTCAATCAAATAGCTTCCTTTACAACCGTAGTTATTGCCATGTACTCTACCTTTATAATGGAAAGAGCAATTGTTGATTGTAGAATCGACCTCCAACTAACCAAACTTCCACCCAATGTGAATATATAGTTCGTTGTTGATTTTCGCTTGTTTAGATCTCTAATGAAATCAAAATCACAATACCCGAACGAAATCAAAATCACAATACCCGACACATTCGTCGACCTCAATTCTTCTCGAGCAACAAACCAACCTTAACTGTCTCATACGGATATTAGAGAATCCACTTTACCGCAAGGGAATGGATTTTATCCGGATTATGCATGTATCGACTAACCATTCTCACGGCTTGAAATATATTGGGCCTTGTACACACATTATAGCACACAAAATACTACCCACAACACCAATATATGGAACATGAAACATGTATTCATTCTCTTGTTGAGGAGGAGATAAAGAATAACTTAATTTGAAATGAGGAGTTAGAGGAATACATACTGGTTTAGTTTTGTCATTCATACCAAACTTTTCTATCACTTTTTTTAAATAAGATTTTTGAGTCCATTGCACACTTATTTTTTTTATCTCTACAATTCTTCATCAAAAGTATTCTTTGTGCATCACCCAAGTCTTTCATATCAAACCCAGAAGTCAGTTGCTTCTTTAATGTCTCAGTCCTACCTCTATTCTTCGAAATTATAAGTATATCATCGACATAGAGTAACAAGTTGATGAAAGCTACATCTTCTAGTCTTCTAAAGTAAATAGAGTGATCGTAATTACTTCAAGTAAATTTCTACTCTTGTATGAATTGATCAAAATCTCTTGTACAACTATCTTGGTGATTATTTCAATCTATACAAAGATTTAATCAATCTACATATATGATTCTCCTTTTCAACAACTTAGCAACTTTGAAACTACAAGGCTAAGTCATATAGATCTCTCTCTAAATCTCTATGTAAAATGCCGTCTTAGCGTCCAATTGAGCTAATTCTAACTCATATTCATCTACCAAAGTAAGTAAAATATAAATAGAAGTATGTTTTACAACTAGAGGAGCACTTTATTATGGTCAATACCTTCCTTCCGAGCTAAATTTTTGCTACGAGCCTTGTCTTAGTATCGAAGAGTTGTTTGATTTGGAGATTTTTGCTTTTGGTGTAGACCTATTTATTGTAGAAGACACTTTCGAGTGAAAGATGAGACTCGTCACATTGCTATTCAACAACTACTATAAGAGGTCGAAGATCGATGTTAAAAGTTTGATGGGAAAATCAACTTCGGCATGTAGAGGCATGAAGTTACTGGATGCCCCTATTCAAATTGATCTCCAATAAAACAAATTGTTGAGAATGTGTATGCATGTGGTTAGCTTTAGCTAGTGGCGAACAATTGCATGTGGTTAACCTTAACTAGTGGCCAATAATTATGCATGAGATGAATTATTAAAAAGTAAATTAAGGGCCAACAAATGTGTGCTGGCTAAGAAATTGGCACTTTAAGCATGATGTATAAACATGTCCAAAAGAGAAACTTGTGGTCGATCGATATTCATGGGTTTGAGTATGTGCAAAATGAAGAAAGTAGAAAGTTAAGTATGTGCTTGCAATTGATGAGTCAAACGAAAAGGAAAAACTCTCTTATAAATATCAATGCATTCCTTTGGTGAATGCATCTCCAATTGAGAGAATTAATTGTTTAGTGAGTGAGCAATCGGAGAGTGTGAACAATTGAAATATTTTTTTTTCAAGTGTGTATGAGTGTACTAGGTGTATTTAAGCTTTATGAAGTGAGGTTTTTACTCAAGTATTACACACTAATAATTGTTAATAAAACAATTATTTTCTTACTCCCGTGGACGTAGGTATAATTGCGAGAATCACATTAAATTCTCTGTCCTTTATTTTTCTGTAATTATTTAGTGTGCTTGATTTTTAGCCCACGCACATTTGTTGGCCACAAACTTTACCTTTTAATAATTCATCCCATGCACAATTGTTGTGGTTAACTTTAGCTAGTGGCGAATAATTGCATGCACATTCTCAACAATTAATTGTTATATTAGAAAATTCATTTTATTTTAGTCCCTGAATTTTGGATTGGAGTGCCTGCCAACTATATCCAAACTCAGTGCATTCTTAGTTTATCAAATCATGTTGTGACTCATTGATTTGTCCGTGTGTGTGAGAGAGAGATTTCTCGTACTTCTGGATGAGGATACTAAAAGATACTGAGCTATGTAGCTTTATAATTTTTTCTATACTCTTTGATTTTGTTTTTGTGTTGCTCAAACCATACTAATGTTCCAAGGCACCACTTGGATTTTGTTAACAGCTGGTTCACCTCCTATGCAATACATACCCTTCTCGATGAATTTATATCTCTCTGTCTCTATAAAGTGGGAATGAGAAGAAGATAGTCAGCTAGACAGCAATGTAGCTTGTGGGCTCTATTGCTTCTTCATTTCTTTCATTTTATTAGTATGCTGGATTTTAGGCTATATTGTTGAACTATATTGCAAATACTTTGTGATGGATCATGGTAATTATTGTCAATCAACTTACACCTTTACCTAACAATAGAAATATACAGCCTTGTAAGAGAAAAATTAGTTGGGCAGGTGTCCCAACATAGTTTCAACTCTTGGTTTCAGTTAGAGCATAAGTATTCTGATAAATTTATGCTATGGATGAATGACAGCTGAGCATCTGCACCAAGTTTATTTCTAACTTCATTGCTATTATTGCTTTCAGTTGGTGGTGGACAATGGAAAGTCTGATCGAATCACAGTGGTTAACAATGATCAAATTATGTCAGCTCAGCATGCAATAACAAGATATCAAGTGATTAAACCGTCATGTCATGGTTGGTATAGAACTTCATTGCAAGATTTAGTTCCATTTGAAATTTAAATGTTCTCTACTCTCCCTGCATGTGTGCACATGTGACTGTGTGTTAAGGAAGAGAATTAATATGCATATTAGAGTAGACATTTTTAAAGAGGTAGTAAATGAATTGTTAGGACTTGTCCATTGATCTAGTTCATGAATGTCCATTGCACTAATATATTGTGTGTTTGGCTACCACCTGTATGAAAAGGGTGCAGTACAACCTTTTCCACCATATTGAGTCTGTCTTATGATTATTTTATAGTTGCTTTTAGTTTCTGCTTATGTTTGTATTATGATGCAGGTTACACATGGTTAAAATTGTCTCCTCTCACTGGTAGAAAACATCAGGTACAGACCAGAACGAAATGAAAAATCGCATGCATTTGTGATATCTGAATAAATATTTGTATTTTTGTTTTGTACTTGTTCTAAATCCTATTCGACCTCATGTGGGGTCCAACAGCTTCGTGTGCATTGTGCTGAAGTACTGGGAACACCTATAGTTGGAGACTACAAATACGGGTGGCAAACTCATAGGAAGTGGAAACAATTCCCTTTATCTGATCTTAACAAGGACCCGAATGAGGAGGTCCAGAAAGAAAAAACTCTTCCCTTTGGCCTTGATTTGGAGAATGGGAGTATCTTGGAAAAGCAACCTCGCCTGCATCTTCACTGTAAGGAAATGACTTTGCCCAACGTTTCTCAGGCTGTACAAAAAGTACAATTATCTTCAGGATGTGATGTTTCCAAACTGGAAACTCTCAAGTTGGTTGCACCTTTGCCTTCACACATGCTAAGAAGTTGGGATGTTTTGAACTCTTGAGCTACAACTCTATCATGCGGAAACTTATACGCACGCCATTTATTTTTTTTTTTTGGGTTTAAGTAACAGGAACCACAACAAGATTTCCTTGCTGAGTATGCTGGATTTCTTAAATGTAATGTTAATGTCGGGGTCTAACTTAGGGTTTTTAACATAGTGCTAAAAATCAGGTTAAATACCAAACTTTTGGCTCGTATCTTATGGATACCTCTAGAGTCTTAGATTATTCCTTGAGAGATTGTAAAGTCTCAATTCCTATGGGGTAAATAACAAGTTATACAATCAGATTACGCTAACAAGGGTGTACAAATTTTGAATTGGTTATTCATGTAATATTTTGGGACGTGACTTGGAGATATTATAAATGCACCTTCATAAACATAGAATGTGTTCGTTGCATGACGCTGGGTTGATAGTAGTAGACTAGTAGTCAAGTAGCGCATGCTGAATTTCTTCATGAATATGATGATATCTTTGACTGACTCCGTCATGTTCATTAACCTATGGTGCCTGGAAATTCTTTAATCTGTTTTGACTTTTTTTCTGCTGATTTCTGGTCATGTTTTCACTGTTCGTCCACCATGTCTATGCACCAACCAGTTCAGTACTATACGAGTATCATGAGCTCTCAACTTATTTATTCTCATAAATCATAATAGATCAATATTAACATCATCATGAGCTGTCAACTTACCTTCTTCTCAATTCCTACTCGTACCTTCAAACAAAGTCTTCTTATTCAACTAAATGAGCTTACAGTTTTGAAGCGTCTGTTTGATATTATTATTTTTAAATGTATATTTTTTAAAACAAAAATGAGAATAAAAATTTTCTTTTATAGTTGTTGAATTTCAACTTTTAAATTAGCTTTTGGTATTATTTTTTGTGTCTTGTATTTTAAAATTAAAAACAATAATATACGTTTGGTGGACATAATTAAAAATAATAAAAATAAATCGATAATATTATTTTTAAAATAATTTTTACTAAATATTTAAGTCATATTTATAGTTAAAAAAATAATTATTTAACTAATACATACATAAACATATCATAAATAATTTAAACAAAATAATTATAAAAATATGACTTACTTTAGGCTTTTTGTTGATTGTTAATATAAAAATTCAAAAAAAATTTGATAATGGGTAATGCTTTCAACCATTTAAGATATATATTATAACACATATCTCACATTACAAAAACAATTGAGGAAGTCATACATTACAAAAACAAAATAATTGCAAAAAACTACACAATAAACATCATACATTATATCACAGAGAAGTTGCGATTGTAGCACTCATCTGTGCAAACCTTATCAGAGATAAACTAATATTAATAATTGACCGACTAATATCCCCTTCTTCATTGATAATTATATCAAAGTTCTTGAACAAAATTATTTAATCAAATTTATTATAGCATGGAAGCCATTTAGGCAACATGCCGTACATTAGAAATTAAAAATATCAAATTCAAATTTTTTGAACTCACTCTTTCACAACACAACACAACACAACAAAAATTGAGAACAATGAAATCATATAAATTGAAGTCAATGGACACTATTAAACCATTCACATCTAAATGAGTGCAGCAGTTAAGGAAGTCAAGACGGAGCAACAACGGCAACGGAGGAGATGGAGCAGCAGCGGCGCCGGCAACTGTGAGTAGATCGGCAGAGTACAGTAGCCGATTTGGGAACACCGAGAGTGAGAGTAATAGATCGGGAGAGATAAGGAGAGAGAGTTGGCACCGTTAAGGAGTCAATGATGAAGAGAGAAGATGAACTATGAAGAGATAAGGTCGAGAGTTAGCACTTTTGTTTTTAAATTTGTAATAGGTAGGGAACATATATATTAAACATGTTCTCACTTTAGTTGTTACAAATTCTTTGTTTTACAATTTGCTTTTTGAATTTTAGCCACCGAACGTGTATTGACTATTGAACGGATTTTGATGATAGTAACTCAATTTCGGTAGATTTTTATCATCCTTCATTTTATAATTTTTGTAAGTTTCACTTCTTAAATTTTAATTTTTTCTATTTTAATAAGTTTGATTGGTGATAAATCAATGTATTGATGCATATAGATAAGCTTAAGATTGATTAGCAATAAATATTAGAGATTGTTAAGTGAAATTTAGATTTAAAGAGTGCAGACGCTAGGGTCTTGATAAAACGCCCTTATACTATATTAAATAGTTGATGGTGTATTGCAAGATTAAAGTGTTGATGGTGTGATTGTAAGGTGGAGTATAGGTGCAATAAGAGTAGAAATCACGGATCTGAACGGTAGAAAATACGTGCGTGTGACAGTGACCATCGCACGCGAGCACTGTCGCAGCCACGCGTCTGCGCGATGGGCTCTCGTTGTGTGCTCATGCACATGACAGTGTCAGTGATATCGCATGCGACGAGCACCGTCCCACGATATTACGTAATGTAAAAAAAAAGAAATCTTGATTTTTTAAATTTTTTAATTATCGATTAACTAATTATAAATTTGATTTTTTGCAATCGTAATGGCTATAAAACCAGAGCACGATGAAGATTCGAAAACGAAACACTTCCCGGAGTATGACAAATACCTCAAAATTTGGGAATGTGATGGATGCTTATCAAGAGGAAGTTAACGAAACAACAATTAAGATTATTCAGGAAAGATATATTTGGTCATTTCACAAAGATGGATAGCTACGTGTTTAGTGGTGCAATCCTTCACAATGCCCTACTTAGGCAAGTAGCGTGTTGTGATGAAGATGGTAAAAATCAGCTATGGTTTGAATTTAGTGGCCAGTTAGCACGGTTATCAATCGTTGAATAGTGTTTAGTTACCGGACTTTATGTTAATGTTTACGATATATTTAATGTTCAAAGTACGATTTAATTTTGACAGTAGTCATGGACAATACTTTAGGAAGAAGATTGCCGTTGACATATTTAATAACGATATTAGATTGTAAATTATATATTTGAACAGATTGTAAATATAGTGCGATTAATTTTATTTTGGGTTCGACAATTGTCCAACACTTATTATGAATAATCATTTGGAAAAGATAGTTTAACATGTCGAATATATAATAACCATAAGAGTTTAAAATATATCATATAATATATTCCTCGAATACATAAGACGCTACAATGATAATAGGCCGCTAATTACGATTCGTCGTAATAGGATTCTTACATCTTTTTTGTTATGTCCGTGTTCCTTGCACCGAGAACACATCAACACGATCGTCCGTCAATTCCTCCTATGATCTATCAAAACACATTTGAAGAACAATTGACTCCATTAAGCCTAAGAAAAAATAAATTAGTACTTAAAGAAAATTAGAACATGAGTTATTTTGAGTTAATACGAGCTTGGAGACGAACCCGAAACGTGGGATAGGTTCCGTCCAACCGTGGGACGAGCACTTGTCTCCCGTGCGACGTGCGCCTATCACATCGTTATAGGTTACAGAAACCGCGGGACGAGCGCCGTCTCACGGTTTACTGAGACTCGTCACCGCGCGACGAGCGCTCGTCGCACGGAGACAGTGCTCGTCCTACGGTTGGACGTAACCTGTTATCATGGCGACGAGCACTCGCCCCACGCGCGACGGCGCTGTGTCCACGTCGCGGCGATGCGCACTGCCGCACGCTTTTCGAGTTCGTCTCAAGCTCGTATTAATTCAAAATAACTCATAAATTTTGATTAATCGAAAAATAGAAGTATAAAATAAATACTAACCTCAACTTTTGCTTGTAAGTTGATGAGTTGATGATTAGTGGGTGAGTTTTAGGGATTAGGATGTGCTGGATTTTGAAAATTGTTGGTTGAGAATGTGTGAGATTTGTTGATTTTGTTTATAGATCTGAAGGTATTTAAGTCTATACAATAAATATATGGCTACATACGATAAAAAAAGTTTAATTGATTATTTTAGATATTTGTAATATTTTTTTAGTTATTTTTGTAAATTTTCCATTAATTATTGACATCTTATATGAGTTTGTAAAAGTTAAATCACAATTGGTTTTATGGACCCACGTGGCCGGGCATCCCTTTCTAATAATTGAAAATTCTCACTTGAGTTGGTGGTGGCATGCAAGCATGAGAAGATGATTGATTATGATTTATGATGATGACCACTGATCAGAGATGAGATAAGCCGTTGCCTGAAAAGGCCATATCTCTAATTCTAAAGGACTATTATAGTTCATAATGTTTCGACAAAACTTGGCCTTGGACCTACGAAAGATTATGTTTCTAATTCTAACATTATTATTATTATTATTATTATAAAATAAAAAACTAATATTTTGATTGTTTTTAAATAATAAATCCTGCTGTTTATGAAAATAAGTTGATGGTTATGTTAGATCAATTTTAAGATAAAGTATGAATTATAATTATATATATATATAAAGTGATAAATAATAAAAAAATATGTTATAATTTTAACTATATAATTGTAAAAGAGTGTTTTGCCGCAGAGGAGTAGTTCTAATATAATCAGGCCCAATAAATAAATGATAAAACTTATATGAACCTATTATTTGTATAAATTATCAAAGATGGATGAATAGTCAAAACGACCCGTTGCGACACAACTAAAATTAAGTTTATTAAAGAAAAATTTGGTACTTGATTTTTTAATATTAATTACACACTACTAAAGTAATCTTCATAAATATTAGAGAGATATATTAATCCCACTTATATTTTATAAGAAAAAAAAATTTATATACAAATAAATTTCAGTTAATCACGTTTAATTAAGAAAATTTTTGAATTTCAGCTATAACTAAAACTCGAACCTTAATGCCTTAGTTACTAATAAACTACAAGCCAATTGGTGATCGGTGGCTGATTTGATGCCATTAACATCGATCTTATTTAGAGTCGTCCCTAGTTAAGAAAAAATCATCAAGAATTCGATAATAATCAATGCTGACTGAGAATATTTTTAGTTGATCGAATTTTTTTTTTCCATAATATGCTGCTCCTAATTTATGGGCTTCGTGGCTCCTAATACGTTGAAACGTGGATGAACGATACAGCACAAGGAACTGTTCTGTTGAGCTGGTGGAACAATCAAATAGTATTTTGCTAAGTGGTATAATGTAAGATTTTTTTTAATATTTTTAATACTAAATTCAGTAGGTATAACTATAAGAGCATTTTAGCAAAGTACTGTTAGGTTGTTTAATCACCTCAGCATTACAAGGTGTTGTCCTGTTGAGGGAAATTTACACAAATAACCTTTCTCGTTTTATATTTTTCATTAATAACCTTTCTATATTTTTCATATCGCAATTAGTCAATCTCCAATTTTTCAGACCAAGATACCCTTGGCCAAAATTTTCACAACAGTTACTCAACTTCTGAGAAGACGATCAGAAACAGACACCGACACCGGAGACACCGAGGTAACTTTTCTGTAATTTTTTTTCTTTTTAAAGAAACTCGGACAACCGCGGCAGCCATCGGTGCAGAGGCCGAGCAGATCACGACGGATGGCGTACCATGGCGGCGAGCCATGGCACCGGATTGGTGCGATGGCCGAATCTGGTGCGATGGCAGCTGACCATCGCACCGCTTCAGTGCGACGAGCATCCATCACATTTCGTCGCACCAAACCCGGTGCGACGCTACCGGCTCAGATTCGAAATTTAGTGCGACAGGCATCCCGTCGCACGTGTTTAATGCGACGGTCCCGAGTGTCGATTCCGTAATTTGGTGCGAAATGCGAACGTCACGACAAAACTTGTGCGACGGTCCGCATGTCGCACCAAATTATCGGGTTGTAATTTCGGAATTTAGTGCGACGGTGCACTGTCGCGATAATTTTTATGCGACAGGTGCCCGTCGCACCTGTAATATTTTCTCGAAATTTTACTGAAAGAATTTTTTTTAAATTTGTAAATTATATAATTTTAATTTAATAATGTTATATTTGTAACGTAAATATGGCGATTCTCGCAGATGTACCTGCATGATGCGTATACCTTACGCCGCTCATTTTCCCAGGCGACATAAGTATGTGTAAATTAGATACAATCGTAAAAGCTATTGAGGGTAAGTTAACAAAACGACAGTTGCAATTATTCAAAAATGATATATTTGGCCATTTCTTAGAGTGTCGAAGCTTTCCATTCAGTGGTGTGATTATGCATAATTTGTTGCTAAGACAAGTGGCTCAGAATGAGACGTGATCAGCTGTGGTTTGAAATTGGTGAGCATTTGATACGCTTTATCAATTGGAGAGTGATGTTTAGTTACTGGACTTTGTTGGAGTGACGACAATAGTACCAAAATGATAAAAAGAATCATAGGTCGCTTAATACGTATTTTGATGGTCTGTTTCAGAATTTAAATCTCACGTAGTTCGACGAAAGGTTTGGTAACTTAGACTTCGACGCCATGGACTACATTGATGCAAAGAAAATTGCACCTTTTATTTTGCAGTACGTAGTTCTAAATGGAAGAAAAGTTCATAGTCGATAAACTTTTCATTGCTTAACGAGGTGGATGACATTGATCACTTTCGAAACCATCCATGGGGTCGCTTTGTCATGGGAAACGATATACGATAGCCTTGACAATGCATTGTATGGTAAAATGGAGAAATTTAAGAAGACTCGCTTGAAAAGCCAAATCATAATATTGAAAAGTACAATGTTTACGGCTTTACATCCGGAGTTCGTGCACGTTAAAATCGCATCTACATTAAAATTATATTCTTCGATAATTGTTTGTTAATAGTAAATATTTAATACTTTTTAATATTGTCATTTTACTTATCAGTAGGCATGGATGTTCGAAGTTATTGGAGGGCTGCCATCACAGTGGGTCGTGAAAACAAAAAAAGATTCCACGATTGTACAATGGAAGCCCATCGCTTCTCCAAAATCAACTTCATCGCTGTGAATTCATTGTTTAATGATAACTCTCGCCTTGTAAGTAATATTACTTTGTGCAGCTTGTATATTATTGTTTTTCATATCAAGAATAATACTATGATTCTACTAACCTAAAATTTGGGTTGAATTATTGCAGTAAAATGTACTACAAACCATCGAGTCGAACTCTAAAGAGAAAGCACAAAAATATTGGCAAACCGTAGAAGGATTATGTTCCATATATCCCAAGTCAGGTTTGTAATGTGAGTATCTTATAAGTAATGTTACTTTGTAAATGATTATTTATGTATTTATAAGTAATGTTACTTTGTGCAAGATCAACCATCAATCAACGCACTCCCATTATGGCTCGAAACAGAAGAGAATCAAAACATCGCAAGTGCCGCTAGCCCAACACCTGAGCCGCAAGGTCTTGTGGAGGAGGAGCTTCAATAGAAGACCATCATGAGCAAACACACGAATCCAATGACACATATGATTCGTAGGTTATAAATCATTTATTTTCTATATATATATATATGTCATTAAGAGGTTATATATATTTATTTAAACTTATAATTTTTAAATTCATAATAATCAAGGACAAAGTTTAATAATGATTATATCATTCGACTGGATGGACAAGATTGATCGCTCTATATGTGAATCAAGTCACCTTCGAGGCAGAGCGTAAAGAACACAAAGAATTTAGAGAAGCGGTGATGGGATTTATTAGTTCAGATACTCGAACGCCACACTACCCTTCTCCGACTACACATTCGTGATGCGGTGAGCAAATTTAATATGTCATTTGTGCGTTCTTTTAGCTTTTAATCCGTTATTTATTAAATTTATTTATCCCGACAAATGGATAGGTACCAGATGATTATGGAGTGTATATCGACGTAGATAATCGATGATTTCCAATCCTATGTCATTATATACTTTTATGGGATGTCAGTGGACAAAGCGGCGATTCTTAAGGAGGTGCCACGGATATTAGTAAGTTTGGTCGTCCATATGAAGATCTTATGTCTTTAATAGTCCATATTTGATTCCGCTATTCAAACGAGGGAGGAACATCAATCTCGCGCTTACACTCCAATTAGTGGATCGCCGGATCGATGAACTAACGAGTGTAGATATAAATCCACTTCGAGGATTACAAGATCCATGTGTATACAATGAGTTCGACGAGTGGTTTGCTCGGTAACATTACAATGGATCGCTCAGTCCCATACTCGCACTCGCTTTTTCAAATACTTTTAGGTCATACTTCACCGGGATGGCTAGGTGACGAGGTAATTTTTTTTTTCATCAAACCATTGGTCGTGTTGTGTAGTAGGACTGCTTTCTAAATTGACCAATGGTTTGCTATTCTTATTTCTTATGTACAAGATATTCATGAGTATTATCGCTTGATCAACGAGAAGCAACTAGAAGATCCAAATGCATTGTCTCGATGGGTCACGCATATGTATACATATTTTTGGGTACAATGAGTTTACTAAATATATATTCGTTGTTTTTAAAATTATATGTTGTGTATTTTGAATTCTAGTGTATATGATATTGCAGTGTTCCTTAAGCAATTATGGAACAACTGAAATTGTTCGATCGAAACATTACAATATAGTGATAATTTTAATAGCTATATTCGTGAGTGGAGTTCATAATGTCAAAGCAATTGACGATGTGGATATGGTATGTCAATATAAAATTTTTTTTTATCATGACACTTGGGTGTAAGAAATATCGAATTTAGAACAATATTTTTATGTGTAGGTTTTCATTCCAGCTTAACCTTAGCGGCGATCATTAGGTACTAGACAGAGTAGATTTTCGTAACAACAAAGTATGGATTTATGACTCATTGCTTACATTCCGCGACGATAAAACGTATAAAGATCAATTTAGGGCATTCAAGTCATATTCCCTCGATGGCTAGACCATGTTGGATTCTACAGGCTCGACATGACCTACGATGCATCGAATACTCGGAAAGTCATCGCAGTTAAAGGTGTCCCACAACAAGAGCCTCAGTAGTGGTGATTGTGGTGTTTTTTATCGATGTTTACTATGTATTTAATGTTTGGACTTAGGCTCGATTTCAACGGCAAGTCATGGGATGTATTTTAGGAAAAGATTGTCAGTAGACATATTTAATGGTGATATTATGTTATAAATTATTGTATTCAATATAAAAATAACATTAAATAAATTGTTTTACCAATATATATATTATGCAATATAAAAAAAATTTTAATACTCAAGACAATATTACTTGGAAGAATGCAACTAGTTTTGGTTTGATACAATAGGATTTTTACATCGCTTACTGTTATGACCCGATTCATTGCACCGCCCACATTTCACGCTTCTTCGATTTACATCCTCACCGCAGAGGGTGTTCTCGACTCTTACTGACGACCCGGTGGTGGTGCTTCTACCGGTGGATAAACTTGCATCTCTTGAATTTCATCCGGCACTTCCCAATCGATCACGCCACTAATCGGCTCCACTCGGTTGTGCATAAGCCTTTACCAATGATTCCTTGGTGTAAAATTCGAACAAAGGCTTATGTAATCCACTCGAACAGCTTAAACAAGCAAGCAATTGCATGCGCATGCATTCGAGATCCCTCTCACATGACTATTTCGGCCCGAGATCTCCTCTCAGATGACTATTTCATCCGCCCAAGTTGTTAGCCGAGTACTCATCGATTCAGCCACAAGTTTTCTATCATAAAACCATTGCTACATTGTTTTCCTAAAATGATCAATAAGATGTGTAATCGGAAATTTTCGCGGTTCCCTCATAAAAGAGTTCACGCTTTCGCGATAACTTCATCATAAACCATTCCCAAGCATCATTATTCTCTGAATCCAAAACTCCAATGGCTAACGAATACAATTGATTGTTTCCATCTAAGCAGGTTGCAACAAACATACTTCCCCGATATAGACCCTTTAGATGAGTACCATCTACCGCAATCACCGGTCTAATAAACTGCTTAAAACCCTTGATAGAAGATCCAAGAGCTACAAAGTAGTATAAGAAATTACCATCCGCATCTTGTTCAAGGTGAGTAATCGTACTCTTCATTTCATGCCTTCAAAACATGAGAATATTTGGGTAGTAAGTTATATGACTCGCAGGATTCCTCTAATAATTTCTAGACCAACTTCTCCGCCCGATATGCTTGCCGATATGTTAAATGGACACCATATTCCTCGCCGCATGTCTACTCGATATCATTTGGTGTGTATATCTTTTTTCCTGAATATATTTTTCAGCAATAATATGACCAACAACCTCGCTCTTTACTTGGTGACTGCCGTCCAATAATACTTCATTATGACATGTATGTACATTATCAATTCTCCGAACTACCCAATAAACATTTTCCTCGCTCAAGGTCTCGCTGTTCGAATACGCCATTTACATGATTCCAAGAACAATGGGCCTCAAAACGTGTAGTCATGGACCTTGCAATCTTAAAATCAAACTTATTCGAAGGGCAAATTTATGCAGCTCCAATATTAACTCATTCTTCTTAGAGAACAACTTACCCACACTAATATCATCCCAATTACAACTTCTAATAAAATCTGAGCAATCAAGTTTGATGGCATAACCGGAGCAAGACTTATAAGAGGGTCAACAACCGCCATCATCGAACGGTCCATCGGAGCAGAGATCGATCGTTCGACTATTAGCAAGAATATCATCATCACGCCGTTCTCATTGTTGAAGGAATATCAATAAGATCAACACCCCTATCATTAACACGAACATCATCTCGCTCAGTATTGTCCATGTTATTAATAGGTTCACCATATTGCTCTAAAGATGTTTCTACTGGTAACATCTCTTCTCTAACATCAGGCAATGCAATACCATTATCATCAATAGTGTCATTATTGTCGTGGACTGGAGAGTAATATTGCTGCAACAATGTTGTCCTTGGTAATACCTCTTCTTCAACATCTGGGACAGAGACTGATTCTACAAGTGCCTCAACATCTTCAACATCTTGGTTGGAACTCTAGGAGATGTGGTAACAAATATAGGAATACATCCAATGTTGGCCACATCGTAGGCTAAATGTAATACAACCTTCACCATTTCATCATTACATATGTCCACGGGTAGTGAACATGCATGATAGGTTGTGTTATTAGACTTCAATGTTGTCTTCAACGTGATATTATATTCATTAGGATTTATCTCAGAAACCTCAGTATATTCTTGATAAAAATCGAACAAACAAACAATCTTTTCCAACCAAAAATGTCAGTATTCTTAGCATTCACATAATCCATCCGACCATCTCGCCAATGTCTCCCACCAACCATTATAACAGTAGTTCAAGTACAACTAAGTCCATTAATCCCGACATGATTGAAGAAAATAATTTTATTATAATCGTTAAAAATATAATTACTAAAAATAAAATATATTAAAAGTGCGACAATGACTTGCAGTGCGACAGTCGCCTGTCGCACTGCAGCTTAGTGAGACAGACACTGCCTCTGCCACCAACCTGCCGACAATCCCAAAATATAAACCCTAGCTCACAAACGATGCACATAAATTCATAACACTTATATAAATATTTAATACAATTATATTACCTTACACACAGTTAGGTAAAGAAGAAGCTCTGATCTTCAAAACGGTGTTTGTAGTTTGCAAGAACGGTGAGTGGTTAGGGAACGGGTTGGTTGTTGTTGCAGGAACGAAGATTGAAGTTTTAAATTTATAGTTCTGTAATAAAAATTAAATATGAAGGGTAATTAAGGAAATGTAAGTTTTAATTGACTATTTATGATAAAAAAAATATAGAAAGGTTATTAATAAAAAATATAAAATAAGAAAAATTATTTATATAAATTTCCCATGTGATAACCAGTTTGACATAATTTAGTGGGTTTCACTATGGAATCCATTATTTGCCTCCAAATAATAATAATAATAAATAAACTATGTACCAAAGCAGTGTTAGGTTATCTCACTCTGACCATCTCATCATGTGATACAATCCTACCCAAGTCTTCCATGAATATATAAATCATTATTCGTATCATATGTGTCTCATGTCAATTTATATATAATCCATTTACGAAATAATATTAAAATATTACCTTTTATACTATTTGGTATTAAATATAATTTAATTTATTTAATAAATAAATCATATTAGTATTTAAAATTTTGACAAAATTAATTTATAGGTTCGCCCCACCCACCCTCCCCACCTCTCCCCTTTTGTTTTCAAAAATCTATGTTATGCAAACTATGCGTTCACAGGCTTGGATGTCATTCACTATTTCTAATTTGAAACGTGGGTCAATCGTAGAGTGCCAAATACAGTCAGTCAAACTTAACACCAGCGGGAGCGGAGCGGGCGGTAGGCAACCTCAGTGAACGGTGACATATGCATGACGCATGACCAAATCAAACCAAGAATCCCATTCCTCAGCTTCCATGGTGCAGCCATCCAGACCACTGATCAAAACCAGTGGACCCCACTAAATCCACTCCGCTGCCGACGTGCCACAATCAGATGGAGTAGTTGCATAAACTGCAAGTGAATTTGAAAGCATATGAATATACACCAAATCCAACTTCACCAACCACAAACTATTCCATCAGCCGCTGAGATGTCCACGTCATATTGGCAAGACGCTTTGCTTACACTTTTGTCAATTAGCTTCTGCTTCCTATTTAAATTTATTACATGCCTTATTCGATACCCCAACAGCACCAAAATTCACGAATCTCACAGTACTCAAATCTCTTTTGCTTTCCTCTTTCCCCCATTAAAACACAGCGTCACAAAAAGATGGGAAGCCTTGATACTGAGAGAACAACAATAGGGTGGGCTGCAAAGGATCCATCGGGGATTCTGTCACCCTACACTTACACTCTTAGGTAACAATAATAACACTTATCCAATTCTTTGATCCTTCGATTTTTCTTTTCTTTACTGGTGCAAATTATTTTTTTTAATGTGCAAATTAATTGCAGAAACACAGGAGCAGAAGATGTTTTCATTAAGGTTCTTTACTGTGGAATCTGCCACACTGATGTTCATCAAATCAAAAATGATCTCGGCATGTCTAACTATCCAATGGTTCCAGGGTACAATTATTAACAATCCATTTACTTTATGTATCCAATTGTGTCATGGACCGTAGAAAAGAATTGCTAAAAGACAAAAATTTTCTCTTGCAGACATGAGGTGGTGGGTGAAGTGAAGGAAGTGGGTTCAGAAGTGAGCAACTTTAAAGTAGGAGACATGGTTGGTGTTGGGGTTCTTGTTGGTTGTTGCAGAAACTGCAGGCCGTGCCAGGCAGATGTTGAGCAATACTGCAATAAGAAAATCTGGTCCTATAACGATGTTTACACCGATGGCAAGCCTACACACGGTGGCTTTGCTGAATCCATGGTCGTTGATCAAAAGTAATTATCACAGCATCCCTTTTGTCAATACTTAATATGTTAAAACTATAATTATATCTAAAAAGAATCAAACGCTATTTTCTTCATAATGAAGCAACTGTTTGTTTTTTTTAAAAAAAAAAATCTTTTTGTAGCTTAAGCTTTTTATAGTTAGAAATGATGGTGGCTATAATATGTATAAAGTTCTTTTTGCTTGTGCTACAAGAAATTTGGTAATCAATAATGATTTCTTTCGTTCGAAGAAAAACTCATTTCAAATAATATGTGTTTTTTCGATTGATGGGCTGCTCAAAATAAATGCTCATGTGAAGGAAAATTTCTTTTGGCTCTAGGTTTGTGGTGAAAATACCAGATGGAATGTCACTGGAGCAGGTGGCACCGCTATTGTGTGCTGGCGTGACAGTGTTCAGTCCCTGACCCACTTTGGATTGAAGCAAAGTGGGCTGAGAGGAGGAATTTTGGGGCTCGGAGGAGTGGGACACATGGGGGTTTTGATAGCTAAGGCAATGGGACACCATGTTACTGTGATTAGCTCTTCTGATAAGAAAAGAGAGGAGGCTATGGAGCATCTTGGTGCCGACCAGTACCTTGTCAGCTCCGACGCAACTCGCATGCAAGAAGCCGCTGACTCGCTTGATTATATCATTGATACCGTGCCGGCAAATCACCCTCTAGAGCCTTACCTTTCGCTACTGAAGCTTGATGGAAAGTTGATCTTGCTGGGTGTTATTAACACCCCCCTGCAGTTTCTTACCCCTATGGTTATGCTTGGTAAGTCCCTATTATCTCCCTCACTCAATTCAATGAAAACCATGGTGAGCACATCAATGTTTTTGGTAGTGGTTGCTGTGTTTTGTACTCTGTTTCTTGCTCTGTTTGTCCCAATTGTTGTTGTTGTTTTTTTTTTTTTTTTGGCTTTTCCGAATTGTTTTATTGGTGCAATATTGTATAGGGAGAAAGACAATCACCGGGAGCTTCATTGGGAGCATGAAGGAGATAAAGGAAATGCTTGAGTTCTGCCAAGAGAAGGGACTGACCTCCACGATTGAAGTGATCAAGATGGATTACATTAACAAAGCATTCGAGAGACTCGAAAAGAACGACGTTAGGTACAGATTTGTTGTGGACGTTGCCGGAAGCAAACTTGATCAGTAGAAAAATTCCATTTCGGCTTTTGATCATAGAAACTGTATACATGGTTTGCGTTATTTTTTTTTCACCTTTTGAGTGCCGTGTTGGTTCGTGATTTTGTTGTTTGCCTAACCATATCGCTTCCATGTTTAAAATTTATGTCAATAAGTTGAAAACAAGCTGAGCTGTTGCTCACAGTATGCTATTTTAATCAGTAGTTTTTGAAGTTATGCATTTGTATGTTTGTGGTACTGTTAACCTATCCACTCACTTGGTGGAGGGTGACAATGAAGTATACCAAACTTTGTCGAGAAAGATAAGACAAGCGAGATGAAGGAACTTATGTTTTTGATAATAAATTATTACTGTCTATACTGTTGAGATTTCGTACTACAGTTTCGAGGTCTGTCGAGAATAAGTAAAAAAAAAAAACTGTTCCTACTAATATGTAGCGAGAATTTTATTCATATTTAAACGGAATGAATCCCATTAGCTTCATACTCATGTCGAAGACATGAGTACACATTAGAGTATAAGCCCGGATGGCAAGAGATGAAGGATTGCTATTTTTTAAATAATAGTCCATTTCCTTACCAAACTGTGCTGGAAAATTCAGGAGGATAATTGTTTAATCAAAAGATCTATTGTTGTCAAGGCACTTTGCATGGATGGATTTTTTTAAAAAAAAAAAAGCGATATTATTCCAATTCAATTGCATATGAATATATATATATATATATATATATTCATTATAATTTGTTGGAAGATTACTACAATTTTAATCCTAATTAGCAGTTTGAGTATGGTATAAGACATCGTTATGTGTCGTAAATTTTTGGGATGGGTGACCACTATTCACTAAAGTCAAAGAAGTTTGAAAAGAAAACCTTGTAGTCAAATAAGTTGCGGACGTGGAACGTAAGAAGTCCCAAAGTAGTGAACTCGGGCCAATTTTCTCTGGATCGCATTAAATCTTGGAAAGAATAAATAAGAGAAATAATTAAATAAAAAATTATAGAGAAACAAACCATGACAGAAAAAGAAAAAAAAAATTGTGGGAAAGAAAGAAACGCATCTATAATGCCAAAAATTTTAAAAAAAAAATGTTGTGAGAAAGAAAGAAATTTGAGATCTCAAATATTGCATCATATAAAAGAAAAAAATAAAGACAAAATAGTGACAAAAATAAAGTTATACCAAAGTGAGTAAATCAGGCCGGTGGTTTTGTCACAAATTTTATCTAATTTTTAGTGAATGTTCATAGATATTTGATGTGTAAGGCTACCTAAAATTAAAATCAAAATTGCCATCTCTCTTGTCTCTCTCACATATTTTGAAAAAATTGTGTAACAGCGAAGCTTTGAGATCGACAACAGGATGGGCGGCAACAGACCCATCCGGCATTTTATCACCGTACATAATCACGTAACTTAACCGCCACCTCTTATACGGAGCAGCAACAGTACGTGCATGAACGTGATACATGCCAAAAATATATATATATAATGATCATTGTTTGGTCAAAAAAAAAAGGTAAAAGCAATCCGTTGCTCAAAGTTTGATTTTTATATTATATAATAAATAAAATAATAATTATTTTAATTATAAAAGTTCATAATAATAAAAATTATTTTTATAATTATTAAAAATTAGTTTCAAATTTAATAATTTCAATGATCAAGTTAATAATAAGCTGTCTCATATTTATTGACTCATTAATTTTATGATTTTTGAAGTTATAAGTTAATAGTCCATAATTTCATGTTCATTGACATAAGTTTCAAGATAGTCTCAATATCAAATTAATGGTAAGCATTTCATATTTATTAGTCCATTAATTTCATAATTTTTTGGGTTGCAACTTAATGCTTACTGGTTTCATGTTTATTGGCCTCGGTTTCAAGTTTCTTTAGTTTTAAGTTCCTTTGATTTCAAGTTTAATAATTCAAGTATCAAATTAATTATATGTATTTCATGTTTATTACTCTATTAATTTCATAATTTTTCAATTTACAAGTTAATGGTCCCCAATTTCATGTTCATTGACCTTAGTTTCAAGTTTAATGGTCTTACTATTAAATTAATAGTAGACGTTTCATATTTATTGGTCCTTTAATTTCATAATTTTCAGGATTGCATGTTAATAATCTCAAGCTTCATATTCATTATCCTCCGTTTCAAATTCCTTTAGCTTCAAGTTTAATAATTGTAGTATTAAGTTAATAGTAAATGTTTCATGTTTATTGATCCATTAGTTGCATGGATTTCTGTATTGCAAGTTAATGGTACCAACCAAACCCTCATATTAATGCATACAACAAAACTTTTAGTCGCATTTGTTGGTGTAAACCACCATAAAAGAACCATCATTTTTAAGTTTGCCTTACTGTCTGATGAAATTATTGAATCATACATATGGCTTCTACATATATTCTTGTTAGCAATAAAAAAAATTCATCATTAGCATTAAAAAAGAAAATACGATATAATCTAATATGTTCTTTAATTACTTATATTAGTCTTTCACCTAATGTTATAATATATTTAATAGAAGCTTATCATTTGTTTTACAACGACTTATCATTTAAGTTTAATATTATATAAGTCATATAAATAGAGAAAATTAAATAACTAATAATGTTATAATATTAAGATTAAAATTATTTATTTGTAAAATATTAAGTATTAAAATTCTTGATTTATAACTATTTGTATATAACGATAATTACAATAACTATAATGTGAATTATATAATAAAAACATTCTATAATGAATTATGAGCCATTTCTATAATGTTTGCACTATAAGAGGCCACCAATTGAGCTATCATTTTAAGTTAATATTATATCATTTAAAAACTCACAAAAATTATATTAACAAAGTCACGGAAATATATGAAAATACCAAGACCTAATCAATTTACGTTTATTTACATAGATCATGGAGATTGGAGATTCTTTGCTTTGGCATACGACTCGCTAGTGGGACTAGTTTGTCTATGTTGGTGCTGGAGTTGAATTCATTGTGGGTTATTCATGTTTTAGGTTAAATTCATACATGTACATAGTTATATTAGATCATTTTTAGAGGTATAGAGACTAATTTTAGCGCGACAGCACTTCAAATTTTACCATATTCTAAGATGCTATAATCATGCCACTGATGTATTAACTAAGTTTGCTTTTAAGCGTTGTAATTATTATATCAATAATCATAACTTTTATAATTATTATTGAAATTGTAGCTAAGCAATGCATGCTTTTAGTCTAATTTGATGATTGAAGCTTGAAAAAGTGCCAAACACAATGAATGACTTTTATCGCCAATTTCTCCGGAGATAAATTCGAAAGAGATCTTATATTTTACTACTAATTTTTGTAGCCAAAATCTCCACAGCAAATAACCTTGTAACCATTTTAATTCCCTTACAAATTTTTAGGCTTATTTCCTCATTTCACTAATTCAATTTATTTTCTTATTTTGTTTAGTAATTATAGGAAACACAATTTAATGCAAACAAATCAAATTAACTATTTTTATATCAAACATAATAGCTTCTACACATCATCTCTAAAAATCGACTAAAAACATGAAAGGCTAGCATTCTATCTAAAAAGTATAGTAGATTATTACAATTCAACTCAACCCTTCTACTACATAACAACAGCAGTAACTCACTTGGAATATCTTCAATTTAATCCGAAAGATAAATAAATAAATAAAAGAGATAATAAAATAAACAATTAATTGATTATAACATATCAAAAATCTCATATAAAAATTTTCATAAACCAATATATTAGTGTATCCAATTAAGAGTAGCTTACTTTAGCTTCTCAATCCATGCTTTAGTTCCCTTTGTTGAAACAAATAACATTAAGCTACAACACACCACCCAAGGAATACTTTTTCAGATAAATTAAATAAAAAAAATAAAAGCAATGAGAATATATATAGTTCTTTTTTTTATATAAATGTTCACATTGTTGTTTTACCAAGATCTAGATGAAGATAAAGCTTCTTCCCATTGTTAGTAGAGCCAAGCATTTCTTTCTAGACAAAAGCATAGAAGACGGATAACTAAACACTCACCATTTGCAGCAAAGATATTTCCACCTTTAAGAATTAGAAAACAAAACCCAGTGAAAAAATCAAACATCACCCCAATTTGGGGAAAAAAAAAAACTAAATTATCCAAGCTTTTCAGTGTATATTAATCCAGGTTGCCTACGAAAAGAGTTTTCAATTATCAAATAACCTTTTGCATTATCTATCAGCTATACATATTCTAGCGATATGTTACAAACCAAATTTAACAAAATAACAATATGTAGCATTTTATTGTGGCTCTAGATCACGAATATCTCATAATCTGAAACCTATTTTCAGGCTAATGATATAATTTGAACATATAGGCCAACAATTAGTCAGGAATGGTTAAAATACAGGGGACTTCAGAACATAGTATTGTATATTTGGCAAGTAAAAGAAAACCTATTTACAAAGTACAAGGACTAAGCATACAGCAATAAAAAAATAATTTCAAATTTCTAAAAACCTAAACCAAGATATGTCAGTCTCCTTCAGTGGCTACATAGAAGTGATACACAAAGTTTCATGTCTTAGGCCAAAAAATCAAGGTCTAAACTCTCAACAGTTATCCCTCTACTTCTCAGACTTTAATGCTTTTGCCATTGTCTGTAGTGAAATCATAGGACCCAACAATTCCACACCTATTATGGTAACTAAAATACAATTTTCACTTAACAGGAACTGCACAAGCATGTTGCATCGCATTTCTTGTGGTAGTGAGTAAACAAAATTGGACACGATATTAAAGTAAACATTTTGTATTAAATATCTTTGAAAGGTGGTTTTACGTTCTGAAATTCATTTAGTTACAAAAACAAACCAATACCATTTTTACATAATCCATATATCTTAAACATCTTTTATTACATAGTATATCATGCATGAATCTGCTCACCTCAAATCATAACAACAAAAATGAAAACTCCATCAAGGCTCATCTACGTCCAACAATCAGAATGAAAACATTCTTATCAATAACATATCAATTCTTACCACAAACGTCCTTAATCCATAAATATTTATACTATCATAACACTTCACTATACTAACCATAAACTTGACCATCCTACGCTTGCTGATTTTAACACAACTTATACATATGTCGAAAATTTATGAAAATTTACTGAACTGCTGTGCACAAGCTATGGCATTACATATAAAAATTCACAAAAATCAACCCAAGTGAACATCTCCGAAAAGCTGACTTTTAACAAAACTACAAATCTGTCCAAGTGAACATCTGCTAATTTTCAAATTTGAAAATTCACAAAATATTCATTGGGACTCAGAAAATTCATTTATCAGATTTCAAATTCAGCCTATGGAATTCTAAAAAGAGTTTTGAGAATTGCAGCATCAAACGTTACTATTTTTATTTATTTTTTTCTAAAGTGCAAAAATAACGAAATAAAATATATAGAAAATAGACATGTAGACATATTGTAATAAAATATATTATAATTTATAGAGGCTATTTGGCTTACCAAATAAATTGTAGAAGTGAGCTACTTCTGAAAGTTAAAATTTCCCAACACCAGTATTGCAACTTCAACATATCATAACAAGTCATGCTTTAAGAATTTTTGAACATGAAATATATCAACGAAAAGCTCAGAAAATCTAGTTTAAAATTATATAATTAATTTCACGTGGTTCTAGCTAAATAAAAAGATACTCAGCATAATGTCCACACTGTTCACAACATATCAACATTACTAAAACACATTCTCATCATTTTCAAGAGTTAACCATGTGGCAATAATTATCAATCAACCAAATAACATAAAGAAAACATGTTCATGGATTAATCAACAATACCCTACGAGGTTAGCCTCCTACTTGCAAAAGCAAAGTCAATCCAAAGCAAAGTAAAAGACCGCAAGCAAACTTTTTTCCCAAAATCAAAAAGCAAACAATACCATTTTTCATCTTCTTCTTCCTTCGCAAAAATAGCAGCAGCCATATTCATCAATGCAAACCAACTGGGTATTGGTTCAAATCACTCTTCAAATCAGAAATTATAGATGGACAGGGGGAAAAAATAAAACGCAAATGGGTGTCCAAATTCAAGGAGAAAAAAAAAATCCAAGACCATAACTACAACTAATAGTAAGTAATTAACCAAAAAAAAAAAAAAGCACTTCCAGGTTTAAGTCAAAAAACTTTTACAGTTAAAAGAAAACTGAAATTTAAGAAGTGAAACGACAGGCGGATGACTAACTGGCAACATCATGGCCATCATTGCTTTCTTTCAAGAGTGCTTCTGTTAAAATCACTTCTCCTCCTCTTTCTTCCTCTTCTCCGTCTCAATGATGTTCGGTTGTTATAACTACTTCTTCTCGTTGGAGTTCAGAAGCGAACGGCTAAATGAGATTGACTAACGGTATGTTTGGGATTGAGGTTGGGTAACTGTAGCTTTTAAGCTACGGATTAAAATATTAGGTAAACACTAACTACTGTAGCTTTTAAACTATATTAACTATGTTAATAAGATTTTTTATTTATAAGATGTAAAATTTATTATATTTTTAATAATTTTATTAAAATTATTATTTAAAAATTATATTTTTTATATATTATTAATTTATATTTTATAATTACAATTTTTTTTCTACGTACCTTCTTAGTTTCTCCTTCAGCCGCCGCCGTTGATAGTTGAAGACTCGCGTCACCGTTGAAGGCCTTGGTGAGGCGTGAGGTGAGGGAGTGGCGAGTTTTATATATATATATATTTTATCCTAAATCAAACGCTTAACGAGTTTTACCAGTTCCTAATTCTCTCAAATTGTTTTATTATTTAATAATGAAATGAATTTCAGCCATTAGATCCACTGTATTTAATCTAACGGTGATTTTTAACCCATGTATCTTATACGTGCAGGTATATTACAGTAGAGGCAGAGGCCAGGCCCTCTTGTACATATGCTCTATCACCTGACGAAAATTAAATATATAATACTTAGTATTGAGACATTATAATTTAAAAATTAAAAAAATTATAACTATAAACTAAAAATTAATAATATATAATAAATATAATTTTTAAAATTTTATATTATATACATATAAAATGAAATCAATTTAACTTTTAAGTTATAATAATTAATATTTATCAAACACTTTAAAATTATAATTTTTAAATTATTATTGCTCAAACACAATCTCAAATATAATTTAAATAATTTTTTTTTTTATTGATGTAGTTATCTAAGTAAATTAACCTCTTTATGGCACCTGTATGTTTGCGCAAAAAAATTAATTACATGAAAACGGGACCAAATGATGTTTTCTTGGAGTTCTTTATTGTGGAGTTTGTCACACTGATCTTCATATGAGCAAAAATGATCTTGATAATACATTTCCCAGTCGTTCTTGAGTGTACATACTAGTGTTAATATTTAATATTCGTTATGTTGTACTATAAAATGATTTCAGTACAGCAATTTGTCAGTTGCAAAACCGGCTTCCCCAAATTCATTAGATCTTTGTTGAGATTTTCAACTTTTTTCTTGCTCACTACTAATATTTTGTTCCACACCTCTCGATTTATGTCATATTACGTTGAAAATTGATTTTTTTAAAAAAGAAAAAAAATCAATGCATGCAAACATTTCTTGACTTTCATGCATGACACATCAAAAGCATGGTAAAATGTCGACAAGCTTGGTCCAAGCTATCAAGTTGATGCTTACAATTTAGATGTCAATTTCGGCAATATTATCAAGCTCAAATGGAGGCCATTAGGTTGGATTTGGGCGGTGGCCACAAAAAAAAAAATGAAAGACTTGCTTGGAGCCGCATGCATCCATGAAGAATTTAGTTGCCAAATTTGGTGAAGCTCAACTATAAAAGGAGGAGTTGCCAATGCATCTTGGGGCATCCAAGTTTTGGTGAGAGCATAAAAATATTCTTAATAATGTAGATATATTGTATAAGTATTTTAGTCTTTTAACAACAACCGTAATTTTTCTTCAAATTTAGATTTTTTTACGTAAATTTTTTGTTGTAAAATTAAATATTATTCTCTATTTAATTTTTCTATTAATTTGTTACTTGACAAATTTGTTTAAACTGATCTCAAAAGAAAATTCAATTTCCGAACATATTAAGTATGTATATAGTACATAAAAACTTGAAAGTGCAACAAAAAAAACTTGATGTTTTGAGTAGAGAGTACAAGATGTTGTACCTAACAACGCATAGCAGTTGTATGTATACATGGCTTCAATGCAGGCGTTTTTATTTTATAACAATAATGTACAAGTTCAAAGCTAGAGACGACGTTGGAGTTGGATTCATCGTTGGATTCTTGGATGCTACAGGTTACGAAGCTCGCAAGTCAGACATCAAACAATACTGCAACAAGAAAGTACTTGCGTACGGCGATGAGAACACTAATGGTGAACCCACCCAATGTCGGCTTTGCTGGTGCTATGGTTATTGATCGCTTTGCTGGTGTCTAGGTTATTGGTCATAGGTACATATAAAATCTTTAAAATATAGTTTAAGCTTTTAGGTCGAGTGGATTTTGTATAAACCTCTCTGCGGAATGGGTGGAGCTTGGTTAAGTGAATAAATTTAGGGGGGCGTAATAAGCATCACGTTTGATCAAATGCGATACAATAAAAACACACTACTATCTTTCAAACCAGATGGGTGTAGGTGCCTTTTCTCAATACTATCAACTAAACATAACAATTACGACAAATAATTAGTTGAAGTGTCAAAACTATAGTAATATTTTAGAGTACAATAAAAAAAATTGCTGAAACAAGTTCAATCTCAATTCTCAAATTGAGGTACCATCATATGTTACGGCCTTAGGTCACTACTAATTTTTCGTACTTTAATCATAATTTGTAAATTTAGATTGAAGCAAAGTGGACTAAGAGGAGGAATATCAGGGCTTGGAAGAGCGGATGCATGGCAATGAAGATAACAAAGGCAAATGGTGCCGATGAACACTTGGTCAGCTCCGACACTATACGCATGCAAGAAGCCGTTTACTCATTTGATTATACCATTGACACTGTCCCTGTGCCTGTGCTTAACCCTCTTGAGCCTTGCCTTTCGTAGTTAGAAGTTGAGGGCAAGTTGATATTGTTGGGAGCTATTAAAGATCCTCTCCAGCTTTAATCCCAAGATCTTTAAGATATGTGCGGGTCCTGTGTGGAACTTTAATTCTTTTTCAAATAACGTGTTGAGCTCCTCACGGGACCATAACATGTGATCGTTATCGAATTATGCAAACATGATTTATTTTGGATTACACCTCTTCCCAAGAAAACGTCACAAAGGTAAGGCCATATAAACTCAGTTAGAAGAAACATATGGAACTTCTAGACACGTCTAAATTGGAGGGAGGGAGAAAATTCTAAAACTGAATCTCTGTCCTTGTTTTCCAGATAGAGAACAATATACACTAAATAAAATGGCAAGGGTCAAAATCATTACATTTTGTAAATCAATCTCATCAATTATCTTGATCAGCAATAAGTGTCTCTTTACCCTGAGCTCACTCGATCATGTTTTTTTCCATTCAGTGTTACAATCCTACAAAAAATTGTAAAGAGACTATATCATACCGTAATCATGCCTTTCCCTTTCACATGTATGGGAACCATTGAGCAATCATGTTTTGATGCCATCTGAGTTTAATTGACACCTCATTATGTGCTATATGACGCTTAAATCATAACCTTTGGCTGAAGTACATGTTCATGAAATATCTTGAAGGATTGAAGCCACTTAAAATCACTGTACGGAAGAACTCAAGTTTCAGATAACATTGAAGTAAGGAACTGAAAGGAAAGGTTCATCAGTAGCTACATCCTGAACTTACAGATAGGCGAAAGGACAATGAAAACACCAATTGGATAGAGGAAAAATGTGGTCCTCTCCAGAAAGGGCAGTACTGCAGGATAAAACAAATTAGTAAATCCATGCAAGGGGACTACATAATAGCTGTTTTGAATAAACATTCGAGGACCATCAACTGCAGAATTATTTTTGGATAACTAACCAGGCATGAATTCAAACAAAGGTAAATCTATTTATTTCATGTCTCTCCCCCAACCCCATTAATTCAGAAAGAGAAAATATTTGATTTGGTCAGTAGTAGATATTCAATCTTCTGGAAAACAAACTTAATTAAAAGAATCGATGAAAACCCACGAGTTTTGTAACCATGTTCCCGACAAATAAATGGGTTGTTTAATAATAAAAAGTCAGACAATTGGATAACCTAGATGGCACCTATCACTGAAAGATTTTGGAAAACTAAGCATCTGTCATGCACAACAAAGGCACCAACACACTCTGCCAATCCTCTCTGAAATTTTTCTGACCTACATATAGTAGCAATGCAAAATAAAAAACCAATAAAATCAGCTTACCATCATAACCTAAAAAGTTGAGATAATGATAGTAAGAAGCCGCCACCATGAAAAGCAGATTCGATAGCAATACAGGAATGAAACCATGAACAATCAATAGGGGAGACAGGAAATAATGTATAACTGCCACAAAACAAACAATTTTCAAATTATGGTAGTGCATAAAGTCAGGTTAAAAGATGTAAGAGCCAAGTACATTGTGACAGAGAGATTACCGTAAAGCATAACGAACATTGGGAAGAAAGAATTGCAGTGCACATCAAATGCATAGAGCCTTCAGACCAAAGAAGATCAGTCAGCCATTAAACAGTTAATTATATTGTTATATATTCAATAAAAAAATAAACCTCATTTCTGCATATGGAGGACAATCATAAAGAAATGTAAAATTTAAGCATTAATATTTACATATATGTATATGGTACAAACACAACCAACCCAAGCATGCAGATGCAAAACCACAAACTGTAAGACTGGGAAATAAAAGTTTCCTGACTTGCCATTCAACTCTTTGCTCGACCACATGACTATTAGGAGAATCCTCCCGAAGGTAAGAATTTGTCAAGAACCTGCACGTAATAAAGGAATGGATTTTTGAGCCAAGCCAGTTTCATATTAGATCTCATACACTTGACTCAACTTCAGAAGGGAGAGAAGGAAAAAAACTGACCAAGAAACAATATAAATTTCAGCATAAAGTAATCAAATAGGAAATAACAATGTGAAGTGTATTAATAAATAATGAGAAAAATGAATTCTAGAGATTATCAATATTTTACTATCACGTTGATAAACCAAGCTACAAGCAACAAAACGCTAAAAAGGTCAGGTGTAAGAGCTATAGTTTTTTCAGGAGACACATGACCTATGAATACCAAAGAGCATTCACATTTTTAATAAGCAGCTATATAATTTAAAGGACTGAATAATCCACCAATGTTGGAATCCAATTGGACAACATAAAAAACAATGCAAGTAAAATCAGACGGGCACATATAGGAGTGGCTCTTACCAACAAAATGTAGCCAGCATAGCTCCGGTAATCAGAAAATGGAAAAGCAAGACTGAAACAACTACAAAAATAGCATGTGTGACACTATGGTCATACCTGAAATACAGAGAATACAGCTGATAAGATTAAATCAGAATGGAAACTGAATGAAGCAGTGTATACTATATGAACAGCCTAAAAGTAAAATAAGAGATCAATAATGCATACAAATTTTGGAAAAAACTAAAAATTGTGCCAGGACATCACCAAACATGGAAGCAGTGGGAATATCCCAGTTACAGATCACACTCATTAAGGATATAAACAACCAATTGAGAAGTCGTCCAACAACAAAGGAATTCTTGGAAGATCTCCTAGGAAAGTAGATATGAACTTGAAATTTTTTATAAATTCTTTATTAATCAAAATATTGTCACTCTTTCTCATTTTTTATTTGTACAATAAAAATTTACAACCTCACCCACCTTCCTCTATCACATTTATAAAGCTAGCCTTTCAGAATGTACATAATAAACTTACGCAGCACAATAAGCCATGGTTGCGACTGACAAAAGGAGACTGCAAATGACAACAAAAGCAGGATCATCCCGTGCCCATTGATTCTTAGTTTCTGAGATAAAAAGGAAAACAGACAATTTACTAGTATGTTGGAGTTAATATATGAACTATTAAAAGACATTATACCGTGTAATGTTGCATAATGAAAATTATCTTCCACCATTTTCGTCATAATATTAGAGGAAGGGGCGTAGTGCATTAGCCATTAGGCTTTCAACCACATTCTTTTAATTTTTTTAATCCCCCAAAAAAAAAAGCACACAAACACACACACACAGCGATTTGGTTGTTCTTAAAACAATTTTTTTAACCCCCACCCCCCACAAAAAAAAACCAAACACATCAATCATGAAAAATCTTTTAACAGAAAATGCACTTACGTTTGTGGTATTTCGTGTGTTGGTAGCTGCATCACCATACAGTTCCACATGCAAAATGCAGAAACAGAAATAGTAAGAACATTGACATCTATCACTCAAAAACTACTTCTACAATCTAATTCTTATCAAAGACAAGTATTCTTACCCTATGAACCAATACATACCCATGAAAAAAATAACTACCGCAGGCAGAAATCATATTGAGTAAAACAAACTATGACATTAACCTTGGCAAAAACAAATGAGATGGGTTGAAACTTACACAACTTTTGGGGAAGTGCACAGGTGAAGCATTTGCCAGAAAGTATATTCAATATCCATTTGTTGCCACTACAATGAACCCAAATAATCAAAGGAAAATAATTAACTTACTATGGAATAAATTCTTCTTTTTCTGTTCACATTAGATGCAAATTCATCCCAAAAACAAAAAAGACATATGTTTAGTTTCTTACAATTTTTCTACTTCCATTAAATTTCAAGGCAAAGATTGAATATATGAAGCTAATATGATCACGAAAATGTAAACGCAGTGAGTTGATTGTATAATTCGTAAGCGCAAATGCCTAAAAACCTAAAACCAGCGGGAAAATTACAAAATTTCCCTAAACATAGAAGAAACTGTAAAGATTTAAACTGAAAGATCATACTTGCTAACATGTAAGTTGATTATAAAAATTTAAAAATGAATTGAAACAGATCAGATCTATGAAGAGAGAGAACCTTGATGATTCGACGGAGGTACTGGGGGAACATGGGGTTTGTTCGTGACGCCGAGGACGATGAACGCCCTTTCGAGACTGACGTTGGCAGCATCTCCTCTCTCCTACACTGTCTTCTTTCTTCTAATTCAAAGTCGATTTTTTATTTTGATCGAAGATCTGAGCAATTTTTTTATTTTTTCTATTTTCAGAGCTCCTCCGAGTTTCAGTTCGGATGCTAAGAAGCAGAGCAAATACGACGACGATTTGCTCTTTCACTCTCTTTCACTCAGTCGTTTAACGAATTCGGGCAGAGATCTTCGTTGAGGCTTCGATTTGGACTCGAGTGATCGAGCCCAACTTCAAGTTTTGGATATACTAAAAGCACCCAAAATGATATCCTAATAACACCACTTTCTTGTGGGAGAGAACGCATTTTAGTTCACTTTTCCATCAGCAGCGGTATTTGTACACCATTAACTCTAACCGCCTCCAGAGAGCCTTCTTCTTACTACATCCTATAAAATTTTTACTTTATAATTACATTTTAATTTTAACCCTAATTTAATTCCAAAATTAGCCCTATTCCTTCTTCTCCAAGTAAAAACTCTCTCTGGCTCTCTGCAACTTTACCTGTTTTATAATAAAATTTGAAAGAAGACAAAAGTCTTTTTTTTTTTTTCACTTTTTTGGTCATCTCTGTTTGATGGTTTTGATGTGGGTGTTATCAAAATTGAATTGTTAAGTTTACGAAAAGTTTTTGTTAATCATAAAACAAATTACTTAGAATATAACAAGTTTTAATTAATCATAAAACAGCAAGCTGCTGCTAGTGATTAGTGTTGCAACCACTGACGGCTGAAAGACAAGAGCTGTTGGCTAGTTGTGGCTAGGGTGAAGCTGCTAGGGTTTCCTGCAACTTCTCTTCTTAGGTGATGAGAAGAAGGGATAGGCTGCTGTTGGTTTAGAGATTTGGCGGATGGCAGCCTGCAGTTGTTAAGCGAAGAAGGTGCTCGATGGGGCTATGGTTTGGCTGCTGTTTAGAGAAGATGCCCCCCTAGTTTTTTTTTTTTTTCACCCATGAACGCAATATTTATTACCTCTTTTAATTATTTAACATCCTATGAATTAATAAGATTGGAATCATATAAATTTTAATAATTAAAACAGATATTAAATAATTAATAAATTAATAATTTATTAATTTATATAGTTATTTACAATATAATTAATATACATCCAATAATTATATATTTTATGTATTTTATTAATATGAATAGCCTTTGAGAACTTAGATGAATTTTTAAATAAATAAGATATTCATGAATTTGATATAACAATCAAATAATTAGATTATCATGATAAAATTAATGTAAATTATATTTTGGATTATCCTAATAAAAATGATACAAGTTTAGAAATTTTAAATTTAGAAGTAAACATTGCTAACATAAATAAAATTCTATTGAAAAAGAAGTTGAAGATGATATAGTAGTTTTGAAATCTGGTATGAGCAAAAAAGTACTTAAAGTATCAATAACACTTCGTAATTTATTATTATAATTTAATGAATTAAATCCAAAAATTTCATATACAATATGAAATATAATAAATGAGATCTAATCAGATTTAAATTTTAAGAATCATATTTTATATAATTAAAAATATCACAATTCTTTATTTAAAGTATTATATAATTATTTTATCAAAATTATTAATTTAATCTATTTGCCTGAATTGGGCTCATGAAATTTTTATATATAATAGAGTTTATTAATTCAACGAGTATTAATTTATAGAAATTCTACTATATTTTAAACTCAAACATCCGAATTACGCCATGGGTTGGTCTCAATACACTGTAATACAATATCCAAATTTGGAGGAAAAAAAAATTGTAAGGTTGTTACCAATTTATTTCAATTGAAACAAGAGCACTAATATTGAGCTTCAAGTTTGTAATGTGTTAACAGAACAATTCCATGTACAAATACTAAATAACATTCGATTTATTTGTTTTAAGTAACAAGTTTAAAAATAAGCATAGATGCAAAATTAACTTATATTGTGCCAAAAAATATGTTAATTTGGTACTAATTTATTTATTCAATTAATTATTTATTTGTAAGCGTACGAGTTTGATTAGATGACTAGGAAGAACTCTTTTCCACTTGATTCAATTTTCTCTCTTTTACTGCAAGGACTAAAGTGAAGAAATTTAAAAATCATCACCATTCACATGCTCTAAGTCGGCGTCGTTTTTGTACTACGTACTGAGGGAGGGGAAAAAAAGAAAAAACGTCAATGAACACATCAACGACCAAGTTGAATCTTCTACCATCAAGTACACGCCGTACCGTGACGCAATTTAAAAAAATCGTTTACAAATCCAGATTACAATCCAATACTACAGTTCCAGCACATCCCCATTATGGACCATGAATTCATGATACTCTTTAATTCTTAACTAACAAAAATAATAATCACAACCAGCAACTGCAAAATATAACCGAATTTTCAAAAGCCGGAAAATAAGCCACAAGGGGAAATATGATTATTTTACTAAAAAAAAAAAAAATTACTCCAGAATGAACTCCCTCTCATTAGCTGATTCTGTACAAGCCTCAAATTTTTGTTTTTTTTGTTTTTTGTTCTTTTAACTAACTTCTAAATCTCCTACTAAATTCTAAAATTATCCCAATGAATTCTTAATTTTCCTAATCAATCTTGCTAATCCCTATTCGCTTAATCCCAGCATTCCTCACCGCCTCCTCCATATAATTTCTCACTTCTTCTCTAATCATCTCTTGCATCACAGACAAAAACTCCGGTCCAAACGAAGCCGTGTCGGTCATTTTGTCATCATTGCTGTTATTTTCCAGCGGTGAAGCCCAGTCACACTTCTTCAACTCCTTCAAATCAGTTACAGGCAAGCCAAGAGTAAGATCAGTCGACACATCAAACACGTCGTCGTTTCGGCTCTCGCTTTCAAAAACCCTAACGGACAGACCCCCCGAATCACTCACGTCGGATCCGGACGGACTGCAAGAAATGCCCGAAACCGAAACGGCCGATCTTTTCTTTTCTCTCTCATTACTATCCTCGCTGTCTTCATCAACTCCAGCCGCCGTAGTAGTCTCGGCGTATTTCCGTTTCAACGTCGAGTTCCAGTGGTTCTTGATCGCGTTATCCGTACGGCCGTTCAAGAGCCGTGCAATGGTGGCCCACTTGTTGCCGTACTTGGCATGGGCTTTAATAATGATCTCGTCCTCGTCGGACGTGAACGCCCTGTGCTCCACCTCCGGCGAGAGCTGGTTGCACCACCGGAGACGGCAAGACTTCCCGGAGCGACCTGGGATCGACTTTGATATCAGAGACCAGCTCCTCGCGCCGTACCGTTGCACGAGTTTCTGCAATAGCTGGTCCTCCTCAGGACTCCAGGGGCCCTTGACTCGATCCATTTGTAAAAACCTAGCCCTAGTAGTAACTGAAATCTGAACAAAAGAGGAGAGAATTTGGAACGATAGGGAATTGTTTGTGATAGAGGAGACGGAGAGTCAGGAGGAGCTTATAAAGGGAGATAGTTGTGGGTAACTGACGGAGCCGGTTAACTAATACAGGTAATAAACGTTATTGGGGACCGAATGACCGGTACTAATAGGTGACCGGTTGAATTAGTTTTTTATACAGTTGTTAAAACGTCCATCCATGCGCGGGCCACGTCAGCAGCTTTAATTTCGAAGAATCCCGGTAATATATGACCGGTTAAAGTAGGAATTTCTCGAGAGAGTTTTTAGTTTCTTATTTGACTCGTTAACGGTTATGGTAGTAGGAGACTGGGGACGTTGGAGTAGTTATACCATACGGCCTAGTTATATAAATGTAAATATATATATATATATATATATATATATATTCCTTTTTTCGGTTTAAGAAATTAAAAAATTTGTTATTAAGAAGACTTTGGAAAAAAATATTTTGGGACACTGTTTTTAAATAGTAATATTATGTAAATAAGGTTGAAATATGAAATTTATATTAAAACTAATATGATATATAAATATTTTAATCATAATTCAATATGTTTAAATAACACGACAAGTAATTGTTTATTTTATCATTTTTTAACTTATAAGCATAATATTTTATTTTTCAAATGATAAGTGTAATGTTAATTTTTATAAATAAGATATTTTCAGTAAACCTTTTAAATATTTGAGTTTTTCTATGGCCGACATCTAATTGGTTATGCCTTCTACTAATACTGAAATATTTAGTAAAAAAACAAAAAAAATTATAATCTCTTAAAATTTAATTGTAAGTATTTTTTTAATAAAATAATAAAAGCAGACTTAAAAGTAAGAATAGATATTTATAGGTTGTTTATTAAATGTTTAAAGTCTAAAATTTTATTAATTTAATATTTTTTAAAAAATTTATTGTTTGTTTTTTATAACTTATGTTTGATTTTTAGATATTTACATTTGAATAGAAAAAATAAATTTTTGTGACTTTTATATGAACGAAAAACAGTCTGAATAAAAAGTAAATATTATATTCTAAAATATCTTTATAAAATATATTTATTTCATAAACTATAAAATCTAATCATTTTTTTAGTTTGATTTACAATAATATAAATCTAAAATAAATATGTTTAAGATTTTTTATTTATAAAAACAAACGATATATCACTTATATTCAGATAAAAAATATTTCGGTTATAGTTTTCCTTGAGACGGTATGGGACAATGCGGTACTTATAATATTTTTGCTTAAGACATATTTTATTTGATAATTTTCTGAAAATTTTATTGGGTGGATTATTGTCTATAGGTATTAAAAACACGTCACGTTATGATAGGATAACGTTTGATATTGAATAATAATAATAATAATAATAATAATAACATGATATTCAAATATTCGAATTTAAATTTATTCAAACTTTAAAAAAAATCAGATTTTAAATAAAAAAAAATTAAACTCTACCTTATCTTTTTTAAATATTGATTCTCCACATTATACGAAGTAATTAACTCTTAATTTGAGTTAAAAAAGTCAGTAAAATGAATTAATAATAATGTAAACTTAAAAAAATAAAAATAATAATAGTTGTTGCGGGAAGGTCTTCTTGTTCTTGCAGTTTTGCATTGAATGAGAGAAAATTCCAGCTTAAATGTAAGCGTTAATAAAAAAGGTATTTCGTTTAAAATAGAATTAGATTACAATCTATTAATCGTAAAAAGCGTGATAAATCGAGGGAGCGTCGGTGAGAAACTGGAACAAGGGCTGAAGTAGATAGAGATTTGGATTTGACCGAGCCAGGCTGGAAAGCATTACGTGAGGGAATTTGATTTGGTTTTCTAAATTTTTTTTTTTTAATCAAAATAATCAAGATTTTCTTTTGTTAGATGTTAATTAATAATGTTGAAGGGGCTGTTTTGGGGAGCGGGGTGCGAACTGCGAAGTGCGAAGGAAACTACGAAAGTCGGGTGATGATGAGATGGAGAAAACGACAAAAGATGTCGCGGAATTAGAGAGCTGATGATGGCTGATAAGCTGTCAGTCCAGCCTGTACACCTGAACGCCCTAATTGGTCACCGAAGTCCCCCACCATTTTGAACTGCCAACACTGTTTCGCCGCTGTATGATGCTAAGACACGCGGCGACGCCGTTTGATAAAATTTAATTAACAAACGAGGACATCACCTACAACTTACACGTGTGACCTTGCATTTGTGATTTGTGATTTAATTTCTTGAAAAATTATACCATCTAATTTCAGTAAACTAATGTTATAATATTATATATTATCGTACAGTGACTGTAGCCCCGAACTTTTAATGGGATGGACATCCCTGCTTTTTGCCCTTCAATCCCTTTGATAGATACAGAGAGGGGGTGGAGCTTTTGACTTTCATATTGTCACAAAGTGATACAATAAATAATTTTTCGTGTTGTAAACTATGATATATGTTTAAATAAATAAAATTTTTACTAGAGTTTATATCTCTAATAGTATTGATAGAAACAACGATAGTGATAAGAAATATAAAAATTTCAATGGCGATCTTACTATAATTCTCTGGCCTTTAAGTAGCTATTTGAGCAATAAATATTAATAACGTCACGAGTAAATGATAATATTATTAAATTTTTTACATAAATTTTAAACAATTTATTTGTGGTAATTTAACAATAGATATAAAAAATTAAAATAAAATTTAATAAACGTTATTCATCCATTGTCATTTTTTAAAATAAATAACTTAAAATTTATATCAAAATTTTAAATAAAAATTTATATTAAAAATATCTCAACCCTCACTCAATTAAACGCCTATTATATATTTTGTCTTTAAGTAATACGATATATTTTAATATTTTTTTATTTTAGATAGTATGAATAATTTATTAATTAATTGATATTTTTATAAAATTAAAATAAATATATTAATTAATTAATTAATATTATATTATTTAAAATAATTATTTGAAATATAAAATATATAATATATAATATTATAACCCCGTCCGGTGGTTGACAGTTATCAGTTATCACCTTATAACCGCGCGTGTAACGTCTCCCAACAGAAGCGAGTAGCGGTTTTGGAAACATCACGTTCTATTCCCGTTGTGTTAACGGGTACGGAGTTTCCTCCCCCCTTCGCCTTCCTTAAATAATTATTAATTTAAAATTTTATAATTTAACAATAAATGAATAATCTAATCACACAACGGATTCATAACTGGATTTTTCTGGCTAACGCTAGGCTTTGTTTCTTGCTGTTGTTAGTGGTACGTTGAACGGTTGAAGTTTAGTTTTCAATTGGGTCAACGGACGAAAAGAATGAATGCGGAGAATTGGTAAAAAGGAAACGTGTTTCATTGTGATTTGACCCGTGGATGTTAATGGTTGCGTCCACTCTGTAATCTACTTGCCCAAACACTGCAAGTAACTTCAAACGAATAATTTGTGAAAGGGTAGTATAATTTACACTATACAAAATATTTTGAATATTTTATAAAATTTAAAAAATTAAATTTTATTTTATACATTCTTTACAATATAAAAAAATCATATTTAAATTATTTAAATTAAGTTACTTAAAATATTAATAAAATTCAGTACACTCAAATATAATTTTTAAGAAATATGGCATAACTTGCAACAATGAAATTATGTCAAAGTTATAAACAATTTTTTTAAAAGTAATTTTACTTATTAGTTTTCATTAATTAAAGAATGTATTCCATATCAATTTTTGTACCTTCAAATTCTCTAAGATTAAAAAGTATGGACGCTCACTACCCCGATAACAATTGAAAAGCAAATTGCTATCTCACGCAAAAAGGAAGAAGAAGAAGAAGACGCTGGCTAGGTAACTGGGTTTATAGTTTTTTTTTTTTAATCAAAGACAAAAAAATTGAGCACCTTTACAGTGCTTTCAGTTTATTTTATTTGTTGAAAAATGTAAGGCTCACTAATATTTGTCTTCCAAGTAATTTAAAATATTGATTTGCTGCATGTTCGAAAAAGTATATTTTAAGATGTTTGAAATAAAAGATTGTATGTTGAATAATGAGTGTCTTATATAAGTGTTTAAAATAATTAAGTTATATTGGCTCATAAATAAATTATTCTTAATAATAATCTATATGATATAAAATAATTAAGTTATATTGGCTCATAAATAAATTATTCTTAATAGTAATCTATATGATGGTCAATTTTATAATAAATTATTTTATTAAAATAAGAGTGTTCAAAATAATTTTTAAAGTACAAATAATTTGGGCCTCTGTGAAAACCACGTATTGTAATTTGACAATGTTAACGTTATATATAAAAATGTGTTAGATTAACAAGTTTTATATGAGGGCATTATTAATATTTAACTAGATCATCGGGTTTATAAATTTGTAAATGTATCTAAATTCTTCCGATTACGAGATATTATAATTTTGTATGATAAAAATATAATAAATTATTAAATTTTAACAAAATATTTCCTTAAAATTTTCACAAGTGACTAAAAAATATTTCAAATGCTACTTAAAGTTCCGTAAATAGTGTAATTTACGAAAAATTCAATGGAAATTACCATCAATACTATAATATTTTATTTATTTCATCATAAGTTTCAAAATATATTATATACAAAAATCTGTAATTAAGTCACATCTATTTAGTGGTAATCACCGATAAAATTTATAATATTAATTTTTTATTTAATTATAATTTAAAAAGAATACGTATAATTTATTTTAATTCATATTCTTTTGTATATATAAATGAAAGGACTGCTTAATATTACAAATAAAGTTGCATACATGTGATCACTTCAAAACAATAAAAACTATCCTTTTCATACACATTAAACACTTTTAATTTAGACATTAGAAGAGAAATTAAATACAGAAACATTTTTTTTCCCACATATTTTATTGTTTCCAAGCAATAGCTTGCATATTTGACTGATTTATATATCATTTTAGCATGATAAACACGAGGCAGCATGGAATTATGTTGAGCAACATCTCCATTTACGAGAAGATAAATTTCAGAACTTGTGTGCATTGGGTTCTGACTTATGGGAGTAGGGTAGGTAGATTGTTTCATAAAATAAATGCTATACACGTGCTAGAGCTCAAAATCAAGAATCTTTCGTTGAACAACTTAAGATATATGTTTCTTCATTTTCCCTAGGCATTGCACATGCCGTTTCATTCATCAAGCATGCATGCTTATATGAATATGATATGATGAGTTGCTTTGATTCACTTAGTTAGATCAACTTATCAATTTCCAATTCCCACGTTTGGTTCTTAACTTCTAACTCAACCACTACAATGATTTAGAACGTGAGTGAACACAAATTACATTATGAATTTGCATGAATACGAGGGAATGATTCGAGTTTTTTACCTGTAATTTGTGGGGATTTTTTTTAAATGTATTTTCCAATTATAGATATCAAATTATTGCTCATTTTAACTTCCATGCTAACTTCCATGCAAGCAAAGAAAGGCCAACAAATACTTAAACTTGACAAAATAGCTTTCAATTTCACGAGTAATTTTCTTTCATACTCAAATGTAGGCATAGTATATATGGGTAAAAATTCACAATGCACTATAGAGAGATTGCGAATTTCTTATTACTATATTCAATATATAACCACTTATTTTCATACTATTTTTTTAATAGTCAATAATTACTATGACCGCATAAGTTTATAATATTATTCTTATTTTCAAATACGTTTTTATTTATATTTATTATAAATTACATAAATCTCATGAATAAAAATTAAAATAAAAAATTAAGATTAAAAATAATAAATATATATTTTGATGAAAAATTAATAATAGAACATTTTTCTTATACTTTTTTATTTTATAAATATTTTCTCATGATAAATATATAAGAAAATTATAATAAGAAACTTGAATGATAAATAATAAATTATTATAAAATAAATAATATTTTTTTGTGCTTTTACATTTAATTTTAAAATATTTATTATAAGAAAATATTTATTAAAAAAGTACAAGAAAATATTTTATATTAACTTTTTGTTCACAATAAACATATATTTATTGTTTTTAATACTTGCTTTTTTAATTTTTATTCATGTGATTTATTTAATTTATAATAAATAGAATAAAAGTGTATTTGAAAATAAATATAATATTGTAAAATTATATTGTTACGAGAGTTATTAACTATTAAAAAAACAGTAAAAGATAAATAATATATATTAAATATAATAAGAGGAAAATTGACAATCTCCTTGCATTATAATTAAACTTATCTATAGAGTGATTCTTAATAAAAGCTTAATCTCATGAGTGGTGTATATATAATTTATGAGCAAGTCCCAACATTTAAGTTTTAATTTGAGTTATAATTGATGTGTCATTCATCCACTAAATAGTAGTTAAATTTACTAAATACGAAATCAAACATCTAATAGATGAGTAATATATAATATTAAAATTTAAATTCAAATTCAAATACTAGGATCCTAATATTATTGATAATCTATAAATAATTATTATAAATTGTTGAAATTTATTCTTAATCATATGAAAATTTTGTATAAGCCTAAAGGATTCTTGTTAGTTTAAAAAACAATTGAAACTTGATAACCAAAAGAATCTAAAAGAGGGAGACAGTATCTAACACAACAGCCCTAATCCTACGAAAATCGGAAAGAAAACATGCTAGCGCATTAAGGTATATTATCATCTCGAATGTGCATTGGATTTTGGGGGGTGTGATTTAAAAATACACTGAAAACAAGCCATGGGCAGTGTACACGTGGATGGTGAACAATCGAGGATGTTTCCTAATCCAATTTAATTAATGTGTCTCTCTTACTAAATAATTCTTTAATGAAATGTAGAGCTTGTTTTTCCCAAGCACTGCACATGTTGCTGCCTTAATTGCCCTCCAAAGCCCTAATAATGCTTAATAATTTTGTGCAATAAATTGAGTTAATTTATTGTTCAGTTGGTCAGGCATCTTGTAATAAAAAAGTATAAGATCTGAGTTCTAACTGGGAGATTATTTTAATCAATGTTTTTATCATTCTCGGTTCAATAAGAATTGTAAAATCATCAATTGTCTATCTAAAAGTTAAGCGATTCCAAGTCCCAGCCCTAAATACACCCTTCGCGTATCTTATTAATGCACAAACTGTCATGCTTGGGTGTACTTAAGGTTTAGGAGAGGTAAATTTAGTATCATTCTTGTGCGGAAAAGAAACAGATGGCATGAAGTTAAATGGGTCTCGGTAGATGAGCCCAAGCTTGCAATCTGTTTCCTGCGCTATTTTTTGTTTCTTTTAACTTCTTGTCACTTGTTAATCTTCAATTTTTCATAATGAAATTTCTTTCCTCCTGATGCTTTCAGCTTTATCTCGCCATTGCATTCAGAATGAGATAAGAGTTCTCTAAGAAGTTGATGGAGTTTATTTAGCAACACCATCGATTCATACTTAGTTGCTAGAAGTATACACAGACCAAACCGGAATATTGCTAGGGTTTGTCGTGCATGATGTCGAAGGGGAAACCCAAGGACGGCGACTTCCAACTGGCTGTGGTGGCCGATAAGTCTAAGCAAGGGGCGTCGTCCATGGCGCTTCTGGAGTATGCGCCGCCGGTTTTCAAGGAGGAGGAAGAGGACCTGGAGATCAAGCTCCGCCGCATCATGGAAAACGTGCCCGTTCGCGTCAGTAACACCTCCGGAAGTTCCGCCGGTTCTGGCTCCGGTGACTTTCACCAGGTAACTCTTTAATTTAGCTTATTGTTATGGCATTTGAGTTTAAGCTTAGCGAAGTCACATTAAAATTCTTTTTTTTTAGGGAGTTGAGGATGTCGGAAATTCTGCATAACATGCGAAATTGAATATGGAAATTCTGAAATCTCCCGGTATAATGACTTTAGTCTCTGGTGAAAGAATTACACGTTAAATGCAACAAGCAATGCCTGCAAATATATATGTTTCCTTCCTGGCCTGATTGTAGTTGCAGAAAGCCATAAGCTGTGTGCAAACATTTTCTTGATGAGTATTTGTTTGTTAGTGACTGGGCGGTATCTATGTTTGAACCTTTTTCAAGAAGGTAAAGATTGAGGACTAAGGGGTATGCAGATAAGGCAATTCCTGCTTGCCAGGGATTTACTATGGACGGATAGCAGAGAATAATTTCTGACATAATTTAGACTAGCAGTGCTAACTTAATGTTGGTGGTATAGTTACCTCCTACATTCGAATGCCAGGCTGCATAGTATTAGGCAATTGTATATACAATAAAGTAGCGATGAAAGTGTAGGTGTGTGATTGTCTGTGGTCTAGAATTTTAGAGTTAATTGTTAAACAGGTGGTTGTTAATATGTGTCTTGCATCATTTCCAACATTTCCTTATTCAGAACAAAAATTTGCCACGTTATTAGAAGCAAGTGCTATCTATCGGCTGCTTTGAAAATTTCCCACCCCTTCATCTTTGATGGAAAGATAAAATAAAAACAAAATGGTGAAAGTTGTATTGGTCCTTAAGGCTATGTAATCTAATTCAAACTACATTATCTAAATGATTACATAAGGCTTAGAAGAATCAAACGTCAGTTTGGAAAACATCGATGGCTGGAGGTTCGATTCTAAACTTCCGCTCTTGATTTTTATGGGCATATTGTGTTGTATTTGCATGAACAAATCATATTTAAGTTTACTTACAATTGGTATCAGTGCATGTTATACCTCTGCCTTGATGTGTTCTATACTCTGTTATACAAACAAAAATGCTCAAAAATTTTTTTTAAGAAACTTAAAGTCATATTTACAGTTTTGATGATAATAAATATTAGAAATCATTAGGAAATAAATTTCTAACAGTTCTTTGACTTGAAACTTTAAGTTTCCTGTTTGAAAATCTTAAATATAGTTGGGTCTGTAAACAGGTCATTCGGGTTGACACACGAGTTAGTTGAAAACGATATAGTACGACATGTCGTTCAACCTGTTTTGAGTAAAACGACATGTCATTCCTATTATGACTATACAAACAACCTGTCGTTTGATTGTGATTCGTTTAAGAAGTTTCCGCTGTTTCTGAAATGATATGTCTTCTTCCTATGTTATCGATAAACGACATGTCGTTTGTTATGTTAATCATAAATAATTTGTTATTCTATTTTACTTTATGTGGATGACATGTTGTTTTGTTAACATTGTGAAAGTTATCAAACCTTAAATTTAAGGTGTTTTTGTAATATTTAACTTTTAGTAATACTATTCAGATTTGCACATTATCAAAAAAATGTCATTAAAATTTGTATGTATTATTTTGATTTATTTGCTGATGCATGTAGTTTGTATGAATAGTTATGATGTATTAAAAATAAAAATGTCTAGGGATCTAATGTAGTTTTAATTAATTAAGGAGTAGTCACTGCATCTTTAATTATGCAAAATTATATATTAAATATTTTTGGATCACATATAATATAATGATATTAATTGTGATTAAATATATTTAATATAATGCATTTTATCCCACAGGCATTTATGTTATATTTGTATGATTAATTAGGATAAAATATCTGTCTATTTTCTTAATGTACCCACATGAATTAAGAAGTGGAATATAGTTTGATAGTTTTATCATAAAGATCTATGTGAATCTACTCGAGTTATAATTTTGGCCCACAAGTGAGTTTTATGTTGCTTGATTTATATTTTGTCACCTGATTTACATTGGTATAACATAATATTTCTTTATTAGCCTAAATTTTTGTAATATAAGCATGTATTTTTTAATTCTGTGCAGTAGTACAATCTGCGAATTTTTCTGAAATCAAATGTGATATTTTTGGGTTGAAATGTGATAACTATAAAGTATGGAATAAGAGAATTCTTCTTCACTTAGGGTGGATGGACATTGATTATGTTATTCAGAAAGATGAACCACTTATTGATGATACCAGCACTGAAGCTGATATTGTTCTTTATGATAAGTGGGAGCGATTTAATCACCTCAGTGTGATGTTCATAAAGAACAAAATCTCTGCTGGTATTTGTGGTTCAGTCAATCAGCATAGTGATATCCGGGCATTACTGAAGGCTATTGATGAGCAATTTGTGACTTTAAATAAGGCACTAGCCAGTACGCTAATAATAAATTTTTCATCTATGAAGCTCACCAGTGTCAGAGGTGAGCACATCATGCAGATGGGAATCATTGCGGATTAGCTGAGAAAATTCCTGAGGCTGATATATTTGACTCTTTCCTTGTGCACTACATACTGAATACTCTTCCACAATAATGTAGACCCTTCAAAATCTCTTATAACACACATAAGGATAAATGGTCAATTAATAAACTCATGTGTGTTCAAGGGGAAAAGAGGTTGGTAATGGAAGTTGGTGAATAAGCATATGTGGTAACACAAGGAAAGAACAGGGCCCGAGGCAAGAAAAAAAGGAAAGGTAAAATACCTCACCAAGAAGAAATAAAAAAGGAATCCAAGTACTTTTTCAGCAAAAAGAAAAGATACATGAAGAAGGATTGTCTTCAATTTCATAAATAACTTGAGAAGAAAGGTAATTCAATCTTTTATTTTTGTTATGAATCTAATATGGTTGATGTTAATTATGACACATGGTAGATTGATTCTGGTACTACAATCCATGTAAGTAATACCTTGCAGGGTTTGCAAAACCTAAGGAAGCCAGTGGAAAGTGAGCAATGCATCTTTTTCTGGAAACAGGATGCATTCACATGTATAGGTGATCGAAACATGTAGTTTAATTGAGTGGTGGTTTTGATTTAGTTTTAGAAAAGGTGTTTTATATTTAATTTCAAGACTTGTACCACTTGGTTCTTTTTTTAACATTTTAAATAAGTTTTGTAATGTATATTGTAAATCTGATCTTGTTGGGAATGGTACATTGTCTGATGGTCTTTTTCGCCTTAATTTGCAAAACAATATCTCTTATACTACAATACATGTTTTATTATTAATATTTTACGTCTTCGGACATAGATATTCCTACTCCATTGTTCCAATCAGATTCTAAAAATGAGAAAGAAATCAAAAGTCAGTGGACCTGAATTGAATCATAACTATATAAGCTATTATGATATTAAGATTCAATATAGATGAAATCGTGGAAGTGGACCTTTGATTTCCATGGACCACGTAGGAATTCGTCGTACCATTGAATCTTCTCGTTCTTGGATGCTCCATAGGAATCCATCGCTATTCCCACCGAGAAAGGTTCATTCCGAGTCATGAGTATTTCATTTTCATTTTTTTTTTTTGTTATGTTAATGCAATGCAAGAGGTTGGAAATCAGGTTGTTTCTGGATGATTAAAAACACTTTTTTATGTTATGTGAAATTGATGAAAACATGATATTTAAGGATTGGTAAATGTTAGAAGACGACTGTCGGTATCTGATGGTAAGATACCTGGGTCTGAATGAATAAAGAGAGTTGTTTATGCAGCAGTTGGGAATGGTTGGGAAGTTGAATCCAAATCAACTTCCCTCTCCCACAACTGCCGTGCATGGTAATCACCAAGTGGTTACAAGGTGCGGGTTGGGTCGGGTCGGCCCATCTTGGGCACCTACCTGTCCAACAGTTAATATCATAATTTCAGGGAAGTTAATGCTTTCAGATATGGTTGCTTCTTATTCTTAGAGATAAAAGTGGAATTTGTTATAGATTGGTGGTATGCCACTATCTTTTAAGAGTTAAATGTCCGCAGCTTTAAGGAGATGAAGATTCTTTTCTGAATTAAAGATTGTAGGCTATGTGTTACACATTTCCCTCGTATCATTTGGCAGTAGGCAATATGGTGTAGAAGGAGGTTTAATGCAACTGCTGTTCTCTTCTGTAGAGCTGTTCTAATTTTCTTTTTCTTATGCATGGCTATAAGCACTTATGTCGTGAGAATGGTCAAGCACTTTTTTCGTTTTTTATACTAGTTGCTGAATCACTTACTGTATTGCACTTGCTTCTGTTCTATTTACATTCAACTTCTTTTCTTAGTGTTAGGTGTATGACGGTAAAACTAAATGCTCTGTTTATGCTTTTCTATGCGTGTGAGTTATGTGGTTTTGTTTAAACTTTAAACTAGAAGACTTGCTTATATATACAAACACACATATTGGTATTTGGCTTTTAATTTCAAAGTCCGTTTTCTACAGTATCGGCAGATGAGACGGAAGGAGCAAGATCGGCTTTCTAGGATGGATGCTGACTACCAGAAAAGAAAGGAGTTGGCAGAATTTTGTATGAGAAGGGAAGAAAGGATGAAAGCTGCCGAGGAACGAACAACAAAGAAGCGATTGAAACGGCAAAAGAAAAAGCAGCGGAAGAAAGAGAAAAAGGCCAAACAGAATGCTGGTGGAGAAGAGCATCAGAAAGAAGTGTCCTCAAGTAATGATGATAGTGGGGACTCTGATGATGCAGCAAAAAGAAAATCAAGCTTCCCATAAACCTAACAACTGCAGCATGGCGCTTCACAAATCTGATTTTTTCATTTTTAGTGTAGTTTTTGCTATTCGAGCACAGTCGGATTCCATTCACTTGTAAAATGTGAAGTTTACTGACAGAGGAAATGTGAAAACATGGATATTTGATCTGCATCAGTAGTTGCAATTTTGTCATCAAATGCCTATTTAAGACCCTCTGATTATCTAGCTGGACTTGGACTGATTGTAAACTTTCTATTTTATGTCATGTACCTAAAACTGCTTTTGGCTCTTATTTAAGCAAGTAAGGTGGCGATGGTTGATCCCACCAGCCAAACGTGGCCTACCTCATCTAAGATACGAATCCAATGGTCCCACTGTCCTATGTACATTCGAGAGAACGAAAGTAGGCCCAAGATGGTGACCAATTCAATTACGTAAATTTTAAGGGCATGTTTGGATTATTTTATCACTTGTAACCAAATTAAAAATGATTATAATGTTTCTGTTTTCAATTGATTCTCGTTTATGGCTTTTCTCCTCAGAAGCTTCTTTTTGGGCCGAGTCAGTCCAATTCCACGGCGGCCCAGTGAAATCGCTCACCAATTTTGCAGTTGTCAAAAACGTTCATCAATTTCTTCCGTTTCTTTTATACTCCTCATCTCCCTCCCTTTCTATTTACTTCTCTGAATCTCTCGGTTTCTATTAAGCTTTTTCATACATAATCATCAGTTCAATCAAAAACCCTAACCACAATCTGCCCATGGGAGACTCTCATTCTTACGATCGCATATCCGTTCACCAAGCCCTCGGCGGCGGCTCAGGTGCCCTCTTCTCTCTTAAAATTCTCTCACGTACAATTTTTTATTTTTTTTAATATACGTTGCTATTTATCCGTACATACAATAAGCAAACATTATTTCGATTCTTAAACTGATTTGATTATTCTAATATTCTTTTCTATATTTTTTGCCTCTGAATACTTGGGGAGTTTTTTTTTTTTTTCATGTTAAATTATTTTGAGTTAATTATAGTATTAATTTTTTCTGTGTAGTTGCTGACGTGTTGTTATGGAGGAAACGGTGTGGAGGTGTTGTATTGCTAGGTTCTTCTACGATTCTGTGGTTTCTCTTTGAACGAGGTGGTTATAATTTCTTGTCTTTTGTGTCTAACGTCTTGTTGCTTCTCGTCGCAATCCTTTTCTTCTGGGGCAAATCTGCTTCCCTTCTCAACAGGTAGGTTTAATTTCTTTACTGTAGTTGTAATTTTCTAGAAATATATTAATGCCTTGCATTGTTAGATGTAAATTACCAACATGGGTAAATAATGTTTTAGTGCTGTTGGATCAAAATCAGTGTAACGAATCAGTGGAGATATAATTTTGTCACATCAGATTGTATGTAATTGTTTGTATGAGGAGTTAGAATGTGTTGTGTTACTTTAAATACTTTACTCGGAGTCATGGAAATTGTTTCGCCACAACAAGTGCATGTGTGCGGGCTTAATTGGTAGGCTTTTATTTGGAAGATTGCATCCAACGGGTGAATTAATGAAAGGATTGTAAAGAAATAAGGAAGTTTTGATGATACTATACTAGAATTAGTTATGTCGAGAACAACTATGTAGGTGCTGATGTTGTTCTGAGACTTGAATCTTTTGGACTATGTAGTTGAGTTTGAGATTGAATTATGATGCGGCTTGTTTTAAGTGATGGAAGGGATTTTGTGGTTCAGGCCTCTGCCTCCCCTTCCTGATCTGGAAATTTCAGACCAGTCTGTTGTGAAGGCTGCTGATGAAATTCAAGTGTGGGTCAACCATGCCTTATCTATTGGAAGAGAAATTGCCATGGGCAGAAATTTGACCATGTTTCTTCAGGTTAGCTGTTGATCTTTTACTGAGTTTTTCCCAGTGAGATATCATATTGGTTGATGATAATCAATAGAGAAAATAATTTGAGGTGTTTCTTTCTTTTGCGGGGATTTGACCATCAGGTTGCTTTTCTGTTGTGGGTGGTATCTTATGTTGGTAGTGTCTTCAACTTTCTTACTCTTGTCTATATTGGTGAGTTCTCTACTAATTTTATTATCATGTTTTTGTAACATCTTTTATGCACGAAATTGATTTTATCATTTTGTTACTTCTGCAGGGGTTCTTCTTAGTCTGTCAGTGCCTGTGTTGTATGAAAAGTTCCAAGACCACATTGATGAAAAGCTGTGCAAGACACAGAGAGTTATTCAAACACAATACCGGAAAATTAATGAAAACCTCCTAAAAAAGATTCCATTGCCCCAAAACAAGCAAAAGAAGACTCAGTAGGCAAGTCTGCTGCTTCCTTTGTTATCGTACAAGTTGCTGAATTTCTCACTTATGTAAATGTTTATTTCACAATGCATGAAAAATTGAGTGTTCTTTTGCAGTTATGACGGCTTTATTTTAGGAAGATGTATATCATCCAGGAGTAGTTGCAGACTTACGGTCACAAGAATTTAATGAAATGTTCCAGGATGTACGCATGACACATAAGTTAGCGTCAAAAGAAAAGTATCTACCTGTATGGGAAAGTAGTTTGTGTCATATTTAGATGATTCTGGATTCCTCTTCTTTCTTTCCTTGTACTAATGTAGTTATGAGTGAGGATTTGCAGATGTAGAATAGTTCCATTAATTCTGAGTATATATCTGCAAGAATATGAGTTTTGGCAGTGTATTTTGAAGTAGTATTTTTCAGTTTAGAGTTTAAGATATTGTATGAACTTTTGCCTTGGGTTCTCTCGTTGGAGATTTGCAGATGGCTGTGCTCATGATAGGAATGCTGTGCCACAGCAAGAAAGTCTCTTGTTTTTGTTGAAGTGACTCTCTAGGCGGTTGTTTTTCCAAACAACTGCCACTTATGATGAAATTGAGCAGTCTTTTCTTCTGTTTAAGCTTTATTATCTCCTCCAACATCACACGGGCCATGGCCTTAATTCCATTTTGCATGCTTGTTTCCATGTATGGCTATGCATTTTATTTCAGTATGTTGCATGTTGGGTGTTAGATGCTGACCATATAGCTTATGTATTACTCTATATGTATGTTTTAGGGTAATTTTTGTCAAGTTATAACATGGTAGAATACTTCACATTAAAAAGAAAATGGTTGGTACTTTAATGTTGCTTTTGTCAGTTAGTAACCGAAGAATTCTATTCTTTATGGTTGTTGGCTATGGCCATTGTATGTCTGGTATTATGATCAGAATCTTGTTTAGGCAACATTTTTTCTCTTTATTTTTTTTTTTTGGCCTATAAGATGAAAATACCAACACCGTCATCAACATAATTAGTAGGCTAGAATATTTTTCTGTACTATTGGCTGTCAAATGAGATTCTTGAACTTTTATGGTGATAACCCCTTCAGCATATGATAATTTATAATTCATTGATGCTGCTTCAATCATTTAATATAGTAAGTTTAAATTTCAATTTGTCAGTGTAATAAACATGTGGATGCAGCTAATTAAACATGTAAGATGAAATAATTAGTTTACAAAACTTAGCTGCTATCTTTTAATGCATGTCATAAGTGTCTAGACTTCAGATATCATCACACACACACACACACACATTAAATATTTAGTGTACAAAAAATTGAAGAGATCTTTTACATATTGCAGTTATTTACTATATGGATTCCCATGTTGCAGGTTGGCTAGAAGTTGATTGAAGTGCCTAGATGTTGGATTTGGATTTTTATAACTTTGAAGCTTTTGGGATCTTTTTGCTGGGATGCTGTCAGTACTCATATTAAATGCCAGTTAGCAGGGTAATCTTTTAGGAGCTGGACTAACCTCTATAGCCTCCACATTTGTGGCACATGCCATTTTGCCTTCCTTCCCATGTAGGGAATCGATATGCTTCATAAGTTTTGGTATGAATTTTGAACATCCTGTGATTACAGAATCTTTTCCACTGGATGAAGTCCTCCAATGGCGGAGTAGATTTGCCTTTTGGTATTTAAATTTAATGTGAGGTGGTTTGTTTAGCAAATTGAATTCTCCAACTTGGTTATTCTCTGCCAAGTGATTTGGAATGATGGAATTCTGCGCTAGTCTTCAAATTTTCCAGCCTAGTTAACTCGAAGCCTCTGACATGGTTGACCCAACGCAATGGCGAAATTAAGAATTGCTGCTTAAAATCGGTTTTCATTGAGCAATCTTGCTTTGTCTTAACATGAAATATAACAGCAATGTTTTGGTAATCGTTGTTGGAAGTGTCATGGGAAGACTAAAGTGTGTCACCTTGCAAAATTATCTCAATTCTTTACTAACCAAAACCAAGTCCAATGCGAGCTGTGAGATCTAAAATATACCTAAAAAATAAGTTCCATCGTTTGTTTATTATAAATCCAAAGCAAGAAATGTGGGCTGTGGGATCTGAGAATTGCAACACAAGTTTTGAATCTTATAATAAACTCATGAAAACGTTCCATTTCTCAAAAACTACAAAAGTATGTTTTCACAAGAAGCATTTGAAGGACATTGCAGATATCCAAAGAGTGAATTTAAGCGACGCTTGGGACTGGAATGCTTTCAGAAGGTGGTAATGTCACAGAACGCAATAGCTCCAATGAGAAAAGAAGCCCCAGGAAATGAGACAAGATGGTGTTTGCTGATGCCTGAACAATCAATAGATAGATGAGATCAAAGAGGGAATAAATAACAAGCCAACCAAATATTGACCCAGAATTCCCCTCAACAATCTATTAATCCAAACATTTAGCTAGCCTGGTGAAGCACTTCTGGTTCATTTGTCTCTCTCAATATATACCTCAATTTAATGGGAAATTGCAATTGCAAGAATCTATATAACTGAATACAAGGCAGAGACAAAATACTTGTTTAAGTTAAGCTCTTCGAAGTAATTTTCTTTTATCATTTTCTATTTTCAAGCATAACAAATTTCAGAAGGATCTCTTTAATCATTTTTCCCTTGGAATGCATTTTTTTGGGGCACAAAATGACATTAGTCAAATGCAGCTGAAATGCTGCTGCTTAAGCTGCAAAGTTTGAATCCGAAGGCTTCATTTCTTTCAGAATTATCCCAATCCATTGTATTGCTTTTAGATGAATACTAGAAATTCAGAGAACAATAGATTCGGTATTTGACATTTTACAAATTTCAGTTGAGCAATAAAGTCAGTAATAAGTACCTGCACCAAGAATACATCCAATGCCAAAACTGGACTGTAGCCTGGAGTGATGCCCTGGTAATAGGGATTTGCTGAGGTTGTAAGAGCCTTAGCAACCAACAATCCCACTGTGGCTTGCATGCCAAGAATAGCAGCACCCATTCCCATAAGGTTCACCCCTATGCCATTTTTCAAGCTTTTCACCACATCCGCACGAGGAGGAGCCTGAAATATCAAGCGATTGTTCACTGAAATGTTTTAAGGACATGAATTTTGTTCATTTCCTGGGTTCCAGGCCTACGTAACAACTAATAAGCATTACCCAATGCAATTAGAAATCTAATGGTTAACTGATATTCCACACTCGAAGCAATCTTACAGGTGTGATGAATAAATCATTTAGTTATTCATTTAGGCACAAAGGAATCACATATTATGATGTAAAAGATTGATAAAAACTAACTCATATCATGTTGACCACGTTAAATTACTTTATGAGAACCATCCTCAACAAAGAAGATTCTGCTGCCATTATAATTGCACACATACCAGCCAAATCAATTAATTCATGCAATGTGGAATTCATACAATATCAATTAATACCAATACAATACAAGGTTCAGGGAGGCGAACCAGATTTACATCAATTCCTTTTGACATCTGTTCTTTGGAGCACTAACATTCAGTTAAAACAACAAAGGCACAATATAAACACCATAAGAAGTGTTCATGTACAGTGATAGAAGAATCTTAAGATGGCCCATGTAACTACAATAGTACCTTGGAAGGATCACTGGAAGTTCTCCGAAGCTTCTCCGAAAGCCGAATATACCCAAACGACCAAAACACCGAAATAAATGCAGCAGCAATTCCACCGGCCGTGCAATAAAATGTTGCAGGTGAAGTGATCTTGCCAGTAATAATAACAGAAAAGGACAGAATCACTGCAGACACCACTGTGCACACTAGCTGACCCCAAAACCCTAAACTACCAAATCGCTTGAAATGCCTTGCTGTGTTCTCTAATCTCTTTGAAACCTAGACCATGTAAAACCCACCATCTTCACTTACGTTAAACATTACACATAAAAAGGTTTAACTTATTGCAATATAATGAAGCAATTTATAGCATGCAAACCCAAATCTTCTTACCCTCATTTCCTAATTACACAAACATTACATCAAATCAATTGAAACAACCACAACCACCACAGAAAGGAATCACAAAAACTTTCACAGGGAAGTTTAAATATACATGCAAGTCTCCAAGTTCATAAACATCTGCAAAACCCCATATAATCTTATAATTTAATACATTGAATGTTCACTTCATTTTCCCTTTACACAAACAATGCTCTTCACAATTTGCATAGAAGACAAAGTGTAATTTCCTACATAAATTTCAAAATTTTGACAACAAATCAAAATGGTTCTAAAAGTTAACTGTTAATCTATCAATATTCCACCCACCATTTGGCTTTTGGGTCTATAAATATAACGAAGGAAAAATCATTTATCCAAGTCAAAGAAGAGTAATGATAGACATTCTAAATTATTTACCTTAAATCCATTCTCAAATGATCTGTTATTTATTGATTGATTGGTAATTAATTATAATATCAAAATAAATTAATTATATTATTTTACTAACTAATTAATGAATATCACGTTGGTTAAATAGTTATTTTAGATAAATAATTTGAGATGTGTAGTATTTCTAGTGAAAGAGTTATACGACACATAATTAGGCATTGAATAATGATAAAGAACATAATTTTCCTATTTCCTACAGTTCTAAGCAGGCAAACAGAGAAATCAATCCACATTAAAAAAAAAAAAAAAAACTAAACTTGAGAGAAAATTTTTCAGAACCTGGGCAAGTTTTGCTTTTTCCGACTCGTTATTTTGGGAAGTGAAAGTGGGCGGCATTTGAGAAGAAGCGAGTATTGGGCAGCTGTGTTTTGATCCTCTGTTCGCTAAAGACGAAGACTGCAGGGTTTTGAGAGACGGGAGAGAATTTGACGACGGAAAGGAGACATTGGTCCCGATATTTAAGGAGGGCGCTCGGCGCAAGTGACTCGCCGCCGTCGCCGTCGGTGATATGCCGGAGCGTCCCGCCGGCAACAGAAGTGCTTGCATAATTTACAAATTACTAATCGGTGAAAAAAGTACACGGAGAAAGTGAGCTTCAGCTACGCTACAATTCTGTGAGGGACTCGAGAGCCTACTAAACTTTAGTGTATTTTTAATTGCAATAATCTAGAAGTCCCTCGATTTTAATAAAACAATAATGAAAGGTATGATTTGCAATTATTTTTATACTGGTCTATGATGTCATATATGTCGTTAGTAAAATCAATAAATGGATTATTTTGTTATATGCATCCAGCGATTTATTCGTTTAATTTTTTTTAGGGGTTACCGAGCAGTTGAGGATATGAGCAGATAGAGATTTTTCTTTTTTATATTAGTAAGAGTATATTTTTAAACTTAATTTACAATAAATTTTTGGGTTGTTCTAATAGATTTTAAATTGTAATATATTTATAGCTTATAATAATTTCAAGCATAAATTTCATAATTATATATGTCCTTAACTGGGGAAGGCAGAAAAAAAAAGGTGTAATGAATGATTTTATAAATAGAGAGTATGGACCCGCATGGTAATTTATTTTGTATTCCATTAGAAATTGGGGATCCAGAGATTTTGAACCCATTCCTGTCCTTTAGGTCTGTAATTTTGGGCTCAGTACTGCTGGGCCTAACCTGCACTCGGGCCTTATATGGGCCTACATTGAGGAGATTCGATTACAATCGGCAATACTTAAAATAGGAAGGGAAAAATAAATAAAAATAATATAGAAAGTAAGGTTATGCGTGCAATAATAAATAGCCAGCCATTCAATGGGGGGGACCATATTGACAAAATTTTAGTTGCACTATCATTGTATGAGGGTAAGGACAAATGGACATTAATAAAGTTTAGTTGCACTATCATTGTATAAGGTGTTGATATTATTCACCGCATAGGATTGTCTTTCTGTTTTTAGCACAATACAAATATAAACCAAAAAAAAAAAAAAAAAAACAGGTGTATGATGAACAAGTGAATAGATAAATAATACCAAAACCAAACAAGAAGTCGCCAACCTATTCTTAGACTCACCAACTGCTCTGTAGGCCACATTTGGGATGTCACAAGTGAACAGAATTTAAATAACTTTGGAGAATATATTATCAAAAGTCCCATCACCCATGCTTTGATCAATTTCAAGCCCAACAAAACTATTATTGACCTTCAAGCACAACAAACTATTGTTGAGCTTTGATCAAGCCTCAGTAAAATAAATTAGTGGCACAATGAAATGAAACTATGTTTAATTTTTTTTTTGAAAAAAAAGCCCATTTTATAATCTTTTAAGACTTCTTGTCTTTATTTATTTATGCTATAACAGAATTTTTTTTTTTTGTTATATAATTGAAAACTAAACAATCAATTTTTTTTTTTTTTTTAATTTACTCTATTTGTAAAAGATAAAATAATAAAATCTCCTGCTTGTAATTACGCTCTTTGAAAGAGTGGTTACAGAAAAAGAACCAAATGCATGCTTTTCAAAAAGTCGTCACTTTTCGAAATTATACAAGAAACACAAAAATCATTCTTGAGAAAACATAGGTGCGTTATTATAAAATGACAAATAATGGAACTCGTGACTTGATTTTTTTGTTTTTGGTTTTTATATTTCATATCTAAGGTATAAATGAAACCTTTTTTCGATTATATATGGCCCACCAATTAAAAGCAGTCAAGCCAGAAACATTTACTTTTAAGTTTGGATTACCCATATATCCTACTTTATTTTAATCACGATGATGATTATTATGTTTGATTTATTTTTTACATATTATGAATTAGTATAAATTATTTTAATTATTTTATATTTTATTAAATTAATATGTAATTAATGTCAAATATTAAAAAATAATTTTAACAGATTAATTTATTAAGTAATTAAATATTATGTTAATGAGTATGATTATCATATTTTATATAGTAATATATTATGGATAAATATAACATTTAATTATATTATTATAACTCATAAAGTGATTGATAATTTTGTATTAATATATGAGGAGTCCTTGCACTTAGCCACAATATTTAAGTGACTTCATCCATTAAGAGTTAACTGTTGAAAAATACAGAGAATAAATGCAGTGTACCTCTCTCTCTCTTTTCCTCGACTTTACTATTTATATACACAATACATTCAAATAATTTCGATCTAAAGTGAAGACAACAGTTTTGTAGTACTTAGAACAATTTCTTAGCAATCTATACAAGCTTTATAACGAGTTTTTAAGCTTGAATTCATGTCTAATTAAGGTAAATATCAAATTTTTCATAAAATATGTGTTTAACATTATAATGAGAGATTATAAGCTCAGTTCTTGTGAATCAATTTTGTTTTGGCAGTTGAGTTGTTTTGGTGGCACCATTAAACCAATAGTGGAATATTGGTTAGTATATTTTTTTTTTTAGTGGTGAAATTGGATCATACGTATCTCGAAGATTCGATTCAAGTCAATTAATTTGAGTTGAATTGTTTTTCCATTTTTGCTAATTTTTTATTTTATTGGAAAAGATTAAAAAAGAAGGTAAATTTCACCCTTGAACAGAGACTTAATCCAACCATTTTGATTTTAATCATTCAAAATTAACATTCTTGGAACCATTTTGATCCAACCATGATCTTATTTTGAAAAGACGAGAACAAAACTTGATTTTACACTATATATTACTCTGAAAATTGCATATATCAATTAAGTAAGTATAAAAGATATCTTGCTACGAATCCAATGCAAGAGCACAAATTTCACATGTATGGACTTGAGATAGTCAAATTTGGCCTGCTCTTGCCCTTTTCACCCCCGTTTTGGTCCTTGGCCGTAATGAACTTGGGGCTATCCCAAAGTTGTGGTAATACATTAATCATCTTCTTGTATATATCTATACGCATATATGCAGTTACTACAATTCCGCATAAAAATTTTAATGAAGTATAACTCTCAACAACTATTAAGAAGACTCAAACCCTCTGCTTTAAAATAATAAAAAGAAAGGAGTGTCGTCTAATTTAACTAAGGGATTATTATTGGTCAGTAAATGAATATCAAGACTCATATAATTTTATCTTTTAAAGACGTCGAAAATTTTGTACCTTATCACTAAGCAATGCCTTGAGAATATTTCACCTATGGTAAAAAGTAAAAACGGGGAACCAGCGAAAACCATTGGATCAAAGCAAAAACAAAATGATCTGATTGAACTTGGCTCTTCTTTGAGGTGATGATGGGCTCCAACTCACTTAGGTGTCTTGTAGTAAGAGTAGACATGAGATTCCTGTCTGCTCTGTCTTCAAATTTTATGCATCAAAATTTTTTTTTTTTTCCAAAAGTAAACAGAGTATTGGCAGCACTCACCATTTTCATTAATTTATCTTTTTTATGGTATCAGCGCAGCAACTCCACAGAAAGTCAGTGCAGCTGCAGCCTCTTCCACATTCACATTAACAAAGAGTCAGTTTAGCTCTAGCTTTTGCTTTTGCCTTTCATTTGGTCACCTGAACAACTTTCAACCTTGCAATTGATTTGGTCACCCTCTCTCTTCTCCTCTCTTTCCCACCCCATGAATATGTAGGTGTATTATGTACTGTAAGTCGCAGAATCATCTGTCAGCCAAGGAAACAATGAGTTTCATTGTCCTTGCTTTCATTTTCCTTCATCTAGTTCCTTCATTTGGTCTTAACACAGATGGCGTTCTTTTACTTTCCTTCAAATACTCAATCCTCGGCGACCCTTTATCAGTCTTGCAGAACTGGAACTATGATGATGCAACTCCGTGTTCATGGACTGGTGTCACATGCACTCAAGTTGACACCACCACCATCCCTGGGTCACCAGACATGTTCAGAGTCACCAGCTTGATCCTCCCCAACAGCCAGCTTCTAGGCTCGGTCACCAAAGATTTAGGCCTCATTCAACACCTTCGCCATCTTGATCTCTCTAACAACTTCTTCAATGGGTCACTCCCGCTCTCAATCTTCAATGCCACTGAGCTACAGGTGCTGTCCGTCTCCAACAATGTCATCTCCGGTGAGCTACCTGACCTTATTTGTCAAATGCACAGCCTGCAGCTCTTGAATCTTTCCGATAATGCATTAGCTGGGAATGTGCCTAGAAATTTGACAGCTTTAAAGAACCTAACCGTTGTTTCCCTGAGGAGTAATTATTTTTCTGGTAGCATCCCTAGTGGGTTCGCTTCAGTTGAGGTGTTGGATCTCTCTTCCAACCTTTTTAATGGGTCGCTTCCTTTAGATTTCGGTGGTGACAATTTGCGGTACTTGAACTTATCTTACAACAAGATCTCAGGTTCAATATCTCCGGAATTCGCAAAAAGAATCCCACCAAATGTCACCATTGATTTGTCATTCAACAACTTAACTGGAGCTATACCAGGGGCTTTGCCGTTTGTCAATCAAGGAAGGGAGTCGTTTTCAGGAAATGTTGAGCTTTGTGGGAAGCCGTTAAAGAATCTTTGTTCAATACCCTCAACTCTATCAACGCCACCGAATGTTTCAACCACTACGTCGCCAGCTATTGCTGTGATTCCAAAGTCAATAGACTCGGTCCCAGTAACAAACTCATCCCCAACAGCAGCAGCATCAGCAGCTGGGGCTCAAAATCAAAGACCTGGGCTAAAACCAGGCACTATAGCAGCCATTGCTGTGGCGGATTTTGCCGGTATAGGCCTTCTTGCGTTGGTCGTCTTTTACGTTTATCAACTCAAGAAGCGCAAAGCTCTAAACAAATCAGCAACAAATACAAGCTCATCAGCAAAGCCAGAGAAGAAACAGCCAGTTGAAGCAGTCACCGCAGTGGCAAAAACAGAACATGCAACATGGTCGTGCTTGAAAATGATACAAGGGGAGGAGACATCGGATGCTAACACAAGCTCTGATAGTGACCAAGACAGCAACAACAACAACAAATATGAAGATCACGTGAGTGTTGTTCAGCAGCAAGAGAGCAAAAGGGGAGCTTCAGGCACGTTGTTTAAAGTTGATGGTGAGACGGAGCTGGAAGTGGAGACATTGTTCAAAGCATCAGCTTACATTTTGGGCACGAGCAGCTCCAGCATTGTGTACAAAGCCGTGCTGGCAGATGGAACTGCTTTAGCTGTGAGGAGGATTGGGGAGACTTGTTCTGAGAGACTCAAGGATTTTGAGAGCCAAGTGAAGGCCATTGCCAAACTAAAGCATCCCAACTTGGTTAAGCTTCGTGGGTTTTACTGGGGAGATGAAGAGAAGCTTCTTATCCACGACTATGTCTCCAACGGCTGCCTTGCTAGCTTCAGTTCCAGTAAGTTTTCATGTCTCTGCTCCCCCGCCTCTCTTCTACAGCGCATGCTAGCAAATTTCACCTCTTTTTTGCTAAAATACATAATTTTTCGTACACGTTAGCATTACTCGGTCCTTTTTGCTAAAATATACCACTCCATCATCTTGATTCGTTACTGCAGTGTGATTCAGTCAAATTTGGGTATTCGGCGACGGACTCAAAAAATTTTAAAAATTAAAAATAGGCATAAAATTTTATAAATTGGGTTTTATATAATTAATTAATTTGTTTCTGATGTCTTTTAACAGTGAAGTTTTTAAATCTAAATTTCTTATTAACCAAAGAGCATGATTTGATACCCAATCTATGTGCTTAGTAGGTTAATGCATTAATCAAAAGCGTTTGATTCGGCGCCATGTAGCTAATTCTTGTGGCCCAGCGAAGCATGGTAGTTAGTTTCGATAAAGAGGAAGTCCATAGAAATTAGAAAACACAAAATACGTCAAAGGTACATGTCGTTTTCGTAAGGAGAACGCTAACCGTGACTGGCTGTCTGGGTCTGGCTCACCACTTTTCGAAATCCAAATCTTTTTTATCTAAGCAGACTACTTTTTGGGCCCGTGTTGATTTTGCTTGTGCCTGTGATATGTGTTTGTTCTGAGATTATTTTATATTGTTTGGTTAAACCAAATTGAAATAAAATGACACCGACAGTTTTTTATCCTATTAAACAAACAAATAAAAATTTATTTTATTTTTTATATTATTTCAGACGAAATATGATGATGACATACCCTTCACGGGTAGGTCTTCTTTTGCGGGTATGCCTATGGCATAGGGACCAAATCATACATGGGAAAAAAAATAATAAAATACTTTTAAATATGTTTGAATTTAGGTGGAATCTAAATGAACTGAACACATTTATTTTTTTTCTTTTAATATTTTAACGTACGAGCATCTTGTATATTTTTATAAATTAAATATGTTTATTTAATTTTTATATCTTTATAAGTTAAAATGAATAAAGAGAATAAGTTTTATAGTTTAAAAAATAAGTATATTTAATAACAATATTTTTTAGATATAGTGTTTACTTTACATTCGGATATTTTTTTATTTAAATAAAAGCCACAAAAATTCACAATTTTTTATTCATACATAAATATCAGACATAGTTTTTTTTTTCTTTAAAAAAAAAAGTAAATTTAATTTTTTTAAAAATTCAAGCCCTCAGTTATATTCAAATACACAAAGTTCGTATTTTTAACTTATCTAGCATATGAGGTAACGTTATTCCAAAAACTAGTTGTAACATTATTTTAAAAACTATCATCTTTAAAGCAGTTATTTATCTAGTTATTTTATCGTTTCACTACCATGCATAGTATTAGTAATGCAATGCTAATTTTGATTTCTGAATTTCAGGGAAACCAAGCTCATCTCCATTGCATCTACCTCTTGAAGTAAGGCTCAAGATAGCAAGAGGAGTAGCTCGAGGACTAGCCTACATTCACGAGAAGAAACACGTGCATGGCAACATTAAACCTAGTAACATTCTCTTAAACTCAGAAATGGAACCCATAATAAGCGATTTTGGTTTAGATCGCCTTGTTTCCAGCAACGTTCCCTTCAACAACAACACAAGCTACAAAGAAAGCAATTCATCATCCCGGCTTTTCGGCAGCCAAAAGTCCACCACTCATCAAGATCAACATGCAACTACTAGTTCAAGCCCATATGCCGCTGCCGGCTCATCCGGGGGCTCGATGTCGCTTTACCAGGCGCCGGAGTTGTTAAAGACCCTCAAGGCAAACCCTAAGTGGGATGTGTATTCGTTTGGGATAGTTTTACTTGAGCTTCTCACAGGGAGAGTGTTATCAGAAAGGGAGTTGGATCAATACAGTGCTGTTAGTTCAGCTGCGGAGGAGAAGATAAGGGTTTTGAGGATGGCTGACGTGACTATTAGAGGTGACGTGGAGAGTAGGGAGGGTGCCATGGTGGCTTGTTTTAAGTTAGGGTTCAGTTGTGCATCTTTTGTGCCGCAAAAGAGACCTTCCATGAAAGAAGCGGCACAAATCCTGGAAAAGATTATCCCGTGCTAATTGCTAATGATGGTTTGGGTCCCAGAAAAGTGCTTTTTGTTGGATTTAAGTGATTTCGGTATCTTTAGTTTTGTTGACTTGAATGTTGCATAAAGAGCAGGGAGAGAGAAACCTAACGTATGTTGATAACTGAGAATGAGAAATTAATTGCTGTATGGTTTGAATGATTAATGAAATTTTATTGTTATGTATATTAAATATAAGACCTAGGGCTTTGTTTTTAATTAATTGATAAAGATATGTTCTCGAAAACACTTGGAGTTTGGTGAAGTGACAATTGTCTTCTTGACTATTCTTTTCTTTTGTGTTGTTGCATGGCACCCTTTATAAAAAACCATAGACTAACTCCTCTTTCTTGAATGAAGAATGGTGTACTTCGGGTTAGCTTTATCATAAGAGTAAATACGTTATTTAAAGATTCAGAACCTCTCTATTCTAATTTTTTCTAATTGTTTAGAGGATTCAATGACACATGACAACTACACTATTGTTGTGGTTGAGATTTATTTCTTAATTATTTCAGAACATTAATTATTAAATTCATCCGTTAATTGGTTATTGTTATACACTAAATTTACTTCAAATTATTATTATTTTTTAATTAAAAAATGAAAAATCAACTCACAGAACCATCTATTTAACTCCCACAAGGTTTTTTAATATTAGGATTAGTTAATTTCAAAATTATCAATTTTTATGGTCATCATTCTACCTAAGTTTAAACTATGAAGAAGTTGAAAAAAAAAATTTACACATGTGCATTTTCATTTAATATAATTATTGATTTGGGGAAATTTTTTTTTTTTCGAAAACATAAGCAGATAGTGCTTTAGATATACTGAAAATTCATAGGAGTAACAAATGAAAATTCTCGAGTGTTAGTTGAACTTGCATACAACGTGAGTAGAGCAAATGATGATGAGGAAATGAGAACAAGCCCATATAGAGGGAGGAGTTGGACTCAACTTGGGCTTTTAATATGGGCCAAGTATGGGCTTACATCTTGGGGTCCGCATTCACAATTGTTTTTAAAATTGGGATTTGACTCCGTAGAATTGAAGCAAAGAAACTTGCCTTAAGCCGACCACCGGTCAAACCGCTTCACGTTACGCCTTCCTCTTGATCACCAAAAGGAAAAACGATGGAAACTCCCAACCCAGACCAGAAATCGGACGTCCAAGACCCGACGCAGATTTTCATCCTATCCGGGCAGAGCAACATGGCAGGCCGAGGCGGTGTAACCAAACACCGCCACTGGGACGGGGTAGTCCCAGACGAGTGCCAACCTCACCCCTCCATTCTCCGCTTCAGCGCCGAGCTCCGCTGGGAGGAGCCAGCGCGTGAGCCTCTCCACGCGGACATCGACACCAAGAAGGCCTGCGGCGTGGGGCCCGGGATGTCTTTCGCCAATGTGGTCGTTGCGCGTGCGGAGGGGGAGCGAGTGGGGCTGGTGCCGTGTGCGGTGGGGGGGACTGCCATCAAAGAGTGGGCCCGTGGAGAGAAGCTGTACGAGAGTATGGTGGCGAGGAGTAAAGAGAGTGTGAACAAGTGCGGTGGAGAGATTAAGGCTTTGTTGTGGTACCAAGGGGAGAGTGACACGTCGACGCGTCATGATGCTGAGGCTTATCAGCGGAACATGGAGGCGTTGATTAGTAATGTGAGGGAAGATCTTGAGTTGCCTTCACTTCCTATAATTCAGGTAGGTTACTGTGAGGTTTTCTAATTTTATAATCTGCTATCAAATAATACACATCTATCTATATAGTTAGTTGAATGAAGAAGCATCCATTATTAAATGTGTTAATTTTGCAATAACTATCAATGTATATAACGCTTTAAATTTAGACCAAAGTGTCTTTAGTATATAATATACTAAATCACTTTTAAGTTTCTTTGATCAAAGAAACACCCAATATAGAGTCAATCTTACCCAGAAAGCATCAAAGCAACTAAACAAGTAACAGAACAGAGTAGATGAACCAAATTTACAAGAATGACTGAAAATAGGATCCATGTCCTTGTTCACCTATGGCCACCTATGGCCACCTATGACCAACCACGGTACTTCAGGTACATTTCGTTTCAATCATAGAAATACATTTGATTTTGTTTGTTGATTGGATGGGAAAAAGTTGTGCAGGTAGCGCTCGCTTCAGGAGGCGAGTATAAAGAGAAAGTAAGGGAAGCACAACTGGGGATCAGTCTTCAAAATGTTATGTGTGTCGATGCCGAGGGATTGCATCTCAAAGAAGATCACCTCCACCTTACCACGGAAGCTCAGGTTAAATTAGGTCACATGCTGGCCGAGGCATACTTGAAGCATTTTGCAGGATCGGATTAATCTTGCAAATGTTTGGAGGTGTTGACTCTAATTGGTAAGCAAATCTACCTCCAAGTAGACTCCTCTGTTTGGGAAATTTTCAAAACAATACAAAAGTGTCTAGTCGAAAGCATTCAATAATTCATATGATAACTAATCGTATGAATTAGATTTTGTTTGTGGGTGACCGTGAACTGTTGGTTTCAAATGATACTATCTTTTTGTAAGTATTTAACCACATGTTAGATAATGGTTTTATGATAAAAATGTATAATGTGTCAAATACTTTATACTTATTTATATTTATATTTATGTAATTAAATATATTATATGATAAAATGTATCTTATTTAAATTGAATTGTTGCTCTATGATTTGATGTGATTTATATTTTTGGAGATTTATTACCCTGGATGAGACATGTTTTGACAAATTTAAAAAATGTGACACATTTTTTCAAGATAGACAAGGTGGTGAAATCCGTTAACTTTAATGGAAATAGTAAATTAATTACAAAATGATATTTTTACCCCTAGAGTTAATTATAAAATGACATTTCTACTTTTATAATAGTTATAAAATGACATTTGTATCTCAACAATTAGTTATAAAATATGTTTGTCTCTACTCAATTATTTTAATTTTTTAAATAGAAAAATTATAAAAAATTACATTTAAGTTTAATTAAGAGGCTTTTTTTTTTTTGCCCTCAAAGGTGTAGTCGGGTTGGTCACCATACTCGCAGTAGAGCCGTGGAAGCCCGAGTTTGATTCTTGGGGATGGGAAGGGGGTTAAAAAATTATATTTGGACTTGTCCGTCCCCCTTTCCTTTTTTTTTTTTGTTAAATCAAATCATTTCTTTAATTTTTTATTGAATCAAACTTTGCTGTTAACTTTAATAAGAAAATTTTGTTTGATTCAATAAGAATTTTTTTTAAAAAAAATTATTTGATTTAACAAAAAAGTATGTTAATTAGAATTAGATGTAATATTTTTATAATTTTTTATATTTAAAAATTAAAAATAATTGAGTAGGGCTAAAATTATATTTTGTAACTAATTTTGGGGATATAAATGTTATTTTGTAATTATTATAAGGATAGAAATGTTATTTTATAATTAACTCTAAAGGAAAAAATATTATTTTACAATTAATTACTGTTCTGTTAAAGTTAACGAATTCTCATCCCCTCACATATTTTTAAAAAATATATTAATTTTTTTTAATTTATCAAAATATGTGTCACTCAGGAGTAATTAACCATATTTTTTATAATGTTATATAGTGTAAATAGTGTTTGTGTGTAGAATATTATTGTATTATGTGTTGGCTGACTTTTTTTTTTAAATTAATGTCATTATAGAAGCTAAAATTTTGTTCAAAAGTTATTGTGAAAATTTAAGTATAATTTATTTTATTTTCTATGCTAATTTATTGTTTTTTTTATGAGTGGAGCTATTAGCACTCCTAGAAAATCTTTATAAAACCTCTATATCATAATTTACATTTTAAACCTTAATTGAACTGTTCTTATTTTTGCTAAACAAAAGAGGTTAAAAGATTTTTTTTTAATCCTTAAATTAGTAGTTTTTGTTGGACTGAAATTTTTTACTTAATTATTTTAAAATTATTATTGATTTCTTGAATTTGTTTTCGATTTCTGTCTTCAGAAGAAGCATGTAGAATCATTACAATAAGAGTGTAAAAAAAAAAGATTAGCATCCATCAATCTTTTCTTATATGAAAAAAAAAAGACAGCTCTTTTATTCTTTTTTCTTTCTCTTATACCATAATTACTAAGAATGAAGGGTACCAGGACATTTGTGGAACTAAAATTAAAATAGGTGTTCTTAGCAACAAAATATCTTAGTGGGTGTATTTAAAACAGAGGTTTTATAAGAGTAAAAGCGTGCTAATAGCTCTACTCTATTTTTATTATCCGGTCCTGTAAAATATAAAGTGCAAACAATGTAACAAACAACTAATAAATATAAGTTATTGATCTTGATATTTCTTAAATCCAATGGATAAAAACAATTTTAACGTAAAATGAGATATGGGTGAAATAGTAATTTATAAAAAAATTATTTTTAATCACATATTTTTTTAAAATATGTCCTCATTAATATTGTAATAGCAATTTATAGAAAATTTTATTTTTAATCATATATTTACTTCTTTTTTTTTTAAATATGTCCTCATTAATTTTGTATAACTAGATGATTTTATTATCCATATCTTCTACATTAATTTTTAAATTTTTAAAAGTTTGCACTATATTCTTATAAAGATCTAAATGATTATCAAATTCTTAAACATATGCAAACCCTCAATATATATTTGCATCTATATTTATAATTTCTTGTTTTCTTAGAACATACACCAGATTTATATATATATATTTCCCATCCTAAAAACATATCATCAATGCTTTCACATATATTTTAATATTTAAATTTAGTATCTTGAATTCTAAGATACATTATATGTCATAAATATTTTCTAAATTTAATGAATTATTAGAAATATAGTATAATGAATAAATGATCAGAACTTCGAATAATTTCACAAAACTTAGAAATCAATAAGGTACCATCTTCCAGTTATAGGTAAAGATGATTTTCACATGGAAGATTTCTGATCAATTATTTAGACACGTGGGAAATAATTAATTAAATAACATTTTTTATATTTATTAAATAAATTAAGAATCCCAAATTTGTTTATAAATGATATAGAAAGTGCAAACGAAAAATTATAAATTAATAATTTTAATGAAGAAAATATAAAACAAATTCAAAAGTTAAGAGATCAAATGCATAAAGAATTAATTATTAAAATTAAATAATTAATAAAAGATTTTAACATCAAAGATTATGATGTATAAAAGTAAGAGATCATTGATACAATGAATAAAAATTCAATAGATATAAGATTAAATAAGTTAAAGATCCAATTAAATAAAATAGAAAAAATTATTGAACTTCTTAATACTAAATTTGCTATAAATATAAATTGATTACTTAAAAAAAATTGAAGTATAGCAGTGTTGCGTGCTGCCTGGTTGCAGCCTGGGGTCAAAATAAACTTTAAAACTTATGGACTTTTTTTTTATAATTATTATCTTTTAAAAGATTTAAGAATTTATAGCCGTAATGTACAGCCAATGTAACATAAGGTTTGCCAAATATAAAATATAGGATAACAATCAGACTTTTGCTGACATGTCCAATCTTATAAAATATCAAATATAGGATAATAATTAAATTTTTGTTGATATTATATTAAATTACTATTAATATTTATAATCAAATAATTATTGAGATTATTTTATATTAAGTTTTACATATTACTGTCCACAATTATGATAATTAATTTATATTAAGTCTTGTATAATATTATCTATATTTTTACCCACTTTAATATTTGACTTATATGATCGAGGAAAAAAATTAAGTTCACATATTATAATATAAGAGACTTGAACCCGTATTCACAGAAAAATTAAGTTCTCGAATTACAATACGAGAGATTGTATCCATGTTCTCACGCACTCGTGAGAGCATGGCTTCTACCATTCAGCCAAAACCCGATTGGTCAGCTAAGCTGATATTGATTCATGCGTTGTCGTCTATTTTTCTTGTCATTGAGCCAATCAGCAGACTCGTAGAGGGGCCTTTTGACTATGAGAAAAAACTAAAATTAAATAATATTAATTCTTTTAAGAATATTTCATAATGGGGTGATATATAATTATATATTAAGCTTACTTAATAAAAAAAAATGTGTTAAATAACGTTTTGATTAGCACTACAAAATTATATCTGTAGAAATTAAAACAGCTTTTTTCCCCTGAAATTCGCAGACTCGAGAGTTGAGACCCACCAGCGTTGGAAAAGTCCTAGTGCGTCGTGAAAGCAAAAGGCAAAACAGATCTTTCCGAACTCTTCCCTTGGGGTTTCATGGTTTATTACTTAAAATGGCAGGAATTGTGGAATGGGCAGTTAACTCCTATCTCTCAACATCATCCCGTGTTTTGTTTGGGTCAATAGTAACTCATTTACAACTGAAAATCCGTTGAACTCTATTTGGACTAATGTTATGTTCAACCGCTAAGGAGTAAGGAGGGAGATTGTTACATTTTCTAAATACGCCATTTAATTGAAAAATCACAAAACATCAGGGGGAGATCTGGTAACTGGTAAGTGACAATTCCCCACAAAATCTTTACCTACCAACCCAACCGTGTATGCCATTTGGGTCCCACAAGTGTAGGTCTTAGATCCTTTGATACTGTCATACTGCGATCTTAATTTGCTAGTAAGTGTAGTTCACGCGAATACAACAGCGTCGACAACGAGTGATTTCCTTTCTCCCACCAAAGGCACCAACCTTTTGACCTAATCACGTTTTAGAAAATTGCTTGCAGTATAATCAAGTACAACTATCCGTAGTTTTACATGTACGACTTAGCTTTCAAATATAGATATATCTAATTATATTAAAAATATATCAAAAAATAAGATAAAAATAAAAGTATATATTTTAATATATTATATTAAAATCCAAATTTTATTTGTTTTTGAATTTATTTTTTACTTCAATAATTAAAATAATTAATACTGCAATCAAATCCAGCTTCGGATTGGTCTAGAGCGTTTATATCATTTCTTCTAATATTTATGTTAAGGATAAAAAAAAATATACATTTATTGTATTTAGTTAATCATTATATTGTTTAGGGTGGTTAATTTAACATAAAATAATGAAGTGCATTTTCAATTATTTGCTATATTTAATTAAATGTTAAATGAATGATTACTTAGATATTCTGGTTAATTTGGTCTTTTACGCTAAAAGGCAGACGTGAATTATTATTATTATTATTTTGTTCAACTAGATTAAAAATTTTGGGATTTAATAAATTACTAGATAAACATGTAAAGATTTAGAAAGTTTTTATTGGACAAATACAATGAATCACATAAATAAAATTATAACTCTAAATAAAATGTACCTCTTGAATCTTAAACTCTTGCTTTCATTACCAGAAATTATATTAACTAAATTATCTTTTTAAATAACATGTGAAATAACATCTAGTTATATAATAAATGATACATTATTAATCTTCTTAAAAAAAAAGAAGAAGATATGTTGTTTGTGTAAGAGTTATATTTATGCCTTAGTGCCATAATGATTCCGTGATTGATGTAAAATATTAGGTTACTAGTTTAGATAATTTTTTTTTTCCCCTTCAAAGAAACTATTCTAGATTAAGATTAGAATGTCAAAAATTACAAACCAAAACAAACTTGGCTAAAACAAGATGGGAAAAAAAGAGCAAATGAGGCTTTGCTACCTCCACAACCACGCGCAAAACACAACACGCGCCTGTATAAGCCCTGATTTCAGTCTGATTCACACCAACACACTGAACAAAACCCTCGTTCGTTCGTTCGTTCGTTCGCTCACTCACTATCTCACCAACCATCCAAACACGCCACTATTATAAATTTATATTTCTCCATCTCTCCCGCTCTCACTCCACTACACTCCCCCTCCCATACGACGCCGCTTTAACCACCGCTGAAAAATGGCCACGTCAGCACCCTCCTACGCTGCCTCAATCCGTCAGCCTTCCCTCAAGTTATCACTGTCTTCCAAACAGTCTCTTTCCCCCTATTATCGGTCTCCTTCAACCGCAAACGGGCCCCGCCGCGCTTCGTTATTATTGCATCCGCCGCCGCTGACGGCATCTCCTCAAAACCGACCGTTTTGGTCGCCGAGAAGCTGGGACAGGCCGGCTTGGATCTTCTTAAAGAGTTTGCCAACGTGGACTGCGCTTACAACTTGTCGCCAGAGGAGCTCTGCACGAAGATCTCGCTCTGCGACGCGCTGATCGTGCGGAGCGGCACGAAGGTCAATCGCGACGTGTTCGAGTCGTCAGCTGGAAGGTTGAAGGTCGTTGGGAGAGCCGGTGTTGGTATTGATAATGTGGATCTGGCTGCGGCTACTGAGTTTGGTTGCTTGGTTGTGAACGCGCCGACGGCGAATACCGTTGCTGCTGCTGAGCATGGGATTGCGCTCTTGGCTGCCATGGCTAGAAATGTCGCCCAGGCTGATGCCTCTGTTAAGGCTGGTGAGCTTTTATAGTTGATTGCTTTGTTTTTGAGTTTCTTTGCTGCATTATATCGAACATGTTGGAGAGATTTAAAATTCCAAATGACCAGACTTTGGGTTTATGAAGTAAGGAAAGGCGCAATTTTTAAGCAAAATGCATTGTCGTGTTTGAGTGGTAATTAGCAAAAGTCTTAACAAGTTCCAATAAAATCTCAAAAACCGATTTATAATCTCAAAATAATGAAAAATATTTTTATTTTTATTTCTTATCTCAACTTTATTGACTTGATGAACTTATAGTACAACACTGTGAGATCTGGTGTGAACTTTATGGAGCAATTGCAAATTCACAGCATCCGTATCTAACATGCCCTTGGTTTGATTGGATGTTGAAGAGTGGGATGAGCATATTATGGAATCTAGAGTTTTTTTTTTTTTGACGAGTGAAGAGTTATATTTATACTACTTTGATATAAGGAGATTTGGTTTGTTGATTTTTTTTCTTTTTTGAAAACTTCTAGGAAAGTGGCAAAGGAACAAATACGTGGGTGTCTCCCTTGTGGGGAAAACACTTGCCGTATTGGGATTCGGAAAGGTTGGATCAGAAGTTGCCCGTCGTGCCAAGGGTCTGGGTATGCATGTCATTGCACATGATCCCTATGCACCAGCTGACCGTGCTCGTGCGATTGGTGTGGACCTTGTGAGCTTTGATGAAGCGATAGCGACTGCAGATTTCATCTCTTTGCACATGCCTCTTACCCCTGCTACTTCAAAGATGCTTAATGATGAAACTTTTGGAAAAATGAAGAAGGGTGTTAGAATTATTAATGTTGCTCGTGGAGGAGTGATTGATGAAGAAGCTCTTGTGAGAGCCCTGGATTCTGGACATGTCGCTCAGGTGAGCCTCCTCATAATTTGAAGTATGAATGTATTTACTGTCAATAAGAGTGAATGATGCATCTCTTTGTTTCAGGCGGCTCTTGATGTTTTCACAGTGGAGCCACCACCGACAGATAGTAATAAGCTGGTACAGCATGAGGGGGTTACTGTGACTCCACATCTTGGTGCTAGTACAATGGAGGCTCAGGTGTGTTTAATAACCAGTTGATACATGCTGCCTTTTTTATATTAATTTTATTTTTTATGACTCTGTGATTAGTGTTATCTAATGACGCAAGTTGCTTGGTTTGGTATTCAGGAAGGAGTTGCTATTGAAATTGCTGAAGCTGTTGTTGGAGCCTTGAAAGGAGAGCTTGCTGCCACTGCAGTTAATGCACCAATGGTTCCTGCTGAGGTATTATCTTATGTTCTCAGTTTTACTCTCCCTGATTTTAGTGTCCAGATGAGATAATATAGCTCAAATAAAAAGCCTTCATTCAACAACATTCAAGTCTTGGCTGCCTTAGCAAAATGGAGAAAAGAAAAGATGGAAAGTGAATAAGGTTTCACTTCTTGTCATTATTCTCAATTGCAGGTCCTCACAGAGTTGAAACCATTTGTTGAACTGGCCGAGAAACTTGGTCGGCTTGCCGTCCAACTGGTAGCAGGAGGAAGTGGTGTGAAATCCGTGAAAGTGTCATATGCATCTTCAAGAGCCCCCGATGATCTTGACACAAGATTACTCCGTGCCATGATCACCAAGGGTCTGATTGAGCCCATATCCAGTGTTTTTGTGAACTTGGTTAATGCTGATTACACAGCCAAACAGAGAGGCCTCCGCTTAACTGAAGAACGAATTCTCCTAGATGGTTCACCTGAGAGTCCACTCGAGTTCATCCAGGTTCAGATTGCTAATGTGGAATCAAAATTTGCCAGTGCCATATCCGAGTCTGGTGAGATCAAGGTCGAGGGACGAGTGAAGGATGGAGTTCCACATTTGACAAAGGTAGGATCTTTTGAGGTGGATGTGAGTTTGGAAGGCAGTATCATACTCTGTAGACAGGTTGATCAGCCAGGTATGATCGGCAAAGTGGGAAGTATTTTGGGAAGTGAGAATGTGAATGTCAGTTTCATGAGTGTTGGAAGGGTTGCTCCTCGGAAGCATGCGGTGATGGCAATTGGAGTGGATGACCAACCCAGCAAAGAAACTTTGAAAAAGATTGGTGATGTTCCAGCCATTGAAGAGTTTGTTTTCCTTAAGTTGTAGTGTGTCTCAGTGTTACTACCACAGAAACTTTGAAAAGGATTGGTGATGTTCCCGCCATTGAAGAGTTTGTTTTCCTTAAGTTGTAGTGTGTCTCAGTGTTACTACCACATCCGGATTTTTGATGCTATTATTTTTTCCGCCCTCAGAGAGAAACATGAGCGTATTTACTGCATTGTAGTGCCTGATTTTTAGGACTTTCATAGTACTGTTCTTTGTTAGGCTGGTAGTTTTTGGAAAGATAAATGAATAATTTAATTGTGCTTTGCGAAGAAGGGTTTGTTGTGTACTCTAATCGAGTTATCATCTCAAATTGAAGTTTTCTTTAGTCTACTTGTTTCTAGCTACCTTTCTTGGATGGTTGATTGGTTCTCTGGCTTTCTGATTCACACACAACCCTCGGAAAAAAAACTGCAGCATTTTTGTTACCGTACATCACATGTGGAAATACAACACAAAGATATTGAAGTTCTGTTTGATCTTGATTTTTAAATTACAATTGCTGTGAGAAAAAGAAATATAGTAGATATTTTGCTAAAACTACGAATTAGTTATGATATAAATTATACTAACAAGTGTTCATTAAATATTTTAATATAATAATTTTTTAAGTTATGGCAGTCTAACTACAATATTGAACATGATTTTGATTATGGTTGTTTGATCATCCATCGACTCCTCAAAGAGATATACAAAGATTTTGCTTGAGAACTCATTCAATGGAAAAACATCTAGTATGCAAAAGTGATCAGACCATATGACCTTTGTATAATTACCTCCTAGGATCATGCTAACGGAATAAAACAGCAGTATTGCAAAATCATTGTAACTGTCAGAACGGCATTCAAGCTTGTAAACAAAATTATGAAGCAGCATTAAATCAGGCAAGCGTTTGTAAACTCAATATCAAGCAAAACTGTACAACAATCCAACATTAAAATTCACCATGTTCCGGACAATATCACGCGTTATCGCAAAGTCAAAGTCAATCTATGATATTTGAGTATTTGACGTTCCCAGAAAACATTCAACTGTGCTACTTTTCTCAGACAGACATTCTGTTTTTTACTTGACGTTTACCCTCGAGATTCATCTGACAATTCTTTTGCAAATATGATACAACGTTCAAATATCCCTGCTTTAAGCAAAGCATATATTCCTCTGACAGGCCTTTCCTTGATGGGCAACTCGAAACTGTTCCTAGATGGTAATAGACAATAGAAATGTTATTGTCCTATAACCGACATTACATTTTGCACTTGCCATAGTGTGTCTTTGAAGGCATAAAGATCTAATAAACCTCAATTTATTGAATATAATAACCGGAATTAATTTTTTTATTTCTGTTCATTAAATTATCTATATCCCCCATAAGAAAAATGCATAGATTGCCAAACATCTTCCACCAGTGTTCATCTAATTCTTTAACAAGTTCATCTAGTGTGAAGCCTCATTTTCAAAAATATATTAGCGCATTCTTGGGACCAGAAAGAGCACGTTCAAATCTCAGCACTACGATTTAGGAACCGGGAAGGAAAGGTGCCTGAGCAAGAGTTGTCGGTAGGGAGAAATGAAGGCTGTTAACTGCTAAATAGGCCGCAATACCAGCAACATAACCAGCAAAAGCAAAGCCACTCACCTGCACAAAGGAGAATGGCTCTTATGGGAAATGGAAAAATGGACTTTTGATCCAAGAAGATAGCATAAAGCTTCAGCAATTACCTTCCGGAAATACCAAAAGAAGTCCACCTTTTCCATTCCCATGAATGCAACTCCAGCAGCGGAGCCAATAATAAGCATGGACCCACCAGTACCAGCACAATACGCTATCAGCTGCCAAAACTCAGAATCCTGTGGGAAAGAGGTGAGATCATACATTCCCATTGTTGCTGCAACTAGTGGAACGTTGTCTATTACTGCTGATACGACACCAATTGCACTTGCAATCAGGTCAATATTTGCAATATGAGCATCAAGATAATTTGCAATTTCACGGAGAAGACCTGCTGCCTCCAGGCTAGAAAACAAGAAATTCAGAATTTCAAATTACGGGTCTTCTAATGGCACACTGCAATCTTCTGAGCCTAAAGGGAAACAGAAAACCAGGTAGGATTTGTTTCTGTACCTGCTGACAGACAAAAGGATTCCAAGAAAGAACAGGGCCCCTTGCGTATCGATCCGTGATAAAGCCTGTGGTACCTTCAACTTCTGCCTTTCCGATTCACCATAATGAATAGCATCTGTCAGGATCCAAAGAACTCCAAGTCCAAGCAGAATACCCATGTAAGGAGGCAAACCAGTTAGTGCCTTGAACACTGGAACAAAAATCAGTGCCCCAATACCCACAGCGAAAACAAGCTGTCCTCTAGGAGCCATCTGTTCAGATGCCAAAACATTGGAAGATTCCTGTCCCTTCCCATTAACTTCACTGAATTGAAGAAGAGAAACTCGTATCATTTAATCCTGTGAGATGACGTTAACCAAGTCTTTCCAAAATTCAAATTCCGTGGCTTTGGTTTAACAAATCAAGAAGAGTACCTAGTCAGGGACAACAAAGCCAGTGGAACGGCTAGTGAAACAGCCGAAGGTATAAACAAACTCTGCAAGCAGGGAAAAAGTTTCAAAATGTGAGTGTAATAAAATTGTATCCAAGGAGACAATTAAACAGATTATCTAATGTTTATGTCACGTGTGAAACAGTCAAAGCATGCCCAGATGAGTATATTTCAAGGGCATTAAGATGTTCTATGGGTACTGTTAAACTCTTGGACTAACCTCATACTTGACCTGTGATGGTTTACTGTGATTCATCTTCACATTCTAATTATCAAGCTGGTTAGGAAGAGATTCCCAAATCTGTGAGAACTTAATTTCAACCTACTTCGAAGTTAACATTTGAATAAATGTAAGTTCCATATTTGAATAAATGTAAGTTCCATCATTCACTTTAGGAACAGAGTTAATTAAAACTTTGCAAATGTACTTAACTGTCCAAACATTCAGCTACATGGTTCAACTTGGAACAGTTCATTGCAAGATCCTGAGCTGTTGCAGACTTGTACAAGGAGGGTCAGCGAGAGAGAGAGTAAGAAAAATGTATACATCAAAACATTTGAGGAATGTGTTGTTCTGTTTCTGGCAATGAAGGTTGCAATTTATAGCTGCTCAGTAGAAGGCTCATGTATATCTAGTACAATTAACCAAGGCATATGAGAACACAATCAGGTCACCAGAAATGCACTCTTTGAATGTGAATCATGTCCCGGTCATACTTATTATATTAGCAGTAAGCAATTTGAAAACCACAAAAAGTTTGTCCACTAGTTTCACCAGAACTTCCCGAGTTCATTTAATCTACTTTCTAATAGTTAATGCATCAAGAAAACGAAGAATTTATTCGCAGACAATACAGTTACTATCATGCATAAACTTCACTAAACAGATGTTTGGGCTACATAGTGAAGAGAAAAGACCTTTATTGTTGGCAATGTGGATATCTGACCATGTATCCATAACATGGTAGTGGTAACATCCCCAATTGGAGTCCATGCACCACCAGCATTTGCTGCTATTACAACAACAGCTCCAAGAAGCCTGCAGAAAAAGTCCAAATGTGTGAGTGCAGTTTCAATGAGCCAAGCGATAGTTCATTTCTTCTTGAAGAACAAAACGTTGAAGAGAACTAACAAAGAGTTAACTTAACAGATTCCATTAGATGGAAGCAGCAAAAAGCCAGAAGCAATTTATACGAAAAAAAGTGAACATTTTAAAGCTATGTAAGTCAATATATGATGACTACAATGAATGGTGTTTTAAGAAACATAAAAATGTCCCTATTATTAGACTCGCACAACCAAACATTTGGCAATATCTTATTATGAATTTCAAAACACGATAAAGACTAGCATCAGGAACAGGAAGTACTCAAGAATACTTTTTAGCATATCAGAAAAGAACGTACAAGAGCCAGCACTTACTTGCGGTATTCTGAGGGAGGTACTAGTTTTCTCAGTAAAGAAACCATGACAATAGTAGATGTCAGGTTGTCAAGGATTGAACTAAGGAAAAAGGTCACAAAGCCAACCTGCAATTTTCAGAATAAAAGGTCAAATGCCCTTATTCGTCAGGCAAGATTTGTGAAGCATACAGTAGAAAGGATAGCTATGCTGCTAAGAGGCAAGTATTTCTCAAGATGCCTGATTTCCCAGCATGTTATGGTTTGAGGGCACTGAAAGAAGGTTTCACAGAAGCAATATGGAATTTGTTTCTAGTTACAGAGCATTTGAAAATCTGGCCATGCAGCAGAAATAGAGCACCCACCACCCAAAGCAGAGTACGAGGCTTTCGAGTAGTTATATTGTCAGTGACCAGCTTAAATCCTTGATGAGCATCCACTATCTCTACAATGGTCATTGCACCAAGCAAGAAAAAAACTATTTCACTGACTTCTGCAGAAGCATGAGACAACTCTGACACAGCAATTTCAGTCGAAGGAGCCTACCCAAGAAAATCAAATGAGTTAAACTCCAAAAACAAAACCAGATAAAGAGGAATACATATTTAGGAGCCAAAAGAAAACCTCAAAACAAATAGATATAACTGAATGAATACAATTAATGATTAATACGAAAAGTGTCATTAAAGAAGTGTAGGTTGCACTGGTCTTATTAATAGTACATAATTATGATGTTCAGGCAATAATGAATATTGAAAATCAAGTAAAAGGAAATATTGCCAGCATCATCAGAAGATGGGAAATAAAATCTATTTAAAGCAACAGCTCCATGGATCTTCTTCTATTTTTGTTAATCCATGAACAACATGCAGTCCTTAGTCCTGTTATCAAACTAATTTCTATTATAGAAATCCATTAAAATTAGGAAATAATTGTAAAACAAAATCAATAGGCAACATAGGTTCTCAATCTATCATAAAATATCCAAGAAAGACACAGAATCAACAGAACGAAAAGCAAAAGTTGAATACATGCTAAACCTCTATAGATATGTAAAGTTTGGGTACACATGAAAGCAATTGATAGTAAGAGGGACTGTGAGTAAGCAGCTAAATGATAAATTACCATCTCAGTGGTAATTTCAACTGGTTAGTATAAATTACGAATCTTACTCCAATGCTTCGCACTATCCATAAGCTCACAGCCATCAATAGTCCTACTCCACTTTTATTGAAAGCCAGAGACTCTTCAAAAATGATCCCTGTATATCCAATTCCAAATAACAGTGCCATCGCAAGATCCTATATAGAGAAATTTGATCAGATCAACTAAAACATGTCATACAACAACTGAAAATAATACGTATGCTTTTTCTGCTCAGAGACATCTAAGCCATCTGAATCTGGAAGACAAAACTCGGACAAGATGAAGATAAACCTGATTGGCAGCAACCCATGAGTGGTTAATTGCAACTGCCCCAGTAATAGCTGCAGCAAAAACTGCTAGAGCCTTCAGCAAATCAGTCTTTGGTTGGTAAGTGGCTTCAAAATCACTTGAGCTTGTTTCATCAAGTGAACATAAAGGATCACATGTTCCAGATGATGATTCCAGTTCCTGAATACAACCTAAAGGGTCAATGTGAAGCGATAAAACTGGCAGGAAGATACAAGATGCAACATAAATGATAACAACATTATTCACAGTGATCTCCAGTTCACTTGTTAACAATTTAGAACCAACTAGGACCTGCTTCATCAACTCAAAACTCCATAAACAAATAGACACTGATATAACAATTCAATAGCTTTTCAGCATTACCCTGCAGCAACTGGCGGCCAATCTAGAGCTGGAATTTAAGCAAAATCAATTTCATTTCCACTTAAATTTTCAACTTAGGTAGCCAAGATTGTATCTGTGAACTGACGGCAAATTGTTTCAAATTGTGATGCAAAACCTCAAAAATTAATAAACTTTCAAACTATTCCCATGAATTTAATCAAAATTTTTATAAGCATTTAATAATTATTTTAATCCAGAATTACACATGCTTAACCAATGTCCTTCACCCAAATCTATGAAATAGCTAAACAAAGAAATGGGTAATCTTAAAAGTTGAAAACTTTAACAGACAATAGGAGCTATTTCTTATTCACGCACGCTTACACAATATACTAATTCGAATTCATATATTAGCAAAACAAACAAAGGGGCTCTCTTAAAAATTGAATCTGAGTAAGAAAAAGAAGATTTACCAAAACCACTGAATTATATAATAAATTAGCAGAACAAGAACACAAAAACTCCAAAAAATTGAGCTGTCTTTATAAATGCTTAATCAAATCCCCAATCAATAACCACAAAATAAGCAAACATGAAGGAAAGAGCAACTGGCTACTCATAAAAACTTTTAACTTTTCATGATAAAGAATTTAAAAGAGAACCTGGAACTGCTTTTGATTGTTGGGTTGTTGTTGAGCTTCTTGTTGAATTGAAGAAGAAGACTCTCTTGCCTTATCTTCAGCTCTAGTAAGAACCCCATTGCCAAGCAGAACCCCATTGCCAAGCAATCTTGGACCTCTAATTCTACATTGATAAGTACCAAAGCTAGACAAAGAATAAAGTGAAGACACAGAAGTGAGATATGGAGAGTGAAGTGAACGTTCCTTGAATTGCTGCAATGGCGACAGGTGGGTCGCTATTGATAAGGCAGCCATTAAAGCTTAGCTTTTTAAATAAATATTATTAAAATGAAAGGTGGAAGAACAAGAAGAGGGAGGAAGTGGCTTTAACTTTTAATTGGTATTTTCTCCTGTTGTAATGTATTACATGTTGCATGGAAGTGACTGAGAAAATGAGAACGGGGGAAGAGGATAAAATGAAAATGGCTATTTCCAAGGTCAAAATTGGTGTGGTTTTAGTAGAAATAGGAGTGGTGTTGGTGGTGACTAATAAGTTTCTTATATTTGGAGAACACTTTTTCCTCATAAATAGGAAAACTGTACAATCATGCAAAATTAGCTTATTAAATTATTTCCAGAATAAAAATTCTGGTGGAGCTAAAAGGACCAAACGAGACACGTGTCAATTTCCCACTCCGTCAAATGCCTGGTCATCTTTCCAAGACAAACTAGATAGAAATTGAGGGTTGTCTAGTGCATCCTCTCCTTGCAAATTCAACAAAGAATGGCTTTAGCCCAAGCCTCAGCTTCTCTTTCCCTCTCCCTCCATGGTACCTTCTCTTCTGTGTATCTTTCTCTAAGTTTTACAGTTTCACTAATCTCATATACTTGTTTTTTTTTTTTAATTTTTTATTATGTTGCAGATGCTTTTGCTTTCAGCTCAGCAAAGGCTCACACCATTTCTCGATTACCCACTTCGAGTCATGCTAGAATTGGCACCACCTTTGCCACTGGTTCTCCACTTTGTAAGTATTGCTGTTTCCATTAGTTATCAATACACGCTGTGCCTGTAAGCCAATAATATTCTCTTCAATATCATCAGTTTTAATGAGGTCTTGAAAACCTTGTGTATTCATAAGAATTAAGAACCCAGAGACATTTATGTGAAGTTGGGCTAAATATCTTTTTGCCCACTGACCTAGAGCTTTGATTGGTCTTAAAGATTTCGCTTCAAGTTATGGTTGGGATTTAGGTGCTTTGGGTTTTATTACACAGCTCTTTGGAATGGAATCACTTGTTGGTGGATAATGGTGGACATTAGCTGCTATGTGAAAATGGTTGGTTCTGAAGCACACTAGAAGTTGTGCTTTCGAAATCAAGTAGGAGCACAGCACTTGCAAATTTACTTTAAATCTGCGTGAATGATATTCACTTTTCTTGAAGGCTCAGTTTTAAATTGGGACTGTATAACAATCAATAAATGCAAGTCTAGAAATGTTTTTTTTTTTTTGACTCTTCTATGTCCATCAGTGTTAAGATATTTGGTCTGATATTTGATGCTGTCTTTCATTTCAATAGTATGGAGAATTTCTCCTCAAAGAAAGTGTTTGCAGAAAGCAACTTCAGTTACAATAAGATGTGAGCAGGGTACCAAGGGCAGTAACAGTTTGGATGTATGGCTGGGCCGGCTTGCAATGGTTGGCTTTGCAGTGGCTATTAGTGTTGAAATAGCAACTGGCAAGGGACTTTTGGAGGTATGACATGCTCTTTGTGTTTTCTAAAACTGATCCAATAAACTATTACCTTGCAGATGCAAACATAAGTTTTAAGTTTTAAGCATCATTCTTGATGTTTTTGCCAGTTAAAATTATATAGCTCAGAATTATATGATTTGTTAACAAAGAATTCGAAACCTATCTGGTTCAGAAGAAATACTAGACACTTATGTATGGCAAGAAACAACGGAGTTAAATAAATGATATAGATTTTTTGAAAAGGAAAAAAACAAAGACAAAAGCAAAAACGAAGAATATTAAGGCTAGAACGAGTTAATCACTAATGAACCCAGAATATTCTTGCCTTATGTATTGTTTGATTGCCTGATTAAGAAAAAACCTTTAGCCTGATATTTACAAGGATAATTTACATATTTATTACCTGCTGACTGAAAATGTTAAACTCAGGGAAAATAATGAGTTGATGGGTCTAATTCTGGGAAAATGATTTCAATTTAATGATGTCTTTGCTGTTTTCTATTTTGTTGGTTTCAAATCCGTGCCTGAAATTCGCTGAGTCCCCAATTTCAGCATTTAAAGCCAACTCAAAATATAAAAGTGCTTTTGAGCAATTAACCACATCCATGTCTATTTTTGTTTTGCAGAATTTTGGGCTTACATCACCCTTGCCAACAGTGGCCTTGGCAGTTACAGCATTAGTTGGTGTTTTAACAGCAGTATTCATCTTCCAATCTGCCTCTGATAATTAATCACACTGGATGTTGCTTTTTGGTCTGTAAAATCTTACTGATGGTACCTAATAGCTACATCTTTTGTTCATTAATTGTAATTTTGTCTCAAACTGACACTTGAAAAATGTACTCATAATGGAAATTTGTATGTCAAGGCTTTCCCACTTTTTTGTTTCATTACATGAATTTATTTACTGTTACATATGGTCCGCTCAATAGAGCAAAAGTTGGTTTAACGCGTAAGCTTCTGTTAGATTACTTCTGATAATTGAGTAAAGCATCTGGTGCAGTGATTAGATTGGTTTCTGATTTAAAGATATATTGTAAAAGGTAATCCAAGAATCAATCCATGGTGCTTAGTCTTTGTTTCATGTCTGGACAAGTGTATGCTTTGCTTTTGAGAAAGTTCTACGCATATTATATTTCAACCTCCAACCATATAGCAGCAGAATCTCGTCCAGTCCCACTATTGTTTTGAATTCTCCTGCCAACAATTGCTATTAGTCATGAGACCAAATCAACTTCCTTCTTTACTTCTATCAGAACTTTTTCTGCTCACCTTTCCACTGCCATTTCTTTTGAAACCTTTGAAGATTTTCACACCAGAGAAACAATTCTTCATGTTTCTTCCTCAAATATAGTAATCCCTCACTGATGTTTTTTTTCTTGATTTCAAGTATGTTTCTTTAGTTTGATCAATTGTGGTATGGGTAAACTCATATGTAAACTTGCAAAGAGGTTCTTTCCACAATGTAAAATTAAGCTTCTGATGGTGGGTCTAGATGCTTCTGGGGAAACAACACTTCTGTACAAGATGAAGCTTGGAGAATTTGTTACAACTACACCAACAATTGGTATTTGCCCTACTAACTCTTGCTCTGATAATTTCATCAGCCTCTAGGTCTGATTCTCTCTTTATATAGCCGTCGCTTCTATTTTTATATGTTTATTTAACATCTTTAAGTCTGGTTGGTCTCCCACACAGCAACTTCACATTTGTTAGCATAAAATCATTGTTTTTCATGGACATGTAAAGTTCTTATTATAACATAGTCAACTATAACCATATAATAATGACCAGAATAAGGAATAAACCTTGGTATATTTGAGCGGAAAAACTGTTTTTGTACAAAATTTTATTCTATTTTACTTTTGAGATATGAGATGATCTTTTTGGGTTAATTCTTTCTTCATTAAAAGGGGTGACTTCTCTTCTTTTTGCTCGTCTCAAAATTTTCTATCTTCAAATAAGTCAATGATGATCTCTTGCTTCATTTGTTAATTGCCAGGTTTTAATGTAGAGGCAGTCGAGTACAAAAATATAAGCTTCTCTGTCTGGGATGTAGGAGGTCAAAAGAAAGTACTAAAGCTAATATCATTGATTCATTTCCTTTGTTGCATAGATATTTGAATTAGTAGTTAAATGAGGTGCATATATCCAAAGGTTCTACAAAAAGACACTTCTGTTGCAAGTATATGTGGTTGAATATAACCATATAAGGGAAATAATAGAATATTTCATTTGATATAGATTTCAATGAAACTGACGTTTCATTTCCCTTATGGGAAAATTATGCAAAGACTAATCTTGCTCTAATTTTCTAAACAGATTGGGGCGTTATGGAGACATTACTTCCAGAACACACACGGACTTATCTTTGTGGTGGACAGCAGTGACAGAGAAAGAATCTCAGAAGCTCGGAATGAGCTGCATCGGATTTTGTGTGATGTTAGTAAGCTCATAATTCTGAAAATAATTTGTTTACTTGCTAATATGAATAATCTTTCACTAGAATCTTAGTCCCTTCGATGAATTTCACTTTTTGGATCATTCCAAGTTCCATGCTGAGCGGAAAGACAAAAGTTTTGCATTCCCGCTTCCATTTTGCAGAATTAGCTGAGCAATGCTGCACTACTTGTCTTTGCCAACAAGCAAGATTTTCCAAATGTTATGCCTGCCGCTGAAGTTGCTGATAAACTTGGACTTTACTCTCTTGCTCAGCATCGCTGGTAAAAACTAGCTTCTATGCCAGCTTGGCATTACTTTAGATGGACCGATGGACATCTGTTGAAATACTTCAACTAGTAGTCTATGAGCTGATGTGATTATAATCAGTTCCCAGATTTTATTCATGTGATTTGTTTTACAATTAAAATGCTGGGAATAGAATGGTGAAAGTGGAGCTAATGCTTTGATTGGTGATTTTTTGTGAATCTTCTTATTCAGGTTTACCCAGAGTAGTTCAGCAACCTATGGCCAAGGTCTCTATGAGGGTCTTGATTGGTTATCCAACAATAACTCAGCGAAAAGCTGACCATCAAGCTTCACAGGCTTCGTTGGCAAAAATGAAGAGATTAACTCCACTGATTGAATGAGGTCTTCATCTCCCTTGATAGAATAGGGAAAATGTGGGGGCCAAGCATCTATCACACAACTTTTAAGTACTTAAACAGTCCTTTGTGCAAGTTAGCTTAAACCATTGGTTAACAAGCAGCAAACACAGTATAATGCTAATATAATCAACTGCAGAAGAATTGATGCTAAGACGAACTATCTTATGTGGCATTTGCTAAAATTATGTGGAGTAGGGCTGTAGAGGCATGTTAATATGTTATACAAACACTGTATCGCAAGCCATATACCTGCATTTGATGATGATGATGATGATGATAAACTTTTTTCTTTATGTTTAATTGTATAAACATTAAAAAATAATTTTTCAAAAAAAGAAAATCAATGCACAATTTTAAGATGATCAGTCCTTTGTGATATGTTTTTTTTCTCCTTTTTTGAAAGGTTGTTCATGATAGTTCTATTCACAAAATTTAATCATAAATCAAACACAAAACTTTGCAACACATGATACAGTTTTATATTTTCAAAAAGAGAATATAATGAAGAAATGAAGATGCAAAAGAGTACATTTCTTCTTCTGTGGGGGTTGTGGAGTGATGGTGGTGGTGGTTGGGTGTCGTGTTGGCACATGCTCCAAGTCCGAGTACTCATACATCAGATAACCATAGATCGAGCTCTATCTGAAGTCTTTGACTTCCCCTTTTTCTTCTTACTTCCATTTTTATTCATCCTTTTCTTCGGTTTCTCATCTGAAACAGGTTGTGTGCTCTCTAAATGTTGATTAATGGCAGCCAATGGATCCACCTGGAAAGCAGGATGGTTGAGAACTGTACTCAACTGTTTCCCTTCCTTCAATCTATTAATTAAAACGCACCCATTACTTCTATGACATGATAGACAAGTACAAAAATGAAGCACAAAATAATATGGCATAAGAAAATTTGATAGGCTAACATATCACTGAACTACACACATTAGTTTTTGCCTGGATTTACAGTTCAGCTTTAAGTCAGCTGCTGGAATTGGTTGCCGAGGAGGTTTTAACTCTGGAAGGAATTCTGAGAGAGTGGAAAGGTTGTATGCTTTCAATTTTTTTTGTCGGCTTCTAAGTTTCTTCTTCTGTTTAAACAAATTAGTTTATTAGCTCATACTACATATGATGAAAAACTTTAAAGATAAAAAGGTGTTATGGATAAATATAAGCATTCCCACATTATATCATTAACAGTTGAGAAGTAAAGGTGCTAAAATAAAGGTTGGTACAAAATGAAGATACAATCATGCATCTACGTATGTTTTAAACACTCCATAACAACAGAGAATTCAGCTACATATCAGTGCCAAAGCCATCGGCTTGGAAACTGGTCTGCCTTAAAATCTTTTTCTTTAAGAAGTGCAAACTCGAGTTCTTCATCCTCTCAAAGTGTGCTATGTGGTTAACAAATTCAATGAAGGAAATGAAAATGTCAACTCGATATGACACCATTGGTCAAATTTTTCCATGAAAAGTACATCCCTTTCCACTCATCTCTCCATGTACTAGTGTTGCTCAAAGAAACTTGCATATTTTTGGAGTTCAGGGAGTTCAAAAACACAGCAGCAATTCAATATATAGTTGAAGAAAAACAAAGAAAACAGTTTGAAAGTAACATCATCACCTTTGTAATGGCCTTTTTGGCAGTCAAGGAAGCAACAGTATCCCTAACCTCTGCACAAAACGATAGCAAATAAATTAGCAATTTTCCAGTCAATTAACAGATGAAACTATTGATTTTTTTTTTTTAATATCGTTTTTCAGAGAAAGGGAAGAAGAATTCAAACTCACTGGAATAAAATTGGAGCTTCTTTTCGAACTTACGATCGGATTTGGTCGATGATTCTGCTCTGCATCAAATTATTTTGAGTTAAAAAAAGTAAGCCAAAAAAACCAAAATTTTGTCTACCAACAGATGAACCCACAAAATTTATATATTAATTATCCCACAGAACCCAAAATTAAAAAAGAAAAAAGTGCGACCCGTTCTTACTTTGCGCTTGATTTTCCCATTATTTTAGTTTTGCAGAATAGAGATTAGGGGTTTAGAGCAAAATAAGATTAGGGTTTTAGATTCAGAATCAGCTACAGATACGATAAACACGGAGAATGAGAGTGGAGTTGGAGGCTTTTCGCTTTGTTTGATGGCTCCAGCCCGGTTAAAATCAATTGGGTTGGGCCACATTCTGTGCCTTAGTTTCTGGCCCACTATCAAAATAAGGTTAAGATATTTATCACATCTGCCCATGGAGTTTATAAAAGTTACAAGTAGGTCGAACAAATCACCCCTTTGTCTCAATTTAGTCCATACAATCCAACTAGACACTACACTGGCAAAAACCTATTACGAGCATCGCATGGAGTGGTGATGCCAAATGTACGTAGGTTTGTCTGAGACTGAAGTGTTATAATTTTTAAATTATAATTATTGTAAAATTATAATAAAAATTATAATTATGAAATAAAAATTAATAGTATGTAATAAATATAATTTTTAAATAATAACTTTGATAAAATTATTAAATACATAATAGATTTTTTTATCATACTAACTTAAAATTATATCAAAATAATTTTTAAGTTATAGCAACTAATGTTTATTAAATATTTTAGTGTTATAACTTTTAAGTTACAACTATCCAATTTTAATTCCCAATAAACCCAAAGGAATGAATTCAAAGAATGACAAATGAAAACCAAGCTTTTATACATTTTCTTTTTTAATTTTATAACAGGATAACCTATAAATAGGTATATAGATTTATAGATTCATACATTATATCAAAAAATAATAATTAAATAGATCTAATAAATTATTTTATAACAACAACATAATGATTTAGTTGATTATTTTTAATGACTTTAAGGAAGTGAATCAATAATTTTTTAAAGTATGTCACAAGTTCGTATGCATGTTTTTTAATTACCATACAATATATTCTTAACTAATTAAAAAAAATTCTAAAAAGATGAGGGACAAGGATTTGTTAGATTTCATTTACATATATTTAGTTATGAATTAAAGATGAAAAAATAAAAATTAAAAGTATAAAGACGGGATGCCTTTAAGAGAATGGCATCATAAAAGAATTAATGAAGTATGGACCAATTTGTTATATTTATAAATTGTATAGCCAAATTTGATAATTCCAAAAATTTTAAACATTTTCACGGGAAGGTATTTTCGTCGTTCTGCTGAAAAAGTACTGGAGTTCTGTTAACCTGTAACTGTGTTTTCAAAAACAGAGAGAAGGAATGGCGGGAGCAGAGGGATTTGTTGAAGCAGACAATGCTGAGGCAATTATCACAAGAATCGAACACAAATCTCGCAAGATCGAAAGTTTACTAAAGCAGTAACATTTTTTTAGCCTCTTTATTTCTTCGAATTTTAATTAAAAAACCCTAACATTTACTATAATTCTTGAATTTTGATATCAGAGGTAAGCCAATAGAAGCTCTTAAAACTGCCCTCGAAGGCTCTCCCCCTAAAACTCAAGACGAGCGATGCAAGGTTCTATATTTACTATCGTTCATTTCATTTTTTTTTTATGATTTCTTTTTGGTGGGATGATTATTGTAATTAATCAAGTGAACTGTGGGGGTGGTTTTGTAGTCAGCAAATTGGATAGTGGTTCACAGAGCACTCATGGCTATAAAAGATGTGGATTTCATGTTCTCTTCTTTGGATCCTGAGTACTATGATATTCTCATGAAGTATGTCCATTTGACTATCTAGTTTAATCCACCCACTTATGATTTTAGAGTCAATTTTCTGTCTAATTTTTCTTTCATGCACTAACTGTAGCTTGGCTTGACAATTGACAAATCTTAGCTTTCATTTCATGCTTTTATTGATATGTTCTGTTGTAGAGTATATGGCATTATCTTTATTTTTCCCAAAGGGGTGTTTTATCTTGAAATTTACCAATTGTACGTGCTGGGTAGTTGTAGTAATCGGCTGCTATGCGACAGTTGATGAAGTCTATTGTAACCATGTTGAATGTTAATACTATTTCTGCAGAAAAAAGTTGTGTATCAATCGAAGTTTGGGACTAGAATGTCATCTTCTCTGGTGTGTGTGGTTGCAATGCTAAAGGTTGCGGAGGTTGGTATTTAATGTAGTTAGATACAGTTCAGAAAGTGCTTGTAGCAGAATAGGGATTGTGGTACTTCTTTATATGTGTAAATTTAAAAGTTCCTGTTTTGCACAGAAGGAGGTTTACATTGTCTAACTTCAGAACAGGAGCTGTTTGTTGCATAATTGAAAGGTTTATGTTTTCCTTGAAAGGGAGGGAGTTTTTTAAACATAAGGCAGATTTTGGTTACATGAGAGGATTTAAGTTAGACAGTGGATTGTGGAGTTGGTTAAGATCAAAGCTAACTGGGGGACAACAAAACGAATAGAAAAGTAGAAAAACCTTGAGGACACATTTATCCTTGTTCTAGCCATGTTCAGCCTGTTTTACCTCATCCTATATTCTTTAAATATTTTAGTTTTAATTATCACCAATCCAGGCCTAAACTTTTGCTAGTCAACTATATGAAATAAAATTATTGAAAATTTTTAATTAATCCATTATACAGCATAGAACTACTCCCAAATTCCAGCTCATTCTCCCTTTAGTTAATTACATATAAATTTTGAATTACTAATCCCTTCTTTTTCCCATTCAACTTTAGCCTTCTGCCTCCAAATCTCTGAAGGTCAATTCCTTGAGTGGATAACTAAGCATTGATCCATTATAAATGTGTCCTCAAGGTTTTTCTATTGTGTTATTTTAAAAATGTTGGGATATCATTAAAGGGAAAATTGTAAAGGTCTGCAAATATTTTCATGGCAGAGGAGTGGTAAGAATTTTAGTGATCTGACCCTCAGTTTTGTACCAAGAATGAAGAGATGTGGCTACACTGCCTTGAAACAGCAGAGGAGTAGGAAGTCATCCGTTTTTAGTTAGTATAAATTAGGATATAGATTACATTGCAACTGGAGAGAGACAGAAGAAATGAAAGCACTATTCAATTGACATACGTGAATCTTCAGAGCTTTATCAGAGTATCATAATATATAAGCAAAGAGCACCCAAGGAAATGGCTGATTAAGGACCTGTTAATCACTAATTTATAGTTGGTTGGGCATCTCCAATGAGGTAAACTGATTTACCCTTGGGACGTTAAGTATTGGTGACCCACTTGTATGTTGGAAACTGAAAACAGTCATTGTGGACCACTGAGGTTGCCACTAGAAAGGGATATTTCTTGCTTGCTGTTTAGCATTTTGTCTAAAATGGTTATTTAAAAAAAAAAAAAATCTTGTTAGTTATGGTTTTTCAAGGAGAGTGATTTGATCATTTGTTAGATTCTGGTGTTGACTTAAATATGCCCTTTATTTTATATATAAACTTTAGGAGTGATTCTTTCTACCATTTTTCAGGTTTCATTACCTTTTCTGAAAATTTAACTTATTGCCATGTTATCATGATTTACAGGTACCTCTATAGGGGTTTGTCTACAGGTGATCGCCCCACCTGTGACCAGTGCCTGCGGATACATGAAAAGCTGACAGAGAAAGCTGGTTTGGGATGCATACTGCGCTGCCTTGCAGACACTGTGAATACAGTTTAATCTTCAGTACTCTTTACTTCTGAATATACTTATGTTCAAGGAATCATCTGTCAATGTTTTTATTCACACATGTATGAAGGAATGCTGTTTAGGTTTTGTAATTGCGAATTTTCAAACACACTATGTGCAGAAGTTTTATACTTTTGATTCAAAACGCTTGCTTATTTGATATCAACTTCTTTGGTCCCTTATTTCCTCATGCATCCTCAAATCCTCTTGCTGCAAGCTGTTTGGTTTTTTTTTTTTAAGTTCTTTTCCTTTTGGCCAATTAATTTCAATGTCTTACATTGCTTGGTCTTTCTGCTTCCCTTCTTATACGTTTTTCGTTAATGAGGAAGTTCAGAATTCATTCTCTTGACTGTTGATTGTGTGGCAATGAATATCATATAGCCTCTGATTTTAAGATGTAACATTGGAATTATGGATTGCATTGAATGTTAGGAATAAACATCTTGACAGCTGGTTTTTGTGGCATTGAGATATTAGTTGAAACAACTCATGCTCAAAAATTTAAAGCTAAACCTTTCCAGGGATACGTTTGTCTCCTACCAACCATCAAATGTAAACGAAGAATAGATATTATATGCTGATAAATTTTTATATGTTTTGATTTATAAATAAATATCAGTGCTCAACAGTTGTCTCTCAGGGAAGGTTATGATATAATATAAAATCTGAGATGACCAGATTGAATGTTTATAATAATAGAAAGGGTTCTTATATTAGTCTCAAGAACCCGAATCTTGAATTCCTGAGTGTATAAAATGTTACATCAATCAAGATGCGAAGAACGCATTTAATCTGTCTGAGAAGAGACACGAAACTTGGACTCAGAAACGTCATCTTGAAGTTATCTTTATTGCTTAATCATTCCTAATTTGTCAAGAATTGGCTTAAACTTTAAGCTAAGATGAAAGGAGAATTACAAGCACTAGTCATGCAATGATTTACATTATCATTCACAATTAATACACACTCATCCTTTTTGGTGCATGTACTGGTTGCAAGTTACTAAGTTATGCTCAGTAGATCCTACGACAATATTATGGCTGTCAAATTCTGCATGTTATTACAATTGAGGCAAGCGTCACGTGCAATTGTCTTGCATTTGCATCCTAGATATTTATTTCACTCTTCCTTTCTAAAAATAATAAAGGGCTGCAAGTACCAGTTGTAAAGAGCCTTTATATGCGGGGGCACCTAGGCTTTCTTCAAACAATATTTTCCTCTCATTTTGAAGTGCAGGTCCCCCTCCCTCCCTTCAATTATTGTCCTTGTAAACAGCCCTTTTTAACTTTTTATTGTGGGTTTCGTTAAGTTATTCTTCAAGAAACTTACAACTAATACATTAAAAGTGTAAAAATTACTAACATGGTAATGGAATCCATAACTTTTTGGCAAGACCCTTTTATTGTTTCTCCTTTGAACTTGCTGGTCTATTACCCGTTTCTTTTATGCCTAATGCATGTTAAATTTACCTCCTACTTACGAATATTAACAAGAAAATATGAGTATTGCACCAGAACTTGAATTCGTTTGCAAATATAATTATATTAAGGATATTAATATTTAAATCTTAATTTAAATTTTATTATTATATTCATTTATAAATATATTAATATTTAAATTTTAACTTAAGTCTTAATATTGTATATCGTTTATTTATTAAATAATATATTTGATAACTAATAAATAAGTGATAAAAAAATTTGTGACTTCTAAATTATAAAAACTAGTCATGACTTACTCAGGAGTTGTAGAATAATCAATTTGCAGTAACTGCTATTTTACTTGTAGTGAATCTAGCCACGACATTTACTCTACTCCTTCGAGTACGACAAAAGCAGAGTGTCAATAGTTTGAGTGTCAGGCCCAAAATAATTTACAGTTAATTAACTGTATTCAGATGCTAAAAAATAAAAATAAAGTCATGAATTACTTATAATTTTAATTTTGTGATTATAAAAAAATATTTTAGCTTAATATAATCCAGCGGACCAAAAAATACAAGCATTATTGCACTATTATTAATGCTCTAATCATGGCGCGTGGAATTAATATTCCCCCAAATTGTCAGTTGCCACTTGCCACTCTTGACCCAAAATACTTTGAAAACGACGAAAATGACACATCATTACACAAGCAATCATTTCAAAAATTTCACCTGCACCATGTTCACATCATTATTATATAGGGTAAATTTTCAATTATTCGCACGCAATTATAATAAGAATAATAAAGGATAGATTGATAAAGAAGATTTTATCTTGTTAAAAAATAAAAAAAATTATGAAGGAAATAATTCGAAAATAATCCTATTATATATTACACAAGTGGGAAAACAGTTTGAAAGCCACCTTACTTTCACTTCGTGAAATCTTTTTACCGAATTAAAATGCTATTGCAACTACAATTTCTATGCAACTCACAACTGTGCTTGGTCAGCTTCTTTTGAAGAATATGACATAAAGGGCACCCTTTTACTTCAACTTCAAGCATCATCATCATTTATCATCATTAAACAACTAACCCAATCAAAACATTATACAACTTTTCTACATCTCATTTACTTAATTTTTTTTAAATACACATAATCTTCCTATTTTCGGAAACAAAATAAAAATATGTAGTAATAAATAATAATAATATTATTAATAATATTAACACTAAGGTCTAAGGCCTTGGCTTTCTACCATAAGCTTGCTTGCACACAGAGTAAGATTTTTGGGAAGGAGTACATAGCTGAGAAGAACCTGGACATCCCTGTAGACAATTATCCCCCAAGCTACCGGCAACCGACACGTCACCGGTGAAAAATCCATTCGGTGGTTTGCCAATCAAGAAATTCCCATCCAAAAACAACCTATTCAAAGACTTCTTGTGACTGAACTCCAATGGGATGCCGCCGCGTAACCGGTTGTAACGCATCGACAGAGACGACAGCATCGGATAATCAGCGATATTCACGGGCAAGTACCCTTGAATCTTGTTGAACCCCAGATCAACCGCCACCAAGTCGCTTTTGCCATCCACTGGCTTCGGGATCTCGACGCCTGTCAGGGTGTTATTGGATAGGTTAACTTGCTGGAGTGCTGGCAAGAGGAAGAACCACGCTTCAAGTGTCCCAGTGAACGAGTTTTCACTGAGTTCGATAACTTCCAGCTGAGTTAACCCGTCGAAGGAGTTTTTTGTGATAACCCCAGATAAAACATTGTTCTTTAGAGCTAGCTCCGAGAGACTTGGCGGCAGCTTTGGTAGTGAACCAGTGAGTTTGTTGTAACTCAGATCGAGTCTTGTCAAACTCGACATCAAAAATGTGTTTTTTGGGAGAGATCCAGATAGAGAATTATGAGAAAGGTCCAAAGAATCGAGATTTTTGAGCTGGGTGAGTGAGTCCGGGACTGAGTTGGAGAAGGAGTTGGAGCGGAGGGTCAAGATTTGGAGATTTGAGAGGGAGGAAATGGAAGCTGGGATGGGGCCAAAGAAGTAGTTATCAGAGAGGTCCAGGATGGTGAGTTGGGTGAGTTGGGAAATGAGAGGGGTGAGTTGGCCGGAGTAGCCGGCAGGGTCAAGGGTGAGTTGGGTGACACGAGTTGAGTCAGATGAGCAGAGGACGCCACAGGTGAAGTGGGTTCGGCGAGGGAGGGCACATGGGTCGGTGGCCGTGAAGTCCCATGAGGCTAAACAGGACCAAGGCTGTATTGAGCTAGGCTTTATCGAGGCTTTGAATGCTTTGAGAGCCGATATGTCTTGTGGTGAAGTTAGAGCCAGGGCTAAAGAAATTTGAACGAGCACAAGAAGCAAGCATGATGCAGAGTTTGAGGTTGAAGAGAGTTTCATTTTCATGTTTGCGAAAAAAATAATAATAATTGGTGGGTTTTGGGTTAATTGGATTTCGAGTGTTTTTACGCTTGCGGGTGGTTTATAATTTATAACTTTTATTACGTATGTGGGTGGTGGAAAGCGCACTCAACGTTGGAGTTCGGTTGGTCAATGCACACACCGATACACGTCTACGTCGAGATATTTTATTTGTGAATACGAAGTTGGGTCGTTTTTGCTCTGTCTTGATGGTAATGCATGTCGCTTGTCTAAAACGATTTTGGATTCAATGTTAATATGATCCGGTAACGAGGTGAATATTTTGATTATTGTGAGAGGTGTTTGTTGGAACAAAACAAAATGTACCTGTATATGCCTTAATCTCTTTGAACGGTTTTTGAATGTTGAATCCCAAGATGAATCAGATTGATTTATCATTTATTTCAAAAGCTAGAAGAGAATTAGTTGCTTGTGTTGCACTCTTGTTAATGCTGCATGATTCCTCACAAAGGCTCGTAGCTTTTGTTTGCCTCAGAATATTTGGTGGGCAATTTTGGTTCGGTCGAATCAATACTTCAGTTGCAGATTTATTAGTTTATTATATAAAAAAAACTGCCTATTCAGAGTACTAACTACAAATGATATGAACTTGTTTTTGTTTTATAACAAATCAGATTAGTGTAACAGCAGTTGTCTCATATATATAAATAACAGGAAAAGCTAGCTGCCACGTTCTAATGTATAAACCTTACCTCCCCATTTAATATGCTATGGTGCCCTTTTGTCTTATACAATGTTACCATGCTAAGACTTTTTAGCAGAAAGATCTGTCCATATTCAATCCACGCTTGAAGGGAAAGAAAATTAATAATATGCCCATTATATTGAATTTAAATCATGGCATGTTCAGCAATTACTCAATAGCTCAAATTGGAAAATACTAAATTCTCACTACCTTCTCGCACTTGTGGGTGGAGGTTGTGGTTGTGGCCTGAGAAATTGATTTTCTTATAAAGTCAATTCCCACTTAATAACTTAATATTTGAGAGAGATATATAAAAAAATCAATTCTCACTTAATATTAAAGAGGATATACAAACTCTTAATAAAAGAGATTAATTCCAACTAGTATTATACCTGGAACCAAAATTATTGGGTCTATGAGTTTCTGACAAGTTTTTAATTAGTTTGGCCCTCTCTAAAATGGACAATGAAATGATGAAACGTGGCATTAGTTGTTGCTTGCTGCTGCAGGACATACATGTGTGATGGGGCCATGAGAAACTGTATTTCATTTGTGAACCAAAGAACCTGCAAAGGCCGTTTTATGTACATGCTAGCTGCTGCTGTGGTGAAGTGAGCGACTGTGAATTGCGATGGTGGTGTTGGAATTGAATTACTCCACCCTCGTGCTGGTCCTACTCGGCTACTCCACTTGCTTTTGCAAATTTTGTGTGATCATCAATTATTCACACACTTTTCCATTAACAAGCTCGATTTGATGGGTTGGAATCCCACTAATAATTGAGACGGGCTTCTTGTTTTAATTCAATTGAACAAAGATAAAAATAATAAAAGTGCATTACATATCCAAATTTCAATTACATATCCAAAATTCAAACAGTATTATATTAGAATTATAAAAATTAATCTTAATAAATTTCTGGTTGTCAGATGTGTATATATATAAACATTTCAATATAAACGACCGAATCGGAAGTGGGTGATGGACTTGCACTAAACCACTAAACGCAAGTACTAGCATATTAGAATTGTGATATACTCTTACAAGCTACAAAACAATAAATTTCTATCTATTTCTTTAAAATATTAAATATTAATGCTGTTTTCTGCTCGCTTCCAAGTGGTGCTATAGTCTTTTGGTCGTTGGTTGCTCGAGCAGGATTTTCAATTGGTTCCCGCGTTTCTCCGTTCACTAGAGCAGTGATGTCCTCCGACTTGTATCTACAGAAATAGTATCAGGAGTCGCAGGATATTTTTTCGGCGAAAACCCTCCGACGCTCAAGTCAGTAATCAGGTTAATTCTTTTGAATCCCTCTTAATCTGAGAGATCGGAAAAATAGGAGGTTTGGAGAGGTAAAAAAAGAGAAAATAAGAGTTTTGATAGAAAAATTGGAGTTGGAATTCGAATCCTTTTACCTTGCCTCTCGTCTGATATTTATCCTCTTATTTTTCCGTCCCCCCTTTCCTTGGACACCAACCCCCGCATTAATTGGCTTGTGTCTTTCTGACAGCTAGGGGTTGCTGTGGCACAACCTGGGGGCGTGGGATGTCAGGCGGCTATGAGTTCCAGTGATCAAATGATGATGCCGTGTAGGTCCGTGTATAATGATGATACTGTGGACGCGTGCGCCGGTCATTGATAACAGTGATGAAACCCTACAGCGTGGGGGTACCTGTCATTCATCGATAGTTGTGACAAGTTGTCAGGAGAAGGGGCCGCCATACTTAGGTCTGCTCTACTCGAGCTTTAGTTTCTCTTTGTTCATGATGTTTCCCGTAACGCAACCAGGTCTTACTCAGTGGTCGAGGATCTCTTTTACCCGAGCAGGATGAGAAGATCAGGGCCCGACCAGCCTTGGAACACTTGACCTCGACCAGTTTTGACACCGAGCAAGAGTGTCTTCGTGCTAGTGATCAGGTCTTCTGCCTGGGTTGGATGGTCCTCAAGTGGGCCTGCTCGGCATTCCCCAAACACTAGTTTCCCAGTTTCTAGTCTTGAGAGTGCAACGAGATAAGATTGGAAACTTCTTGTTTGAGCGGGTTCCCCCATTTTTTTTACTTTCTTATGCTGAGCTGTCCGCCTCTTCATCACTTCACATTTAACGCGAGACGCGTGGGCTGATCTAGACCGCTCGTTTGAATTTTGAAGAGGCGGCTATTTGAACAGTCGCGTTCCCTTGAGTAACGTGTCGTCTGTTGGCATGACTTGCCTTCCTATAAACTCTTAATTTCACTGTTGTTCCTTTTTCATTTTCATTCTTTGCTTTGAACTAAAAACCGCCGCCCACCGGAGAGATCCATTTTCTTCGTTGCCGTCGTCGCTATCTGCCTTCTTCAGATCAGTTTCAGGTATAGATTCTCTGACTTCTTTTCCTCGTTCTCGTCTTTTTATTTTCTGGGTTTTGTTTCCCACTCGGTAAACTATGACCCTAGGGAAAAATGTTAGCCACTCAGCAACCCCACCGGATGTCCCCTGAAGAATCATCTTCTTCGAGTAACTCCAAGGCTAGTAGGGGGGTTCCGGTGAGAGACCCAACTCCCGAAGAGGTCGATGCTGTAGGGAAAACCCGGCCACAACAGAGGCAAAGGGCCGGCGAAAGGTTGGAGGTTGATTCATTTGCTATTGATAACATGAGGTGTGAAACCTCACACCAAGATTTAGATCAAATTAGGGCCATGTACCACATCCCTGCCAGCGTTGATCTGCGTCTCCCTAGAAAAAATAACACTCATAGCTGCCCTCATCGAGGGTATGTCACCTCTATCTAGAATGTTTTAGGTGGAGCGTTAAGCTGCCCTTACAGCACTATTTTGTCCGAGTCCTTTCTCAGTTGCGTTTGGCACCGAGGCAGCTGAACTTGAACTGGAGGAGCGTTCTATCGGGGTTGTACGTCCTGTGGAGGTGGTGTAATTTGGGTGAGCCGACGGTATATGAAATAAAGCATCTCTACCAGTTGAAGAGCAGCCTAAAGGACGCGGGTTGGTACTACTTCACCTCCAGCTTGAAAGGCAAGAAATCCATCACTGACCTCCATACTTCAGGTGCCAACCGGAAAGGTAAATTCTTCTTTGCTGGAGGGAACTAGGGGCGAGCAGCCTTTGCCATTGATGAGGTTCTTCAAATTCCTTCTCGCTTTTATACTCCAGGTCGTCTGCTGCTCATCAGTCATTATGTTTTCTGTTTTGATTTTTCTGCTTACTCCCCTTTATTATTTTTCCTAGTCTTTTGCAGTCTCGTGGAGTGTGTCATACCGGGTTAGGGAGGAGCTGCAGACGCACATCAACACCGCTTTGGACAATGCGAGCTTGTGCAGAGAGTTATTGACTCACCAAAACTTTACCGAGTTTGGTCTAATTTCTGAGGAATGAGACATGAGCAGTATTCTCCCTTGATTGAAGAAACGCTCGAGCACGGTTGACAGACCGAGCAGCTCCTTTGCTCAAGCCAAGAGGTCCAGAGTCGACCTCATTGCCTCGCCAATCAGGACTGTTCTTCCTGCCCGGGAGAGTGAGCCAATAGCCGAAGAAGTTCCCCAAAGGGGCTCGAGAGCTGTCGTCCCTGCCAGATCCAGATCGGGACGCTCTCAGGAGCAGAGGTTCGACTTTACCATGCCCTATGTCAGAGATTCCACCCAGCACATGGGGGAAAGCTTCGTGGAAGAGCTGGAGTCCTCCAGCATCGGTGAGCTGACTAATATCTTCCAGCGCCTCTCCTGCCAGGCCACTGCTGCCTCCACTACCTTCAAGGCCAAGGCTGTGAATCTCGAGAGGTAGATTAGGGCCGATAACCAGAGCTTGAGGCAGACACTCGAGCAGAGAGAGGAGGAATCGACAAAGCTTCGTTCTGACATCTCTACCTTCGAGGAGAAAGCTGCCATGGCGATGTCCAAGGCTTCCCAGCTCGAGAGGACCATGGAGGTAGAGACTTCTCGCCTTTAGCTTAAGGTGGACTTCTTGGGGAATCAGCTCACGGAGGAGTATAATAAAGGGCTGACATTCTGCTACAAATGTATCATATCTGTCTTGGGTAAGGAATACCCCGAGCTGGATATGTCCAAGCTCGAGGTGGGCGTGGATGCTTACATGAACGAGCAAGATGCTCGGAGCCAGGAACCAAGGGATCCCTCTGCTGAGGTGAAAGTGGACGCCGCAAGGCCTGGGGATGCTGCTCCTCCAGTGGAGTGAAGCCCAGTCGCTCTTCTGCCGAGAAGGATCTTCATGCCGCCTCTTACGAAGTCCTGCCGTAACTACTAGCCCGATTGCTCGAGCCCTCGAGCGGCTTTGATGTATTATCTCTTTTTTTTTTTTGTACTTGTAACTTTGGTAATGAAATAAAGAACACATATTTCTCACTTTGCCTTTGTACTTTTAATCTGTTCTAAAATTCTCTATGGGGTAAATTTCCAGCAGGCTTTGGGCTTTTCCCATATAATTGTGACTATGGTTTGCTTCTGCTCGTTTTGCCAAAATGTGATCAACTGGACTAACCCCTTATGAATATTGGCTGTTTTATCTTAACCCGAACAGACTTTAAGACCTGAGGCCGTGGTATCTTTCTTGGCGAGCTTGTTGTGCTCGAGCTCGTCTTGACCGTGTTCGACTCTTCGTATCGCCTTAAGCCAGGGTTTGAGGCCTATGGACTTCAATCTTTCTTCATGAGCTTGTCCTGCTCGGGCCATCTTTGGTTTATGCTTGGCACTATTTTGCCTCAGGCTAGGTTTAGAGACTTACGGCCTTTAGCTTCATTAGTGAGCTTATCTTGCTCTAGCCTTTCCGGCTTATACTTGGCACCGTCTCACCTTAGGTTAGGCTTTTAGACTTATGACCTTTAGCTTTATTAGTGAACTTATCTTACTCGAGCCTTTCCGACTTATGCTTGGCACCGTCTCGCCTTAGGTTAGACTTTGAGACTTACAGCCTTCAGCTTCATTAGCGAGCTTATCTTGCTCAAGCCTTTCTGGCTTATGCTTGGCACCGTCTCGCCTTAGGTTAGGCTTTGAGACTTACGGCCTTTAGCTTCATTAGCGAGCTTATCTTGCTCAAGCCTTTCCGACTTATCCTTGGCTTGTCTCGCCTTAGGTTAAGCTTTGAGACTTATGGCGTTCAGCTTCATTAGCGAGCTTATCTTACTCGAGCCTTTCTGGCTCATGCTTGACACCGTCTCGCCTTAGGTTAGACTTTGAGACTTACGGCCTTTAGTTTTATTAGCGAGCTTATCTTGCTCGAGCCTTTCCAGCTTATGCTTGGCACCGTTTCGCCTTAAATTAGGCTTTGAGACTTACAGCCTTTGGCTTTTATTTGCTTTTGCAAGCTTTAATTTGCTATCATGGGATTGATTAATTTTGGAAGCATTTCTCTTGCTTTAATTTGCTATCATAGGATTGATTATACAAGAGAACTTACTGGAAATATTTCACCAGATGTTGTGCATTCCATGGCCTTTTAACTTCCTGTCCATCCGGATAAGATAGCCTGTATGCTCCCGGACCAGCTACCTGCGAGACTCTGTAAGGACCTTTCTAATTTGGGCCCAGCACCCCCTGCCTAGGGTTTTTGGTGCTCTGGTTCATTCTTCTAAGTACCCAATCTCCTACTTTGAATCAGCGGATATGCACGTCTGGGTTGTAATAGCGGGCCACCCTCTGCTGATACTCTGCCACCTTCATTGCTGACCTTTCCATTTTCTCTTTCAGAAGATCCGGATTTGCACACATCTGCTCGTTATTTTGCTCTTCGTCGAAGTGCTCCGTTCGATGTGTGCTCACCCCTATGTCTGCGGGAATTATTGCTTCATGCCCAAATGCAAGAGAGAATGACGTCTCCCTCGTGGTGGTTTTGTGTGTGGTCCTATAAGCCCATAACATACCAGGCAGCTCGTCAACCCATGCTCCCTTTTGCTCTCCCAGTCTGGTCTTCAGGAGACGCTTTATAGTTTTGTTCGCGGCCTCCACTTGCCTATTTGCCTGTGGGTGTGCTGGCGAGTAGAACTTCAGCTCTATCCCCATATTTCTACAGAAGCCTCTAAACTTATTGTTGTCGAACTGCCTCTCGTTGTCTGTGACCAATGCGTGAGGGATCCCATACCTGCAAATCACATTTCTCTAAATAAATTCAGTGATCTTACTTTCTATAATACTGCTTAACGCTTCCACTTCAACCCATTTGGTAAAATAATCAATTGCCACCACGGCATACGTTGCAGATGCTCTTCCCTTTGGCAGTGGTACGATTAGATTAATCCTTCATTGGGCGAAGGGCTATGGTGAGTTCATCATGGTGAGGTTTTCTGGAGGTTGAACTATGTGATTGGTAAAGTTTTGACAACTCTTGCAGTTCCTGGTCTTTTCTTGTGCGTCCTAGTGCACCCTAGGACAGAAGTATCCTTGCCTTAAAACTTTAAAAGCCAAAGATCTTACACCAGAGTGATTCCCATAAATTCCCTCGTGTACATCCCTTAAGATGTAGTCGCCTCCTCCTCGTCCAAACAGCATAACAGCGGCAGGGTGTATCCTCACCTGTACAATACCTCGTCGATCAGTGTGTACCTCACTGCTTGGCATCTCAGCTTCCTCGCCTACTTTTTGTCGGTGGGTAAGGTCCCTTTCTTGAGATAAGAGATAATTGGATCCATCCATGTGTTGCTCGAGGATAAGCTCATCACCTCGTCCTCCTACTCGATACTCGAACATGTTCTAATCTCTATTGGAATGGACTTGGGCATTTTTGGGTCAGATACAGCGGCCATCCGTGCTATCATATCCGCCCGAAAGTTTTCTCCCCTTACAATCTATTCCACTTCTACCGCTCGAAACTTCCCAATTAACTGTCTCACCTTTCGAAGGTAAGCCTCCATCTTCTCGCCTTTCGCCTGGAAGCTTTCGTTGAGGTGGTTACCACCAGCTGAGAATCTGTCAGGACCTTCACTTCCTCCGCCTTCACTACTAACGCGAGCTTCAGTCCTGCAATTACAGCCTCATACTCAGCCTGGTTATTGGTGGCCTTAAACTCAAGCTTTACGGCATATTGTACTTCCGTCCCTTCAGGACAAAGAAGCACTACTCCTGCTCCCTCTCCTTGATCTCCACATGACCCACCCAGTGTAACCGTCCAAACCTTGCCCGGAACAGGCTCCCCTGCTGCTTTCTCGTTGTCTGCTTCTTTGTCCGATTCTCTGTACTCAGCCACAAAGCCTGCCAAGGCTTGTGGTTTAATTGTTGTTTGAGGCTAGTAGCTGATGTCAAACTCGCTGAGCTCTATCGACCACTTTACCAGCCGGCCTGAAGTCTCTGGCTTGTGCAAGATCTGCCTAAGTGGCTGGTTCGTCAAAACCGCTATCAAGTGTGCTTAGAAATAAGGCCTCAACGTCTGAGCTGCTGTTACTAGTGCGAGTGCCCACTTCTCCATCGGTGGATACCGATTCTCCACCTCCAACAAAACTCTGCCCGTATAATATACGGGATGTTTTACCCCTGACTCTTCCCTTATCAGGACCGAGCTCATTGCCTATTGTGACACCGCCAAATACAATTATAGAACTTCTCCTGCTCGCAGTGTTGATAGTAACGGGGCTTTCAGCAAGTACTCCTTCAGCTGTTGGAATGTTGTTTCACACTTTGGTGTCCACTTCGTCTTCCTTCCTTTTTTTATCTCCTGGAAAAAGACATAGCATTAGTCTGTTGCTTGGGAGATGAATCTGTTGAAGGATGCCAGCTTACCCGTGAGGCTCTGTATTTCATTGAGAGTGCGCGGGGACTTCATGTCTATCACCGTTCTTATCTTCTCTGGGTTGGCCTCAATTCCCCTATTACTAACCATAAAACCCAAGAATTTTCTTGAACCCACTCTAAAGGCACACTTCTCAAGGTTAAAATTCATCCGATACTCCCTTAAGAGTGCGAAGGTCTCTTCTGGATGCCTCGCATATTCTTCTACATCCTTGGACTTGGTGATCATGTCGTCCACATAAACCTCCATCGTTTGGCCGATCAGGGGCTTGAAAATCTTATTCACCAGTCTCTGGTACGTTGCCCTCTCGTTCTTCAGGCCGAAGGGTATGACCTTGTAGCAAAATAGACCCTGGTTGGTGATGAAGGCCATGCACTTGTCGTCCAGCTCATACATGGGGATTTGGTTGTAACCTGAGAACGCATCTATGAAGCTGAACAGATTGTGTCCCGCTGTGGAGTCAACCAGCTAGTCTATCTTGGGCAATGGGAAGCTGTCCTCTAGATAGGCTTTGTTCAAATCTGTGAAGTCTACACACATTCTCCATTTCCTACTCTCATTCTTCACTAATACCACGTTTGAGATCCATTCAAGGTAATTGACTTCCTTTATAAATCTTCAACAGCTTCTCCATCTCGCTGCTCATGGCCTCATACCTCTCCTGGTTGACGCATCTCTTCTTCTGCCTGACCGGATTCGCGTCTCTTCTCATTGCCAACCTGTGGCATGCCACCTTCGGATCGATCCCAGGCATATCTTCATGCATCCAGGCGAACACATCAGCATGTACTTGCAAGCACTCGACCAAGAATCTTCTCAGTTGCTCGCTAATACTTGAGTTGATCCTGACCTTCTTCTCCCAGTCGCCTGGCCTTATCAAAATTTCCTCTAATTCTTCAGCAGGCTCTTGCCTCCCTTTCTTTGACTCACACCTCACGTCCAGCGACGTTACCTGCATCGCTTCCTTTGTCACTGTGGTATAACAGGTTCTCGCGATCCTTTGATCGCCCTTGACAACTCCCACTGCTCAATTCACGTGATACTTTAGGATTAAGTAGTGGGTGGACATCATCGATTGGCTGATCCTCTTTAATATTGCTTGGTAGGGGATAACTTCGTTCACAATCCTAGAGGGGTTAGCCTTCCCCCACCAAATCCTTTCAGAGAGGTGTTCGTCTGCTCAAGCCTCACATCCGTTATCCCCATATTGTCGATAGTAGACTTGAAGAGAATGTCCACTGAACTTTTCGGGTCCACCAACATCCGGTTGAGCTCCCCGTTAGCGATATTTGACCTTATAACCAAGGCGTCCTCGTAAGGATATAGGATCCCTTCTTCATCCTCCTCCGTCCACATAATTGGTACTTGTCGAATTCTAGCTCTCTTTGCAGTGGGCACTGTGAGCAGAACTTCCTAACTAGCAGAGGCGTATCTGATGTAGTTCTTCCGTGCTCTGTTCGAATTTCCTGCCATCGTTGACCATCCTGCAATCACCCTTATAGCAGGTGGTTCACGGTCCATATCATAGGCTTGCCCATCCCCTGCCTGTTGCTGCTCGACTACCGGGTGGCTTCCTTCAATGAACTCGTCCAAGTACCGGTTTCTAACCAAGTCCTCCACCAAGTTTTTTAGGTCACGGCACTGTGACGTTAAGTGGCCATGATCGCTGTGGAAACTGCAGAATCTGCTTTTGTCCCTCTTGTTTGCTGGCCTGGACATCGGCGTCGGGGAACATAACAGCCCTCGTTCCTCTATAACTTGAAACATCTCCTCAAGTGATACCTTCAATGGGGTGTATTGCCTGTAGGCTGGGCTCTGGTCAACCGTCTGCACCGCCTTATCCCGGGGAAAGCTTCCCGAATGTGGCGGCAATGGATAGTTGGCTCTGTTGCTGCTCTGTATGGGCTGATTCACGGGGGGATTACGAGGCGGGTTGCCACTATATTGCCGATAATCCCTGCAGACCCTACTTGGGGACCTGCGAAGTAAAGCGGGAGCCACTCATGGTTGGGGGGCCCTCTGGTACTGGTTATAGGGAGCCACCCGGTCCCTTATTCCTTTGGAAGTAGGCGAGGCACGAGTAGGCCCCCCTTTCTCTTTCTGTTTTGCCCCGTTGTTCTGCTCGCTTCTTAGCTTCGCGGCTTTCTCCTCCTCGATGATGATATTCATCTTCATCTGCTCGTAGGCGTCAGAGTACGAGCGAATTGAGGGACTCCGTAAGTTATACCAGGGTCTTCCCATCTTCACCCCTTCCTTCAGCCCTCTCAACGCTTGAGGGTGATTGAATGCCCCGAGATATAAGACTGCCCGGTGGTACCTCTTGACGAACTTTCGGAGGGACTCTCCCTCCCTCTATTTTATCTCCACCAACTCCAACATGTAGTCTTCATGAGCCATCGCCCCCCTGAACTGCTCCTCGAACTCCGTACACATTTGTTCGAAGCTTAGTATGCTCCCCTACGATAAATTACGGTACCATTCTCTCGCTCTTCCTTCCAAAGTCAGCGGGAAGGCTCTACACCTTTGGGCTGTTGTCAAACCCTACACTCTGGTCATGTTGTTGAAACATTCTATATGTACCAGCGGGTCACTCTTCCCCAAAAACTTCAAGGCGAGGAAGCGGAAATGCCTGGGGATTGTGACACCCATGATTTCAGCTGAAAGCGGGAACTCGTTGTCTAATATGATCCTCCAACTTGGGGCTTTTCTGTTTCCCCGAAGGTCCTCAACGACTTGTGCCAGCCTGCGCACTTCCCCTTCGAATTCCTCCGCACGGGAAGTGGGTGCCGTGTCTTGCAAGTGCTATCAGGATTCTCTCTCATCCAGGTTCGTCTCCTCCCTTCCAGCAACGTTCTGTATTTTTTACCTCTGGGCTTCATCTCCTACATTTCCCCTAGTAGGAGCGTTCCCGCGGCTGGATGTGGGAACATCATTGCTTGTTTTCTTCTGTCCGTCCCTGAGCTCTTGTAGGATGGACGTCAATGTCTCTATCTGCTTTTCCATCCGGTCTATCCTTTCTTGTATTTCTTTATCTCGGGCCTTATTGGCCACCTCCCTCAGGGTTACCGATTCTTCGGGGCTTACTCCTCTTCTACTGTTTCTTCTCATTGTCACGTTGCTTTTTTAAATGTATTGGAAATTCAGACTTTTTGAACTGATCCCCACAGACGGCGCCAAAAATGTTGATGTTGTTTTCTGCTCGCTTCCGAGTGGTGCTATAGCCTTCTGGTCGCTGGTTGCTCGAGCAGGATTTTTGGTTGGTTCTCGCGTTTCTCCATTCACTGGAGCGGTGATGTCCTCTAACCTGTATCTACAGAAACAGTGTCATGGGTCTCCAGGTATTTTTCCAGCGAAAACCCTCCAACGCTCAAGTTAGTAATCGGGTTGATTCTTTTGAATCCCTCTTAATCTGAGAGACCGGAAAAATAGGAGGTTTGGAGATGTAAAGAAAGAGAAAATCAGAGTTTTGATAGAAAAATTGGAGTTGGAATCCGAATCCTTTTACCTTGCCTCTCGTCTGATATTTATCCATCTGTTTTCCCGCCCCACTTTGCTTAGATGCCAACCCCCGCATTAATTGCACCTGTGTCTTTCTGACAGTTAGGGGTTGCTGCGACACAACTTGGGGGCGTGGAATGTCAGGCGGTTATGGGTTACTGTGATCAAATGATGGTGCCGTGTAAGTCTGTGTATAATGATAATACTGTGGAGGCGTGCACCGGTCATCAATAACAGTGATGAAACCCTATGGCATGGGGTGTCTGTCAGTCATCGATCGTTGTGACAAGTTATCAAGAGAAGGGGCCGCTATGCTTAGCTCTGCTCTGCTCGAACTTTAGTTTTCCTTTGTTCATGGTGTTTCCCATAACGCGACCAAGTCTTGCTCGATGGTCGAGAGTCTCTTTTACCCGAGCAGGATGGAAAGATCAGGGCCCGACTAGTTTTAGAATACTTAACCTCGACCAGTTTTGATACCAAACAGGGATATCTTCATACTAGTGATCAGGTCTTCTACCTTAGCTGGATATTCCTCAAACCTACCCCAAATATTAAAGATGTGAGGAATGAAACGTCTTTTTTTTTAAATAATAATAATAATAATTTATAATGAGCTTAGTTTTACCATTAGAAGTACACTAAGAAAAAATTTGCTTAATATTATAAAATATATCTGTAATCTGTTTAATTTATACCTCTTTTTCTTCTCCTCTCAAGTCTCAAGAGTCAGTTGTCGACTCCAATAGTCTCCCAATCATGGCCAAAACGACACTCCAATTGCCGTTTTCGCTTCTCTTCTTCACTTCACTCACGCTCACTCTGGCAACCCTCACTCTCACCGCCGCCGAAACGGCCGCCTACCCCACGATTCCGGGAACCACGCCGACCGGATGCTCGCTATCAGGCGAAGAGGTGCCGACGCCGGTACGGCGAGAGGTGTACGAGAACGGCCAAATTTACGACATCAGCCACCGTATTACGAGCGATATGCCGTCGTTTGGCTCGACGGACGGGCTGGGACAGTACTTGTGGCTGCCCAAGAGTATTAAGAACGGGTCGCTTGCTAATAACTCGGAGATGAAGCTGCCGACGCATACGGGAACTCACGTGGACGCTCCTGGGCACGTGTTTGATCATTATTTTGATGCTGGTTATGACGTTGACACGCTCGACTTGGGAGTGTTGAATGGTAATTTAATTTTGTTGTGGCTCTGTTATTTATTTATTTATTTATTTATTTATTGTGTTATTATGTGTTTGATGAAAGTTCTATGTGAGTTTTTGTGCAGGGCCTGCACTGTTGGTTGATGTTCCGAGAGATAAGAACATAACGGGTATGTTACCTCGACCTTTGCCGCATTCCGAAGATAATTCTAATTATTTTGTTTTTCGTGTTAATTGACCATGTTTTGACTGCTTCCATGGGAAGCACTTTTTTATCATGTGCTTCAGTGCTTCCCTGGCCTAGACTTACCGTTGTTTATATCTCAAATTATATTTAGTAGGATTTTTTTTTTTCAAGTTTTGGATTTCTGGTGGCACCGCAGCTGCTGAAAGGGCCATTAAACAAAGCTGCATCATGTGTTAACTACAAAATACTAATTGCCCATGGAGCTATCTAATAATATTAAGAGAATGCTATTAATTAATTTTGTTTCACTTTCAAATAGTGTGAACACCACTAAATTTCTCTCATTTTCTTTATTGTCTTTGGTAATATAAAGATAAGCAAGAAAAATATATGAAGCAATTCGAAATTCAAAAATTGTGCTATATTGGGCAAATGACAAGAATATTTTTTGTTTCCATTTTTCTTTAATTCAGATATGTTTTTTATAAACTCTTACTTCCCACAGCTGAAGTTATGGAGTCCCTAAATATTCCCAGGGGTGTCCGTCGTGTGATTTTCAGAACATTAAATACAGACAGGTAATTTATAACATTTGTTACCTGAATTATTAACGAGAGGACTGCCCATATACAATTTGTTTATACTGTAACATTTATACTGTAAATTCAATTTGTTTCAAACAGCATAGAAAATGCTGAATGGGACGAATATTTATAACTTGGGAGTAGTTATGTGCTAACTAAAAGTTAGTTCCATTTCAGGAAGCTTATGTTTAAAAAGGAGTTTGACTCAAGCTACGTTGGATTTATGAAAGATGGAGCAAGATGGTTGGTACAAAATACTGACATCAAACTTGTTGGTAAGTTGTAAATTATTTTCAGTAGTTCAGAGCTACCTATAAAGGGTGCATTTTGTTCCGACATTTTTTTCCTCTCACATCTTGAAGAAATGTGAAAGTTGATCCCTCCATCACATGCCTGACACTATTTTATTTTGTTGCTTCCGATGCCTACGCATGTTCAGTGCCCATTCTGTTTAACTTAATGGTGTGAAGTCATTTCTGTTAAATTTCCTTTGCAACGTTATGCTAACTCTGGAAATTTATATGAAAGTGCATCCATTTCCTTCAGTAACATTTGTTGGAATGATTTGTTAGGGAACTTTTGGGGACGTCTCCCAGTTTATTGTTAATTTTCAAAATTGTTTTTATAATAGAAGACTAATGCATATGTCATTGTAAAATGTAGGAATTGATTACTTGTCCGCTGCTGCACATGATGATTTGCTTCCATCTCATTATGAATTCCTTGAAGGCAGGGTAAGAAAAATCATTTTTGTACTCCAGGATTGGTTGTTTTACAGATCAAGAAGTTCTAGGTTTCTTATTTTTTTTTTTTTTTCACATTTTTAATTTCTAGATAAAGATAGCTTACACATAAGTCTGATGCTAACACTAATAATCTTCTTCAGGAAATCATTCTTGTGGAAGGTCTTAAACTAGATGGCGTGCCAGCTGGACTATACTCTGTCCATTGCTTGCATCTAAGGTTGCTTGGCGCTGAGGGATCACCAATAAGATGCATTCTCGTTAAATGATATATTGTCCATGTAAGTGTTTGCTATTGCCAGTTTATTGATCCTCTACAATTAATGATTCCACTATTTAGTAAAATATCAAATGTTTGTCCAGGTTCCAATGGAAATATTTATGTTATCTTGCTTCGAATCAATCTTAATGGTAAGCTAAATATAAATTGGTTATTTTGCAGTAACCCAATGACGGTTTCATGAGCCATCGAATGGGGTAAATCACTTGGAATCATGGAGCATCGTAATCCAGTAGAACTTTTTATTTTAGTTCAAGTAGGTGTGCGGATGTTTATCATCCACTACAATACCGGACATGATTGTCATATCATTGTTGCATTTAGCACAAAGTTTCATTAATTGTTTATTGTAGCCAGTTTATCATTTTTCTTTTCTTGATATTAGAGCAGATTCTCCACAAATCCATGGTTTGATTTTAACTAATATTGATTGCGGAAAACACATGGCATGAGGGGCGTTGATGACTATCCATAATGTAGAAACAACAAATTTGAAGGGGGCGATAAGCCGATAACATGAGAACAGTGAATTTGAAGGGTCAAATAATACAGTTTGTGATTTTAATTTTATTTGAACTGCGGCCTTTTCTGTGGTTCATTTTAGCCTAAAATAATGAAATCTGGATTCTAGAGTCTTGACCGTCATATATTCTTAACAATTATGTAATTCACACACCTCACAAGCACCTGTTGGGGCATGTGGGGCGTTTGGTGAAGTGGTTGATGTTTATTTTATTAATTATTATTATCTTTTAATAAATGCATCGAATTTTTTAAGCTTAGCTAAGGATTAGAAAGTACCAGGGAAATCAAACTCTGTTAGAAACACGTGGTCGTAACACCAATAAAATAACTATGATTAAACAACCAGTGATAGCTCATCAGGTTTCTGTTTTCGGAAGATTATTGTGATTCCACTTCCAAAAAATCATCAATCATGTTGCCCATTTTAGGCTAAAATGAATCCGTTATGGACCATTTTAGGCCAAAAACCATCAACCATGTCATGGTCATTCCTATTAAATTAGTCCGCAATGCGGCAAGCAATGGTTTAAGATTCCTATAACATTACTTTTAAACCCTCAGTTACATCTCTTCTCTTCTCAAACAAATTAACCAAACCAAGAGCAAGTTTCTAATGACACCATCATAGTATAGCAATAACAATAAACTACTCTTTTCCTGAAATCACAAAAACAGTTGCTTCCAAAATTCTCGTTTTTCTTTTTAACTTTTATTTTCTAGATTTAAAATATAGGATGGTTTCTATCCGCCCAATTCTCATTTTGTAGTGGTTTGTCTAGTCGATTTGAGGTGGCTTTTGTTTGTTTTGGGTGTTATGTGGTGGTTTGATTCTAGATTTGAAGCTTTCATAGTTCAGGTCTGGAAAATCTTATACTTTGTATATGTTTTAATCTTTGCAGAGGATCTTTTACTGTAGTGGTCCGAAGAGTTGAATTTGGTGATAGCGAGAAATTGGAAAGAGCTTCGGAGGCACATGCATATTATCATATATGGAGATATATGGAGATGTCCCGCCCAGTACAGATTTCTCTTGTGCGCTTAATTCCTCTTGTTCTTCAGTGTGCAAGTAAAGGTTCCACCGATTATGCATTCTGTAAAGTGAGAACTAGATGGGTAAAATGATCTGTTGCTGTACTTTTAGTACTCTTATTATGTTAGTTAATGAAATCTGCGTTTTTGTGTTTAAAAAATTAAATAAAGAGCAATTTTACTAATAAGCATGGCCAAGAACACCACTAAGTACTCTCCATTTTTATTAAGCTAGTAGCTTCTTCACACTCTAAACACTCGCCATGGTACGTAGCAAACACTGCCTACTCTACAATTAATTTCAGATTGCTCATTTATCATGCACCGGTTCGGTTAGAGGCTTGCAGGACTGGCCGGACATATGATATTATCCTTCGTCACAGAAACGACGTGCCGGGGGGTTTGGCAAGAAGGATAAAATATATTGGTCAGTTTCTATGGCTGGTTGAAAGCATGAACAATAATAATAAGTCTGAGATGAAGCTCTCAGTGCATGCGGCTGGGAACTCACGTCGATGCTCCTGGTCACATGTTTGATCATTATTTTGATGTTGATTCTCTTGATCAGGAGCATCGACGTGAGTTCCCGGCCGCATGCATTGAGAGCTTCATCTTGGGGGATATTATAATACAAAAATTAATCTTGAACAGTAATTAATGATCTTTTAATTACATAATTAGCAATTTCAACATTGCTTTTATTGGATAGTTTTGGAGATTATGTACTTGCTAATTTGTTACATAGGTATTCTGGACTATTATTAGTTGATTTTACAGAAGATAAGAATACAAAATTTATTTTTAGTGGATATTATAATACACTAATGTCTTCATCCAAATAGATGAAATTCACTGATGAAGAAGGATATTCTTGTTACTCATATTGAACTAAGTATATCTTATATGGTTGTGGTTCTATCATTACTCTTTTCTAAAGAGCAAGTAAAATTATTATTACCATTAGAAGTAATACTATACTTACTTAATTTAGATAATTTATATCTGAGTAAATGATATGTGATTGTTTAATTGAATCAAGTAATAATTAATTAATAGTGAAATTTTATTGATGGCATATAAGTTGGAATACAGAACTAAGTATTTCAAATAAATAAGCATAACAAAATCCATTTTAAATATGAGGACACAATCTAAATATCAAAATGTGAAAATAGATTGGATTTACTTTTAATGTACACAAAATAAAATTATCAATTGTCGAATATAAGTGAACTACAAGCGAGTATAAAATAGTTGTTAAGTAAAAATATAGGGATGAGAGAAATATCTGCATCTAGTTTGGGTCAATTATGGACCTATGAACTGCTTTGAAAATGAAATCGAGTCTATTTTAGGATGAGCCCAAGCCTCTAAAAATCTTTAGATTTGGGTTTAGGGACTTCGCAAGCAGGACCCCAGCCCTACTTCTCATCAATGGCGGAAGCAACTAAGAAGTACCCTTTTTTTTTTCCCACTTTGGTTAGTTTTCTTTCATGTTTTATTTTCTATTTAATTGTTCTACATTGTTTTGTATGTGTATTAAATTAATTGTTGTTACAGGGTCAAATAAAGGGATTGGGTTTGAAAGATTCAAATGGAATCACAGTAGTTTTAACTGCTAGGGATGAGAAGGCTGCATTATAGGGATAATTATAGTGTGATTATAATTAATCTTGATGTTAGGGATAATTATAGTGTTAACAACTAATTGGGCGTATATTAGAGATTAATATATGTAATTTGTTGATGCAGCTTTTTGATCGCTTCTCGAGCGGGTTTTCCAGCTAACTTTTAGGTTTCTTCACACTGAGACTCCGGTATTGACTAACTTATATTCAAAGGAAAAGTGTCAGAGCTTGCCAGTTTTTTCGGCGAAAATTTTCCTACGCTCAAGTCAATAATCGGGTTAACTTTTAGAAAATTCTCTCTAAGTGAAAAAAGAAAAAGCATAAGTTTGAAGCTCACTCAATTTTTCTCTTTTTCTCTGTTTTCTCTTTTAATCCCACATTTCTCTGAGTCTTCTGTTTCTCGCTAGTACTCTCGCAATGAACGTTCTTTACTCCCCGCATTTCCCTACATTATGGGACGGTTACCCGATCGCCATGATGAAGATTAATTATACGTGGAGGTTAGGCGGTTACTTGGTCGTCATGCTATGAATTGATGGTGCGTGGGAATTATTCCTTCAGTTTCGAAGAGAGTCGTTCAACCGTCTCATGCTGCAGGCTCAGGCTGCTACACTTGGGTCTTGCTCGGCTCGAGGATCCTTTTATTGCTGCTCTTGGTGCCACCCATAATATGGTAAGTGCTTGCTTGATCGCTGCGGTCATTCCTACTCTTCCCAGCTTTGTTCGAGCAGGTTACGAGCACCTAATCTCAGCCAGCTTAGTAAGAGTGTTTGTATAATAGCGATCTGTACTTCTATTCTGAATGATCTGCCCTCGAGCAGGTGTGCTCGATATTTTCCAAACAATAATAATGATCATCATAATATCATTTATTATGATAATTATCATAATAATGACTAATAAATATCATTTATTGTACATATCTGGTCGGAGTAGTTAGAATTACCCCCTGGTCGAAGTATTCTGCTCAAATTACCAGACGATCATCTGCTCTAGATGATCTGTCCACCTGATTGAGATAATATGTCAAAGCCCTCTAGATAACAATTTGGTCAAGTTCACAGATAGACTCTTGGTCGAGATGATGTGCTCCAAGTTAGCCAAATAACCACTTAATCGAGGTGCTCTGTTTGAGTTCATAAAATAGCTGTCCGGTCATAATAGTCACCTCGAAGAAAACTCTAATTTCTTCTCCAAATATAATCAATAGTGATCTCTTGATCAAATATTAAACATACTATTTGATATGGATGGGTAGGGGATTAGATTCCTGCTCGGTTGAATAAGAAAAAAAAAAATTCTAATAATTTGATATCACCTAAACGATCTTAAAATGTGACAGGATCATGATTCACAAGCACTTTTGATTTTAGTGTTGCTCATATTTTATGTTTTTAACAAGTATATCATAAAAAACTGAAATATTAAAATAGAACAATGATCTAGTGCGAGCCTTCACTAATCTTATAATGCGCGATTGCGCTTGTGTTAAATTATCATTGGTAGAGCTATGTCGTAGAGTCTATAATCCCACCAATGACAATCTCATGTACAATGGTGCATGAGATAACTGTTCTATTAAAATGATACAATTTTTTCGACGGATGAAAAAACAGATAACAAATGAAATCAGAACAAATAAAAAATTAAAAGCATTCGGTACAAGTGGACAAATTTAGGCGACAATGAACTAGATTTCTGGGCCAAAACAAGATACATCATGACTATTTTTTGGTTTTTTTTTTTTTTTTAGAGTTATCTCTAAAATACAGTATTATTTTCTCACAAAGTTACAGAAGACATTTCTCACAAAACTCTAAATCAATCACATGACGCAATAGGAATTCGCGAAATATTCTTAAATTATCACCGTCTTTATTAAAAAAAAAATCCATCTTTATTTTAAAATAGAACTTTAGTCCGTGAAATATTCTTAAACATAGGCTCAACGTGTGTACTTCGGTTCAGCACTTGTCATGATCATACTGACCGAGGGTGCAGTAAATTAAGCTTTAGAGTTGAAAAAAAGGTTCTTGGCTCTGCACAGCTCATCTTTCACGATCTTATCGTCTCAAAAATTAACTTCATGAACGCAACTTTGTAAATTGTAATCAGCATAAATTCTCTTCACATGATCACAACTCATTTCTCACAGATTAATTAAAAATAAATAACGTCCACAAGCATGGCCAAAACTACTACAGTCAACTATCTGTTTTTGTTGCCACTCGCAGTCTTCACTTCACTTACACTCACTATTGCGACGAACGATGAAGCTTACCCCACAACTACACCCGATTGCTCCCTGTCCGATGAGCTCCCGATCAAGCCGGCCCGGCGAGAGGTGTACGGAGGCGGCCGGATATTTGACATCAGCCACCGGATCACGGTTGACTTGCCGTCGTATGACACCGAGGACGGGCGGCTGGGGCAGTTTCTAAAGCTGCCCGTTAGCATGAAGAACGGGTCCTTCTGTAACATTTCGGAGATGAAGTTCACGACGCATACGGGAACTCACGTCGACGCTCCCGGCCACTTCTTTGATCATTACTTTGATGCCGGCTTTGATGTTGATTCTCTTGACCTGGATGTCTTGAACGGTAAGTTCTGTATATCGTCTCGTAACTTTCATCTGTTTCTAATGGAATTTCATAAATTTGTTGCTTGATGCTATTTTACTTTAATTGGTTAGTAATTTGATTCGTGACTATGTTACACAGGTCCTGGACTATTAGTTGATGTTCCACGAGATAAGAATTTAACTGGTATGTGTGTTCTTTAAAACCCATTTTTGCGTTTGTTAATGGAAGTTTAAATTTTTTACACTTCTAAATGATTGTGGGTAACCTCAGCCAGTATGTAGATGCAATTATCAAGTTGATAATTTGTGATGAACTCGCTCTCTCTCTCTCTCTCTCTCTCTCTCTTGCAGCTGAAGTCTTGGAGTCCTTGAATATTCCCAAGGGGGTACGCCGTGTACTTTTCAGAACGCTAAATACAGACAAGTGAGTATATTTACATTAAATTTTTCTTGCCATTACTGCGGATCATCTCGGTATTGCATTGCGTTGCATTGCATTTTGTGACTTGGAATTGAAAGCTGATTTGGTTCTCAATTAATTATATAGGGCAAGATTATCAATCTAAAATGAGTTGCCAGTTTAATAAACTTGTGGGTTCCTCTAATTAGTTTTATTATTGGAAGAGAGTCTAGTTGAGATGGCGTTGCTTGAATGTCCATACTGAACATTCATTAATCAGAATTCAAAGAAATCACAGTATGTGCACTAACTTGTAGTTCATATTTCAGGCAGCTCATGTTCAAAAAGTTTGACACAAGCTATGTGGGATTTAAGGCGGACGGGGCGAAATGGTTGGTTGAAAACACTGATATCAAACTTGTTGGTAAGACAAACAATTTTCTCACTGGTTTAAATTTTCTTTAGTTACATTTAGGTGAATTCTTTAAAATTTACACGAAGCTGAAATGATTCGTTCAAAAACATGTATTGTTGGAATATGCAGGAATTGATTACTTGTCTGTTGCTGCCTTTGATGACATTATTTCAGCTCATCATGAACTTCTAAGAAACAGGGTAAGAAAATCACTTTAAACTTGATGCTTTAAGCTTCATTCATCCAGATGAATGTGATGACAAAAGCTTTGTAATATGATGCAGTGAGATTTAATGGTATGTTTAGGATTGAGGATTTATAGCTTTAAAGTCCACAGCTACTGTGAAATTGAATCATTAGCTGCCAAATAAAAACGGGCATTTTGCAAACATTTCGGTTGTATTTCAAAATTAAGCGGTGTAAACGCAACGGTTACAAACAAAATAGTTTTTGAGTCTACAAAAGGAAAACAAAGTTTTGTATGGTGTTTGTTTTAATTCAATGGGAAAATGTAGGGTGAATTTCTCACGAGTACTCAGCACTAGCTAACACTAGTACTATCTTCTTCAGGAAATCATTCCCGTCGAAGCCCTTAAACTCGACAATGTCCCAGCAGGATTATATTCAATCCATTGCTTACCTCTAAGGATAGTTGGTGCTGAGGGATCACCAGTAAGATGCATCCTCATCAAATGAGAATATATCAGGTTTCCCATGTGAGTTTGTATCTCAGTTGAATTTAAATTATTAATACAACACTTGATGCATATGTATACATATGAAGCTTCTGTTTTCTACAATTCTGCTATGAGTTATATATATCCCCTGTTTCTTATCTTTTTTTGGTCAGTGTGATTGAACTGGAAATAATTTGATGATAACATGCTTCTTGAATCAGTTGAACAAGTGGTAAATAATGTCAACTGAATTTTTTGTTGCAGGAAACAATGAATGAGGCAATGATAAGTAAAGTCAAGACCTTATACTTCTTATTATATGCATCAGAAGAGATATTGCAGTATGCTCATGCATAGCTTAGTTGTGGATAAAAAATATTATGCATTTTTTGACATATGGATTAATTTTCTTGTTGCGGTAAGCTTGGAGACGTTTGGAAATTGGGACTGCTGTACTTTAATATAGCATATGAAAACTGTTTTATGTTTTATGTCTTGTTTGGTATTGGAGCGTCGTGGTTTTTATGTAAAAAAAAGAAAGTTGTAAAATTAGTAAATTAAATATGAATATTTCTTAAAATAAATATCTTTTTGTATATTGTGAGATTCTAGACGTAACGTGAAATTACTTACAATATGCTCAAGTAATCAGTAATGGGCAGTGAGTTGAGCTAGTCTGCACATAAGCTAAAATCTCATGCCTAAACAACTAAAACATGTTAAAACCTTATCTTTGTGATTTACTCTTAACCAAACTTTATAATTGAAATTACCAAAAGTCCATCCACTTTCAGTAATTGATGACTGGACAGAAATAACTTTGAAGTCAAATTATCACAATCCTAAATAAAGCCTTAATTAATTAGTTTCCAATTGTGGTAGCTTTTTTTTTTAAAAAAAAAAAAAGAGAAAGAAAGATAGAAGCACGTGTCTTTTCAATTATTCTATCCTATAAAACTCACACAGTCACAACCGAAATGTACCAGAAATGATATTGCCAATAGCATCACCTCCAACAACTGAAACCAAACATCCAACATGAACAAAAGTTTGTTCACGGTAATGCTATGCTCCAGGGTCTAGTTAACAACTAGCCGGTCTTTAGCTGCCGACGGCGTCCCGGAACGGGGAGAGGTATATGCTAATGGAGGAATGTTTGATGCTAGCCGTAGGGTCACCGAGGACTTGCCTTCCTGGGACTCTTTAAGGATGGGCTAGGCCAGTTCTTATTTCCCCTGGCAAGCATGAAGAATGGCTCTGAATCTGATGTTAATGCTTCTGAAATGAAATCGTCTGTGCACACTGGCATGCACGTCGATGTGCCGAGCCACATGTTCGATAATTATTCTAATGCCGGGTTTAGTGCTGATTCTCTTGACCTTCAAGTATATATTGCTTCTTAATTTCCTGAAAAATCTAATTATAATTGTACTATTACAATTTTTTTCCCCTTTAATTTTAGTTGCATTTTGATAGAATAGAGTCTGCTTCTAACAGCTGAAGTAATGCTGTACAAACATTCCTAAGTGAGTACACCGAGTGCTTTTCAGAACGTTAAATACTGAAAGGTAAACTTTACAAACAACTTTTTGTTGATTTGCTTTAATGATAATTAGAAGTGGTTCTTCTTTCTATGGCATTTAATTAAGCTGCAAATTAGAACTTGTTTCCCTTTCAGTTGGGCAGAAATTATATTAAGGATTTTGTAATTAAAAGCAAAATATTTTATTTTACAGGCGGCTTATGTGGAAAAAGGAATTTGACTCGAGCTATACAGGGTTCACTAAGGAAGGAGCAAATACATTATACTTATTAGTGAGACGCATATTTCCTATTTCTATTATATATTATTAATTAAGAGAAACGCATAAACGACTCAGTAGTTCTGATTTGCTTTTATTAATTAATTTTATCCTTTAATTTTCAATGGAGCGAACTTCAAGTTTGAATCAGATTTTTTTGGGACCCGGAATTGAATAATGGAAAAGCCTTAATTAATTAAAAATATTTATGAAGGTATAAATTTAAAAAGTGTTATATAAAATTTAATATGAATTAATTTTAATAATTATTTAATTATAAATATTTTAATATAATATTTATCGTATTCTCATGTAATATGAATAATAATCTCGTGTAAATATAAAAATAAAAAAAATTGCTGAGGAAAATTGGAAGATTATTGCAGGACACATGCTAACTTTTCCTAAAGGTCTGAGAAGCATGAACTTGCACGAACCCGGAGGCTAAAAAATCACAGCTTCTTCAAGTCCAGGGGCAATACATAGGAGAGTGGATAAATCTGAAATTAAATTTTTAAGCCTTCAGCCCTACCTCTAAATCTCTCAGAGTTTTAAGTATTAAAAAACTTTCGTTTATTCTCTTCCATGTTCAATGGCCGGTGCTGGAAATGGGAATGCGTTGTTGTAAAGGTGAACCACGTCGCGCAACCAAAAGCATTGAAACCCAGCTGATGACAAACAGAATAACAGCTGCATGCATATGCTCTGTAGACTCATATTCGCTCAATCAGTCTCATTACATTAATTCAGCAGCATTTCTTGATATAGATAAGCATTTCCCAAGTAATATTTGAACAAACTATTTATTAAACTAAACTCTAGATGGAGAGGAGTAACATTTCAAAAGTACTCTCTCTTGACCCTTAATGGCTAAGTGATACCATATTGCCATGTTAATGTTGAAAGCAAACAGAAGCAAATTAAAGTAAAATAATAATTTTTATATTTATACGAATGAATTATTGAAATAATATCATGTGAAAGATGACTTCTGGAAGAACATTCACTTAACAAGAAGCCTAAGCTCGATCCGAAATATTAGGCATTTGGGTCGTCAGATTCTTAATATTCTCAATTCTGGACATCTATAAAAGGGGGTCATTGGCAATGACAAACTCACTCACAAATTACAGCAAGTCCTTAAAAGCGTAATAATTAAAATTGTTCCGGCCGGCTGGTTTGCTAAGAAGCTTAAAGATACCAATGGCTCACTTTAAGCTACACTTTCTTGCCCCAATTCTGCTCATGATGATGGTCCTAGCTGCGGAAGCTGCAAGAACTCCACCAGGAATTGCAAAGAACCCAAGCCAAGCAACTTGCAAGGACGTTAGATACAAGCAATGCTACAACTTGGTGCATGTTTGCCCCAAGTTTTGCCCTGATCAATGCACAGTTCATTGCCAGTCTTGCAAGCCTATTTGCTCTGGAGACTCCCCTCCACCAGTCTCTCCAACACCATCATCAACTCCTTCATATCCTCCTCCTACTACTCCAATTCCTTCTCCAAGGCCTCCTACACCTACGCCAATGCCTTCAACTCCATCTCCAACTCTGTCATATCCTCCTCCAACACTTACTACTCCTTCGCCTTCACCTCCTAGTACTCCTCCAACCCCAAAACCTCCCCGTACTATGCCCTCTACGCCTTCAACACCCTCGTCTCCATCTCCAGCACCTTCTACTCCCACTAGGCCTTCGCCATCCACACCATCATATCCAACGCCATCTCCACCTACTTCCACTCCTCCATCATCAGAAACATCACCAGCAACAGCAAGATGCAGAAACTACAACTATCCCGAGTGTTACAATATGGTGCATTTATGCCCCAAGGCTTGCCCTGCTGGATGCGAGGTTGATTGTGTCACTTGCAAGCCTGTCTGCAGTATGTCCCTTAATTATTACTAATATATATTTCAAAGCAAAAAATTATTTAATTAAGAGTTTTATCGTTCAAACTTTCAATGCCATTAACGAGAAATTTTAATTTCATATCATTACAAAATAAAACAATATAAAAACCAGGAATATTTTAAAATGAAATTCGTAAATTATTGTCTTTAAATTAAATATTTGACATGGAATTTTACAATCACAATTCTATTATCTATATTCTCAGGGCATTTATTTGTAATTATTGTTCTTTAGCTTAATTTTGAAAGCAAAATAACTAATAAAGTGTTTTTTTTTTTTAAACTAAGGAAACAAGTGTTTGATAAAATTATATACTGTAGAAAACAAGTGCTAACTTCTTAGTTTGTCCCAGAAAACAAAAAAATCATAGTTTATGACTACATTTCGTAGTTGTTGCGCCTTTTCTTAAAAGAATAATAAATTACCTCAATTCCATGTGTGATTATTTCTAAAAACGCTATGATTATCTTCTTATGTTTAATCTTTGTAGGGTGTGACAGGCCAGGAGCTGTGTGTCAAGACCCCCGTTTTATTGGTGGCAATGGCATAACATTTTACTTCCATGGCAAGAAAGACACAGACTTTTGCCTTGTCTCTGACTCCAAATTACACATCAATGCCCACTTCATTGGCAGGAGAAACGAGAATATGAAGAGAGACTTCACTTGGGTCCAATCCGTTGCAGTTCTCTTTGAAAAGCACCAGCTCTTCATTGGAGCCCTTAAAACCTCAACATGGGACGATTCTGTCGATCGCCTCGCCCTCAGCTTCGACGGAGTACCAGTTACCCTCCGGGAGACCGAGGGCTCTAAGTGGGAATCCACCAATGTGTCCATCACTAGAGCCGTCGACTCCAACAATGTCATAGTGGAAGTTGAAGGAAAGTTCAAGATCACAGCCAAGGTTGTGCCTATTACTGAAGAAGACTCAAGAATTCACAATTACGGTATCACTAAAGAGGATTGCTTTGCTCATCTTGATCTTGGGTTCAAGTTTTACTCATTGAGTGATGATGTGACTGGTGTCTTGGGACAAACTTATAGACCTGACTATGTTGCAGAAGTTAACGTGGGTGCCAAAATGCCTGTAATGGGTGGTGAAAAAGACTTTGCCACTTCAAGTCTTTTTGCTGCTGATTGTGCTGTTGCTCGTTTCTCTGGAAAAAATGGTGAGGACTCGGTGAATGTTTTGGAGTTGCCAAGCCTGAGCTGCGCTAGTGGGATTGATGGGAAAGGAGTTGTGTGCAAGAGATAGACATGATGTTAATATTGTTCAATTAAATTACTTAGAATGATGAAAATCAATATTAAAACTGTGAAAGAATAAGATTGTAAGCAAAATGAGTCAAAACAAAAAGACATACATTGCTACATTTTTTTTATTTATCTTTTAATTATGAAGTGAATTACGGAGTATTATATTACCTTAATTTCAAAGAAAAAATTAATGAGATAATCACAAATTTGGGATACAAAGTTTGTATCTAAGTAATGTGTAACACCCCACACCCACTCCGAAAGATGAAACTATCTGTAAATCACATATCACATATATACTTAAAAATCTTTTAATAATTATAAAAATTCAAGCCTCAAATATAGTATTAAACTACAGTGAAAGAATTTTAAATTTTTACCAAACCATCTATAATCCTTAATCATTATAGTTTATTATTATTCAACTTTCAGAAATCATGATTGATTTGTATTATACGATAGGTAAAATGAAAGACTCTTTTCTGGTGTAAGACTTAGTCAATTTTAATATACCAAAATGCAAACATACTTACATATAATGCAAACAGATAATATGATATGGTCTTTTGAAAGCATTGTAAAACAAATTTATAAAAATCTTTTTTTATCACTTCCAAACTTTCACATTTTCTTCCAACGAAATAAAAATCTTACAATGTGGTACTTTGTGCCGTGCGTGACACTTTGCGCCATGGCTATTTTGCAGCACTTTGGCCATCAACAGGTGGACCCTACATAGCTTTAGGAGATGGTCCTATGTAAATTCTTATAAAATAGAATTTCATTTACTAAAATCTACTTCCTCATTCATAGAATACTTAATGCATTTTCATGCTTATACCAATGAATTATCACACACACATATGCCCTTGTATATAATCACACTTATCACATAACAACATATCACATAAATACATGGGCAAGAACATATAAATCTATATCCATATTAAAAATAAGTTTTTCAAACATATCAAACATATACATATTGTTTATTATAATTCGTTTAAAAGTTTAGTAACATTCACACTAATGTTTTTGTTGAGTCTCATGCATAAAACTTTATAGATTATTAAATTAGACATTTTTATTTTTCTAAACATATGTCTATTTTTCAATAACTCATTGTATATCAATTGTAATGATTTTTCAAAGTTGGAACACTGGTGCTTGAATTTCTGATTTTCAGTAAAAATTCTCACTTCTATAATTTATTTCGTAAACCAAATGGACTTTGGAAATTTTGGGAACTTTTATTGTTGTATGTACATATATGTAGTTATTGTACATTTAAATTCGTAATTTTTGGCTTTATATAAAAATAATTAAATATTATAGAGTTGGACTGTTGCAATCCTTGAAATTGTTTTCCAGAATTATGAGGGCTAAAATTAAAGCGAGTTTGAGTTATGTTTTCATCAATAATTATATTATAAATTTTAATTTTGATTCTCTACTGCCTCCTTTGATCATCAAAACTTAAAACTTGTATAACTAAAGTTATGAATTTTTGAATCAGTAGTCCTTTGTTTATATCGTCACTAGACATTTTTTATGTTTTTGTGGGGGTGCCCCAGAAAAAAAAAATTTTGTGATTCTTGTTAAGACTTAAAGCGAACAATATCTTGCCAGGTCTAGGTAGGGTCATGACAGATGGTAAACAAGTGGCTCTGAGTGTCTTCTTGAATGATGGTGAGGCAAACCTCAGTGAGAATGTTGAGTCCCTAACAGGGAGTGTATGTAGCATCCTATATCTCACATTGACAAAGCACGGGAGAGATATTGGGTATATAAGAAGTAATATACACCTTAATTGGCAAGACATATTTTTGGATGTATGGGTGCCTCAAAAACAAAACCGTGTGAGCTTTGTTAAGGTCCAAAACGGACAATATCTTACCAAGTTTGGATTAGGTCATAACGTAATACAATACTAATATATAATATGTGAGTGATGCATGTAATGGCCAATGGCCCTTTTTATAAATATCCAAAATGAGAAATACGATGGGCTGTGTGCTTAATATTTCGAATCAAGGCTTCTTGTGAAGTGAATGTTCTTTGAGAAGTCATCTTTCACATGGCACTGCATTGTTATGTTACTTTCAAGATGAACAAGGCAATATGCCAATATGGCATATCTTAAGAAACACTTATTACAAAATGCTTTTCTCCATCTAAAATAAAAAAGTTGTTCTCATTATTTAGAAAACAGAATAATCAGAATGAACAATATTATCAATCTAAAGTAAACAGAAGTTAAGCAGCTTTCAAGTTTTAATGTCCAATATACCAAGCATTATTAGCAAAAGATTTGCTTGTGAGGAATATTTTCTAAGAGCTCTTTTCTTCTTCCACTACGAGACGAGTTCCACTTCACAGCAATGCATTCACATTTGCAACACCGGCCAGTATAGAAATGTAGCCTCAGGAGACTCTCATATTTTATTAAAGTTGAGGATGTGTTTATAACATTTGTATTAGTGAAAAAATAATTTATAATATCGTGAAATTAAAATATGGAATTTTCGAGCCAGAAGCTAACTTAATTATAACTTGAATCTATTGTATATTATACGAATTTAAAAAATTATCTAATAATTTTGATAAATTATTAAAAATATAATATATTTTTTTAAATGAAAATTATATTAACATAACTTTTAAACTATAACAATCATTATTTACTAAATATTTTAGTAACCTCAATTTCAAACGAACTATAATTTAGGCAGCGGAAAACCTAATAAATAAATAAATATAAATAAAAAAAGTGAAAACGACACCGTTTTCAATATGGTCTTAACTTACTCCAAAACGCACCGTTTAATATTCCGACTGACCCCACAACAAAAACCCCCGATTTTGGGTTTAAAGAACTAACACAATCCGATAAAAACCTTACTCCCTCGGTGTACCCAATCGGCATTCGCGAAGCAACGAGAGCGAACGACAATGGATGGCGTGTCGTACCAGCGATTTCCGAAGGTCAAAATCCGCGAACTCAAAGACGACTACGCCAAATTCGAGCTCCGAGACACCGACGCCTCCATGGCCAACGCGCTTCGGCGCGTGATGATCGCCGAGGTCCCCACCATCGCCATCGACCTCGTCGAAATCGAGGTCAACTCCTCCGTCCTCAACGACGAGTTCATCGCTCACCGCCTCGGCCTCATTCCCCTCATAAGCGAACGCGCCATGAGCATGCGCTTCTCACGTGACTGCGACGCCTGTGATGGTGACGGCCAGTGCGAGTTTTGCTCCGTCGAGTTCCACTTGAGAGCCAAGTGCCACTCCGACCAGACCTTGGATGTCACCAGTAAGGATTTGTACAGTTCCGATCATTCGGTTGTTCCCGTCGATTTCGTTGATCCTGCTGGCTACGATTCCACAGATCAGCAAAGGTTAATTTTTTTCTTTTTATAAGTAATTTTAACTATATAGTTTATAGTTTAGACTAAGAACGTTTTCTTTTTTACAATTTAATTTTTTTTGTGGTAATGTAATACTTTTCCCTAAGTTATCGAATTTACTCGTGTGACGTGATTTTTTTTAATAGTTTTGGTGGTTTCATCTTATTCTTAGAACTAGGTTCTTCGAAGTATTATAAAATTCACATGGGGTTACTAGCTCTAAAATTTGAGAGTGAAAATGTTATCTTTAGGATTCTTTCTTATGAGTTTGTTACTTTGAGAGTGAAAACTGGTGCTTTTACTGTGTGATTTGAGTTGGGGGTACACAACTATACCTGGCCAGTTCTTTTTTATTTTATTTTTTAATTTTTTTGGGGGTTTTGAGATGGAAGCATTTTTGCTTTGTTCACGTTTGTTGTAATTAGTGTTGATAGAATTGCTGATATCTGTGTCATAGTTCCTTAAATCTGTTCACCATTGCTTGATACTGCATTGCAACTACATTGGGTGTTTTCGGTTCTCTGCTTTCTCATTCGGCCTGCATAATATAGATTTGAAGTTCTAGATTCTTGCTTGTGTCGTAGAGGCTGCTTGTTTATTTTGTGATCTTGCTAATATAGGGCATTGGCATTTTGTTATATTAGCCTTCTCCATTAGTTTTGTTTTTGTGTTTATACTTTCATTTTTTCCTGTTGAGATACTACTGCCACTAGTTTAGGGTTTAGGATTTTTTTTATTGGTGTACTGTGTGGCAAAAGTATTAACACATCCAAATCTTGATGACTATTTCACATTTTGTTGGCATTAAACTTATGAGTATATTATTCCCTATATTCCTTTCTTCTTTCTCTTAATTATTCCTTTTCCCTGCTGCAACTCATTTTGCTGCCTCTGCCAGGAATGTTAGTTTGTGGATGAAAAGGAAATAATTTTTTTGTTATGGTTCATGTTATAAGTAACATAGTTTGAATTGGAATTGGATTCTTTGGTGCTTAGGGGGATTATCATTGTAAAGTTGCGTCGTGGGCAAGAATTGAGGCTGAGAGCAATAGCCAGGAAGGGGATTGGCAAAGATCACGCAAAATGGTCACCGGCTGCAACTGTTACATTTATGTATGAACCAGAGATCCACATCAATGAAGATTTGATGGAATCTCTTTCACTTGAGGAAAAACAAAGCTGGGTTGAAAGTAGCCCTACCAAAGTGTTTGACATTGATCCTAATACTGGGCAGGTTGGTTTGTAAATATATATTATATACAAATATATAGTTTCTTGTCAATCTTATTTATGTAGAAGGCTAGTAGCTCTTATCATTCATTTCACTTGCTTGGGAAACATGCCTGCTGTTGTTGTAAAATGTTCAGTTTTTATGTGCTAAATAAGGTAATTGTTTGAGAGGGTCTTCCCATGAGAGATGCAATATTTAGCATTGTGCTTGTCATTCCACATGGAGTTTAAGTCGATTGCCATTTTGCAGTGAGTTGAGGATGCATGTGAAAACTAGCTTTACCTTTAGTTGGGACTATTTTATGAATAACTGTTCATTTTAACTGTTGATAAAATGGAGGAAAATTCAAAATCAGGGAAGATACTTAGATTGTTTTGAGTGGCTTTACACAGATGAGTATGAAGGATTTAGACACACACGTTAGAGACCTTGTAGTCTTTTAGTGTTGTCACTAAAGCTGCATAGGACAGCACTTTTCTGGATTCTTATCCATAGAATTAGAGTATCAATTTAATTTTCTGTCAGTCTTCTTGAGTTTTTTTTTTTTTTTAATCCTAAAATAAGATTTTCAAACGGAAATATTTCCCTGGTAACTTTCGGCTGTTGTTTTTCCTCAGACTTTTCTTATGTAACCCTCATTTTTATAGCCGATTTAATATTCCAATGTGTCTTGGTTTGGGAATTCGGTGGAAAAAGTTCTTTCAAGTTTAAAAGCCTCAAAGTGAATATCTTGTAGCTCTGCATTTTGGATGTGTTAAGTTTTCTCTTTTCTTCATGTTCTATAGCATAAAATGATATAATAATAGTTCTCTCTTATTGTTATCCACACCATGCTGGTATATGATGCATATTAATATAGTAATCCAGAATAGACTAAGAATTTTCATGGAGGTATTTGCAGGGTCAGACATTTGTGGGTGTTTCAAAGAGAGGGTGAGGGAAACAGGGAGGAAGGGGAAGAGAGAATACTAGCAGTAGTTAATAGTTCAGATGAGATCATTTCTTTTGATGCCTTCACTTAAAATATATGGCCTTTTAACAACATATGATATTTTCTTTTATTTAATAGGTTTTTGTGGCCGATGCTGAGGCATACACTTATGATGATGAAGTGATAAAGAAAGCCGAAGCTATGGGGAAACCAGGACTTGTGGAGATCTATGCCAAAGAAGATAGTTTTATATTCACTGTTGAATCTACTGGTGCAATTAAAGCTTCTCAGCTGGTACTGAATGCCATAGAAGTCCTGAAACAAAAGCTGGATGCAGTTCGCCTCTCTGAGGACACAGTAGAAGCTGATGATCAGTTTGGTGAACTTGGAGCTCATATGCGAGGAGGGTGATTTGTTAGTAACAGGACTCTGATAACTTGTATGTTGAAGGATCTAGTAAATTAAATGACTTCATAACTAACCAAATGTTTTAACTATTGTTATGGATGAATCTGTTTTCTGCTATGTTCTAAAGACAGTTAACATTATTATCTTGGTTGGACTTCACGTCAAAGGTTACCCAACTTCCCTAATGAGTGAGTAAGCAGTGTGCTAAATTATGCCATACGGTGGTGCTTATTTGGAACTATTAATGCTCTTGTAGTTTCTGTTGTTTGGACTGTTTACCTGTGCGTATATTTTGGTATCATTGCATCTCGGTCTAATGAACTATTATATTGTAACAAAACCCTGCCTGTTTTCCCTGAAAATATTACCACATCGCCCTAGGTTTATGGAAGTTTATGCTCACAATTTATCCTCACATTTCACATTATATTACGAACATGATATTGTACGGGTACTAGCCTAGCCTGCTATTAGGCAAAGACATTAAGTAGTTTCCACTCTTGACTCATCCCTGTTGCTTACGCCAAGTTCATTCAGATGCATGACAATTTAATGATAAATGTTTGAGTCAAGCTGTAAAGGTACAAATGTGTTTTCGATTTTTTCTCGTTCATGTAAATGATTGGGATGTTTCATGGAGCTAGTTTCTTAACTTTTCGATGTCTCAGGCTAATAGCAGAATCTTTTTAGCCTTGATATAAAGAAGTTTGTGCTGAAACGTATCCGTCTTTGGGAATATTTACGAACATTATTTTATTGTCCGCTTTTTCTTACCCTGTATTGGGAGCTTCGATTGATTGTATTCAGAATTCTTTAAGAGGTTTAATGGCCTCACAAAGGGTTTGATATTTGGGCAATCACTTCATATTTATGTGACATGGTTTGTTAAAGAACATGAAATTATGACCTCCGAAATGAACGATCCATTTAGTCTCTTCTAGGATGATTTTATACTTAATAAAATTAAAATTGGAATTTCTAAGAGACAGATCCAAATGAAAAAAAGCGATAAATTTCACTTAGACTTACGGAGTTTTGTATAGAATAAAAAATAATTCAATTTATACCATTATTATGATATTCCATATTCCAATCCGTTAGGATACCGGAAAAATAAACGTCGTGATTTGATCTATTCGCTAAGATAAAGACATAAGAATCAAAAATCAGACACAATATAATCAGGTGGGAGTAGATAAGAGTGGCCATTCGCTCGGAGTTTTAGGCTTAATACCAATATTTTAGCAACAAATCAGGCTTGCATTTTTATCCGATATGGGAAGTTGCATCTGTTGATGAATGGTTATACAATGGCGGTCCTTATGAGTTAATTGTTCTAGACTTCTTACTTGGTGTAGCTTGTTACATGGGTCGTGAGTGGGAACTTGGTCAACTATTTAATCAAATGATATTAAGCGTTTTTCCCATCTTTTCTTGAGAAACAAGTGGGCTATTTCTTTGCAAAATTGTGCTCAATTTCATATGTGGCAATTCTCCCAAGATCTCTTCGTTAGTTGGGGAAGTTCTATAAAAGCAACAGAAAAAGCGATGATTATTTAGGTCGTGTTATAAATGTCCTGACTAAACTTATTGATAGTCAAGGTAAAATTTCAACTTCTGAATCTAGATTAATTAAATCTCCAGAGCTCTGAAATTAACGATCTATTTAGTCTCTTCTAAAAGAGATTGGCTTCCCATTAATTGCAATGCTTCTAGAAATTGCTTTTATTGTTACTGCAATTATTTTTGGTTCAATTATTAGAGCTTTCATGAAGCACACCAAATCATTCATACAACATGACATAATTGCCTTCGACTGTACAGGCATTTTGGCAGTAATTTCAATCACTATCTTCTCTTCTCTTGTGGCTCATGAAATTTGATCTTATGGTATCTTCAATTGGGGTACTAGATATATTCAAGTCACGGGTTTCATCAAGCTTTGTGGCGAAAATGGTGGTCCAAGCAGCTTTAATTCTTGCTGCAAGCCATGGCAAAAATCCGAACCACTTGGTAGAATATGAACAATCAATCTCGTCCCGCCATGAAGTTAATGGATAGACTAATAGATAGGAAAAATAGATAAGTCTTATATTGATTAAGGCTATAAACTATGACAAAATAGATTGAGGCTATGGCAAACTCAGAAGAATTTTATGTTAGAAAAAGAAAAAGAAGTGAAAGACTTATGAGTTGTGTATGACTCATTGTCGTCTACACATGCTAATGACTTAATTAGCAACATTGCTGAAATTCTACAGCAATTAAAATTTTACACTATTTAGTTTAATCAATAGTTTCAATATTATTTATGAGATGTTACATAATTGTAACACGTGAGAAATGTTTGTTTCATCGTGGGCAATCTGCATCCACGTATGCTTATTATTTGTCAAATCTTTTAACTTAGTTTCATTCATGTAATCAAATCTATTATTTGAGTTTATATTACAGTATTATGATATTGTAATTACAAACCTATTACGTGTGAATACTTATATATCATATAAGTCGGAGACTCAAATCCATTGACTCTAACACGGGACAAGTCTTTACCATCCGGGCCATTTTCACGGGTGCCAAAGTGGGTCTAATCTTGAATAAGGTTTAGCAAAAAGATGGGTTTTGTATTTAACAAAAGAGCGCCATAGAGGCCATAGTAGAAGATTTTATTGTTTAAGAAACCTGTTTGATAATGAATTAGTTGATTGGGGAAAGGATGGGTCACTCTCTCTTGTCCCTCAATCCTGAAAAAAGATACCCAAATCTTTGTCTGGGAAGCAGACATGCTTGCAGGTTGGCAGCCAAGTTTCACAGTTTTGGGACGTGGCAAGCCCAAGCTGACCCTGGAAAACATCAAATAAACCTTTTGTCCTTTTCTCTCTGACTATTGGAAAGGGACCCCTTGAGTCTTGATGAGGCCTCAAAACCAAACCCATTCATGCCATTGGCATTAATATTTTACCACATTATTAATGCTAAATAGAGTAAAAATTGAGTGCAAATACAGATGCCCATCTACCCCCTTCAGTTAACCCATTTAAAGACCTACTCAGTCACCCACCCAATTCTCTGTTGCTACCATTATTGTTTGATCTTATTGAAGGTTTATTTATTGAGGTCCCACTTGTGAGATTTTCTTGTGTAAATTTTTTAATGAACTTCCATAATTTCCAGGACATTGAAGCATTGATTAGGTGAAATAGCCTCAGCTTTGATTTCAGTTCATTTATGATGCCATCCGAGCATCTTTAGTAATTGGACAACCTTTAGTTCAAATGCTATTGAGGAATAAAACTTAGGCGGCCTTGACCAAAACTTTCTTTTTTTTTTCCTTTTCTTTTCGGTTGTTGAACATTAATTTTACAATCAAGTTCTACTAAAATCACTTAAATATTTTTCAAGGTTTAATTATTATTATCTACGACTACCCGATTTATTTTTAGAATCCGCAAAAGACACTTGAAATCATACCCTCAATATTGTTGAAGGCTTGTTTGTGTTAGGCACATGGGCACACATTACTTGTTATGCTCCCAAAATTGAGTTGAAGCCCAACAATAGCGAGCAGTCTCTAAACTTAATAGTGTGATAGCCATTTCGACCACATATCACCATATCTTCAATTCAGTGAGCTAAAAAATACCTATTATTATCATCATTATTAGTTTGATCGCCATGGCTCTGGCAGGCTATACGCTTTTATTATATGGTTTTTGGTAGTGGCATTACATGAGATTGTGACTACTTTGAATGATTTCTGAAACCTGTAACACATTGGATGCTCGCTGAGTTGTATCAAACATTTACTCTTTTAACAGTGGCATGAAAGGACTCAGCGCAGACACAGTTATATGATTCACGTAATAGACATGGAATGCAAGAGGCAAGTGTTGACAGAAGTTGGGGGACCCTGAATTTTCTGATTTTCTTGGGGGCCGGGGTCAGGCGGCCACAGCCACAAAGGCATTGGTGGCTTGCTCTGCATAGGTCTCAGTAGCTAACCCTCTCTGGTCTGGTCCCTGGGACCATATTTGTTTTTTATTTTTATTTTTATTTTTTTGACAACTTCTTCAGACTTTGAAGCACTTATCTAATAGCATTTTTGCTCAGTTACGTTGTAGGCTGTAGCCTTTGACAATTTCTCTCTAGGTAAAAGGAGAGATTTCTGTCAAGCAGACCATTTTTTTCATGTGGTGAGTGGCTAGATATTGAAGTATTTATATGGGTATATCTAATAGACTTCAAACGTCGACACATTGGATTTGTAATCTATCGAAATCAAACACATTAAAAACCTGAAACATTAATCTTGAAAGTTTGTAGTTTATGATAATCTTTAGAACCAAACACATCAAACTTGTAAGAGGATACAATTGAAAATAAACTTGTAACCTTAAATGTTTAGATTTGAAACCTGTATCAATATTCTTTGACGTTCACAACAAATAGGGTTTGAGCTTGGTTGGTGGTAGAGAAATCATTAGATTCAAAACTTCAAGTGTTGGCCTTGATAGTTTTTAATTTTCCTTAGATTTGAAACTTGACACATTATTATACTTGTCACATGTTAAAACATCAGATGTGCAACTTATAATGTAAAATTTGAAGCCTGTAAATACCCTTTGTGATTAACAACAATGGGTTTGAGATTGGTTAGTAATCCCATGCATATGGTATGTGATCAGATCTTGACCAAAATCTGGCTCTTTCAAAGTGAATTACATCATCTTTAGATCTCTAGCCACTGTCATATTACTACTGTGTGATTTTTAGCTCTATCTTTCAAGTCAAATCCAGAAGCCTACATAACATAGGACCTATGGGCAGGAACCCAGCTGAACTGTTTCTTTAATCAGAACCCATTAAAGGAAAATTAGAGAGCTTAATTCCATTATAAAGACACAAATATGCCTATATGGCTATATACGAGTAACATACAATGCCATCTCCCATGCTTATATCACAATTTTGCAGTAATATTGGTATCAAATTTCTAAAATTATAAACGAAACAAATGCTTCCCATGCTAGATGTTATATGAGGTGGAAACATTATTGAAAATTGGGATCATAACATTAACATTTTTGGTGATTTTTCTTTTTTTTTTTTTTTTAATTTTCAGTCAAAAGAACCATTGATTGGATATGCCCATTGCTCAAGTGCTAAAGATGGCAGAAGCCATAAAAGTAAACATTGTATGTTTAACTAGTGAGAGTCCTATGAATGTTGTCACCATTTTCTCAAAATAAAACAAAAACTTAGCTGCAGGCAGGCTACAGAGAGTATAGAAAGAGCCCCACCACACCACCTCATTTGGTCCTCTCTTCTTTTGTTTTTGTCTTTAAAACTTTACAGCTGGGAAGCAAGAAAAAGAGCAGAAGAAATTACAGAGAGACTTTTTTCCTTTTTTTCTTTAGGGGGGGGAGGGGATGGTGAGGTCCAAATTCCTGTAATTTAATATTGGAAAAAATGAAAAGACCAGGTCAAAAAGAAAGTGTTTTTTTAGATCAACAAGCAAAGGCCAAAGCCTCAAGCCGTGATCATATTATTCTACAATTATTGGTGTGGGGACAGACTAAAATTAAGACCCATTCAATTTTTTTTTTAATCTTTTTGGCCTTTTGGCCCTTGGGAGCAAGCTGTTTCCCTTTGAAAAAACAAATGCAAAATCTCTCTCTCTCATGAATCATCATCATTCATTATGAGCATTATAACTTATAAGCATGCATCTGCTTACCAACTCTGAAAACACCTCTCACAATATCAAAGATTTTGTCTCCCAAATTCAAATTCCACTTTTTCTTGTTTAGCTTTTGTAGGTTGAGTGATTGCCCAGCAAACTCCAGCCATTAGCCAACTACAAATTTCTCACTCTCCTAACTAAGTGCAATTTTCTATTGTTTGATTGTTTGCCATTTCTTATAATTGGTGTTTTTAATACTTACTGTTTTATTTCTTTTATCTTCTACCTATCCACAACAAATCTTTATTTAGTGCCGAATAATGTGTATTTAAAGGTAGGAGGTGCATAAAGCTCAATCAAATTTTTAACTCCTATTTCAGTATTTATATTCGGATGGCTATCCAAATAAAGCTATTGGAAAATGTTAAAGTGGAATTTGAATTTGAGAGATAAAATTTGCTTGAAACAAAGTTTGGAATAAAGTAAAAATTTGAATTGCAAATAAAACTACTTAAAAATTACTTGATAGAGCCACTACATAAATCTCAAATATATACATGAAGAATCAAAACTCCCTCAATGTTTGCTTTGCTTATTCAGTTAATAATGAATATAGAGGCTTGAATTATATCTAATTGGACTTTGTAATCAAAGACTCCTTCTTATTTTATCATTACAAATTTAGTTGGAGCGTGTATTTTTGAAGGCACTCCAGTGCTCTTGTCAGTGTTTGTTTGAATTTTTGATAAATCTAAAATTGGTTTTTCTCTTAGAAGTTAGAAATAGCCAAGATACTTTCTTAATCCTTTTGGCCTCTTTTTGTAGACCGAAAAGTGCAGACTTGGCAAGAGATTTAATTTTAGATCTAAATTTCTACCGTCTATTCTCTTGTTTCATTTTTAGCCGTTGGATTCGTAACTATTTTTTTTCTTTATTTGAGTTTTTGACACGTGATTCCCTTAATAATTACATACCGCTTATTATTTTATCTGGACTAGAGCAGCAACCGTTTCTGAACCTTATATAAGTTATCAGTGATCCTTAACATTAATATCTAAATCCGAAGTAATGTTATTTATTTTGATATATAGTTTGTATGATTCTCTGGACACATGGTGTGATGTAAATGGCTATATACTTTGGCACTTGCGGTACAATTGCATCGTTCTTTGGTCAAAACCCTCAGGGCGTATAAACACTGGAAAATAATGGAGTTGCTTTGAGCATGCATTATTGTAGGGCAATTATTTCTCCAATAAAGGTAGCAATAGAGCATGCACTGTGAAGATTCAACGACTTGAAATAATAATAATAATAACATAAATGTACAACACGTGAAAAAAGCATGAAAAATACTACAGCCAAAAATGGGAAAAAAAAATATCGAAAGAGGGGAGGCATGCTTTATTATTATAATTAAGAATCTGCTAAGGATTTTAGTGAAAAAAAAAAAAGGGAAAAAAGTATGGGCTATTGGCATACGTACTTAAACTTTTACATTGCAAAGGCAAATGGGGTAGCACCCCCCATTCACTGCTTTAGATTAAAAAGATTAAAGGGTTGTTAATCCGAGTTATCTAATCCGAATAGTTTTCGTAGAAGGAGATATTTGACCAATTTAGTTATGTATAAAGCTAGTAGAAACATTCCAATTGTTAAAGTTTGGGTAAGACAGCAATTGAGAGACTTCTTTTGGGTGTCGTGCATCTTCTGCTGCTGCTGCTGCTACTGTGGTACATAATAAGAGAGTACAAGTGAATGAAGGCCCGTATGCATGTGAGCGACGGAGATATTTGATCAAATTGATGGTGAAAGTCTTTTCTCCCGTACAGTCAGTATTAAATCATCAATAGAATGATGGTGTTTATTCAATAGGAAAAAGATTAAAACAAAAAAAAAAACACTTCCAAGTTTAAATCCTCTCTTTTCAAACCTCTTGACTTCTGATCAATTACTAATAAATTATACAACTTATCACTTCCCCATCAGTAAAAAAACCCTTCAAATTTTCAAACCCAAGACTACAAAGAACAAGTCGTGGAATGTAGATGAAACATGGCCCTACCCTACACAAATCCATGCAACTGCATTCAGCTGCTTTTGTCCACACTGCTGGTCAGGCGAGTGAAATAGAAAATCCAAATGTAGGGCCAAAAGAAAGAGCCAATCGGCTAAAGGTTGGAAAATCTAAGAGCAATAGATAGTGTTTGTTTTGTTGGGATTTAGGTTAATAAATAATATATTGAGATAAGATAATCACTTAATTACAACTAACAATTTACAGTGACCCGCAACAAAGGGGACTGAAGCTAACCTAAGCTAGCAAGTGTAGGCTCCTCCAACGAGGTCAAAGCTCTTCATTATCTTTCTTCTCTTCCCCAATCAAATAAATGAAATAATATTACCAAACCCCATAAAGCCATAAGACCAACTGGCCGACAAAATGTTTCTCTCTTCACATGCAAACAAAACCCTCTCACAAATTTTTAATTAATTTCATGGCTCATTCCAGCTCTAGCATTAGGGTAATAACTAATGAGAAGTGACCAATCCATTTATAAGATATCTTACTATTATAAATAAACCAAAATTGAATTTTTTATTATAATTTTTTATATATATAATAAAATATGTCTATGCTCTTAAAGATGATACTTGTAGAAGTAAATAAAAGATGCCTGCATACATTCTTTTGTCCCCCTTAATCTTCTTGTAAATGCCACCAATCCCCACAAACTATTCTGTTTTCGCCCTCATGTGGGGGCTTTATTGGAAATATTTGTGCAGATTGAAGACAATTTAACTCAGAACCAAAAGAGTCCTTGACAAAGAAAGAAAAAAGAGATTAATTCAACTTGGACTGCCCACAATGACCCTATTGAGATTGAGCGATGGCATTGGCAAAGTCATTTGTGGGTCTTGGACTCTACCCTTTTTGAAGGGAGGCTCTGGTGATGATGGTGATGATGGTGATGATAAGACTGATGATGATGCCACTGACCATGAATCGTTTGAGCTTTCATCACAGCCAAACACCGTAGCATCAATCACGCCGCCAGGGCTTTCAGGGATTGCTTCAAACTTGCGCTTGTGAGGATTATTATTGGCATTGGTTTTCGCATTAGCCAGCTCAAGGATCAACTTGTAACAGTCACTTACTTTTTCCTGTTATAATTAGAATTAAACAACGTCACATTATTACTTTATGCAAATAATTGTGTATATTAATGACAATGATGAACTTAATTAATTAGATCTGAGATAATATGATCAATCTAATTACCTTGCTTATTTTAAGCACACCCAGAAGCTGGTTTTGGTAATCAATGGGATGCAAAGGCTCAACTTGGTCTATAATGTGAATCATTGTGGCAGTGGCCAATACCGAAGGAAGGTAACTGACAGATCTTGAATCTAATAAGAAAAACCGAAAGAAACAAATCATCATCAAAACAAAAAAAACTTTAAAAAAAATGATTACCAGCTAGCTCTAATGAAACAAAACAAAACGGTATCTTTTTTATTATTTATCAATATCTTTCTTACCAGAGACCAAGGTGAGAAGCAGACGCTGACATCTCCTGAGAAATTCCCAGTGAAGAGATGTCTTCAATCCAAGCCTTCTTATGATGTGATCTAGAAATGAAATTGGAGTCACTGGATGCATCTTCCATTCAAGTGTTGAAAGCACCAAAAGCTCCATTCTTTGTATGGCTTTGGTCTCAAAAACATATTTTGCCCCCTCAACCTGAAGACAAAAACATATCTGGAGTGTTAGAATGATTAACGGAACACAAAAGGTACAAAAATATGAATGTAATAAGGTTCTGTTTTAACATACTTGGAGGTCTAAGATAAGAGGCACATGGGTTTCTTCAATTTTAGCTGCCAAAGAGAGACAAGTGACAGCCAAAAGCTGAATCATCCAAGGCTTATCTCTTTGAAAATGGAAGCTACGGAGGAACCTATCAAGATAGTTAATAGCAAGTATTGCAGTAAGAGCAGAAAACCCATAATGAGCATTAACTTTAAGCACCCACTCAACAGCCTCACTTCTAGCAACAACAAGAATATCAGAATCTTTATAATTGGTTTGTGTTTCTTGCTTTAAAAGCTGTTGCTGTTCTTTGGAGAAGAGGGACAAGAGCTCTTCATCTTCCCAGAACAAGTCTTGTTCTAACAAAAGAAGTGAAAACAAACATGCTGGGTTTTTGTTTTGGCCACATCCATCATCTTCTTGGTCAATAACCTCATCTTCTAACTCTTCTTCTTCACAGTAGAGTGCATCAAGCAGGAATGTAGAAGGGTTTTGTTCATCTTCAAATGCCATCATCATCTTCTTATTCTTCTTCTTCTTCTTCAATGAAGAAAGAATTATAGTTTTGGTTTCAATGCCGCATTATACAAAAGAAAAGCTCATATTCTCATTTCTCTTTCTCTTTTCTCTTTCTTCGTGTGAGTGTGCAGGGCTTTGGAAGAAGAGAAGGAGAAATGAGAAGAGAGAAAAAGGAGGAGATTGATTTTTATCAGAGTGAGGAGGATTCACGCCTGCACTTTTGTTTGTGTGTAATTTATTTATATATATTTTTTGTGGGGGGTTTTGAAAAGAAAGAAAAATCTTTATGCTTTCGGTGAGTTGTGTTCCGTTGGCGGGCAGAAAATTGTATCTGGCACACACACCAAGCCGAATCCCATGAAAACAACCACCCTTAAAAATAAATTTTACCACGGCCGTATAGAATGAGATAATAATAAGAGAAGAAAAATTAGGTAGCAGGGAGATAATTGGAAATCACATGATTTTTTTTTTAATAATTGAACTAGTAAATGATGTTGTTCATTTTATGTGTGGACCGTATAATTAATTCATATAATTTATCGTTATTTATAATATGTGATAAAATTATGTCACGTGTATAATTCTTCGATAAATCCAAATGATCGATTTACAAGATATTTTTATGTTTTGTTTTGTCGAACAATTGAGGTTTCTTCAATTTTATTGAGAAATGATAAATTTGAATTCGATAAGTCCAAATGATCGATTTATAAGATATTTTTATATTTTATTTTACCAAATAATCGAGGTTTCTTCAATTTTATTGAGAGATAATAAATTCATTCGAATTTATCGTTCATTTCAAGAATGACATAATTTTTCTTAACTCTAATGAACTAATTCATATCTCTACTCATGTGACTAATGTTCAAAACCCACATTATTTATTTTCATTCAAATAGATTTTATAAATTGAACTAATTAACACAAAAAAGAATGATATAATTTTAAATGTATGAAAATTATATACACTTGGTCCCTTGCCCCAGCAAAAGGGGAGGGTACATATCCCTTTATGGGAACTCATATCTTCCCTTGTAAGTGTAGGGCGGATATTATTGTTATTTTGTATTTTCAAGTTAAGCTCGACAAAATAGATATACTATTATCCAGTGTATAATTTCAAGCTATGTGCTCGATAGGATAGATACGCTCTATTTTGGCATGGATTTTCAAGCTGTGATGAAGGGTATACTATAATCGATGGACTTCAACTTTTGATTACTTAATGTGAAGGTGGCCGAATGACTTTCAACTTCTTTGTTTGATTGGCTTTTGTATTTGAGCTCTACCACATTAAATTCTAAAATATATCAAAAATATTATATAACAAACAAGTCATATTATAATATATATATATATATTTTAAAAAATTATAATGTAATTGATAATTATATTAAATTTAAATACATATATTATATATGAATTGATTAATCATATTATTTTTACTATATTCTAAAATTTCTCCTACCACATCATTACATTTTAATGAAATTAAAAAAAAAAAAGATAATAGGTATTCTTAATTGACTAAAAAAAATTGATAAACTAAGTAGGGGTTTAAAATTTGAATGTCGTGTGTGTGTGTGTATATATATATATATATATATTCCGTACAAAGAATAATTAATTTTGTGGTTAATAAATTAAATTATGGTATTTATCAATCGGACCCATAAAGATCTCAAAGGGATAAAAAGGCCAAAAAGACAATCCACTCGCTCCATGAGAGAGAACAAGACAGAGAAAAAACAAGGCAGACATCGTCCACGCGACGTTGCTTTTAACGCGCACCCACTACACATTCCGCGCCAAAACGAGGCGTTCGGAGTTTAGATAACGATAATTTGCGGAGCGTGTTGCAAAATGACTTGGACTGAAGGTGGGATAGGAATTAAACGAAGAAGCTGACTCTTCGAGTCTGTAGTTCACAGGAATCGAAAAAGTCAAAGACTGACGCCGTTTTGTCTGCGGCAATGACTGCCTCAGCACTCAAGTCTAAATAGGCCGTAGTCGTACGCTGTCCTTTCCTTTTTTTTTTTTACGTGCATTTGTAATATTTTTCAACTTCCTCAGAGTCATTTTCGACTCTTAATCAGGTTAAAATTTGTCAACCTTACAATTTTTATGTAACCCAGTTTAATTTAATTTTCTTCATTCAACAAATAAATAATAATCTCTTTTAACTTTATCTATATTTTATTTTTCAATGTTAGAATTAGAGATTTTATCAAAGTCAGCTTAAAACGAATTCATTAAAGATTGAATCCAAAACTCTATTATACGAAGAGATTTAGGGTTTATTTAAATTTGAGCTACAGTTAAAAATTTATAATTATAAAATAAAAATTAATAATATATAATAAATATAATTTTTAAATAATAATTTTAAAAAATTATTAAAAATATGATAATTTTTTTATCATATAAATAAAAATTTATATTAATATATCTTACAAACTACAATTTCTAGCGTTGTTTATCAAATATTTTAATAATATAATTTAAAAAATATGGCTACTCAATCTCAATATATCAAATACACCTTTAATCTATAAATTACAATATCAAATACACCTTTAATTTATAAATTACAAACATGATGATTTCTTTACAATCTAAGAGCTTCTTCATGAATTTCAAAGAGGGCACTAGTTTCTGATGCTGACATGCATTGGGACTATATTATTTCATTGAGCTGGTCTACATAATTAGTAGGGATTGTATTGTACAAATTAAAAATACAAATTAGCAAAATAAAATTTTAACACACTGGGGGGTAACAGTCAAGGGTGGACTTCAATTGTTTATTATTTTATCAAAATAAAATATTGTTTATCTTTATCTTTTTTTTTTAAAAAAAAAAAGGAACACAAACCAGCCTATAACCACTTACACTTGAGATTTCCATGCACCAGTAGCTGGCAATGGAATTAATTAACCACCGTTTACATGATTAGAAATTTAAAGCTAACTCATTTCTTTCATATGCTGCGAATTCTTATCAATGATGAGAGTTTAAAATTTAAATTTTATTTATCACGCCTTAGTTGTTCAATATCATGGTTTATACATATTTGAAACTCTAGCTAGGGTTAACAATAATATAATGTGACATAACTATTGAGATAAAAAAGATACTATATATGCAATTTAAATCGATCAGCATTTCAACAACATATGAATAATGAATTTAATTAATTGATCTAGGTTTTTCCAAAGAAGTGCTTCTGCGTGCGGTTGGAACTCTATCTAATTAATCTTAATTAACTCGATGCATATTTTCATCCTCGTACAATATTCAATCAAGCCCTAGCTAGCTAGTTTCTTAGGCGTTCCGATGTTCAATCATTGTTACCCGATCATGATTATTGTCAGATTTTCAATATCGGTGGGTAAGAACAGATCGTTCGATTAATCTCACGGTCATGATCGTGTTCCATTAATGTTAATCAACCTCAAATCTCTATCAATGAAATCTTCAACTACCCGACTTTTGTTTGCTGATCTGCTTCCAACAGAAGCACTTTTGAGATCATTTTCACTTTGCCATGCAATTAATGCAACTGCAATTGCAATTTGCAAGCAATTAATTACTGTAACAGGAATCAATTTCTACTTCATCAATTATAATACCTCACATGGGTTTGACCTAATTTAAGGAAAAGAATTGCCCATCATATCTTGTATATAAAGTAATTAGCACAGCTGAGCTTGACTTGACATTTTTGACTCAAGCACAAAACCTGCCTCAACCACTAAGAGAAAAGAAGAGATTGTAAGTGGAGGTGGAGCTACCATTCAATCCATTATGGCTCCCACCTAAAAGTGAAAAAAAAAAAAATCAAAAGCAAAATCTGAATGCAACCCCTTGTTTTTTCACTTTTTTTGTTTTTTCTCTCCCTTGAATGTTCATCAAATTGATCATAGTGGAATACGATCATGTTGGTAACATACAAATATGTGAAAATTTTCAGTTCTGGCTTTGTGATGGGCCTAGATGAGGCCTGACTCGGAAGTTGAAGTCAGGCCCACTTCGAACTAAAAATATTATCAAACAGTAGGTTAGGGCAACGAATAAAAAGAGCATTCTATTGCGGTATTCAGTACCTAATACCTCTCAATCCATGAATAGTAAAAAAAGCAACACATTTTCATGAGCCATTGAAATCCTCCAGCTTTGTTGGATACAAATTTAAAGCGTCTCAGCTAATTAACTTGGCAAGCTTTTAGTTTTGGCCCATAATATGTACGGAATTAGAATTTCATCTTCATCTTCATCATCTTATTCATTAAGCTGGTGGCCGTGGATGGTACCCTGTTAAAAATTAAAATCATTCAAACATCTGTTACATTTTATTTTATTTTTTTACACAAAACTTAGTTGGTAAAATAAATATTTGTGGCAGAGTAATTAAAAGAGAGTGCTTACCAATTATTTAAGCTGTTTGTGCCTTCAAAATGAAACAGAGGAAAAACAGTTACTAACATATCCGAAATAGCTTGAAGCAAAAAGGATAATGCGTATTAACTATAATTACCACCATGTCCATATTGAGGTGCCCCGTAAGAAGGTGGACCGGGAGGTGCCCCATATGGGTGTGGACCGGGCGGAGCCCCATAAGCATGTGGATTTGGTGGTGCCCCATAAGGATATGGACCAGGGGCAGGGGGTGGTGCCCCATAAGGATGTGGACCTGGGGGAGGAGGATAACCTGAAGACTGCGGATACCCAGATGGCGGCGGCTGCGGCGGATAACCACCATAACCGGCCGGTTGATGATAGGGAGTTGGGTGGGTAGACGGATAGGCCACCGGTGGCCCGTGTTCGTATGCTGGGGGAGTCGTTCCCGTATTCTTTAAAATAATAATAATAAGAAGAAGAAGAAGAAGCTTCCATTAAATCTGATATTCTTTATAAAAGTGGTACAAAGATGAAAGAAAATAGATAAAGAACCAAAAAGTTACATACATTGGCATATCGCAATATGATATTCACTTCTCCTGCATGTCTGCATTGGGTAATTAAAAAAATAAATAAATAAATAACCTTGTACTTTAGAATTGACACGTGATCTAAATGTATCTACCAACTCATATATTCAAACCAAATATTAATTTTAAGTGTATTAATTAACAACAGTGGAAGGATAAATTACTTAGGACACTCAAATCAAATTATATATATATAATTTTGTTAATTGATGAACACTCGAAAAGAAAATAATGATATTGCAAGTTCTGCTTACTTTCCCGATCGAGTCCAAAGTGGCCAAGGGTTATCATCATAGCCTTGTGTGATAGCCTTAGTTAATTGAACCCTACTCAAAGCAAAATAAAATATCGACATTAACATTTTAAAAATAATAACTGTAAAAGGAAAAAAATATCAATAGGGTTATCAAACAAATTAATTGTTATTCAGACGTTAAAACACACCTAGCCTTATCATGAAGAAGAAAAGTCTCCATCTCGGGAACTTGATTTCTCTCTTACAAATATTATTTATAAATGTAGTGTAAGTTCTGAATTTATTAGACGTAAATCTCCGAGTTATGTCCAACTTACTTATTGATGAACTATACTATAATTCTACGAATTTCTATAGATGATAACGTAAAAATAAAAGTGAAGTAAAGGATAATCACTTTCCACTGCCGATGAAATCGTCTCCGGTGATGGTATTGCTATTCCAAACAACAAGATTCATCTCACTAGCCCCATGAATTAAAGGGAACGTAAACTTTTCTTGAAATGTTGGGTTCTTGCCACCATCTAAATTAACCACAGGAAAAAATGGGGAAAAAAAAAAATTCAATATAAGCTTTCTCGCTACATGCGACTTTAAATCTACAAATTTACAGAAGAATTTAATCACCTCACCTGTGCAAGTTCTGGTACGGTATTTGGTGCTACCATACTCAACACAAACGTATGGATCTTGTTTTGAGAGCCATTCTGTGTCTTTCAATCCCTTGCATGCGATGACTACATATAACATATTTGTACTAAGAAATAATCTCAAATGGGTAAATTTATTTATGCATCACAATTAATATGAAAGAGAAAAAAGTTAATTTCCTTTTTTTTTTTTTTTGTAATATATCATACCAGTGACCTCAAGAGGCTGCCCTTGAACATTAGCCGCCTCCATGGAGGATGAAATGGATAATGATAGTGATGCATTAAAGTTATGATTTATATAGGAAAATAAAATTTTATAATCTTAAAATAGGAAATGGCATGAGCCATTAGATGATTCTAATTTTAGAATTGCGTGTTTGGTTCTTACAAGGTAGGCAACAATCTTCCTTATATTAGTCAAACTGTTTTCTCCGGATTTTGATAATCTCATATATTTGTATCTACTTCTTCTGTTGGTCTTCGCTGTCTTTGACAAGGCAGTGTTCCCATCTGAATTAACATTTTCGGTGGAGTAAAATCTTCCCTAATGTTATTAGATTATTGTATGCTAACATGGTAATTTTGATACATAAAGAATATTTGCGTATATAACTCTTCTATTCGAAGAAACTTTTATGTGACGAAACAAAAAATGTTCAAGGTTGCATTGATGGAAGAAACTAGGTTTTTAAATAATGATAAAATTAAGTTTTTTGGCCTCTTTTATAATAAACTTACATATCACAAATTTACTAAAATACGTAAATATGAAATATGATATAATAATTAAATTCTTCTAATCAAAATAAGAAATCCAAAACAAATGGTATCAAAATCCAATATTTAGAAAAAAAATATAAATATTCTAGAAGAATCAGGAAAAATAAGAAAAAGAAAAACCTAAAATTAAAAAACAACAAGAAAAAAAAAAGAATTTCGACTCGAGCACGACCTAGAACTACGCACATTTGTCTAGGTTTGATTCACATAATAAGTTTCGAAACAACATATTATATGTCCCAAACAAACAATGATAGCCCAAGTTATACTATTTAAAAAGTACCGAGACACTTAATCATCCTAAATCATTATCTACATTAGAGATAATATGCATACATAGTAAAATATTATTTGGTTGTGACTGTTTGATGTGGTACTCCCTATGAACAAATAAGCAACTTACATGTGGGGCTTGTTTGTTAAATATCTAATATATGAAATTTTATTAATTTTAGATATTTGATAATTATTTTAACTAATATTTGATTTTTTAGACATTTACATCTAAGTAAAAAATGTATAATTTTATGGCTTTTATTTAAATGAAAAAAATGTTCGAATGAAAATTAAATAATATATTTCAAAAATAGTGAATGCGAGTTGAATAGTATATTTAAAAAATATCTATATTATATATATTTATTTCCTAAAATATGAGGTTTAATATTTTTTTTTATTTACAAGGACATAATCACATAAATGTCAAATAACTATGTTTAATATATTTTTTATTTATAAAAACAAACAATATAATACCTCTATTTAAATATTAAAAAAAATATATTATACATATTTTTGTTTTCATATCCACTAAAAATTTAAATAAAAAAAGTGCTATTACAATGGGGAGAAAATCCTATGTACGTTAGAACTGCATGCACACAAATATATTTGCAGCAAAAAATAACCACACTAACAACTCTTCTATAGATACTTTGTTGAATCCTCTAGATCTATATCTAGATCCGTCCTTTCAAGCATTTGACTCGGAAGCCTGCAAAGAATCACCGACCAATCTCTCCGGTAGCCGACGAGCCGTTAACTTCATCTTGCCGTTCACACGGGCCATGTGACGTTGTAAAGCTAAGGTCACTGCCACCGGAGTTCACCGCCATTGTCACCCCACTAGCCCCTAGTCACCAAATAACCAACGAAATAGCTCAAAAGTCACCAACAAAAAAAAGTTTTTTTTGGGCCGGAGAAGGAAAGATTTTTCCTCTCCGGCCGGAGTTTTTTTTTATCTTATTTTATTTTTTTGTTATTTAGTTTTTTCTTTTTGTTTATTTATTTATTTTATTTTCAGTCTTCTATTTATCTTTTTAGGTTTTAATTTTTTTATTTTTATTTTCTTTTTGCATGGAGTTTGTTTTTTTTTTTTAAATTTGTTAGGTATTATTTAACTGCTCCTCTTACGATCTTATATGATCTAAATAGTATCAATCTAAAGTTTAGATCGAAATCATGTCAAAGATTGAATGAGGAGGATATGTCTATATTGGAGTTGATGAATGACTCCAGTAGTGGTGCATCAATATTATGACGATCTGGTGCGAGTTACTGATAGAATTGATTGAGGGCTCGTTAAGAGTCTTCTTGAGATACTCTAAACGGGATGGTTATATTGTTGAATTTTGTGAGATTTTTTTTGGTAGTTAATATTGTGTTATGGTGTATTATGTTATTTTTATTTTATTATTATTTTTTTTTATTGGAGAAAAAATTTCATCTGCATTATTTAAAGTAAAATTTCTTCTAATGTTAAGTAGTTTTAATAAGTAAAATTATTTTTTTCATTCACCATGTAATTATACTTGTTAAGAATTATCCTAACTTAAGTTTGAGTCATATATCTTATCTTATATATTATACTTAAAAATTAGTTATTGTGTAAATATGTCTCCTTGATATTATATTATTGACCATTATTGGTTACATACTTTCTTAAAAAAATAATATTAAAAAAAATAATAGTAATACCCTGCTTGTACCCATATGGCAGGTTGTTAGTAGACTGACATGATACGTCAATGCACGAAAGATTTTGTCAGTTCGATGACGTTCAAATTGTGATATCACATCTGCTGGTCAACGAACCAATAATATGCCGTGTATATTTGTTCAAGTGAAAAGTTACCAAACACATTGAAGATTACATGGTGGTTACATTGCAAAGGTGTAGCTGAAACAGATAATGTAAACATGTATGGAAGCTTTTGTTACATTATAAATAGCAGAACAAATTTATAAATTCCAACCACATTTAAGTAAAACAATTATTTCAATTATTTTTCGCCTCAAGCTTGCTTTTGATTTACAGAAACAATAAGCTAGAAACAGACTTAATGATACAAATCAACGAATAGATTCTTCGTATTCGTCCCACGGTGCTCTTTTGCTTTGTAAGGCAATTTATGTACAGATTGTCTAAATCAAAGCAACCGACTGTTCTACCTGAGGTCATTCACTTTCGTAGTCGTCTTCATCTCCGAACGAGAACACGGATGCATCAGCAGCCATTGCCTTGAATTCACTTTCCCTGTTGGTAGAGTCAAGGCCTGAGGTAGCAGCATCCTTCTTTGTCTCACCAGCAGCATGTGTAGGTTGGGAGCCTGCATTTCCCAAAGAAACATCTTTGGTCCCACGTGCTAAACTTGCAACTTGATCCGACTTGGTGTTTATTTCAGAATTAGGAGCGGTTGAGACAGTTCCTCCAGCCATAGAAGCTGCTGGAGCTTTCTTCCTTTTTGATCCAGCTTCCTCAGACTCATTGTCTGAGAACACATCATCTTTATCGTTATTTCCTGAGTCCTCCTTTTCGTTTGAAGCATCTAGACCCTGGCCAACTGAGGCTGGAGCAGAACCCGACGTTTCATCTCGCTTCTTGGCAACATTTTCAGAGTTGGCTGCAGCAGGAACAGCGCCGTTATAATCCACCAATACGATTTCCACCTGAAATCCTGGTGAAGGCAGTTTCCTCTGCACAAAAACCATGCCACATGGATTAAAGGAACAAGGAAGTTACATGCATGCGAAAAGAACCGAGATGGTACAACAATCAGTCTTGAAATTATCATAAGCTATGACATGTTTCACATTTACCTTATCAAATCCATCAAGATCGCCAGTGTTTAGAACTTTTCTGTTCTCCACCATGGTTGTGTTTAACCAGCTGGAAAAGCAGAAGAAAAAATAACTGACATTTTATCTTTACTTCATAAACAAAAAGATTAGTTCAATCATGGGGAAGGGTACAGTACAAACCAGTAGAAATCTCCTTGACGGTCATGAAAATGGATTTTGAAGTCCCCAGCCAACTCGGCCAAACCTGGCTCTCCAGGCAGGGCGAAGACCATAACTCCTTTCTTAGGAGCACTAAACCAAAAGTCTTCTGGCTGTGCCATAATAACAAAAATACTCAAATAGCCAATCAAAAGGTCTAACTAATTTCAATCAAAAGCTACACCAACCCACCGGCAATTCCTTGGTTCTAGGATGCTTCTTTGAGGAGAAGAGTACCCCTGCACATTAAAAGCGCATTAAAGAAAACCTTTCAGATTTACCACTTCAGTCCAATACCAGACAATGTGTGATTATATGGCAAATATGGAGATAAATCTGGCTAGAAAATAGAAGTCCACAGAGATCATAATAAGAAACTAAATAGTTATAGGCCAACAATAATAATAAAATTCCCGTAGGTTTGCTCCTTTTGTGAGTGTTAAATTTCACTTGGAATAGTATCAATACTTCAGCCAGTCAAGATTGCATAAATATAAATAGGACCATATCTCCAGAAGTAAGTGAGACTATTAGCTATTAAGATTGATGAATGGCATGCAACTCCTAAAGTGGTCTCATCATTGTTAGTTGACCATAAAAGTGGTATGTTGAAAGAAAATTGGTAAAAACCATATGCGCATGCAAATGCTGTCAACTTTGGTTAAAAAAATGATGATAATGATTGACGAAATTATACTCATGACAAGCTTAACAGGATAGCTGTTTAAGAAAATAACAAACTCTGGTAACTGCATGGACCAACAAGGGATATCAAAGATTAAGCAATTGAGGGAAAATTAATTAGGCGCAACAAGAATGCAGTTACACACCATTATGATCAGAGACCGTTATGTGGGGCCTAATCCAGTAAGGGCACCTATGAAGCCGAAAACCCCTTAGCATGCACCTATACAACAAGTGATAACAGTTGTCAGCACAAAGCTAAAGTTATTTTATTTTATTTTTTTTTTAATTTTTTGTTGAAGCAAAATCCATATGAGAAGTATACCTACGCCCAGGCTGATTCTCTCCATTGAAGTATGTTAAGATCCGTTCAAAGTATTTGACATACCTCTGGAACACCAATAAAAAGATAAGCACATGAACAAGTAGTTCTCTCAAAAAATTAGCACCTGTTAAACATAGACTCACAATTTGACTTGGCAGGACAAGCCCTTTCCCATCCACACATCTTTTCTGGTTGTAGTAGTCAATAGATTCCTCAGCAGTGGGGAAGAACTGCAAAGAAACAGCAAAATTTTATATAAGTTTAGAAACAGTGCAGTGATGACACACGAAAACTTCAAGAAACTTGTTGAAGCATCTTTCAGTTACATGCTACAAGTGTCTAACCTTCAAGTACAGTAGAAGGCTAGAAATCATTAACCCTGTCCTCGCCATCCCAGCCTTACAGTGCACCACAACAACATTCTCAATATCTTCCTTCAACCACGAATATGCACTATGACAAAATGATATTATTAGTTGAATTGGGGGGCAGTTGTGGTCATCAAAAGGGAAACAAGCCACCTGAAACAAGCAATCAATAAATTAGCTATCAAAAGCTGCCAATAAATTTATAAACAAAGAAATCCAAAATATGAACAGCCTGAACAAGTCTCAACTGTTTCAATACCTAAATTGAAATAGGCTAATTATAAAACTGAAATTCTAATAATACAATATGCATTTTACCCTCTGAAGTAATTTACTACAAATCCCTCCAGTCATCATCAGGCAATAAGTTGATTATTGAAAGTCGTACTTGTTGATTGTCATTTAAAATATACAGCGCCTAACATATAGGAGGACCTACTAGAAAATTAAAAACACAAGCATTTTCCAAACCTTGACCGCACCAGGTCACAAATGAGTGCAGCCTACCACAGTTCAGATTTTGGTTATCGATGATGCAAGAAACTAAGACCTAGTTTATCCTATTTCTTTGATTCCAGTAAACTTAAGTCCAAAGAAATAACACACCTTTCCTTCAAATAATGATGCATCATAAAGCCTCTCTGAACAAAGATTGTACACTTTGTACTTGTCCTGCATATAGAAGTAGTAGAAAATAAGGCAAAGAATCCCTATATATAGCAATAAGAGAAAAATAAATACACCAGGTCAATAACAATGTAGAATGTAAACAATTAGTGGTAGAATCTCAATTTATTTTATTAGTACTCAAACAAAAGTAAAAATACTTTCACCTTGTGATAGGTTTCAAAGAATTTAATCACTTCTTCCATGTGGTTTCGGTAGAATCCCTGCATCACATGTCTAAATCCATTACTGAAATTTAAGTGAGTAAACTCAACAGTAAATGAAGGTTTACTTTCTTACTTCAACATATCCGAAAAACCCTGAGCTCATGTCGCCAGCAGGGAATCCCATTGCAATTATATTCTCAGTGATATATGTCATATCCAAATCAAATCCTCCATCCTGAAGAAAATGCAAATGGTAACAAAAAGATCATTATAAAAGGATTGTGATACCAATACATGAACAAAAATGCATCTTTATGGTCATGGCGGTCGTATTTTAGGCAAAAAAAAAAAAAAATAGTGCCGTTCACAGAAATGCACCAAAGTGTCTTGCTAATTTTTTATGTCCTAAATCATACACCATGGAAAGTGTACTAGGGCAACATAAAAGCTGATAATAAATATTTAAATCACACTAAAAAGACAGAAAGCAAGAGCATTGTCATTCATGCACTCTTATTTGAATGGAATAAAAAAAAAATTGAACAAAATCACAGCACCAAGAACCACACCTGGTATCTTCGTTTATTTTGAGAGACAACATGCCGAGCCTTGACCTGTACAGCCTTGACTGCACTCTTAGACGAGTCAACCAACCCCTTTGTAATTGATCCAATAAAACCAGCTTGTGCAGCTGTTGAAGTCCCCTCAGAACTATCATCTGACTGAGGAGATTTTGGCGATGAGCGCAGTCCTAAGCCACTAGTAAGACGTGCAAAGGTTGATTTTCCAGAATTGCCAGTTGGCGACTCCTCTTGTGCGCCAGAAAATGGCTGAGGAATTTTAAAATTTCTGGCCCATGTTGATATCCCGGCAGCAGAAATCTTTGATGGCGCATCACCCGCAGAATTATCTGCTGCAGATTCTGTAGTAGGAGAAGGTTTTACTTCAGGAGCCTTCGTAAGAGGTGAAGCTGATGAATCAGCAGATCCAGAATCCATTCCGGCTTCTTAGAGGTCTCAATGGCGATTGATGATAAAATTCACGAACACTGCATATAAGATGTCACCATAATGTCTCACAATAGTAACTGCAAGCATATACAGAATTTGCCACCATGAACACAAATACATTGATATTCAAAATAAAATCCCATATGTGCCTAATAGTTAGGAGCTGCTATTGGATGAGAAGAAAATATGCAACAGGCTGCAAAAGAACCATGTGATTGGTTCATTTTCTCATTTCTACTTTAGTAATCTTTTCTCCCTCCTTATTTCTTTGCATCTGTACAATATAAAATAAGAAATAAGGGAGACTGCAAACATCACAAGTCCGATGCAAAGAAGAAAAGTGAAAAGGAAGCTATAGATTGCAGATTTTGTATTTCTGAAACATTCAAGCTTTCAATCATCCAAACACCAGCAATGCAGTAACTGACTTAATGAAGTTTCTTCAGTCACAAACCAAGTGATGCCGACCTCAAACCCAACAACAACTATCACTGTTACCTTAGAATAAAAGTTGAATTCAAAAGCGAAGCTTCATCAAATGTTACAATTATGTTACTGTAGGTTAAAATGACAGCTAATGCAAAGAAGCAAGTTTCAATTCAAGCAAACTCATTGTATAAACCTACCCACACACCAATTTTGCAAATAATGAGTCATCAAAATTCACTACAATTCATTTACGCTACCCACGATTCACGAAGCATAAAAATCACACCTTTAGCTGAAACAATGACACATTGCACTCTAAAATAACAAAATTTGCACCCTAAATAGAAAAAATGACTATCACCGTTACCTTATTTTGGCTTTGGACACCCATTTAATATTCATGAAGACTTCAAAATTTAAAGATTCTTGTTTTCACACTGATTGTTGCCAATAAATAAATAAATAAAATGGAAACCATATACAAAACAATCAGCTAAAATGTTCAGTTATCACAATTGATAAAAAAAAATATTAACAAAATCATAACTTTCACACCAACGATACCTATTTACAAATTTAGAAATGGAAAAAAAAAAAGAAAATCAAATTAAAAGCTGCCAAGCGAACGATTCCAGATCTATGGTCAGGATCTTGTCTTACCGGGATTGGAATTGGAGTCCAGCTGAGATAGCTGCAGATGATTACACAAAAGATTATGGTGAAGCCAAGCTAGGGTTTGTTTTAGCGAAAGAGATGACGATGATAAGAGTTTCGTTTTTGTGATTTGTTAAGGTTGCGGGGTCACGTGGTCAACGCGTGTGGTGCGTTGATTTTGCAGAAAATCTGTAGTGTGATAACCATCGGACGGTGAGTGACGGTTTTTAATTAATTTTAACGGATCAGATCTCGTAAGAGGATAAACACTTCTTGTAATTATTGTAGGTTTTACTGTCATTTCACCCATTTCGATTATTTATTTATTTTTAAACACGAATAATAATCAGGTTTTTCCTTAAATTTTAGACATAAATTGGAAAAAATTGTTTTAACAAATTTTAGAATATTAATAAATGTTGTTTGGATTCAAGACACATTCTAATAATAATAATAAAAAATATATATTTTTGTGCTTGTTAATACAACACACAAGTGTTAGTAGATCAGATTAGAGTCATTAGACAAATCTGAAACTTAGTGACTTAATTGAATCGACAAAATAATTTTAAAATAGTCATAATAAAATAAAAGGAAAAATCACCGCTACCGAAAAATCTCATAAATATAGCCACACCTGCACCCTATCCAATAAATAAATATAAAGGGTGGAATTTAATTGTAATTCAATAATATATTCCATAATTTTTTGTTTGGATTTGCTTGAGCACAATCAAAGTTGTACTTCTTCATGGATTTGACAATCACATTAGTTAACCTTTAATATATGCATCAGTGGATAATATTTGTAGTTAACAAGATTGATCACAAATAATCACTCGTGCTTTTACTCCTCAGTGTTGTAATGGAGGGACGATGAAATACAAAAAATGACAAAGAAGAAGATTAGTCAGGCACATAATGAGGGTTATTTTGGAAATTTTTAAGGGTTTATAGAATAAATTTTTTTAAAAAAATTTACATGGTGGATTTATTTCGAAAATGGGTGTGGAAAGTAAATTTATGAGTTAAAATAACTCCACCTTAAATATAATAAATCCTTCGCTTGCGAAATCAGTCATTAATCCTTCGTACGTACTTGAGATGCATTTTCTCTAACCTCCAAAAAAAATATTATCAATCATTTGCCTTTGGGGATCAGTCATTAATCTTTTCGTATGTACTTGAGATGCATTTCTTATAACATTCGAAAAAGACATATATGAACTGGATTAAAAGATTTAATCATTCTAAAATTAAAGTTTATTTCTTGTTGTAAATATTTAATTGTAGCATACCATATTTAAATGAATTACTTATTAAATTTATTTTTTATCGTAAATATTTATTTGTAGCATACTATATTTCAATGAATTACCTTAGTTTTTCTATTGCGTGTATAAATCACATAATGATAATGATAGTGTTTTTCCAAAATAAAAAACAATCACGTACTAGAGCAACCACATATGCTATTAATGTATTTTTAAGGCAATCTTGATTGTACTTTTGTACCCCATAAAAATGAAGATTAATTTTCCAAGATTTTATAAGCTGTATTTTTAAGGCAATATCCCATAAAAATGATGATTGATTAATTTCATAAGTTGTGTAAAGGGCACATATTATTTTTTTAGAACAAACCCACAACTCAAGGAATATGAGAAAATTAACATAAAATGAAATGGTGACAATATTAAAACAATTCTCGACATGTATATATACACGATTGAAACTAGAAATTTGTTGCTAGAGTTTCAGTTTCTTATATGTACAATAATCACCATCAATTAACTTTATCAATTAATTGTATTTAAAAAGGGGTCTTGTATCTGTTGATGAGAGTTCAACAATAAGAGATATTGCTTCGATCATGGTTAACTTGTTCTTCTTCCGTTCCATGATCCAATATGACTTCTTAGCCTCCTTCTCAGTTGCTACTAATCCCCTTATTGCCAAAAATGTGGTGAGCCCTAATGCTTCTAGCTGGAATTTGCTTCAATGATTTTACTGACAATGGGTTATTGGCACTCTGCATAGTCAAATAAACAAAATCGTCAGAAAATTAAAAAAAAACAAACACACACACACACACTAATTAATCTTGTGAATTTGATTAAATTACCATTTGGCAAGTTCCAGCTTCAAGGTCACATATGGGGAAGTCATGAGGGCAGCAGCTGTAATGGTCTTCACAGCAAGTAGCAGATTCAATAGGGCAGCAGCCCCATCCAAAGCAGAAGTCACCATACTCATACATGCAGCAGCAAGTGCTCCCCGCGGGGCACGTGTAGTAGTCGTCGCAAACAGTGGGGGAGCTCGGAGGAGGGTTCACCGGAGAGGGAGGCGAGGGCCCGGGATTAGGCGGGTTCTGGCCTTTCTTGATTGGATACGATGGCTCAATGGCAATGCCACACTTGCCGGTCTCAGTGTTCACATTACGTTCCATTCTGATGTATCCGCTTTCACCCCAGTCCGGTCCCCATGAGTTTCTGACAATCCAGTAGTCCAAGCCACTATCGGTGCCATATCCAACTGCAATAACACCATGGTCTAGTTCTGTTCCGCAGGATCCAGTGAATACGCCCTAATGAATCATTCCAAAAAATATGTACACCAAGTTATAAGTTACTGTTCATGTAATGTGACAGAAAGAAAATTGTTGCTTCTTAGGGGTTGAGTTTATACCGATTGGTAGAGCTGGAAGGCCCTGCCGCCGGCTTCAATGGCAACGCTAACCGGTTGATTTGCGAGAGCCTTTTGCAACGATTTCTCATCGTTTTGTGGAACATCTTCGTACCCATCAATGGTAACAACATGTGCATTTTTCTGCATAGGCGAAAAAGCGATACTAAATTAATGAAGACGCACACATGATAGAAAATTTGAAAAGGTAATTAATCAAACATTTGATGCATGTGTGTGTGTGTGTATATATATACCCTGTTGGGATCACAATTTCTGTCAGCAGCCTTGTAAGGATAATCCTCTTCGGTGTCAATGCCGCCATTTTTTATGATGAATTCGAAGGCATAGTCCATGAGACCTCCATTGCATCCCTGGTTATATTGCTTGTCACAATCAACCAGCTCCTGCTCCGACAAGGAGATTAGATTCCCTGTTACAATCTGGTTTATTCCCTCTACTGCACCAACTGTAGAGAATGCCCAGCAACTTCCTGTATTCATCAATTTAGTCCAAATTTTAAGAGTTTTTATAAGTTATTTCAATCCCATAGAAAATCGAAAGATTTGTAGAACTTTTTAAATTCAATTTCAACCTTAAAAATTGAATCTATTGATTCTTTTTATTTGAGTATATATGAATTAAAAAATAGTTTAAATAAAGTTAGAAGATTATAACATCCAGTCACTTCCAATAACAAACTATTTCTTAGTCAATAAGCAAGATCCCCATCACAACTTTTTTCAATCAAAGTCACATGCGAGAGATTCCGCAAAATCAAATATTTCAAACATAAGCAATTAAGCAACAGGTATAATTGATACCCACATGAAATCAAGGTGTATAACATGAATCAAATTGCATATGACAAATAAAATATATCATGACTTACCGCATTGGCCTTGATCCTTGACAGGTCCAACGGCACCCTTAGCTCTCCAATCAACGGACTCCGGCAAGGCATCGCCGTGCTTATACGCATACCTCTCGCTGCTCTTGGCGTTGCCATTACTGGCCCTAAGAGCCTTCTTCCTCTCCATCTTGGCACCCAAATACATGCTCCTGAACTCATCGTTAGTCAAATCCGCAAACTTGTTTAAACCCACCTGATAAGTCCTAGCAACCGCGTTATGTTCATTAACAAACTTCAAGTTATCCTTGAAGATCTCGAACCGCCTCTCTTTTTCACCCAACGCATTGTAATTCTTGCCATGCTTCACCAACCAATGTTCGTACATCATCCTCTTGTGGGATTCCGACCAGTTTCCGTGCATGCGATCGTAGTCGATGATTGACATGTCTAGGGCAAAAGTTAACCTAAACAAAAAGAAACACAGACACAAAAACGTAGTCACCATGGTTAAAGAGGAAGAAGCCATTGTTAAAATGGGGAGAGTTTATTGATTATTATGATGAGATTTGAAGAATTGTGAGGTTTATATAGAAGGGATTAATGTGATTAAAGGAGAAGGAAGTTGCGTTGAAATAGGAGTGTTGTGCAACACGCTAGGTCATGGGGGCGCGGTGAATGTTTTTCCCTATATTTGGTTAATTTAACTGTGTGTGAGATTGTGATTAATGGTGGTAATAAAGTTTTGACCAAAACTATTGTTTCTAGGGAGATTTTGTAATTAACTTATTAATGTTGGGTAACCATAAGTTCAAAGTTTGAGTTATCATCCTCCTGGCTAATAAGAGCTGGCCATGTATTCTAGGTAGTTTGTTTATTTTGTTTCATGCAAGAATTGGTTTATTATTGAATTAGTTTGTGTGGTTTCGAAAAGTAACATTTGAGTCCACAAGTTTGTTACTTATGTCATATTAAAAGTTCTTGGTGTTTGTCCACAAGTTTATTATTCATTTTTGTTAACAAAAAGTATGTAATCAAAATTATGGCAGGTTTTGAGTGCTCTCATAATTTATACTATCACCGGTGCCTATTTGTGTATTGTGCTCTCATATATAAGTATGGTTGGTTTGTCCAGATGTATATTTAATAAGAATCTAATGAGAAATAATATATAAACCAAAATTATTTAAGATTTTTTCATAAATTAAAAAAACTCTTTAATGGTTTTTATCTTATTTTATTTAACTTTGATACCAAATTTTTAAAATTTTAATTAAATATACAAGATAAAATTTCATGTATGAACTTTTGTCTACGAAGAGACTAATTTGATAATTTTTTTTTTTTGCTAAAAAGTTTCTTTATTGGTTTAATTAACGGATTTCGTGCCCATTAAAACTTGTGATTATATGCTAAAAGTTCGGGGTGGCTTGTTTAAATAGAATTAGTTAGCTAAACTAATTCTACATTGTTTTTATTTATTTATTTATTTTTATTGGTTTACTATGATTATTGAGTTTTATTCGAAAGTGGACATGTGATGAGATTGAATCTGTGCAAATATAAAAATAATGTATGCGTATCTTTTGTATTTATTATTTTAATATTTTTAATCTTCATTATGATCTAAAATATTTTAGAGGTAAGGTTAAGACATGATTTGTCTTCTTTTTCAAACTATTTGCTGTCCCATGTGATCTTGATCTACTTCAGAGTGGGTGGGAGGTGGGTAGGAGATTTCCATGGATTTTCTTAAAACTTTTTTATTCTTCAAATTTGATATCCCAAGAATTAGGATTATGAAGTGGGATCCAACTACGGTGCAACGGTTGTACCGTACCCCTCTTTTGTCTTTTTTGACTGCGCCCCTTATTCTCTTCTGTATTCACAAATTAGTAAAGTAATTTTTTTTCCTCTTTTTTCAACCCCTCACCTCTACAATATTCCGAAATTTTTTTTCATTTTTAATTAAACCTGTAATCAACTAATTAGAATCAATAACCGACAACTCGACATTTTCATTTAAGTTACTTCTTTGCTGCCTTAAAATTCATTTATTCTATATTATATAACCAACAATAAATTAAATTTTTAAATAAAATAAAATCACATAAATATATTTTTGTACCCACACTCTATTTATCATTTACAATAAAATTAAATAATAATAAATAGGCCTAGAACATTTGTTTAAAAATGATTTTTTAGTTTAATTACACAACACTACCTTATATTTTGTTTAAAATTAAATAGGCCTAGAAATCACAAACTTTGACATATAAGTCTCTTTTTATAGATAAAATAACATTTGAAAAGAATTTTAACTATTATTATTATTATTATTTATTAATGTTATTATTATTATATTAATATTATTGTAATTAAATTTTATTATTTTAATTATTATTATTATTAATGTCATAATTATTAATAATATTAATTGATATTTTAACATTTATTAATTTAATTATTATTAAGTCATTATTATTAAATTTATTATTTTAATAATTTTAATTATTATTATTACTATTATTAATGTCATTATTATTTAATATTAATATTATTATTGTCATTAATGTCGTCGTCGTCGTCATTATTATTAAAAGATATTAACTTTATTATTTAATTATTATTAATTATTGTTATTATTATTTTTATTAATAATATCATTATTGAAATTTATTAATTTTAATTATTTTATTATTTTTAATTTCGTCATCCTCATCATCATTATTGTTAAACTTTAAAAATTTTGTTGTTTTATTTAATATCATTGTCATTATTATTATTATTTTACCTTAATCGAGGCATTAAATATATTTTTATTTTTATTATAAGAAATAAAAAAATATTATAATATTATTTTATTATAACATATTCCATTTATACATTACTAATTAATATAAAATAATAATTTAATATAATTAATAATAAATTTAAATAATGTTAGCAGAATATTAATATAGTACAATGTAATACAAAATACTATACAATATTATTTTATAATGATAAAATAATAAAGTATTACAACCTAATACTTTTTACATATTTTTTATTTTAAAATTTCACCTTTTTTTATAATTTTTGGAAGTATTGGAATGTAAATAATCTATATTTTTAATTTATTTCTTCTATATTAAATATATATTATATAATAAAAAAATATAGAAGAAATAAATTATTGTTTATATTTATCGATTTTTCATGTCTAAAAAATATATATTGTTATTCTAATACCATCACTTATTTTTATGGTCAAATTAGATCAATAGATATAAGCTATATAAGTAAATATTTAAAATAAAACGAAGAGACAAGTAGAGAAGAAGAGAGGAGAAGACACATAATAAAAAATAAAAAAAAATTTAATTACTTACACTTGAATTTTATTGTATATGATAAATAGAGTGTGGGTACAAAAATATATTTATATGATTTTATTTATCTAAAAATTTAATTTATTGTTGCTTATATAATATAGAATAAATAAATTTTAAGGCAGCAAAGAAGTAACTTAAATGAAAATGTCGAGTTGTCTGTTATTGATTCAAATTAGTTGATTACAGGTTTAATTAAAAATAGAAAAAAAATCCAGAATATTGTAGAGGTGGGGGTTGAAAAAAGAGGAAAAAGAAATTACTTTACTAATTTGTAAATACAGAAGAGAGTAAAGGGCACAGTCAAAAAAGACAAAAAAAAGGGTACGGTGCAACCGTTGCACCGTAGTTGGATCCTATGAAGTGTGGTTATTACTTGACAAATATTATCAAAATCTTACTTCTGTTATAAGTAACATGGAAATGTTTCCAACCTGTGATAGAAAAAATATATGGGTGGGTTTTTTTTTTTTTAGTCTAATCGTAGGGTTCGAATTAGATAGCACTCAGCCACTCACTAGTATACACGAGTACATAAAAATAAACAAATAAATAATTTAACTAATAATCATCTTTAATCTCCACTATTATTTCTTTGAAACTAAGAACACAACAAACTTTTAAACACAATAACACAAACACAATCAATGTACAAGTACAAACATAGAAATTTTGTCGAAATTTAAGTCACATTTTTTCAGTTGTCGAAATAAATCTTCCAAGATTTTTGGAAAAGTAAAAGCAAGTTTGCTCAAACTAGCTAAGAGCAAGTCTGTTCGAACTAGCCAAGAGTAAGATCATTCGTCACCAACAAGATAAACTCTCGTCGAGTTATAGGCGACTCTTGGGGCACATCCAAGCCAATCCTCGAGCAGGATTTAAACATGGCTACCCCAAGGTCATAGTGGAAACTTGCTTAACGAACTTTTCCGAGAATTGGGGCACAATCCCCACACAAGACTAAATTTTATAACGGCACTCAATAATTGTGTTATAATTGACATATTAATTGAAGGTTAAGGACACATGTTGAGTAGTAACAGCTACGAGTGGTGACGAACTCGAGAACACATATCTCTATTAAATAGTTAACAAATCTATGGGGAAGAGGGGGAGAAATTGGGAGAGAGAAAAAAAAAACTAATCTATTCTCTAATTATTGATTGAGATAATTCACACATATAGATTAAGCCATAAGAGTAGTAACATTTTTTTTTTTTCTAAATTTCAGAAAGAAACTCAATTACTGACTTGAGCGTCAGAGAATTATAATTAGAAAAATATTCAGCAATCTCTAACAATGCTTTGTGAGTGCAGGCTCTAAAGTAATATTCATCCCCTGAAATAAGTAAATTCAAGCGTTAACAAGGAAATCTACCCGATCATAAGACAACCAAATTTCAGTATCAACACAAGGGTTATTGATTTCTTAAGGGAAAAGAGGAAGAAGATGTGAACACAAGACTTTCAATTGTTTAGACTTTAGAGGATTGATAAGTTTTTGGTAGTATCAACAACTCTAGGTTGCTATTCCATAAACAATTCGAATAAGATAATTAACAATTTTTAAGTCAAAATTTTTCGAGTCACCAAATAAATCTTCCGATATACAAGGGTTATTGACTTCTTGGAAAAAATACCGACGTAAAGTAAACCACAAGACTTTCAATTGCTTAAACTTAAGAAGATTGCTAAGTTTTTGGTAATATTAACAAGTAACTCTAATTCTCTATCCATAAATAATTGGATTAAGATACTTAATGATTTTTTTTTGAAAAATTCGAATTGTTTAGAAGGTTACTATATTTCACAGCCTGACGCACAAAATTTTATATGATGAATAAGGACGAGAAATTTTTTATTAGCATATTTGGAGAGAAACTTACATGAGACAAACTCACCATAAATTTCACTTAATTCTTTAAATATAAAATTATCCCCTGCAATGCGAGAAAAATGCGACTAGCGTTGAGCCCAACAATGGCAATCATTGCACATTGGATGAAGCTGTCCGACTAGAGTTGAGCCCAACAATCTGGCCCCTAAATAAGCGTTATCACGCAGCCCTTGTTTAAATGGTTCATTGCATTTTTGGATGAATTGATTTATAGGATATTTAAAGAAAAATATATTATGTTACAAAAAATTATTGATTTATTGCCCAAAAATAAAAAAATCAATCGAAATCTAACTAATCAATTATATGACGATGTAGTTTGGATATCTTATTTTTAAAAGACCATATCTACCTTTAAGTATTTATAAAAATAAAAAAATCAATCTCCACAAATATATACATGAATAACTCAAAACACTTTCTATTGAAATAATTTATCATTCAACTTTGGATGATTCCCATTCATATGAATAGAGATTAGTGGCAACTTTACACTAAAAATAAAAAATAATACTACATATTCTAAATTTTTTTATCTAAAATAACTATCACAAATGATGTATTATTCATTAATTGGTTGGTATTTTATTATAAAATCAAAGTAAATTAATTATATCATATTACCAACTAATTGATGAATGACACATAATTTAGAATAATTATTTAAGATAAAAAATTTGATATCTGTAATATTATTAAAAAAAAAAGATAATAATTAGTATTTCTATACATACGAAATTCAAATACAAAACTTGTATAGCAAAAAATATTTAATATGGTATAACATCATTATAAATTATCATGTCTCATATGATTAATTACCATATCATTTTACTTTCATGTGATGATTTATAATATAAGGGTTATGTGTATATCACATCAATTGATATACAAATCTCATTTCCTTGTTTATAGGAGTACTCGATAAAAATTTAATTTTGGCCAAAATCAATTGGTTGTTCACAAGCTTTCTCAATGGATTCTAATCAATTAGAATCTAATTAATACTTGCTTCTATGCCTTGCCCTGTCAACTGAATTTGGGTTTTCATTTTTCATGGACTGCTTCGATAAATCCACTTACCAAATAGTTTTACTTCACCAGACACGTGGCGAGAGTTTTCAAGTACAAGGGGGCCATTTTTTTACACGAAAAAAAAAAAAAAGTGAGAGAGAGAGAAGGGGTGGAGAGGAAAGAAAATCACTATCAAAGCGCACGTATATTTGCATTTTGTTCGATTCTTTTATGCAGTCTTGTCCATTTTTCTTGATTGCCAAATGCCAACGGAATGAAAAATTCTCAAGTATATTCCTGACCCAATGGCATGTGAAAGACAATGTTTAAAATAGATGCTGAGAAGACTAATTGTTCAAAAACTTTAGAATTGTTACTGATAAGTACAAGCAGAGGTATAAAATTATGGATAAAACCTTGGCAGGAGGGACTCCAACAACTTGATGAATTTTTTATGTACTTTCAAATTTGACTCTAGTTTGACATTGAGTCCAGTTCAAAAGTTCATTTCAATATCAAATTGATCTCAGATCTTCTAATAGAGCATTCAAATCAGCGAAAGATGATCCACCTTCTTCAACAGCTCTCCTTGCATCTTTCCTAGCTCCTTAGTTTCGCTTCTCATGTTATTTGCATTTGAAACAATACCAGTGTACTATCTTTTTTTTTGTTACATGTACATTTAATTATTATAAAATTTGAACATATTCTTTCCAACACTTTTTATTTTAAAATTTGTATCACTCAATCACTTTCACATTAAAAATAACCATTTTACCTATAAATAATTTAAAGACTATTCTATTATACAATTTTTAATATATATATATATATATATATATATATATATATATATATAATTATAATTATAAGAATACCCATAATTTTAATAAAATAAATAAATTATAAAATCTAAGATGCTAATTTTTTATAATTATAATTTATTTAAAAATTATCATGCTAATTTTTTAATTTTGTTGTCATTATAATTTCATTTAATTCTTGTAATTAAATTAAGTGTAAGAAAGTTTACAAAAATTAACATAAAGAGAAAAACTCCCTATAATGATTATAAATTTTCCCATAATTAAAATTAAGAGACTTCTCTATACAAATTAAATGAAATTATAATAACAAAAAAATAAAATAATAATTTTTAAATGAAATTATAATTATAAAAAATCAATATCTTTGGATTTTGAGATTTATTTGTTTTATTAAATTTAGGGGTAATCTTATAATTATAATTGTTTTATTTTTTAAAATTTTATAGAATAAAATAATCTTTTAATTTATTTAGGGGTGAAATAGTCATTTTATAATGTGAAAGTAGTTAATTGATATAAGTTTAGAAATAAAGATAATACAAAGAATATGTCAAAATTTTGTAATAATTAGATGTATGTGTTTGGGTAATATCGAGCAAGTCTCCTCAAGGCTAATCCAGCTCGAGCAAAAGACCTCGAAGTCAGTCCGTCTCGAACAGAAGACCCGACCGCTGGCACGAAGACAGGCTTACTAGGCGTCAAAGCTGGTCAAGGTCGAGGAGTCCAAGACTGGTCGAGCCCCGAGCTCTGTCTCTTGCTCGAGGTCTTCATAGCCTTGTCAAAGCTGGTCAAGGTCGAGGAGCCTCAAGGCTGGTCGCAACCCGAGCTCATCCTTCTGCTCGAGGTCTTCAAACCCCCGACCACACCAATGACAGCACGGAAAAAACACAAGATCCAGGTACAGCCAGTTCGAGACGGCTTGACCTTTTTCTCAAACGACTCAACGCAACGATCGATGCGTGACCCATGCCCCACGCGGTATGGTGTCGCGGCTATTACCGATGGCCGGCACACGCCCCCACAGTGTCATCATTTCGTGCACACATGCCCGACACTATGATCAGGCCATGTGAACCCATGCCCACCAGACAGTCACGCATTCCCAGGGAATATTACAGTAATCCCGGCTGTCAGAGGGACTCAGGCATCATAGACGCGGGAATGGCTGCCCCCAAAGAAAAAAGGGCGGGAAAACGAAGTATAAAAGAAAAATTGAAGCAAAGGATCGGGGTTCCGGGATTTTCCAGAAGTTCTTCTTCTTCTCCATCTCCTTTTACATTAATTTTCCCTTTGGATTTCTCATGTGTTATTTTGACCAAAAAAAAGGAAAAAAATATCATTTTCATTTTCTCCGGTCTCTCTAATAAAGGGGGATACAAAAGAACAACCCGATCACTGACTTGAACGTCAGAGAGTTTTCGCTAGAAAAATACTCGGCGACCCCTTACCCTGTTTTTATGAGTACAGGCCCGAGGAAATTGCCGTTCCGGTGAATAGAGGAGAATTGAGGTTGGAAAGCAGTCCTGCTCGAGTATACTACGAGCAAGAGATTTGACACTATTTGAGAGCACGTAAAAAATCATATCAACAGTATGTATGACAAAAATAAAATAAAATTGTGCATTAATAATTTCCCTTTGCAATTTTGCCAACCATTAACTCAGTTACTGCCTTTGTAATACCATCTTTCTCTTCACTATAAATCTTTTCTCATCCATCCATCCATCCATCTAGCCCATATTCCTGAGCACCAACTCCATCTCCTATTCTTAGCATATCGGTGACCAGCTTTTCATGGGAAAAAAAAAAAAAACTGCTCTTCATACATTGGCCATGTCGCCATTGGTATCCCAGCGGCAACACTCTCCAAAATATGAGCTCCATTCATAGTTAGTCAAAATTTTCACCATTTAATATAAATCCAAATAAAGTCTTGTGCCTCATAAATCTGAAGTGGTTGAGCAGCTGAAAACCGGTACACACTTGCAAAACATACATTAAGAAAAGAGTTGGGTTTCTTTGAGTCTGGCCATCTTAAGCACTCTTCCCCATCAAAGGCGGCTGTGTTTGTTTGTTGTGTTTTGTCATTGGCATACCTGTTGGAGAGTGAAACTGGACCAAAATGCCCCGCCTTAGTCCCATGACCTTTATGTAATGTTTAGAATAAGCTGATCCTAGCTTATGGAAACTATTTATAATGACTCCGTAGCTTAATTTTCAGCTCCACTTGAAGAGCCTGATCCAGAATGTTTGCAATTTGATTTACTTCTCTTTGGTAGTTGCTGTTTTGTCATCGTTATCCGGTCCGGAAGGCCACGTATGATGAACTGAGTGGCTCTAAATCAGATCATGCAACATTTCTAAAAGAGGTACATGGCATCTTAAGCCACCAAAGGCACAAAGAGAAAAGAAACTGCTTTCATAAAACACCAGCCTTGGAATTCCGAGCTTGCTTGCAACATCTGTCTTGACACACAAGAAACTTCTTGATAATGATGTAATGAATCTTGAAATTTTTGAACAAACTACAATGTCGCAATTCAGCTAAATTTGTCCGCCTCAAAATTGGTTATGTCAGAGAAGAAAGATCAGTATACTATAGAAATGATTTATCGAGCAACTTTGTCCATCATATAGTGAGTAATTAAATTTGTGAACAAGGTAATAGTTGTGGATTAACCAAACAACTTTACTTGTAAATATCGTTTACGATATCGCCAGCACTTAGCAAGCCGACATTCAAATCATATATATTGATTAATAATTAACAAAGATTAAGACAATCAATCATATGTATGTTGATTTTTTGAAAAGGGACCAAATAGGGCTTAGGGGGTTGTGGTGGTCTTGGTCTTGGGCATGGCTGTGGCAGCGGTGAAGCTGGCGGAGGAGGCCATGTGTTGATTTTGAGCATGTGGAGGTTTATAGTCATCTCCAATTCCACCTCCATCTATGATGGTTTCAGTTTCTTGCCTTCTTGTTTCAGCCACGGGGTCATCAGCTGCTGCTCTATAATGCAGGCATGAGTGCAAAATGAGAGTGAACACTAGAAACGAAGCACAGAGGATGTTAACATTGGTACCCATTTGGGCTTTCTTCTTCATCCACAAGATAATAAAAGGATTTCATTTGTAGAAAGAGAGGAGACTAGTGAGTCAAGGACTCACCAGCGTACAAACATTAAAAAATACAAGTAAAAATTGTTTGACAGCATTTTATAAAAATAAAAATTAAAAAAAGGGAAGAAAAATGGGTATGGCTCACATGAAGGGACCAAAATAATTCAACCGAGAGGCCATGAAAGGAATCAAAAGCAAGTTCCAACTTTCACCAAAATAATAATAATAATAATAATAATCTATAATGAAAGGGTTACATTAGAAAAAAAAAATTGGTGAAAAGAGTTATAAATATTCATATTAATATCTTGTTTGTCTTCCTACGTCTGATAGATACAAGAAATTATTAGTTGGCATCAGCCCCACGGAGAAGCACCCAAATTGCTATATTCCTAATTATTCTCTGCGCAATTATGCGAAGCACAGAATAATTGATAAGACGACGAACTTGTCTTTATTTGAAATGGCCTTGAGCCCATGAAAACATCTTTTTCCTTATCACACCCTTTTTGAATTTTAGTTTATAGAACATTTCCGGTTTAATTAATAAAAATATAAAATATTTTAAAATTATTCACCTTGCTATAAAATTTCACGCTAAAAAAATTTTGCTTTTCCCTTTTTAATTTTTTTTTTTTATAAAACATACATATCTTAAAATATTGAAATTATGTTCTTATTATATAGTTTCTACTTTCTATCTCCTTAACTCTAAAATTTTTTCAATTAAAATTTAAAATATAAATATAAATTATGAAACGGGGTGAGTGTAAATTTTAATTGAATTCCATTCAAAATCTGAAATCAATTAATTTGTCTTTGATTATTTAGGTAACTTCTGTTGAAAATGGAGTTTTATTAGGAATTTTTACGGGGTGCTGCACGAAAAGGAAGTGTGCAGTCATGGATCTTACTCAGAGGCCCAAAATAGAAGCACCATTAGCATTGAATCGTAAGTGATGCTTCTCTTTTGCCCCCTCTTCTATGATTTTAACTTTTTAATCCTCGTAGATTATAGTCAGAGATTTTTACTGTCCTGAAAGTTAAGAAACTTCTTGATGGTTGATAATGATGTAAATGTTATGAATCTTGTAGTAGATCTTGAACACATGTATGCTTGAGGATCCATTAGTTTCTCTCTAATAAGTTAGGAGGTCATATGCAAATATCCAAAAATGATCGTTAAGAACTTCAAACACCATATACATATAGTAAGCAATTGAACATGTGGTATGATTCATTGAATTATCGTAAACAGTATTAATAATATTGTGAAAATATTAAACGGTAACGTCACTCACTATAACATAAATAATATTGCCCACTAAATCATTAATCGATAAATAGAATTGTTTTTTTACTGTGTCTTATTTAAATATGATTGTAAATATAATAAGCCAAAATTTTTCATTAAAATATTTTTGATGTTCTAACTTCTGCATGCGCTCAATAATTGACCTAGAGTGGAGCAAAACCGATAGATATATTATATACGTGGTCAGGCAAAAAGTGTTGCTTTTGTTTGCATGCAATCAAGTTGCTTCAACTAGAGGTTCAATTAATTAGCAAATAGGCTTACAGCTCGCAATGCTGTTCGAAGGCCTGTGTTTGTACCTGTTCGCAAAATTCAAATTTCAAGTAAAATTTTCTCCGTATGATTGATTCTCTTTTAATTACCCGCCACCTCGTGTGGCGTGTGGACCGCGATTAACAAACAAATAAAGACTCGTAATTCCATTTAAAGTGATGGGAGCATCATATTGGGAAGTGGGAACTTTGATGATGTGAGAGTGAGTCCCCTCATCATCAGCGCCAGCGGGGTACCATAATTAAGCGCGCACACAATTGTGATCTTCAATTAGAGTAAAATTTGGTAACCAAAAACTATGATTAAGATATATTAACCAAATATTATCAAATTAATAGTACGTAAGATCTAACATGCATTGACCAGTTAACAGGAACTGTTCAATCCTCCTTGCAGTTAATTATAGCAAATGGAGTAGATTAATTTCTCCCAATATTATTGAGAGTAAACATAAACATAGCAAATTTATGCTAGAAACTAATTCGCATGCCTAACCAAAAACATTGAGACATCGAGCACGTACTAAACTAAAAATCTCAATTATAATTCACAATTTAACTATTCTTCACATAATTTTGAGCTATAAAATTTCATTATCTTCTATCAAGAGTCGATGTGTACGCATGCTTCATGTGATCTATACATCTGTGGACTTAGATTAGATTTCAAATTTCTAACTGACTATCAGCCACCACAATGGAAAATATCTCAAAATTTAATGTACCAAATATTGCAAACACTTTATATATATATTTTTTATGAAAATGCGAACAAGACAAAACCTGTGAAAACTCAAACTAGTACGGTCAACGTAGCCATTGACACATGCAACATGCATCGTACCTTTGAAAATTCAAAAGTTGCATTATTGTTGTGAGTTGTGACACATCGTATTATGCATGTGAGGTGAACTTGGCAGGATCGGTATTGAGTGCTCTTTTGGGCTCTTTTTTACTTTTAATAATGGATTTGTCTGTGTCACTGCTGGTCCATTTAGCAATTTTTCAATTGTGACTAATAGTTTTGAGTTCTCGTTAATATTACAGCAATGTCGACTCCTCATATTTTAATAAAAAAATAAATTATTTTTAGTTAATAATTAAAGAAAAAAATATTTTTATAATATATTTATAAAATTTAAATTACTTAAATAAAAAAATAAATTATTTTCACTTAATAGTTAAAAGAAAAAAATATTTTTATAATATATTTATAGAATTTAAATTATTGTGCTCTAATTTGTAGGACCACTGTCCACTGGCCAACTAATGGCTAAAGAGATAAGTATTTAATAGAATTGTTTCCATGGAAAAATTGAAACTTGCTTTTGTCCTGCCACGGCCCCTAGATTGAATAATTGGTAAGTTGGCCCCTTCGTGTAAGCCACTACGCCCATATTTTTTCAATCAATAAGACCTCCAAGTTTCAATCATTTGACCTGTCTTCATGCAGACAGTGCTTCTGTGGTCTTGGGCTTCAGCAATCCAGCTACAGCTAGCTAGCTAGTAGCTAGGATTAGAAAATTTTAATTCTATTTTTAATATATATGAATAATATTACATTACGCTTCACGTTCTTTCTTTCTTTCAATTTTGAACATGTTCAGTCCAAAAAGAAGTTGAATATTTTCGCCTTCAAATATTTGGAAAAAATATCTATAAATTAATCACCTAACGGATGTATGGTTCCAAGTGAAACTCCAGAAACTTTAAAGTTTTTCTCAGATTTTTTTTATATACAATCAGGAGGGTACGTAAGGTAAGTGGCCGTCGAAGTCATTAAGACAATCCATTAATTATAGGACCTACCAAAAAGTTTGAGCAAGCAAATATACAATCAAGGGATTCCAGTGACACACAGTACTAGCCAATAAATATGTGTTTCTCTAGCTGAAAATGATGGGCAAACTACCCCTAAATGCAAGTAATAACACTGCACATCTCTCTGTATGCATGTGAGTCCTTGATTGCTGACAAGTCTCCGTTTTAGTCTCCTCTCTTTCTTTATAATTATATGTCACATTCTATTTGTTTACTCTCTGTAGATGATGAAGAAGAAAGCAAAAATGGGCACCAATAATGTTATTGTCAATTTTCTCTGTGCTTTCACGCTTATTTTTCACTCATGCTTGCATTATGAAGTAGCTGCCGGTGATGTTGTGGCCGAAACTAGAAGGCAAGAAATAGAAATCATCATTGGCGGAGGTGGCAATGATCCTGTTCCTGCTCCCGAATATCCAGATTGCCCTCCCCCTCCTTCCCCTCCTCCTGAACCCATATGTCCTAACCCGTCACCGCCGCCTCCTATTATTCAACCAAAACCACCCCCGTCATCGCCGCCTCCTATTATTCAACCAAAACCACCCCCGCAACCGCCTTCTCCAAGACCGCCAAAAACCCCTAGCCCATCTGGTCCCTTTGAGAGCCCGCGAATCCAACTTGCATTCAATGTAATTAAAAGATTCAAAAAGAGAATCACTAATGATCCCCAAGGAATAAAAAATACATGGGTGGGTCCTGATGTTTGCAACAAATACAAGGGCTTTGTTTGTGACACGCGTCCTGACATAAAGGAGAAAGCGGTCGCCGGAGTAGACTTCAATGGTTACAACTTCAACGGACCAGACTTTACCCTCTCGGATTTCTTGGAAAAGCTTGAAGACTTGGCCATTTTCCATGCCAATTCCAACAACTTCACCCAATCAATCCCAAAGATGATATCAAGCCTGAAGTTCTTATACGAGCTTGATGTGAGTAACAACAAGCAATCCGGCGGCTTTCCAATGGAAGTAGCTAGCATCAAGAATTTAACTTTCTTGGACCTCAGGTTCAACTCATTCTCAGGGCCAGTTCCTGCCGAAATTTTCGACCTGGACCTGGATGTTCTCTTCATCAACAACAACAAATTCTCTCAAAATCTTCCGGAAAATATCGGCTCCACAGGAGCCCTTTATGTCACTTTTGCCAACAACGAGTTCACAGGTCCCATTCCAAGCAGCATTGGCAGAGCTAAATACCTGTTAGAAGTCCTTTTCCTGAACAACTTTTTTACAGGTTGCTTGCCATATGAGATAGGCTTTCTGAGCAACTCTACAGTTTTTGATGTGGGCAGCAACCGCTTGACTGGCCCGATACCGCACTCATTCGGATGCTTGTCCAGCATGCAACTCCTCAACTTGGCTAAAAACCAATTTTACGGGCCAGTCCCGGAGATGGTGTGCCAGCTGCCGCAGATTGTCAACCTGTCTTTGTCTTACAATTATTTTACTCAGGTTGGTCCTGCATGCAGGAAATTGATAAAGAGAAAGGTTCTTGATGTGAGAATGAACTGCATTTTGGATCTTCCGAATCAGAGATTGCAGGAAGAGTGCCGGAAATTCTTCTCCGCCTCAAAGAAGTGTCCGAATGAGAAGTCGTTGACTTTGGTTCCTTGTATGAGGAATGGTTATAGATTGAATTCAACTGAGACGTTGGACAAAAAATTAATGGCTCCAGCTCCATCACCAAGGACTTATGATGCTCTCAAACAGCATTTCTGATTATCCCTATTATCATATGTAACGCAGCAACCAAATCTGCATTCATACAAGATGATTGATTGGTGCTGTTTGTCTGTAATTCTCCTATGTTTCTAAGTGATTTATATATTCTCTGTAGAAGCCATGTAAACTAGTTTCCAATCCAATAAATCAAATTTAATTTAATTTTAATTTTCCCCCAAAGTGAGTCATTCTTTAATTTGAAAAATGTTGAAAGTACTTCCATGGAATTAAAAACATCATAAAATAGTTATCGTACAAGTACAATGCTGTTTGGTACAACACTTTTTTTAGTTTTTTTTTTAATTGCGAGCCTAATTTTAATTTATGAGTTTTTCGTACTTAGTTCTTTAGAAATTTTGTTCTTAACTTCCAACTTTTCACATTTTTTGTTTAGTATTGTAGAACTTAGCATGTTATTAACGAAAACAAATCTTAAGGGTACAACGAAAATAGGCCGTCCTCAACGAAAAGTCGGAAACATTGCACCAAATGGCACTGTATCTACTCTTCAATTTAATTGGTGTTTAATTAATTTTATTCAAACAACCCAAAATCAAGTATTTTTCTCTTTTACAGAGGTGATTGAACGAATTAATGCATAAGGCCATAAGTAAGGGTGTCGTGTTTCTTCAAACGTAGCTGGAAGTGACCAAAAACTGACTTGGCTCAATGAAGGGACCAATATTTTGCTGCTTTACAAAAATAGGACCCTACTACATACGTATGCTGACAAGAGTTATAAATATCTTTGTTTATCTATGCCCTGATATGGACAAGAAATCATTAGCTGGCCTAAAGTCTGAAGATGCCTCGAAAATGTTGGCAAATTTATAAAAGTAGCCATAAAATTTTAAAATATTTTAAATTTAATTCTTTTAACTTTCTTCTATTATAATTAATTAAATAATAATTTTTTTTTTACTAAATAGTCCTCATCACTTTTAATAAATTTGTAAATATATGTCACTACTATAAAATTTAAAAAATTCAGCATCTCAACTCACTCAACCAAATATCAAACCTCATTACTCTCAACAAATCATTAAATTTAATTAAACAAATATTACATAACTTAAGATATAATCATCAATTGAAGAGTTTCTTAAGATTAATATATGTTCTTATACAATATAAATTTTTAATGTATTAAGTTTAGAATTTATGCTTAAAATTAATAAAATTTTTATTGTAAACGTTGTTATTTTTTATTATAAAATAATAAGATTTGTTAAAATACTTAGTTTGAGTTCAGAAAATGAAAACAACAAAAACTTCAGGTAAAAACGAGCCCATAATAAATAAGACAAGTAAATTTATCTGCGACAGACAGTGAGACAGGAGCCTGTCGCATATAAGCTTTTTTTGTTTTATTTATTCTAGACTTAATGTACCACGTATCTTCCGGAACTCATAACTTATGCTAAACATGTCCGTTTTAAGCGTATATATATACTGTTTCAAAGCTTACGATGAGAAGAATTAAAGTATATTAATAAGATAGGTACTTGTAGCACAAAATTCATGTAATATTAAATTTAATATTTGGTATGACATGTACCCGTCTCACCAACATTTGGAGAGACAGGCCACCTGCCACACCAAAATTTAGATTTCATATTATCTTTTTTTGTACAAAATACACACGTTATTCTAGTATACTTTGGTTCACTTCACGTAAGCTTCAAAACAATATATTATAAGCTCAAAACAGGCATATCTAACATAAATTATGAGCTAAGTAAGACATCTGACACATAAAATATGATTATGTGCGACGAACACTTTACAAAACGTTAGTGAAACTAGCACTTATCGCATAAAAATAGATTAAATATTACTTTTTGTGTGAAATATGCATGTCACACAAATATAGTTTGATTAGCTTCATTATAAGCTTCGTAACAATATATTATACGCTCAAAACGAACAACTATAACTCAAGTTTGGTGTGATAGGTGTTTGTCTCACCAGTATTTGGTACGACAGATGTCTGGCGTATATAATCACATTTTACGTGTCAGGTGTCTTTCTGAGCTCATAACTTATGCTAAACATATCTACTTCGAGCTGATAATATACCATTTCAAAGCTTACGATGAGATGAACCAAAACATATAAGTGTGACATGTGTTTTGGTGAGACAAGCACCTGTCTCACTAAATATCAGATTCAATATTACATAAATTTTATACTAAAATGCCTATTTTATTAATATATTTTGATTCTTCTCGTCGTAAATTTCAAAACGGTATATTATATGCTCAAAACGGACATGTCTAGGCTAAGTTATGAGTTCCGGAAGATACGTGACACATTAAACTTATAATAAGTAAAACAATTAAGCTTATGTGCAACAGGCACCTATCTCACTGCTTGTTGCACATAAACTTAGTTGTCTTACTTATTTTGAATTTCATTTTTACTTGAAGTTTTTGTTGTTTGTAATATTTTTTAAAATTTCTCAACTCAATCTAAGTATTTTAATAAATCTCATTGCTTTGTAATGAAAAATAATAATATTTACAATAAAAAGTTTATTAATTTTGAAACCTAAATTCTAAACTTAATATATTAAAAGTTTATATTGTGTAAGAACATACATGATACTCTCCAATTAATGATTATATCTTAAGTTATATAATACTTGTTTGATGAAATTTAGTGATTTGTCGAGAGTAGTGAAGTTGGATGATTAGTTGAGAGAGTTGAGATATTGATTTTTCTGGATTTTATAGGAATGACATATATTTGTAAATTTTTTAAAAGTGATGAGGACAATTAGTATAAAAAACTATCATTTAACTAATTATAATAGAAGAAAGCTAAAGAAGTTAAATTGAAAATAATCTAAAATCTTATGGTTATTTTTGTAAATTCCCGAAAATAGCTGCATCTCCTTTTTCCCCGTTCATTAAGCTAAAGTATAGAAGAAATTGTTTCACATCCTCAATGGGAAGACATCTTTTCCATGGGGCCTCAAAAGATAACGGGCCTTCACGGATCTTAATTTAGAGGCCCAAAATGTAAACATCAAGGACGTTCTCATTGGTGACGGACACTCAAATGTCCTTTTAAGTTTTAACCTTTAATCGTTGCTTGTAGAAATAATATCTCCTCTCAACTTTGGACCGCGATAATAACTCTTCGTAATGGACTTCATTCCTTCGAATGATTCAATGTAAAAATGAATTTCATCGACTAATTTTTTACATCTAAATTTTTGAGAGAATGAGTGAATGTATCCCCCGTACAGTAAAATCGGGTTGAATATTTACTTAATCCACAAATTAATAATTTATTGATATATAAAGGCATTTATTATTTTTTCTAGACGTTGCATGCATGCAATACCCTTTTATTGTTATTAAGCATATTACATATTTCCTTCTAAAAACTCACTATAATGTGTTCCTCCAACTTATAAAGAATGACTATAGTATGTTATTATGTTATTTGGTAGACACTAGCTCCTCCCTTTGGTGTTAAGTTTCAAGTTTTTGTTACTATTTTTAAATATGTTTTTGTATATAATATTTAAAAAAAGTCATTAAAATATAAAATATCAAAATAACTACTTATAGTCATTAATGAGACTCGATTCCCTCAACATTAAAGGAAAGAATTTCTGATTAACCAAATTTAGAGGGTTGTGATTATTTAATTATATTTTCGTCGAATTCTTTAAATTTGAGTTTTAGTTATGTGATATAACCAATCTGATTTTTGTGTTGTGATCATTTTCGGATCATAATATGATTTTTTTTTTAATTGTCAAAAATGCTGAATTATGCAATTCTAATTGCTTTAAAATAGTGGGCTTTCAAAGCGTTGAAAACTCACGTGGTTTCTGTAGTATCTGTATTAACCTTTTCGGTAGAATTAAGCAATTAATGCATTAGGCCATGAATAAGGTGTCATGTTTCCTCCAGCTGGAGAGAGTGACCAAAATCGACCTAGTTTAGTCAATGAATAAGAGTAGGCTCCAATATTTTTCTGCCTTAACAAAAGCAGAAAGAGAAGTTAAAGAAGTTGGGACCCTACAGAGTTATAAGTACTTTGTTTTTATTTCTATGCCTTGACATAGACAAGAAATAGTTACATGGCATAGAGAAGCCTCCAAAATGCTCATAGTATACCTAACTCTCTGTTAAACATGCAAAGCACAGAAGAAGAAAAAAGTATAAGACCTTGTCTTTTATCCTCAATTGGGCTTGAGCCGATGAAGGAGCTTTTTCATGGGCTAAACAGAGTTTTATGGGCCTTCATGGATTTACTTGGAGGCCCAAAAAGTGGGCATCATTGATTTTCTCATGATTACGCAAGTGTTTCTCTCCACGATTCCCATTTCGCACAACTTATTATTCATGCCTTGGTAAGCGCACTGAGAGAGTGAAGAGTCCTTTTAACATTTGATCATTGCTTTTGGAAATGGTTTCTCTACTATGGACTAAGATAAAATAATTCGTATTGGACTTCATATAATCGAATGATTCAATGAATGAAAATGAATTTTACCAACTTATCGATTTTCTCTGTCAAAGAGTTGAGAGGAGGAATTGAGTATATATCTCATAAGACTCTGTAAGGGACCATTTATTTGTTGTGGCTGGAAACATATAACAAGTCTATCATATACCTAAAACATTAGCCTGTTATATACTCACCCACCACTATAGGTGCAAAATTAGCACATTTTCTAAATTCATTATGACATCCATAATGAACAGCCGGTCCACAAACATTAAATTAAAAAATCATATAATTAATGATTCCATTAATTTTACAAATGAGACCAACATTATCTCTACTTCTCATATATAAAATTCATATGAAAATCATTTAATACCTATCTTAATTCTTCCCCCTTGTCTCTGATCTGTATAGTTCTCAAACATCAAATATGGAAAGCATTACCACTGCCAAAATCAAGCACCTGAATCACTACACTGTCATCTTCTTCCTCACATGCCATTTCCTCTGCGTAATGTGCCATGATTATTGTCCAAGTCCATCACCATCACCATCACCATCACCTCCATCAGTAACAGAGGCCTTAACCTTCTTGGACCAAAGGCTTGAAGCCATTTACCCAATTATTCAAACCTTCAAGAACACAATCACATCAGATCCCTTCAACATCACAGGCACATGGATTGGTTCAGATATATGCAACTACAAAGGCTTCTACTGCAGTCACCCTCCTGACAATCTCACAGCCACCACCCTCGCCTCAATAGATTTCAACGGATTTCTGCTTGCTTCCCCGTCCATCGACGCCTTCATCAATCAACTCCCTGATCTTGCCCTCTTCCATGCAAACTCCAATAGATTTATAGGCACCATCTCTCCACAACTTGCACAACTTCCATATCTATACGAGCTAGACATAAGTAACAACTACTTTTTTGGTCCTTTCCCTATGGCAATTCTTAGAAAAAATGACCTATCATTTCTAGACATCCGATTTAATTTATTTACGGGATCAGTCCCTCCTCAACTGTTCCTGCAAACCCTAGACGCACTCTTTCTTAACAACAATTTTTTCATGCAGAAACTCCCTCAAAATCTCGGTTCCACACCAGCACGATTCCTCACTTTCGCCAACAACAAATTCACCGGTTCAATCCCGAGAAGCATTGGCAAACTTTCCTCCACATTAATCGAAGTCTTGTTCTTGAATAATATGCTCACAGGCTGTCTCCCTTATGAGTTAGGGTTTCTAAGAGAAGCTAGGGTTTTTGATGCAAGTAACAACCTATTGACTGGCCCATTGCCGTGCTCGTTAGGGTGCTTGGAGAAGATCGAGCAGCTAAACCTCGCCGGAAACTTACTGTACGGAGAGGTACCGGATGTGATATGTGCGTTGGATAATTTGGTGAATTTATCATTGTCGAATAATTATTTCACTGGAGTAGGGCCTTTGTGTAGGAAGCTGATCGAGAGTGGGGTTCTTGATGTGAATAGAAATTGCATTCATCATCTTCCTCACCAGAGATCGAGGCATGAGTGCGCCCAGTTCTTCTTGCGCCCTCGGTTTTGCCTCAGTCCTTCATGGTATAATTTCATTCCTTGCAGTAATGTCTCTCCATGGGGCCACCCCCACGCTCGATCGAGGAGAGATTCTTCATCAGTTGTTTACAGTGCTCTTATGAGAAATCGATCGTTGTGAGGAATATTATTGTTGGATTGTTAGACAAAACATACTGTGTATTAAGTTAAAATGAAATAAATAAATAAACTACATCTGAATATATCATTACGTTACATTGTTGACTCTTTTCCTCGCATCAACACATATGTAACTGTGGGCTAAATTATCAATGATTGATGAAAGGATTTTCTAACAATTCATTCCATTCTTTAACTTCCCGTTTTTCTTTTAAGGTAAAACTGTTCATTTACCTAAATAGTTTTGATGAATTTATTGACTTAATTTATGCAGGTTATAAGCAAACAAGTTTATATTTTTCCGAAACGTATAAAGATCACGTTTATATTATTATCTACAAACAATCAAATCTTTTTTTTTTAAATTATATTTTATTTTATTAATAGTAAATTCCTAGGTCAAGCAAGAGAATCTTGGCTCATAAGAAGCTTGATAAATTTATTTAGACATGGAGCCTCTCTTTATATCTTCAACCTAATTATAATCGATATATTAGATGATGATCAAGTGGCAAGTGAAGATTGGAAATAATATTAGAAAAATAAGCCATCTTGAATTCGTTTCTCCTTTTGCTTAATGGAAGTGGTAGTTGATCGTGCAATGTAAGGGAACCGCATGTTTAAAACTTTTGCTAGCTAGCTTTTGAAGAGCACTGATATTTAAACACCGATAAGACACCACCAATACAAAAATAAGGTTACTGTTCATGCTAAAATACCCCATTGCACAAAAACGACAGTGCTATCCATACTACAGTATGTCATATCATCTTGGTGACTCAATATCATTTTTCTTTCTTCAACAATTTCAATCATATAGAACAAAGACTTTCTGCTATCGGTCTACTTTCCAAGTGGGCTTTTGATTGGCTTCGGTCTCGTCGGGAAAAATTATTGAGTACAACTGTACAATGAGCTGTATTATATTATATTATATTATTTTAATATTAATGTATTATATTATATTATATTATATTAATACTATATTAAAATAAATTTTTATAATATTTAATATTATATTGTATTGTATTAATTTTAATCATATTATATTTAGTATTGTACTGTACTGTTTTAATTATTTTGTAATTAATTTAAATCATATATTTAAAAAATAATATTTATTAGTACTTAGAAAAATACTAAATATAGAAGTCTTAGATTTTAAAATTTTAACAATTTTTTAGTGTAAATATTAAAAAATATCATAATTCTTCATAAAAGATCGAAGCTTATAATAATTTGTGAAATAAAGATGAAGCAAATAATTTAATTAAATAATCTCTAAATAATATTCACTACTCTGCTAAATAATCTAAGCAAGAGCTCTGTAGTATATATAATAATATCTTATATTATTATTAATTTTAAATTAATATTATTCAAATTTTTTCATATTTAAATATTCATTATTAGTTATATTAAATTATTTTAAAATAATTAATTTTTATATTAATTATTGCAATATAATTAAAGAATGTAATATTATATTATATTTGTATATATATTTAAATATTTATATTAGTTATAATAAATTATAATTTTTTAAATAAATTATAATGTATAAATAAAAATAATATAATATTATAAATTAAAATATATCGTTATTGAGCTACAACATATAAATTTATTAATTTATATTAATAATTATAATGTAAAAAAATATATTATATTGTATTGTATGAAAAATTATATTTATATTTATTATTATTATAATAAAGTAAAAGTTAAAAAAAAAAAAAAAAAGAGGTGGGGGGGAAAGCCTGAAGCTAATGTGGCTTTTGCCGCATTAGCATACCCTATTAATCCTATTAATCCCTTGCAACTTTTTCTCCAAACACGGACTGGTATTAATCTAATGATGAATAGTATTTTAATAATATATAATTCAATCTTTCAAACGTGCCATAAAGGTGATATATCCAATTAATATATATATATATATATATATGTATAATTCAATTATATATAACTACTAATTTATGGTGATTTTTTAAAATTATATATATATATATATATATGACATATACATACATTAATTGAGTGTAACACTTTGATGTACTCTAAAATATTTTTCGTCTATGTGATGTACCTATAATCTAGTGGTGTAGTGGTTATATAAATTATGCTAAAAACAAATGTATATTCGGTCAAATATATATCAAAGATAAATTTGAATCTTATACGTTTGGATCTCCTTCATCAAAATATATTGTCCGCCCATTCATTCCAAATTTATCCTCTTTCAATTAATTAAATTTATGGAACCGTAACCGGCCTCTTGTTCTTAAGCTGAAATTAATTAATGATTGCATTACCCATAGATCATGATGTTTCTACTTCTGTACAATTTGTTAAAGAAAATTGATTTTCTTTTACTATACTTTCTTGAATCTGTTCTCAACCCACACAAGTTAACAGTCGTGAAAAAGATTGAATAGATCCGTTTTTGTAAGTACTCAAATTTAATAATATTTTGGTGCATATATATAAACGATATTGTGCGGAAGCGTTGAGCAGATTATCAATTAATGGTAATTATAACTTCTAGAGAAATTTAAATGTGGTGTAAATAATTTCAAAAAAATTGACACAATAATTTACGTGGTTTGACGTAAAGCATACATCCACGGGCAAAGACTGGAAGATAATTTTACTAACAAATGAGAATTTACAAATTGGAAAAAACTCACAAAACTCCAATACCCCAATACACCCAAATGAATTCTCCTAGCACTCAAGTAGAAGCTCTCTCAACTCTCTCAATTGCTTCATTTGCAATTGCTCTCAATTGTAGGATACCTTAACAAATGAAGAACAATAGCTATTTATATGAATGTATGGTAGCACTATTTCACCAAACCTTTAAAATTGTCAAAGTTTGGTTGGTGATTACCTAATTTTTAGCCAAACTTTGAATAATTTACCTTTGAACAATTTTGGCCAAACTTTGAACATGTGCTTTGCCAAACTTTGAACAATTTGGCTTTGAATAATTTTGGCAAAACTTTGAACATGTGCTTTGATTTGAATTTTTCAACAATTCTCCACCTCGGTGAAGATTTATCCAAATCTGAGCCGATTACCAATGAACCATCATTCCCAAAGTGGCTACATCTTTGCGACTGCCTACGTACCCAAAATTTGTGATTAAGCCAACTATAGTTCAAAATATTACTGAACTTCCTTGTATAAAATGATTCTCCAATCTCTACCTTTCTCATCTGTTTTAAACTTCCGGGATATTGATCAAGTTTAGACAATGCTCAAACTTGATCGTTGTCACCACCTTAGTCAACATATCTGCGGGATTCTCTGCGGTCTTGATTTTCCGAAAAGAATCTTCCCTCATCAATAATTTCCGCACAAAGTGAAATCGTGCGTCAATATGCTTACGTGCGCGCATGATAAACTTGATTCTTTGCTAAGTGAATAGTACTTTGATCATCACTGATACAAGTTAACATGCTCTTGGATCAATCCCAAGTTTCCAAGCAAGTCTTGTAACCAAACAGGCTCTTTAATAGCCTCCGTAATTGCCATATACTCGGCCTCTGTGGTTGACAGTGCAACTGTAGATTGTAGTGTAGACTTCCAACTAATTGGCCCTCTAGCAAGAGTAAATACATATCCGGTGGTTGATCGTCGTTTGTCCATATCACCGGCATAATCAGAATCAACGTACCCAATCACACCTTGACCAAGTGTGTCTTTTCGTTCAAACAGTAAACCAACATCAACGGTTTTCTGAATGTACCGTAGAATCCATTTCATAGCTTGCCAATGTCCTTTACCAGGATTATGCATATATCTACTCACCATACTAACTGCTTGTGAAATGTCAAGCTTTGTACACACCATTGCATACATCAAGCTACCAACTATATTTGAATACGGAACTTCCAACATGTATTCTTGTTCCTCATCCGTTGAAGGAGATAGTTGTGCAGAAAGCTTAAAATGAGAAGCCAACGGGGTACTTACAAGTTTTGTCTGATCATTCATGCCAAACTGTTGTAATACCTTCTTCAAATATTGCTTCTGAGACAAGCTGACTTTACCACGAGCTCTATCTCTGCATATCTCCATGCCAAGAATCTTCTTAGCTTCACCTAGATCTTTCATCTCAAATTCTTGATTGAGTTGAGTTTTCAACTTCTCAATCCCATCTTTGTTCTTAGATGCTATTAGCATATCATCGGCATATAAGAGTAAATATATGAAAGATCCTTCTTGTAGCTTGCGAAAATACACACAATGATCAAATTTATTTCTTGTGTACCTTTGCCCTTTCATAAACCAATCAAATCGCTTGTACCACTGCCTCGGAGATTGTTTCAATCCATAAAACGACTTTGTCAGTTTGCAAACCCAATTTTCTTTTCCAGCAACTCTAAATCCATTTGGCTGAGTCATGTAGATTTTCTCTTCCAAATCACCATGTAAAAATGTAGTTTTCACATCAAGTTGAACTAGCTCAAGATCATATTGCGCAACAATGGCTAGTAAAATCCGAATAGACGAATGTTTCACAACTGGAGAAAATACCTCATTGTAGTTTATTCATTCTTTCTGAGCGTAACCCTTCGCTACCAATCTAGCATTGTATCGAATTTTATCCTTACGAGGAAATCCGTCCTCTTTTGCATATACCCATTTGCACCTAATTGCCTTTTTGTCTTTAAGCAGTGTAACTAACTCCCAAGTTCCATTTTTTTGAAGAGACTGCATTTCTTCATCCATTGCTTGCTTCCATCGTACATTTTCAAGGCTACTATCGCTTCTCGTAAGTGGAAGGAACATCACCATCTACAATTAGAAGTGCATAGGCCATCATATCAACAAAACGAGCAGGTCTACGAATCTCTTTTCGTGGCCTTCTATATACAATTGAATCTTGTTGCTTTAAAGGTTCCTGAGTCAGAACCTCTTCTTCATCTTCGGTTGATTGAGAATCATCTACCTCTTTAACACTAGCTGGATCTTCTTTAATCTTTTCAAGCTCCACCTGCTGCGGAGTATTACTGGTGTTGCCATCCTTTTGTGAATCCTTTTGTTTTAACATGACTAATTCATCAAAAGTCACATCTCTGTTGAAAATGATCTTCTTCGTATCTGAGCACCATAAACGGTATCCTTTTACTCCACCAGTTATACCCATGAATTATGTTTTCTTCGCTCTTGGGTCTAACTTAGATTCCTTTACATGATAATAAGCAGTGGAACCAAAGACATGTAAAGTATCATAATCAGTAGCGGGTTTACCAATCTACATTTCCATGGGTGTTTTGCTCTCAATTGCAGCTGATGGCAAAGATTAATCAGATGGCACGCATATATAACAGCCTCAGCCCAAAATTCCTTGCCCAATACAGCATTGGACAGCATACACCGAACTTTCTCCAGTATAGTTCAGTTCATGAGTTTTGCCACCCCATTCTGTTGTGGTGTACCTCAAACAGTTAAGTGTCGCACAATGCTCTCATCTCGGCATACTTGTAAAAATGGATCATTCTTGTACTCACCACCATTATCTGAGCGAAGTCTCTTAACCTTTCGACCAGTTTGAGTTTCGACCATCTTCTTCCATTTCAAAAATATACTCAAAACTTCATTTTTGTTCTTCATCAAATACACTCATACTTTTCTTGAATAATCATCAACAAAAGTAACAAAATAGTGCATACCTCCCAAAGAAGCTACTCTGGTAGGTCCCCACACATCACTGTGAACATAGTCCAGAATCCCTTTTGTATTGTGAATTGCTGAACCAAACTTTACTCTTGAATGCTTGCCTAGAACACAATGTTCACAAAATTCCAATTTGCAAGAATTTGCACCTTTCAATAAGTCTTGCTTAACCAAAGTCTGCAAAGCTTTTTCACCGGCATATCCCAAACGATATGCCATAACTTGGTTGCCTCTAAATCTACATCCTTTCTCGAAGCTGTTGATCTTGATCCAATAAGCATACTCCTTGGAAATAGTACAAGTTATTTTTCTTATGCCTTTCATCATCATCGATTGCACCATTACTACCTTCGAGAATTCATCTCTCATAGTGATTGTAAGCCCTTTGGATTCTAGGACTCCTAATGAGATGAGATATTTCTTTAAACTTGGTACATAGCGAACTTCAGTCAAGACTTGGATTGAGCCATCATGATTCTTCAATTGGATTGAACCTATTCCCATAGTTTTACAAGCATTGTCATTGCTCATAAAAACAACTCCACCATTTAGCTCCTTGAAGCTAGAAACCAGACTCTTATTAGGACACATATGATAAGTACAACCCGAATCCAAAATCCACTCATCCGATTGACATGTCAACGTCATGCCAACCGGACTAAATTCGACTCCTCATCATGCTCATTACTACATGCATCGAAATAACCTTGCCCTTTTGTAACTTAGGACAATTCTTTTCCAATGCCCTTCTCGCGACAAAAGCACATTAATCTTTGGCGAGCCTACCTTTAGACTTGCCCTTTTTCCGGGTTTGCGGCTTTGTGAGCGACCTCTTCTTGCCAATACTTACATAGCTGTATCTCTGTGATCCTTTTTATCTTTCTTTCCGGTCTCGACGATTATACGATTGCACTACATACGACATCAAATGTGACATCGTCCTTCCCGTGAAGCAAAGTGGTAGTGAGATGGTCATATTCATCGGAAGTGAATTCAACAACGAATAATGCCTTATCTTCATCTTCAAATTTCTCATCCAAATTTAGCAAATCCGCTAATATTTTATTGAATGAGTTCACATGGTCATTCATCGACATACCGAGTGCATACGTGAATCGATAGAGTTTCTTTTTCATATAAAGCTCGTTTTCAAGGCTTTTCTTCATATATTTTCTTCCAGATGTCTTCCACAAACTCTTTATCGATGTCTCCTTCAGCGACGAGTACTTATGATCTTTAGCCGGACATAGGTGAATAGTACCACATGTCCGTCTATTGATTTTGTCCACTCCTTGTCATCCATCTTTTCGAGCTTTTCTTCAGAGCGAGATCCAGACTCTTGCGACATAAGACATCCAATACCTCACATTGCCACATACCAAAATTATTTGTACCATCAAATTTCTCCACTTCAAACTTTGCATTAGTCACGATGAGTCTATCTTGACGAAGACGACTGACGACGACGACGCTTCGCCATCCTCTCAACCTCGAATAATCGATGACATTCAACAACTATTCACACTTGAAAAACAGTCTCTATGATGTTTATTTCGTGTGAATAAATGAACTAGGAAAGTTCCAGGAAAATGGAGGGGTCACAATGGTCCCACTTAAAACTCAGATTCCTTACTCTTATCGTCTTGTTGATGTAACTTTCCTGAGACATGCAAAAATACACACTACTTACAATAGATCATTATCCAAGTACAAATGGTAGTATCCAGATCTAGTATATGTGAATAGTACCATATACCCCAAGTCACGAACCTTCGACTCGATACCAATTGTTGTGCTGGAGCGCGGGTTGAAGCAGATTACCAATTGATGGTAGCTGTGACTTCTAGAGAAACTTAAATGTGGTGTAAACAATTTCAAAGAAAATTGACACAATAATTTACGTGGTTCGTCGTAAAGTCTACATCTACGGGCAAAGACTGGAAGATAATTTTACTAACAAATGAGAATTTACAAATTGGGAAAAACTCACAAAACCCCAATACCCCAATACACCAAAATGAATTCTCCTAGCACTCAAGTGGAAGCTCTCTCAACTCTCTCAATTGCTTCACTTGCAATTGCTCTCAATTGTAGGATGCCTTAACAAATGAAGAACAATAGTTATTTATAGGAATGCATGATAACACTATTTCACCAAACCTTTAAAATTGTCAAAGTTTGGTTAGTGATTACCTAATTTTTAACTAAACTTTGAATATGTGTTTTGCCAAACTTTGAACAATTTTGACCAAACTTTGAACATGTGCTTTGATTTGAATTTTTCAACAAACGACACCCAAAAAAAAAAAAAAATCAAAAGAATAAGGTCGACTGTAATTTGCCACATAGCCAAAAAAATAGTTGAAAGTAATCAGCCAATCTTTGATTTAGTGGTTTAAAGCTCTTCACTCCATCTTAGAGGTTGAAATTCGAATATTTTCAAGTGCAATTTAAGAGTAGAATTTTCTTTATTTGATAATAGACCTTTCATTTTTAAGAACATAATTTTGAGCTAGACTTCAAATGAGTTACATCAAAATAAGTCCCAATAGAGATTGATTATATATTTAAAAAAAAAAAAAAGGTGATTACACTAATGTGTAAATACAAGTAAGGCTTGGGGAGAAACGAACGACAAGTATTTTTAAGAAAATAAATAATTTACAACACTTCAAAACTGGCAAGGTTTATTTTTTGATTGCCTCAATCGGATGTTTTAAAAACTATTTCATTAATACAAGAAAATATCGTACACACATACGCCATGAATGTGACTCCATGACGTTCATTCTTTTTCTTTTTCCTTTTAAATAATAAGGTAATAATAGTAAGGCAAGCATGTGACTTTAAATCTTTATGATGATTTTTTTCATGTACAAATAGATTGAATCCATGACCATTGACCAATCTCAAACGAATTATAAAACTTTGTAGAGTTGATTTATTTCAATCAAAATGTAAAATATCCAAATTTCTTTTTTATATGCGAGCATGACTTACGAGTTTTGGATAATTAATTGCATATTGATGCCGATGTTGCACCACCAAGGTAAGCAGTTATATATATCTATCCCACTTTTTGTCATAATAGCTAAACCCGAAAAGCAAATACATAATTTAGAAAAATTCAGTATGAATTTTTAATATTTTTCTATTAATTGCAACATATCACCCCAAAAAAATAGAAATAAAATTTTCTGTTCAAAGCTACATTTCTTTTCTTTTTCTTTTTTTTTTTAATAACAACAATTTAGAGCAACATTGATTCAAAGACAGAAGTTCATTCCAAATTAACAGTGTCTTATAGGGGCACAATAATTAAATAAAGTGTTACAAAATTTTGTTTCACTTAAGATTTTGTCCGATCTCAAACCATTCTGAACCTCAAAAAAAGATCATTATTGTGTGGCAAAATTTACACTGATTATCATTTTTTCCCCCCCATAAAATTGACGGAAACCATTCATCGAAAGTAGTTGCCCAATCACAGTCTCATATCTATAAAAACATCATGGACGTGGACATGAACATGGGCATGCCTCGATTTCCATAAATTACAAAAACCCCGTCACAGAAATTCAGCTTGTTTCATTAAAATTTAAAAGGACCAAGAAATTTTTCGGCATTTCATTTAAACGAGAAATTCTAATATACAATAACAGTAATACAACTACATAATATATATATATACATATTATAGCATAATTTATTTATTGTCTGAGTACTCCCAAAATTCCCCATTTACACCCAAAACACACTGCAAATTTTATTGCACCGACAGAAAAAGAAAGGCCTATTTATTACCCCTATATCGATTTGTGTCCGTAACATCCGCTGTACCCACGTGATTCACGTGATCAAAATTTTGAAGGCCGGAGGTAAATGTACAGATTCAAAATTTCAGATAAGAACATTGGGATCCCTATCTATTTACACTTTTCAAACAATAATTTACTTTCTTTTCTACATATTATTATCAAATATTATTTTGTTATGCCAAAGGTTGAGGGTAACTAGACTTCTGTTTTGTTAGTTAAAAAGATTTAGAAGCTAATGTTGTACGGATAGTTTATTTATTTTATTTTCAACGAACTTGGAGATTTTTGAAACAAATGAACAAATCATGTACGTATTAGACAAAAATATAAACATATAGGGACAAGAATGTTATTACATAAGTGAATGTTATTTTTAGAATCGTGTCGCCATTCCCAGGAACAAGAAGAAGCTTAGCGGATATTCTTTATCTGCAAAGACGCGTGAGTCATCGTTACACATGGGGGCGCGTGCAGAAGTTAGAACACAACAGAGCAGCTGAAGCAGTTCCCAAGATTCGAAATCTGAAGATATTTTTCCTTTGAATAAATAAATACCGCTCGTTCCAGTTTCAGCTTCTCTCACACAGGCGACGAGTAAGCAACCTATCACCACCGACACCTCGCCATCAATTCATTTCATCTTGTTTGTTTCCAGAGAAAATGGAACGATAATTGACCTTCTTCATTTAGGCTTGTTGGGTTCATCTTTTATTTTTTTCTCGAAATATTGACCAGAACTCTTACGTGTCAAATTTTGATTTTTCGTCCCCACTTTTTTGTTTATTATTTCAGCAAAAGCAGAGAAGTATGCAGCAACCTTATCAAATTTCAAAACTTTTACACATTTTAAACCTGTAAAGTTACACTTCTTAATATTGAAAAAAAAAAAAAAAGAAAGAAAGGGAAAAACTACAGTATGGTACAATTATAACCACAAACGGTAGGGTACCCCATCTCACAGTCACGCATCATAATCATCATCATGATGCCCATCTTCAATCAAAGAATGATCATCGTCATCATCAGAAGATGAAGGTGATGACAATGATGATGAAGATGGTGATGAACTTTTGCAGAACTTGAAGCTATGCTCCTCCTCCGCTGGCGCCATTGCATCCACAACAAAATGCGCTAACATGTCCACCACCTCAACCAAATTCTCTTCACACAAAAACTCCTCACTATAAACCCTTTCAACTTCCCTATTAAAATCATGCACAAACACATGCGTCTTCTTCCGTCTGATCTTCTGGCTCCTCGCCAACACACTCGCCGTAAAAATCGGCGCCATCCTCCCCGGAGCACCGGGGAAGTAGCCGCTCGGACCGTCGACCAGGATAACATCCCAATCCATGTCGTAAACGTGATTGGGCATGTCGTTGATGGCGAGCTTGCAGTCAGAGAACAGGAGGTTCTGCATGGGCCTGCACTCGTCTTTGAATTGCTTTCTCACGGCACGCAGCACCGGGTTCATTTCCTCGACTTTGGTCGTGTACTGAACGTCGTAAATCTCGAATCCCGGGTGGTTTTTCTCGAAGGACTGGACCAAGAACTCGCTCTCGTCGACAAAAATGGTGTGGCCCTGGAAGTTCAGGGATTTCCAGAGGAGGGTCTCGTGGGTGAGGCCGAAGATGAGGAAGTTGCAGGAAGGGGAGCAGAGGGAGAGGGCGTTGGCGATTGCCGTGAGCTCGCCTGAGGTCATGGTGGAGTTGGAAGTGAGAGTGTAGTGCAGCAAGGCGGCAGTTATGACGGAGGAGGAAGAGGAGGAGGAGGAAGGGAGAGATTTGGCCGGAGACGAGGCGGCGGAGGAGGCGGGATTGAGTGTGGTAGTGAAGAAAGTGAGGGTGAAAGCTAAAGTGAAGAAAGTGAGGAAGAAGAGGAGATAAAAGCGATGCGTTGTTGTGGTGGTGCTGGGCTTGTGGATTGTTGAAGGGTGGAGGAGAATTAGCTTTGTGTTTATGTTGTTCTTCATTTTCCTTTCTTTTTTTTTTCTTTATTTTTCTATATGGTTATGATTATGGTTATGGTGAGGCTTGAGGAGATCGAGAAAGAAAAGAAAAAGTGATGAGTTTAATTTGCAAGTTTTGTTTGGGATCTTGAATTGATTTGAATTCTATATAAATATGGCTTTTATTTTTGCTGTCAAGAAGAAACAGAGGAATCACGGAGGAAATTGAGAGAGACAATGATCACACGAAGATCGAGAAAGTGACTCAAGGTGGTGTGCTATTAAAAAATAGGCACTGGTGGGGAGGGGACCTTCGGATTTTCGCATTTATGTTTTTGATGAGATTTTTTTTTTCTTTTTTTTTTACGAGATTATGTCTCTCTTATTAAAACAAAATATATATTATATTGCCCTCCATAAATTAAATTAAATGGCAAAATTTTCAATTTGGTTGTTGCCATAATTGTGTTTTTTTTTTTTTTTCTCACCATCGATATTCTTAAATTGACCGTATATGTAGTTGTCAAAATTTTATTAGATAAATTAAATGCATGAGTGATGTGGTGTACTCCTCCCATGGAATTTTTTTCTTAATAGTTAGATTAATATAAATTATAGTATCAACGTAGAAATTAAACTTAATTTTTTTCTTCTTTTCATTTTTAATATTATGCTAATCCCTTGATGTCGATAAGAAATTTGTTAAGATTACTTTAGTTTGTGCAACGGTGATGGAATGAGATTAGCTCAAAAGTTTACTAAAAGTAGAAAGAAATTAAAGGAGAGAAGAAATCAACCCAGACTTACCATTTGTGCGGGGATTGAGACCACTTTCCCTCAAATTTGACAATAACAATAATAACATTAACACTCGAGAGTGACAACTTGAAGGGAGTAGGGACGTTTATCTTCTCCTTAAGATTTCGTATCATTCATTCAAATCTTTGCATTTATTATAGTTTAAACATCATTGTATTATTTTATTTATATAAATATAAAGAATCTAATTAGATTTGAATTTGAATATTTATACCTTTATATTGCTAAGATACAATCCAAAAATTGTCAAATTCACCAAATAGTCAATACATTTTTCTTTCTGAATTTCTTTAGTAGACAAAAACGTTAAATAGCTATCACGATCATATAATCATTACATTCGAGTTGAATGCTAATATCCAATCGTAGAAAGAAAAAATCAAAATTTTAATATTATCATTTTATTTGAGTAAAAGTATAGGGTATATCTGAAATAACATAATTAATTAGTATGAAAGTAATATATGTAATTAAATTTAATATAACTATCATTTATATATTAATTTTTTAAAATAAATAATAATATAAAATAATATTATTTACTTATTATATAACTTAAAAATCATATCTCCTTCTATAATTTCTCCCAATCCCGAGGATATTGTCTAATGCGACCCGTAACAATATGCTCACTAACCACACACAAATTAACAGAGGGAATCTGCTTAATAATTAATAAATGTTTATTATAAGTAACCAAAAAAAGAATGCAAATAACCTGAAACGCAATTGCAATTGCAATTTTGAATTGTTTTTAAGCCAAAGTGTCCACCAATAAGCAGTAGCAACAAACTTTTGCAAAAGCTAGTGTTTTTTACCAACTAATTATTTCTCTTAATTTTAAGACAACTTTTCCCAATCACTATGTGCTTTATTCTAATCCAGTTTTAACAAATGATTAAAATTTTGAATCAACGTCGACCAATTCGATGATTTCACGATTATGATTATGTCCACATGCTCTCCATCCTTTTCAAATAAAATAAAATATTTTGCTGTTAAGTGTTGTTTTAATACGGTACGTGTTTTGTTTTATTTATTTGTATAGACACATTTCTAAAGTGAGTGTAGTTACAGTAATCGAGCTTGAGATGTCTGCTTGAACAACACAGCTTAACTAAGTTTGAAAGTCTTCTTATAACAAAGTCAAAATTCCTCTTGTTGTCTTTAGATTGCCGTGTCTTTTCAAAAAGTCACGATCTTTTTTTGTACTTGAAAAAACACAAGCCATTTGAATTCGATTGGTGCCGATGCTTTGTTCTCATGTTCTTCTATTCTCTTCCATCTTCTCCTCTGTTAAGGCCCTCGCCAAGCGGAAAAAAATAAAAGAAGAAATAATCTCTCAAATTACAATGTCGCTCAAACCATCAAATCATTCCATTTCCATTGCTCCTAGAATAAAAGCAGCAGCTTAAGGATGTAATCTGTGGTGTCCATTCGGTCACTCCCCGAAACCCACGACTCCAAATTCCAAAAAATGACCTCTCATCTCCAACAACGAGATTCCCTCACCATTTCAAAGATGGGAGCCCTCTTTCAAAGGCTCCTGAAAGATAGTTACATATCAGGTAGTATCACTCCAAACGAAACTCTTTGTTTCTTTGATTGCGTTACCAAAATGCAGAAGCCCTTTTCTGTTATGCCTTCCTTCACTATGTTGTCGATAAGAAAAAGCGATAAGATACCGTTGTTTCTCTTTGCAAGGGACTATATTCAAGTGGGCTGTTGCCGAATCTTTTTGTTTTGATTGATTGCCTTTGCAGTATGGGTGGACCGAGTGATGCTTCTGTAGTTCTTGGGAGTGTCCTGAGGAGTTGATGTTTTACTACTGATACCGTGATTTTTTATCCTTCGATTAAGGGTTTTGTGTGCAGAGGGTAGAATTATGGAGGCCGCCAGGTTGTTTAAGAAACTAACTGCATTTGATTGTAAGCCTTACGTTTAATACTTTGATCAACGGATTTTGTCGAACAGGCAAGACACTTGTTGCTCTCACGTTATTTGAAGAAATGGCTGACGGTAGAATTGAATTGGGTGATATTTGTAAACCTGATGTTGTTACTTATGATAGTATTATTGATGGTCTTGGTAAGGGTGGGTTTCTGATAAGGGAGAAGAACTGCTTCTGTTTACTTATAGCTCTCTGATTCATGGTTTTTGTTGTGTTGAGGATGGGAAGGAGGCCAAACGCTTATTTTAATGGACCAAGGCATGCGGCCTGATGTGGTGACATTTACTGTGATGATTTATATTCTTTGCAAGGATGGGAAGATGGACGGAGCGAATTGTTTGTTAGAAATGATGATTCAAAGAGGTGTGAATCCCTGGCATACGTACTTATAATGCGTTAATGATGGTTTTTGCTTGGTGGGTAGAATAAGTGATTCAAGGGAATTCTTTGTTTCTTTGGAGAGTGATGGATGTAGACATGATGTTTTTAGTTACAATATTTTGATAAATGGGTTTTGCATGAAGAAAAAAGTGGACACTGCTACAAGTCTCTATAGGGAAATGCTTTCAAAAGGAATTAGGCCAGCCAGACATTATTACATATAACACCTTGTTTGTCAGTCTCTTTGAAACAGGTGTGGGTAAACATGCAATGAAATTGTTTGATGAGATGACACCAAATTATGTGGTACCTATTTTAATAGATGGCTTTGCAAGAATGGTTGTATTTTGGAGGCAGTGAAACAATTTCGTGCTCCGAGAAATGTGCAAGTGTAAACTTAGTATTTAAACTTACAATTGCCTCATCGATGCTGCATGCAGGGCCAACACCAAGTGCTGTAACATATGCCATCATGATCTATGGACTGTGTAAAGAAGGGCTATGGGGAAGGCAACTGATCTATTGCTTGATATGGAAGTAAAAGGTTTGGAGCCCAGTATATTTACATTTAACATGCTTATGCATGGCTTCATCCAAAATAATGAGGCATCCAAAGTGGTTGAACTCCTTCGCAAAATGGAAGAGAAAATTGTAACGCCAGATGCATCTATAGTTTTTATAGTAATATACTTACTTGCAAAGGATAAAGTCAGTATGGACTCGCTTCCTGCATCTCCTGCTCGAAAGTAAAAGGTAAGTTAATGTGTCAATTTTTTAGTTGTGGCATGTACTTTTACTCTGTAAACCAGATCTGGAGAACTCCATTCATGTAGTTTGTGTTTCTTTCTTGTGAAAAAGATATATTTTTAAACTGTCTATTAGATTTACTGTCCGATCTGTCTCTGCTATGTGATTCTCCTATTTGATGATTTAGGCAAACTGGGAGCAATACGAAAGCATAAAATGGAGCATCAATTGATATTTTGTATATTGCTGTCTTTGAATTTTTAAAATTTTTGCATTCCTCCGCCAAATTGTTCAAGGAACCCGCAATTCCACAAAAAGTTATTACATAGATCTTCCTAGAGCAGATTTTAATGTATGTATCATTTACTAAAAGCTGAACAATGATTTTTTATGAAGGTTGATATTATACAACAATGAAAAAGTAACAAGAACAAACATAAAGGTACATGATATATGATTTCTGGCGTCTTGTTGAAGTTCTTAGAAAAAATGGCAACGCATACTCAATTCTTCGATTAAAGAGTTCAAACTTGAGAAAGATGAACCACCATTTTCAACAGCCCTCTGTGCCATCTCTCCGAAAACTTTGGCTCTGCTCCTCATCTGTTCTGCCTTATCACCCACCATTATCTCTTTCACTGCCTTTTCTATCCTTTCCCTCCTCACAAATTCACTCTCGGTTATAGACCATTTCTCAACTCCAACAGTAACACCAATTTTAAGAACCTGAGTCACTAACTTTTCATTATAAAACTGATCCGCGGAGTGCGGCCATGTCACCAGAGGCACCCCAGCAACCACTCCTTCGAGAGTTGAATTCCATCCACAATGTGTTACAAATCCTCCAACAGCTTCATGATCAAGTATCAAAACTTGGGGTGCCCATCCTCTTATGATTAGTCCTTTGCCTTCCATTCTCTTCTCAAATCCTGGTGGCAACCAATCGTCCTTTTCTTCTTCAACACCATTATTCTTGTTTTTCCTCGCAACCCAAATGAAATTTTGCCCTGAAGCTTCCAGTCCCATTGCAATCTCCATTAGCTGAGCAGAAGTGACGTTGGCTAGGCTTCCAAAGCATATGTAAATAACAGAGTTGGGTTGCTTTGAATTCAGCCATTTTAAGCACTTCTGTGCATAGTCAGTTGAATCTTGCTTTGCCCTCGAAGCTTTATCATTATCTGTCCTGTTGCATAGAGAAACAGGACCAATATGCCATGCCCTCCTTCCCAAAACCTTCCTGTAGTGAACAGCATAAGCGGGCTCAAGCTCGTAAAAGCTGTTGACAACAACACCGTAGCTCTTTAACTCAGATTCTATAATAGCTTTGAACAACCTGGAGAAGTCAGTTTCAGCATCCTGTTCCATAATATCTGGCAATTGGTTTCTTGTCAGCTTGATATCACCAGGAAGATTGGGGATCACAAATGGTTCTGAAACTGATGAAACTTTCTTGTGTGGCTCATATAGCATAAGGCAAGCACTTGCACACAAAGACAAGAAACTGTAGCCGTGAAACACCAGCCTGGGAATTCCAAATTTGGCAGCAGCATCAGTGGCCCAAGGAAACAACATGTCAGCCACCAAGCAATTTGGTTTATGTTCTTGCAAGAGCAGCTCAAGAGGTTCTTGGAGCATGGTGATGCCCTTGAAAAACTTCACTAGCATGTCTGACTGACTTGCCATTTCGTTCAGATTTTCAGATCCCTCTGGCAAACCAACTTCTAGGGAAGGAAATTTGATGGTCTTGATGTCAATTTCGATACCCAATTCATTGGCTCTCGGGATTGCTTCTGCAAAGAGAGTCGCATTGGCCGGAGTTATGATTACGGTGGTTTTTACAGCACGAATCCCAAACAACTTGGCCATGTCCACTAGTGGGATCATGTGGCCATGAGCCATGAATGGGAAGAAGAAAATGTGAAGCTGACGAATCTCACCAGCCATACTCAATTGTGATCGGAAGCCCAGAAACCAAGACAAAGGTGATTATTAATTAAAGTTGAAAACTAATCTCATATTGTGAATCCTAGCCCACCCATTACATGTTCAAAATCAGTGACGAATAAACTCTCACTATAGTTTGAAAATGAAACGACAATCAGAAAATGCTCAAAGCGGTCGTATTTATTCTTATTTCCAACCAAAATATGTTGTTTAGTGTTTACCTTTAGTATTGGAAAAGAACCTGCCGGCGGTGCCTCAATCTCTCAATTCCAAAAAAGCAGCACCACCAATCTTAAGAAGCCGAGTCAACGACGTTTCATTGTGAAATTGCTCAGCAGAGACGGAGACGGGGCATTCGGCCATAGACAAGCCAGCTGTCAGTCCTTCCATCCACAATGTCCTCCAGTAGCTTCATGATCAGATCAAGTATCAAAACCTGTGGTGCCCACCAGGCCATCCTCTTATAATTTAGTAAGTCATTTGCCTTGATGCATTCTCTTGTCAAGTCCATGAGGCAACCAATCAATCTTCGTTTTTTTTTTTTTTTTGCAGTAGCGTACATAGAAGATGACCCAGAAACAAAATGCTGCGGCCATAAGCCATCAAAAATGACACATACAGGGTTTCAGGATTACGGTTCGAGCAAGCACCGTCTTTTTTGGTTTGGTTTCCACTTTCTAAATATATATCCCATCTGAGTTCTGACATTTACAATTTTCAATGAGCAAACGACTTTCTTAAAAGATATGCCCGTCGGGCGCAACACTTGGACGTTTATGTGTTTACTAAACCAACGACAAACAGAACTTGTGAAATTTGAAAGCGTGAACCACTGTTACGGTGGGCGCCAAAACAAACTCTAAATCCTTCTTCCTCAATTACAAATTCACACGCACGGCTTATAAAAATAAACAAATAAATAAAAATTTCACACAGACATGAGCAAAGTCTCCATTTGACAGAAACTCATGATTGCCCACAACGGAATTTATCACATCGTAATTATCACTTGTACTCTTTGAATGACTCGACGACCAGTGTATATCCATCATATAAAAACAAACTTGAAACTTAAAAAATTCATTTAAATTTTGAGCAAGGATTATTTAATAAAGTTGGCAATCCTTCCAAAGCAAAGCATATGTAAATAACAGAATTGGATTGCTTGGAATTCAGCCACTTGAAGCACTTCTGTACCATCTATAGAGACTTTGCTTGCCCCTCAAAAGCTTTATCTTTAAAATTCCTTTTCCATGGAATATTTTTTATAGTCAAGTCATTGACTTGGTTGTAAAAAATTCTTACCGATTATTAATTTGAGCAAATCATTCTTCTCACATAGAATTGACAACTAATACCCTTTATTATTCCTAGTTATAATTGAGACTCTCTCTATTGACTATTATAACGAGGATCCAGTTACATAATTCTGTCCTTAATTATTGTAATGAACACTACAATACTTGATAACTACCATAATGATTTATCGCGAGCAAATAAGTTAAATGAAATAAAAATGATGATTTACACATATATGTTGATTAACTTATTTACCTGTGATTTTTCATCGATGAGTTGTTGTCTTTCTAAATTGCTGAGATTATGACTGTAATAATTGAGATTGATTTTGCTTATTAGAATTAAAAACTAATGTTTGGATGGAATGTGATTCTTTGGATATCTTGTTGGTTTTAACAATCATAATTTTCATCCTTCCTGGTGACATTATACTAAGTGGTTGAATTGTAAGTCATAATTGATGACGCGTGTGAACTATTTTTTTAATGTAGAGTAAGAGGGGTAGACAATATATAGTTTGTTGCAATATTTTGATAAATGGGTAATGTAAGGATCGAAAATTGGAGCATGCTGCGAGTATTTGCAGGGAAATGCTGGCTAGACGTTAATACAAATGGCACCTTGTTTGTTGGTCTCTTTCAAAGTGGTAGGGTTGAACTTGCAAAGGAAGGACAATGGAGGCGGCGATTGACTTATTGCTCATTTGCTTGACTTGGAAGAAAAAGGTTTGGAGTCAGACGTAATTAAATTCAGTACACTTATGCGCGGTTTCATCCAATATAATGAGACATCAAAAGTGACAGAAAGAAACTTAACGCCAGATGCATCTGTACTTTCCCAGCTCGAAACTGAAAGGTAAGTTAATACATTGAATTTTAGGTAGTAGCAAGGTGATTTTAGCCTGAAAACCTGATACTTCTCTTGAGAAAGGGCAATATTTTTTGGGTCAATCAGGCTTCGCACCTTCCCTTCCCCGTGGTTTAATCGGAGTAACCGCGTAAGTCATATTCTTTGGGGGTTGAGCCGCATTAGTAGCGCATCTTCCCTGTTCATAGAAAATCTTCAAACTTAACAGGGGAGAGACTAATTCCCCTCTCTCTCTCATTCATCATCTAAACCCATTACGGATCCATAAGGAAACTCAGCATCCCCATTTTCCTATCTGATGATTTAAGCAAACTGGGAGATATAGGAAAGCAAGAAATGGTCCATCAATTGATATGTGATACATATTGCTGACTTCGAATTTTTCTAATTTTTTTTGCACAATGATCAGGGAACTTGCAACGCCGCAAAAAGTTATTATATAGATCTTCCTGGAGCAGATTTTAATTTGTGTAGCATTTTCTAAAACTGAACAATGATTTTTTATGAGTGGGTAGAACAGATAACCTAGCCAACATGTTTTACCATGAATATAATGATTTAAAACTTGGTAGAAGAAAGATAAGAGATTGAAAAGAACAGAGAACCTGACGCCGAGTACCTGTTTCATGTTACAAAATGGGCGGGTATATTGTCCATTGTTCATATTCAATAGCTCATCTACATGTTTTCCTTAATTTTAATAGCTGGCAGCAGATATTAAAACTCAACGATGATTTTATTTTCTTTATGAAACAAGAACAAACATAAACGATCAAGCTATATATATGATTTCTGGCTTCCTGTTGAATTTATTTGAATCAATGGCGGTGCAAACTCAAATCTTCGATTAAAGAGTTCAAATTTGAGAAAGATGAACCTCCATTTTCAACAGCCCTCTTTGCCATCTTCCCCAAAGCCTTTGCTCTGCTCCTCATTTCTTCGGCCCTGTCACCCACCATTATCTCATTCACTGCCTTTTCTATCGTCTCTCTCTTCACAAAATCCCCCATAATTCTACTCCATTTCTGGATTCCAACACCAACACCAATCTTAAGAACTTCATTCACCAACTTTTCATTGTAAAACTGATCAGCAGCGGCAGGCCATGTCACCAGAGGTACCCCAGCGGTCACCGCTTCAAGAGTTGAATTCCATCCGCAATGTGTTACAAATCCTCCAACAGCTTCATGATCAAGTATCAAAACCTGTGGTGCCCATCCTCTTATGATTAGCCCTTTGCCTTCCATTCTCTTCTCAAATCCTTGAGCCAACCAATCTTCCTTTTCTTCTTCACCGCCATTATTCTTGTTTTTCCTCACAACCCAAATGAAATTTTGCCCTGAAGCTTCAAGCCCCATTGCAATCTCCATTAGCTGAGCAGAAGTAAAGTTGGCAATGCTGCCAAAGCAAATGTAAACAACAGAATTGGGTTGCTTTGAATTCAGCCACTTCAAGCACTCCTGTTCATCAATTGAGGGTTCCTTTCCCCTCAAAGCTTTATCTTCGAAATTCCTATTGCACAGTGAAACAGGGCCAATATGCCATGCCCTTATTCCCAAAGCCTGCCTGTAATGATCAGCATAAGCAGGCTCAAGCTCATAAAAGCTGTTCACAACAACACCATAGGTATCTGAGTCATCAGCTGCTTTCAACAACCTGCCAAAGTCATTATCTCCCATATCGTGTTTTTTAGAATCTGGCAATTGGTTTCTTGTCAGCTTGATCTCACCAGGAAGATTAGGGATCACAAATGGCTCTGAGTCTGATGAAACCTTCTTCTGTGGCTCATATAGCTCCAGGCATTTTGTTGCACACAGAGAAAAGAAACTAGTACCATGAAACACCAGCCTGGGAATCCCAAACTTGGCAGCAGCATCAGTAGCCCAAGGAAAGAACATATCAGCCACCAAATAATCTGGTTTATGTTCTCGCAAGAGCTGCTCAAGAGGTTCTTGGAGCTTCGTTGTGGCCATGAAAAAGTTGACAGCCAATTCCCTGGTCACTTCTTTAGTGATTGCGTCAAGATTTTCACACCCCTCTGGCAAACCGGCCACCGCAGAAGGGAACTTGATGATCTTCACATCCAATCCGATGCCCAGTTCATTGGCTCTTTGAATTGATCTTGAGAAGTGAGTCGCATTGGCTGGTGTCGTGATGACGCTTGCTTTCACCCCACGAGTTGCAAACAACTTAGCCATGTCCACAGCTGGAATCATATGGCCATGAGCCAGGAATGGGAAAAAGAAAATATGAAGCTGGCGAATCTCACCGGCCATGCCCACTTGTGACACCAAGTTCAGAAACCAAGACAATGGTTATTGTTAATTAAACTTGAAAACAAATCTCAGCTTATGCATGTCTGCTCATTATCTGAACAAAATCAATGAAAAATAAACTCTCACTTACCTACAGAAAACTCAAACCCAACACCATAGCATAAAACTCAAATTAAAAGCATGGAGACTTTATTGACAAACCAAAACACTTAAAGTAAAAAACAAATTGACAATCATGCAAGTCACTTGATCATGGAGTAAAAAGATAGTCACCGAATATACCATTCATACACATTCCACACTAATCTCAAATCCGAATGACTTTTTTGCTAGATTATATATGATGGGACCGCTGAAGTTTGACGATTTGAAAAAACGACAATGAAGAATTGCCCAAAGCCGTATTATTATTATTATTGTTAATTTCTTTTAAAAGGTTTGTTTAGTGTTTATCTTTAGTATTGAAAGAGACCTTGGAGTTGGAGGTGCCTCAATCGCTCAACTCCAAAAGCAGCTGCACGAATGTTAAAACGCTGAGTCACCAACTTTTCATTTTGAAATTGATCAGCACGGACCGAGACAGGCTGTCTGACAATAGACAAGACAGCTCTCAGTCCTACCAAGTATCAACCACAACGTGTCACCAAACCTCCAATAGCTTCATGACCAGTTCAAGGTCAACTAAGGAGTGTTAGTCACCATATCCAATATTTTATGGTAATGATCAGGTTTTGCAAAAGCGTAGAAACTGACCAGAACATTAAAGGGCTTTTTAATTTTAGTTCTTAAGTCCTAATTTATATTAATTTAAAATATTTTAATATTTTAATTTATTTTTTATCTAAAATTTTATTATAAAATATTTTTATTAGAATAAAAATATTAATTTTTTTATTTTTATCTTAATGATAAAATGTATAAATAAAAAATTATTATTTTTTCATAAATAACATAATTAAATATATTTATTTTCTAAGTAATTATTAGATGTTATATTAAAATTTTACTTGATCTTAAATTATATTTGGTATTAAATATTTAATATATATTTAATTTGAATTTTAAATAATTTTTTTATTAAATAATAATTTTTAATATATAAATATGATGTTAAATTATAAAAAATAATATTATCAAAATTATTTTTTATAAATTATATATTGAATATTTATCTTATAAATATTTATAATATATAAAAATTATTATACTAAAAAATATTATAAATATGTACTTATTTAAACTTTAAATATATATAATATTTTTAAGGTCATAAGTATAAAAATATTATAACTAAGATGTTTTGAGTTTATAAAAATAAATAATTTATTACTTATACTCAGATGTCAAATAATAAAATAAATATATTTTTTAGACATATATATTTAAATTTATTTAAATTTTAATAATATTCAAATCCATTCAATTTTTAAATAAAAAAAATAACACTGCCTAACTCTTACTGCCATACACTATCAACAATGAAATATATAAGTTTTTACATAGGTAGGGGTGGGCAAAACTAAACCAGGACCCCAAAAAAATTGGGTTTTGTTTTGTTTTTTTTTTTTTTTGGTTTGATATTTTTTAGTTATTTTTTTATTTTCCTTATAGATTTTAAGATTTTAATTTTTTTTTGCACTCAAATTTAGGTGAAATTTATTTTATTTTTTATATTAGAAGTATATTATTATAAAATAATATTTCATATTTAACTATTTTAATAATTTAATGATATTTAGAGTTAATATAAATGAACTTTTAATTTTTTTTCGATGAGACTATTTAATAATATTTTATTATTAAGAAACTTAACTTATCTTAATTATTAATCCTTTTACATTTTTGCATCATCATCAAGCACTGTCTATTTTAGTTTGGTTTCGGGATTGACTTAGCAACGGTTGTTCATTCTTGCATTGCAGGCTATCTGGATACATCTGTGCTCTGCGATGAACGACAGGCCACCCCTTTCTAGCCGATATGACTTTCGACAGGTTTCAATAATTAAACGACTTTCATAACGAGTTGTCGGCTCAATAGTTGAATTATATGCCGTCTATTTGACAACGACATGACATTTGGTTTTAAATCCTACATACGATAAGATGTTCATGTTTTCAATACACAAACGGCAAAGAAAACTTGTGAAATTTGGAGGCCTGAACCACAGATGGGGCCACACAGCCCAAAACAAACAACCTCTAAATCCTTTATTCTGTAGTTCTGGTATTTCAATTTCACACAAAACAGACTGAGCAAACTCTCCGAAATTATTCATATAGAATCGAGACAAATTTATGACTACCATGTTCCCATGCACATATCAATAAGACAAATTCATAATTGCCCAAAACAGAACTTATCACATCAGAATTATCATTTGTACTCCTAGAGATCCCACCACTTCATATTCATTAAAGGCAAGCTTGAATTTGTAAATAACAGAGTTATTTTGAGAAATGATCATTTAGTGAAGGGGGCGATGCTTCCAAACCATAGCATGTGTAAATAACAGAATTATCTTCAAAATTTATACTCCTTAGAAATAAGTCAATTGAATTAATTGTAAAAATATTCTTATCAATTATTAATTTGTGAATATGAACAAATCATTCTTCTCACATAGGATTAACAACTAATACACTTTATAATTCTTAATTATAATTGATACATACTTTCTCCGCTACTGAAATTCTTGTTAATTAACAGAAATATTTATCATGAGCAAATAAGTTAAAATATTTTATATGTTGATTTTATTTCTCTTCCTGTAATTGGATCGATTAGTCATTATGTCCTTGTGATTGTTGAAAAAAGGTAGAGGTGGAAAAACCCTAAATTAATTTTTATACCATTCCCAAAATTTTAGGTTGGGAGCTAAATAAAATTACTTGAAATTTAATAAAATTGGTTGAAACTTGCAATACTTACAAATATTCTAAGTAGAAATCAACATTCATCCATAATTGAACGTATGTAATGTTAAAAAATTTATGAGTGAAGTAAAATCACAACTAAAATAAAATTAGAAGGAAAATAAAGAATAAACACAACTAAAACACTAAAATTTACATAATTTAACTTTTAACAAATCAAAATCAATAATGATATGAAAATTATAAATATTATAATATTTTAACTCACTTTCCAAAATCCTAATATATTAAATCTCTTACTTAGTAATTATATAAAAATATTAAAATTCTTAAAATATCGCAACTCAAGATACTCTTAAGAACATGCAAAATGAGGGCATACAACCCCTCTATTTATAGTTGTAAAATGTAAATAAAATAATAATTTCTTTTCTTTTCTTTTCTTGTTTCTAAAATCTCGGTCCTCTATTCCTTCTCTCCATTTTCTTTTTCAAATTCGAACGTTAAAAAATAAGTGTGGCTTCTAGAAGAGACATGTAAATATATGCATATATACTTCCAATCGAAGATTTATACTTGCAGTCACCAACCAGATGACTTCTCCAATTCCCGTTTTTCTCCTTCTGTTGCAAACGCCGCAACAGATCACATGCTAACAGGTGTTGAAGCTTCAATTATTCTATGCAATATCCTTCATCTATATCATGTCGTCAATGGATGGCTAATTGTTGATTATGTATCATTCCTTAGCTTAGTGGGGTTGTAATAATATGAATTTTTGTTAATTATTCGCATGTCATTGTCATTCACTAGCCTAATACATTTTTCTTAACATCAATTGGGAATTACGCCAATACGACAGCATGAAGAACAAAGACGAACAAAAAAGCTATTATGATAAACGTAGCTTTGTGAAAGTTTAGCTGCTTCAATGACGGCTCAAACGCAACTCCTCAATAAGAGCACTTAAATCAGAGTCCGATGAACCTCCATTTTCAACAGCCCTTTTTGCCATCTCCCTCAAAGCCTTGGCTCTGCTCCTCATTTCTTCTGCCCTATCACCCACCATTATCTCATTCACCGCCTTTTCTATTGCCTCTCTCTTCACAAAATCCCCCACAATTCTACACCATTTCTGGATTCCAACACCAACACCAATTTTAAGAACTTCGTTCACCAACTTTTCATTGTAAAATTGCTCCGCAGAGACGGGCCATGTCACCAGAGGTACCCCAGCAGTCACCGCTTCGAGAGTTGAATTCCATCCGCAATGTGTCACAAATCCTCCAACAGCTTCATGATCAAGTATCAAAACCTGTGGCGCCCATCCTCTTATGATTAGCCCTTTGCCTTCCATTCTCTTCTCAAATCCTTGAGGCAGCCAATCTTCCTTTTCTTCACCACCATCATTATTCTTGTTTTTTCTCACAACCCAAATGAAATTTTTCCCTGAAGCTTCAAGCCCCGCTGCAATCTCCATCAGCTGAGCAGAAGTAAAGTTGGCAACGCTTCCAAAGCATATGTAAACAACAGAATTGGGTTGCTTTGAATTCAGCCACTTCAAGCACTCCTGTTCATCAATTGAGGCTTCCTTCCCCCTCAAAGTTTTATCTTCCAAATTCCTATTGCATAAGGAAACAGGGCCAATAAGCCATGCCCTCCTGCCCAAAGCCTTCCTGTAATGGTCAGCATAAGCAGGCTCAAGCTCATAAAAGCTGTTCACAGCAACGCCATAGCTCCTTGACTCTGCGTCTTTAGTTGCTTTCAACAACCTGCTGAAGTCATTATCTTCCATATCCTGTTTTACAAAATCTGGCAATTGGTTTCTCGTCAGCTTGATCTCACCAGGCAAATGAGGCATCACAAATGGCTCTGAATCCGATGAAACCTTCTTGTGAGGCTCATATAGATCCAGGCAATTTGTTGCACACAAAGAAAATAAACTAGTGCCGTGAAACACCAGGCTGGGAATACCAAACTTGGCAGCAGCATCAGTAGCCCAGGGAAAGAATATATCGGCTACCAAACAATCTGGTTTATGTTCTTGCAAGAGCTGCTCAAGAGGTTCTTGGAGTTTCGTTGTGGCCATGAAAAACTTGACAGACAATTCCTTGTTCGCTTCATTAGTGATTGCGTCAACATTTTCACATCCCTCTGGCAAACCGGCCTCCGCAGAAGGGAACTTGATGATCTTCAGTTCCAGTTGGATGCCCAATTCTTTGGCTCTTTCTACAGATTTTGAGAAGAAAGGCGCATTGGCTGGAGTTGTGATGACACTTGCTTTCACCCCACTACTTGCGAACAACTTCGCCGTGTCCGCAATTGGAATCATGTGGCCGTGAGCCATGAATGGAAAGAAGAAAACGTGAAGCTGAGGAATTTCGCTGTCCATATTCAGCAATCAAATACAATGATAAAATAGAATTATTAATGAATCCAACTTTGTTATTTTTCCTGTGTTTCTATGACCATCTATGCAAGTGTGTGGACTTATGAGAGCAGTAAAATATATAGACCGCAAGAAGTGGAAACCAATAAATGAAGACGACTTGGGAATTTTCTAAGAAGAGGATCAATGGTCTTCAATTCACGCACGTCTTTCTAGTCGTCGTGCGGCACGTTCTTTCACATTAATATAAAAGAAAGAAGCTTATCCCCTCTGTCAAGTTTTTGTTTCTTTCCTTACCTGCAATATTTTCGATTCTTATATTAGCCTAGGTTTAAGAATTAAGATAATGATCTGTAATATACAAAATTATACTACGATATTATTATTATTTAATTAATTGATAAAGCACATAAAGAAAGCTACAAGGAAACTTGAAGTTTCCCTAAAGGCAAGTTAACAAGTGATAATTAAAAAGAATCTGGCTTTATCGATGTCTCTTCATAGAGACAATAACGTGATTACATTGTTACGTAAGCTCATACGTTGCAGTTTTTGTTAGGGTCACAAATCACAATCCACATGGGCACTTTAGGCCGACAATTGTCACGATTCGAAAACAGATAAAATGAGCTGTTTCTTCTGTAACTCTCGGGAGAAATTGATTGTAAATTTAATATTCAACACACCACATCTTAATTTTTTTTTTATTTTAAATAATATAATATTCATAAATTAATTAATAAAATAAAATAATATAATTAATTAATTAATTAATTAATATTATTTTATTTAAAATAATTATTTAAAATAAAAAAAATTAAAATATTTAATATTATAAATTCTCTTTTAATTTGATTTTTCTAAAATGTTGATAAGTTAGATTTTTAAAGTAAGTTTGTTGCCAATTCAAACATTAAGGACAATCAATATATTTGTTACTACAACCCACGTTTTTCCACAGCTCTCTTAGCCTCCTCACAAAGCTTTCTGGCTCTCCTCCTTGTCCTCCTCATCATCAATTATCAGCCTTTTCAATAAGCCTCAACCTCGTCCCTTCCCACAGCAGCAAGTAGGTTCAGTGCTCCAAAGAGACCCGAGTTCACATTTCCCACTTTCACACCAATCTTCAACAACTCCGTTGTCAGCTTCTCATCCGAAAACTGCTCTGCTGCTATACATCAGGCAGTTAAACACATTCTAATATCTTAACATTAACCACATCAACTTACTTTTGGCCCTTAAACAAGAGATGACGGAACTGGTTCAAACATTCACGGTACTTTTCATCCTTTGAGAGTAAGTCTACCACTTTGGAAGATAGAGATGCATCTGGTACTACACGCTTCTCTGCTGCCATTTTGTGAAGAAGTACAATTACTTTTGATTTCTTATTCTTTTGGACAAAACCATGAAGAAGTGAACAAAACGTTACTTCATTAGGCGAACAATCCTTTGCTTCCATATCTAATAATAAATCATTTGCCCTTTTCATCTGCCCTCTTTTGCAAAGCCAGTGGATCATAGTGTTATATGTTACAACATCTAGTATTGGGCCTTCGTGATGCAATCTTTCAAAAAGTTCACAAGCGGTCTTGAGTCTTCCCATTTTACATAATCCATTAATAAGGCAGTTGTAGGTTTCAATTCTAAGTTCACACTTGCAGTTTCTGATGGCCAGAAATACTTGCACTGCCTCCAAGACAAAACCATTCTTGCAGAGACCATCAATATAAATAGCAAACGTAAATGAATTAGGCACAACATTATTAAGTTGCATCTCCTAGATTACCTACTTGAAAAAGGCCACTCAACAAGGTGTTATATGTGATAACATCTGGCCTAATTCCTTCTGAAAGCATTTCCCTATAGAGACTTACAGCATCCTCCACTTTTCGATCCTTACAGTATGCATTTATCAAAATATTGTAACTATAAACATCATGACTACATCCCTTACCGACCATAGAAACAAACAGTTCCCTCGCATGACTAATTCTACCCACTAAGCAAAAACCATCCATCAATGAGTTATAAGTAACCGTGTCGGGATTCACTCCTCTCTGAATCATCAATTCTAACAAGCTATTCACTTTGTCCATCTTCCCGTCCTTGCAAATATTATCAATTATTGCATTAAATATCACCACATCAGGCTGCACACCGTTATCCACCATCTCAATGAATAAGCATTTAGCCTCCTTCCAATCGCCAACACAACAAAACCCGCGAATCAGAGAGTTATAAGTGATAACATCGGGATTAATATTCCTGTCCTTCATCTGCAGAAGCAATTCCTTTGCCTTGTCTACAAACCCTTCCTTACAAAGACCATCCATAATACTACTATAAGTAACAACATCAGGCTTACAAATAGCACCAAATTCATTAACCATTTCTTCAAATAACTTAAGAGCAACAAGTGTCCAGCGTGTTCGACACAATCGATTGATCAAAGTATTAAATGTAATCGCATCTGGCTCACAACCAAATACAATGAGTTTCTTAAAAAACCTGGCGGCCTCCATAATTCTACCCTCCGCACACAAACCCTTAATCAAAGAAGTAAAAGTCACCGTATCAGGAGTAAAACAACTCCTGAGGATCCTCCCAAAAACTACAAAAGCACCGCTCGTTTTACCCATCTTGCAAAGGCAATTAATCAATATATTCGAAACAATAAGATCCGGCAACAACCCACTTGAGTTTAGTCTCTTGAAAAGAGAAACAACAGTATCATATTGTTTATTCTTAGCGAGCACATTCAACAAAATAGTGAAGGAAGGCATACAAGGAGAGGGCTTCATTTTGATCATGCAATCAAAGAAATAAACAGCTTCATTTGAAGTGATATTACCTGATTTATACCTATCTTTCAGGAATTTTGCGATTGAGGTTCCGTTTTTGAAATGGTGAGACGAGGGGCCATTTTTGGAATTTGGAGAGCGACTGAATGAACACCAGAAATTACATCTGTAACCTGCTTTTGAAGTAAGAGAGAAGGAACGATGTGAGGGTTTGACCAACATTATAAATGATGATTTCTTCTTTCTGGGTACAAACTATGAAACAATTTAATCACTCACGCACTGGGTTCAATTATAAGATTAGGAAGAAGGTGCCGGCCCGCGACGCATTAAAAAATTTCTACTAATCCAATGAGGCGGGAGAATAAGGGGGAAATTTACAGAAGTAGCTATAAAATTTGAGAATGTTTTAAATTTAACTCCTCTGATTTCTTTTTTTAATCATAATTAATTAAATAATAACTTTTTATATTAAATTATTCTCATTACTTTTAATAAATTTATAAATATGTTCCTATAAAATTTAAAAAAATAGCACATGAACTCTTTCAATTAATTATCAAACTTTATTACTTTCAACAAATTATTAAATTCCATTAAATAAATATTACATAACTTAAGATATAATTATCAATTGAAGAGTTTCTTAAGATTAATGTATGATTTTACACAATATAAACTTTTAATGTAATAAGTTTAGAATTTAGATTCGAAATTAATAAACGTTGTTATTTTTTATTATAAAACAATGACATTTATTAAAATACTTAGTTTAAGTTAAAAAATTAAAAAAATATATTAAAAACAACAAAAACTTTGGGTAAAAATAAATCTTAGAATAAGTGAGACAAACAAGTTTATGTACGACAGATAGTGAGACAGGTCCCTATTACACATAACCTTGCTTGTCTCACTTATTCTAAGTTTAATGTGTCACGTATCTTCCAGAGCTCATAACTTAATCTAGATATGTCTGTTTTGAGTGTATAATATATTATTTTGAAGCTTACGATAAGAAGAATTAAAATATGTTAATAATATAAGCATCTATAGTACAAAATTTATATAATATTGAATCTGACATTTGGTGCGACATTTTGTGAGATAGGCACCTGTCACCACAAAAGTCAAATTCTATATTACTTTTTTTTGTAGAAAATACACATATCACACTAATATGCTTTGGTTTACCACGTCGTAAGCTTTAAAACGGTATATTATACGCTCAAAACGGATATGTCTAGCATAAGTTATGAGCTCAGAAAGATACCCAATACATAAAATGTGAATGTGCGACAGGCACCAAACTTAAGCTACAGACGTTCGTTTTGAGCGTATAATTTACCGTTACGAAACTTACGACAAGGCAAATCAAACTATATTTGTGTGACATGCATATTTTACATAAAAAAATAGTATTTAATCTATTTTATGCGACAGGTGCTTGTCTCACCAATATTTAGCGCTACAGGTGCCTGTCGCACATAATTACATTTTATGTGTCAAATGTTTTCTTGAGCTCATAACTTATGTTAAACATATCTGTTTTGAGCGTATAATATACCATTTCGAAACTTATGATGAGACGAACCAAAGTATATTAGTGTGATATATGAATTTCTCACAAAAAAAGTAATATGGAATCTAAATTTTGGTGTAACAGGTATCTGTCTTACTAATAGATCGCATTTTTTTAATTCCGGAGGAAGTGCATATTTTTCCCGAATCTTCTTACCTAATGGTACGGAATAATAGTATCATTACAGTAGACACACAAATAGCTTTAAATATACGAAGTCGGGGGGAGGGAGGGCGGATTGGTCCGAATGGAGAGAAAAAGAGAGGGGGGAATTAAACCTTTTATAGTTTGAAGGGATTTAAAAAAAGAAAAAATAAAATAACTTTAAAAAATCAACTTCACATAAATCAAGAAATTGGTGAAACTCAAAAAATTTCAATAATTAATAAGCGGATGATTCACGAACTGTCTATTGAAATTTCATCTATAGATTGGACTAAATTATCCCAGACTGAAAAAAAAAATAAAAAATCATCTATGGTGAGATGCACAGATCGCATGAAAAGTCAGATTCAATATTACATGAATTTTATACTATAAGTGCCTATCTTATTAATATACTTTGATTTTTCTCATCGTAAACTTTGAAACAATATATTATACGATCAAGCCTAAGTTATGAGCTCCGAAAGATACGTGACACATTAAGTCTAAAATAAGTGAGACAAACAAACTTATGTGTGACAAACACCTATCTCACTGCCTATCGTACATAAACTTGCTTGTCTAACTTATTCTGAGTTTCGTTTTTACCTAAAGTTTTTGTTGTTTTTTATTTTTTTTATTTTTCAACTCAAGCTAAGTATTTTAGCAAATTTCATTGTTTTATAATTAAAAATAATAATGCTTAAAATAAAATGTACATAATTTTGAACTTAAATTATAAACTTAAATACATTAAAAGTTTATATTGATTAAGAACATATATTAATCTTAAGGAACTCTCTAATTGATGATTATATTTTTAAGTTATGTAATGTTTGTTTGATAGAATTTAGTGATTTATTGAAATAAGTGAAGTTTGATGATTGATTGAAAGAGTTCAAGTGCTGATTATATTTTTCAAGTGCATATATTTATAAATTTGTTGAAAGTAATGAAAACTATTTGGTTTTAAAAACTATTATTTAACTAATTATAATAGAAGAAAGTTAAAGGGGATAAATTTAAAATATCCTAAAATTTTATAGTCATTTTTTTAAATTTTTCAGAGAATAAGAGGACTCTATAAAATAATTAAAATACTGCATTTTTATGACTTAAAATAAAAATAAAATAAATAATACTACTACTTCAAGTCTTCAACTTTTTAAAAAAAAATTCCTTTCTTTCACTTCATTTTACTTCAATTATAAACATATCCCCATATATATATATATATGAGGTCTTTTTGCCTCTTTCAGCAGACCAATGGTGAAACATATCGTGGACTACGCAGTCTGGTCTAGAATCAAGAATGAGTGATTTGAGAGGTTCTTGGAGCATGGAAGTGTCGGTTCAGGGCGTAGCAGACATGTTCGTGGTGTTGCAATAAATATGAACTGAATGCCCTTAATCTTGCATTTCCAATTAAACACATATTTTAAGAAAAAATTTTAGATTTACCTTGATTAGCCATGAATCCAAGCTTCAAATACGTTATGAAGCTTGTATGGATTGCCAAGAAATTGATCCAAGTGCTGTAAAGTTACTGCCTTCACCTCAGATCAAAATTACTTGAATATACTGTGTATATGAACAGTGAAATTGGGAGAGAAACGAGCAAGAGAGGTGCACTGCACTCATTCCCCAGTTTTTTCAACAGTTAACTCCCAATGGGCTGAAGTCACTTATATACTATGGCTGAGTGCAAGGATCCCTCATGTATTAGTACAAAATTGCCCATCCCATTATGAGATATAATAATACAATTCAAGGTTATACTTGTTCATAATATACTACCATATAGGGTATGACAAAATCAGACTCATTAACACAATAGTCTATCACTTAATACATGAGTCTGTTAAGATTACTCCTTAATATTTGACATTAGTCACGTATTAATTCGGTAAAGTATAAAACAATTAAAATGATTTATGCTAGTCCACAATATGTGAGAAATAAATCTAACAATCTCCCACTTGGATGGCATAAGTCATTCTAATGATAGTTTTAAAATCAAATATTTTTTAAAACAACCGAATTAATCAATATGCAACTATAGCAAAAAGTCAAATGTGAACAATTACCCAAACATCAATAAGTCCAAAATGTGTCACAAGTATCAAATCATGTGTGCACCGACAGGATGCTCCACACAACAAGATACTCATAAACATGTGACTAAGTAGTAGTATACAAGTATAATAATGAAAATAGCATGGAAATGTGATCAACATGCCTATTTCCATAAGGTCCACATGTCTAGCAAAATGAGACGAAACCAAAATGTCTCATAGACCATCGCTTCTATATAACCATAATGAGACTAGATTAAAATGTCTCAAGAAGCGAGCTTCCATTGTATCATAATGAGACTGAAACCAAATGTCTCAAGGAAGCAGTGCTTTTATAATCATAATGAGACTGAAACCAAATGTCTCAGAAAAGCACACTGAAGCCAAGCCAAAATGCTTCAGTTCAAAATGTCTATAATGAGACTAAACCAAATATCTCGGACCATAATATCCTCACGATATACATAATGCCATATTCAACCAAATGTGTACACAATATATGGCATATCAATGTTATATAACAATATGCATGCATAATAACAAAATATGAGTAATACAAAATCTCATTTAAGTTGAAACATATAATACAAACCAGAACTCTCACTGACTTAACATATAAAAGAGGATTCTAACAATCCCATATGAGTCACATGACCCCTAAACAATTTTGGAGTTAAAGCTTTAGTAAGTGGATCAGCTAACATGAGTTCTGTAGGTATATACTCTACTGATACATAAGATAGAGTAAATTTCTCTCTCACAAATAAGTATTTAACATCAATATGCTTGGAGCGTGAGGAACTCCCTATATTATGAGAAAAAGAAACAGCTGCAGAATTATCACAATATATCTTTAATGGCCTCGGCACAGCCAACAAAAAATCTAGTCCTGTGATAAAATTCTGCATCCATAAAGCTTGACGTGTAGCCTCAAAACATGCTACATATTCTGCCTCCATTATTGAAGAAGCTATAAGTGTCTGCTTGACACTCTTCCATGATACAGCTCCTCCTGCCATCATAAAGATATAACCAGATGAAGATTTATTGTCTTCCAGACAGCCTGCGAAATCAGCATCAGAATATCCAACTATATTTAAGTAGTCAGATTGCTGATATGTCAATGCAAAGTCTTTAGTAGCTTGTAAATATCTGAGCACTTTTTTTGTAGCCTTCCAGTGTTCAAAACCAGGATTGCTCAAGTATCTTCTAAGTACACCCACTGCAAAAGCAATGTCAGGGCGTGTACAAACTTAAGCATACATCAAGCTACCCACAACTGATGCATATGGGACTGTTTGCATTCTAGCTTTATCTACATCATTATCTGGACATTGAGACTTGGAAAGTTTGTCACCCTTTGTTATTGGTGCTTTTCCATGAGCACAAGACTGTAGCTTAAACATTTTCAGAACACGATCAATATAGGTCCTTTGAGACAATCCTAGAACTCCTCTAGATCTGTCACGAAGAATCTCTATCCCTAATACATAATGGGCTTCACCGAGATCATTCATATCAAACTTGTATGACAACATCTGTTTTGTCTCAAGTAATAAATCAGTGTCACTAGCAGCGAGCAATATATCATCTACATAAAGCACCAAAATGATGTATCTGCTCCCACTGATCTTCAAGTATATACACTGATCAACAATGTTCTCCTGAAATCCAAAAGAGGTGACAATATCATGAAATTTCAAATACCATTGTCTGGACGCTTGTTTAAGTCCATAAATAGACTTTTTAAGCTTACACACCATGTTTTCTTTGCTAAGCTCAACAAAGCCATCAGGTTGCACCATATACACATCTTCAGACAAGCTTCCATTAAGAAAAGCTGTCTTCACATCCATCTGATGTAATTCTAAATTAAAATGAACTACAAATGTCATGATAATACGGAATGAGTCTTTGGTAGAAACAGGAGAGTAGGTTTCTGTATAATCAATACCTTCTCTCTGACTGAAACCCTTGGCCACAAGTCTGGCCTTGTATCTTTCCACCTGACCTCTAGCATCTCTTTTGGTTTTAAAAATCCATTTGCGACCAATTGGCCTGCATCCATCTGGTAATTCAACTAAGTCCCAAACCCCATTGTAATACATGGATGCCATCTCATCCTGCATGGCATGTGTCCAAGATGAAGATTATGTACAACTAATGGCTTCCTGAAAGGTAACAGGGTCAGATGATAATATCACCATCAATATCATGTTCCTGCAAGTAAATCACATAATCATCGAAATTGCAGATCTCCTGACCCTCTCGGATCTTCTCAATCGCACATCAGTGACATCATCCTCCACAGCGATAGGCTCTAAAACATGATGAGGTTCAGGATCAAGAGAATGAACATCAATACGTGGTAATCCCATTGCAGAAGCTGGATAAGATGGGACAGGCAAAACCACAAGTTCTTCTCTTAATGTGAGATTGTGAGGCTCAGTACTCCCACTATTCTGGTCATTCTCAAAATAAATGGCACGATCAGACTCAATGATTCTAGTAGTATGGGAAGGACAATAAAACCTAGAACCCCTTGAGCCTATACAATAGCCAATAAAATAACCACTAATAGTCTTCGGATCAAGTTTCCTTGATTGTGGATTATAAGGCCTCACTTCTGCTCTGCATCCCCAAACATGAAAGTGACGAAGACTAGGCTTCTTTCCTGACCATAATTGATAAGGAGTTTTGGGCACTGACTTACTTGGTACTTGATTCAAAATATAAGCAGCAGTTTTCAAGGCTTCACCCCACAGAAAATCTGGTAAGGTGGATTTGCTCAACATGCATCGCACCATGTCAAGAAGGGTACGATTTCTTCTTTCTGCAATTCCATTCTATTCAGGAGTCCCAGGCATTGTGTACTGAGCTTCTATTCTACATTCCTGAAAAAATCTAGCAAAAGGTCCAGGATTACGCCCAGTTTCATCATATCACCTATAGTACTCACCACCTCTATCTGATCTCACTGATTTAATTCTTTTACCCTTTTGGAGCTCAACATTAGCCTTAAAGACTTGAAAAACAGATAAGGATTCAGCATTCTCAGTAAAAAGCTCAACATGACCATAATGAGAAAAGTCATCAATGAATGTGATGAAGTACTTATAACCACCTATAGCAGCAGGAGTGAACGGCCCACATATGTCTGTATGTATCAATTCCAGAACCTACTGACTTCTCTGAATTCTCTCTTTTCTAGTTTTGGCGGTAAATTTGCCTTTGACACAATCAACACAAGTGTCAAAATCAGAAAAGTCTAGATTATGGAAAATGCCATATGTAATGAGTCTTTCCATCATCTGTTTAGAAATGTGACCTAACCGTTTATGCCACAACATAGAGGAATTTTCATCAACCCTTTTACTATTAGAGCTAACAACATTCATAACATGAGCATTGGATGATGATTCAGCAGCATAAGGAAATAAATCAATCATATATAAGCCATCAGATAGAGTGCCAGAACCAACTAGCTCTGAATTGCGGAATGAGTAAACTTTTCTTTCACCAAAATGAAAAGTATAGCCACATCTATCCAAAATAGATACAGATACCAAGTTTCTTCTAATAGAAGGAATATAAGCTGTATCTGATAGATCTAAAAATTGGCTTGTCGCTAGGTGTAGTCTGACAACTCCTATACTTTCAACTTTGGCCTTTACTCCATTGCCCATATATACAATCAGCTCTCCTTCATTGGGCTCCCTCCTGCTTTTGAATTCTTGTAAGGAATTTGTTATATTAATGGTTGCACCAATATCCAACCACCAAGTATTATAAGGAACATCAACAAGATTGGATTCAAAGCCTACAAAAGCTACATGAATCTTCTTATGGTAACTTGTCATTTTCAGAATGTGCTCTCTCACCCCAGAAACCCCATCATATTGGGTATTAGCAAGCAATCTCAGAAAGTTACCCTTTTCAGCCTTGTCTACCTTCTTAAAAGTTCTTCCCACTGCTGCCAAATAATCTTTAGCCTTGTCACATGCAGGGATGCTATCTCTGATCGTTCTATCAATGGTGTATTTCATTGTGTCCAGACAATGTCTATTGGATTCATCCCAAGCCATCCACTCTGCCCTTTCAGTAGCAGTACTCTTATCTGTGGGCTTGGATGGTTCATCAACTCTCAAAGCCAAGTCTCTATTCAATGTCGATAAATAGAACATGACGGATTCACGTCAGTCCTCATAATTTGTCCCAGTCAAAGTCTTAATGGAGGCAACTTGGAGAAAGGAAAGAATATCTAGAGCTGAGAAATCAACAATAAGTATTAATAGGCATGTGAAAACAAAATCATGCCACAAACAATGATTTCTCATTTACTGATTCTCCGATAAGAAAGGAGTGCTCTAACCCACAAATAAAGCAGACAAGTTGAATATAACACCAACATTGACTTATTACCGACAGGGTAATTAAGTCACTCAGTAGAAAATACCCAACAAATCTCTTTACCTACCCAAGCATCCTACCAAGTAATGATTTATCGACAGGGCAATATCATCACCCGTATGGATCTTGGTTATAGCAACAATAATCCATCACACAATCCATAATCAATAATTATAAATGAACAATTAATTGCAAAACACCAAATAATTTATCATGATTGGTTCTACGACAGGTAGATACTCAATCACTCTAAATTGAAGTTTTGCCATGCATAATATTTCATACAATAACTAAAATTGAGACCAAATAAGCTTTATAAACTATAATTAAAGCTTTTACCAAAATGTTTAATATACCTAAATAAAATGTATGAATGCCATGCCCATAATATACAACAATGATGGATTATTTTATAATTGAAATTCTGAAAAATTGCCAAAATTAATGAAAATTTTGGACTTAAATGAAGAATTTTCAGAATTATAGCTACTGTTTATAATAACAAAACATTTGGCCCTTACTGTAAATAAAATTAAATTACTTTTTAATCTCTAATATAATTACCCAAACTATATAGGGCACAAATAATATTTAGAGAACAGTTGGGCCATAACATAATTTTATAATAGATAAAGGATTCCAATGATAATTATTTAGGCTAAAAAATAATTATTAAAACTCTCAGGGATCCAAATGATATTATCCAATGTTATCATTGATCAAGGACCAAATAGAAACTTTTGACAAATATTTAGGCCATAATATAAATTTATAAACTATAGGGACCCAAATGATAATTTCACTGCACTTCATCTTCTTCCTCGCGATGAAGCTACAGTTGCATTTCCTTGAACAACCCGATTTTGACCACCAAAAAACATGAAAAAATTATATTTTGACTCCTTAAACATCACCCATGAATTATTCAATGACCTTTTGTTCAAATATGCTCGTAATCAAAAAATCCGAAAATAAAGAAAAATTTCATGGGTGAGTCAAAGCTTGATTCATCCCCAAAAATGGCCATGGTTCAATAGGAAATACATAACCATGGGCTCTGATACCAATTGTTGCAATAAATATGAACTGGGTGAGTCAAAGCTTGAACAACCCGATTTTGATCACCAAAAAACATGAAAAAATTATATTTTGACTCCTTAAACATCACCCATGAATTATTCAATGACCTTTTGTTCAAATATGCTCGGAATCAAAAAATCCGAAAATAAAGAAAAATTCCATGGGTGAGTCAAAGCTTGATTCATCCCCAAAAATGGCCATGGTTCAATAGGAAATGCATAACCATGGGCTCGATACTCAATTGTTGCAATAAATATGAGTCGAATGCCCTTAATCTTGCATTTCAATTAAACACATATTTTAAGAAAAATTTTAGATTTACCTTGATTAGCCATGAATCCAAGCTTCAAATACGTTATGGAGCTTGTATTGATTGCCAAGAAATTGATCCAAGTACTGTAAAGTTGCTGCCTTCACCTCAGATCAAAATTGCTTGAATATACTGTGTATATGAACAGTGAAATTGGGAGAGAAACGAGCAAGAGAGGTGCACTGCACTCATTCCCCAGTTTTTTCAACAGTTAACTCCCAATGGGCTGAAGTCACTTATATACTATGGCTGAGTGCAAGGATCCCTCATGTATTAGTACAAAATTGCCCATCCCATTATGAGATATAATAATACAATTCAAGGTTATACTTGTTCATAATATACTATCATATAGGGTATGACAAAATCAGACTCATTAACACAATAGTCTATCACTTAATACATGAGTCTGTTAAGATTACTCCTTAATATTTGACATTAGTCACGTATTAATTCGGTAAAGTATAAAACAATTAAAATGATTAATGTTAGTCTACAATATGTGAGAAATAAATCTAACACGTGGCTGATATTTCGACGTCAGTCGGGTAACTGGAGGGTTTTGATGGTGATGGGGAGGCCGGATTGTTGGTTCCGGTTGATGCATTGTTGGAAAGAAAGGGCGTGTTTTGGGGATGTGATGATGATCGTTATGTCTATCATGGGGATTTGGTGACCTCCTCCTACGTAAGGGAAGAAGAACATTTCAACTGGGGAAGATTTTGAGTCCATGGATACTGTGAGAATGAGCAAATTGAAAATAAGACTTGCTTATACAGAGAGAAGAAGGGGATTTAAGGGGATTCTACCAAGAAGAATGTTCAAGTTATTGAGTCGCTATTATACAAGATGGCTTAACTGTGAAGGGACGTCATCTTGATACAGCCGTAAGCCGTTAAGACTCACAGTGCTGTCAAATATGAAGAATCTAATGTCATCATGTAAAGCCTTCAGCAGTTCAGCTTGAGCCCCAGTGCAATGAATTATGTCTGCACATTATTGCAGTCGAGAAGTAACGAAAGCTTAACGAAATTTGTCTTTTACTTCTAAATTCAAACTTGTATCGTGTACTGTTCAAAAACTTTTGCTGAAATTTGTGCAAATTGTTTGGTATTTGCAAAATTCAGGCTCATTTTCCAATTCAGTTACGTATAGTTTTAATTGATTAAAATGTGAAATTTCTTGATTGTAGGGTGGGGGTGGGGTAGCGAAAGTGAAATTGATATAATAAAAAAAAATAGATATTATGTTAATATTAGATTAAGTTTATGTGATTAAAGTGTATTAAAATACTCTTTAATTAAAGTGTGATTAAATTCGTTTTAATTCAAACGATTCAACAAGCATCACCGATTAAAAACATGAATCGCACACGTCTATCCTAATGGTAACAACAAAGACTTGGAAACTATCTAAGGGGAATTATTTGATCTCTAGCTAGTTCAGAATTCTCTCCTTTTCTCATTTGCGGCAAGGCTTAATGTTACGGGCTGCCTAACTAGATACCAAAAATGCTCAAAGAAATGAGCTAAGATGTGCTAGTTTGGCCCGATTCAGGAAACTTCTACAAAATTCCAGCAACTCTAGCACACTTGTACATACACTAGATTTCTCTAGAAATTAGCTCATATGTATAGAATTCTCTAGAAGTAGGCAAGCCTCCCTATAAATATGAGTTGGCATTAGGCATTTGAGCATCTAAGTATTGAGCAAGCTGCTCAAGCATTCTTGTAAGCTCTCTTGTAATCTTTCTATCAAGCAATACAATTTCCGTATTTGGATCAATTGCTCTCTAGCTCTATTCTCTTTAGCTCTTTCGGAAAATCTCTTGGCTTAGCTATTGAGAAGTTCAAAGATTTACTTAACAAATTTCGACAAGTGTTGTCTAAGTGTCGCACGAGTTTGCTGTGCAAAATACTCATCCCGTGACATTAAGCTCTCCGAAGAATTTTCCCACATTAACATAAAGAAGAACCACCATTTTCAATAGCTTCCTTTGCCTTGTCTCCCAATTCTTTTGCTCTCTTTATGATCTCAACGACTTCCTATTCTTTGCTACTCATCAGTTTACTCATTGCTTTCACCACTTCGACTCTCCGCTCTGCATGCCATGATACCCACCACTCATTTCCTACTGAAATACAAATATTCAGCATATTTGTAAAGTCTTTTTTCATTAGAAAATTGCTCAGATGTAATAGGCCAAGTGATCATTGGCATACTCCCAGGCACACCTTCTAAAGTTGAGTTCCATCCACAATGTGTCATAAGTCATCCCACAGTTACATGTTCAATAATTAGAAACTGCGGTGCCCAACCGTGTATAATCATCCCTCCATTGATCATGTTAACTCAATCTTGTCAGGCAGCCTTTGTAGCTGAGAAGCTTCCGAGCCCGAAACAACCTTCTCATCGTAAATATTGTCTGATGCTCTCTTCAACACATAAAGGGGACAACCAGTGCCATGGAAGACTATTATTAGAATTCCTAGCCGTTTGGCAATATCAGCAGTTCATGGATGAAACATGTCGCTGACTATGCAATCAGGTTTTGTTTTTACAGAGGAGTTGCTCAAGTGGTTCTTGCAGCTTCATGGTGGCCGTGGTGAGCTTTGAAGACATATCATCAAAAGTAATAGCTAATTGGCTTTCACACCCTATCAGGTAACCAAATTCTTCTGCAGGTAATTTGGGTGTATGGAAACTGATGTTGTGGACTAATTGTTGGTCTCCATGTATGGTTCTCTGGAGAAGAAGGGAATTGTGGGGTGTTGTTATGATGGTGGCTTTTTAAGTTTTACCACATGAGAGACAGAAGCTCTGGCCGAATCTATTCCGGGGATCAAGTGGCCTCCCAGTATCCCAGGAAAGAAGCTCATTTGTAGCATAGAGGCCTGTGAATCCATCGATGTCAAAGAAGTTGCTAGCAGATTGGAAAATATTGTCTGGGTTTCACGATACTGTTTTGGATACAACAAAGACATGGGAAATAAACCCTTCATTATTTTAAGAAGCGTTCATGTACTGGGACGTTCGACTGCTAACACGTTAGAAAAACCATCAACAAATGGCAACAGATAAAGAAAACTTGCTTTTGTCAATAATTGAGATGAAATTTAGAACAGAATTTAATGCTCGGCTTTATATAATGGGCATTGTCATCACTGCCCAGACTGGTATAATGAAAAAATAAAAGCTGCCTCATATTGTAGATGGTCACCAATTTTTAAAAAGGATGACAGATTATAATGATGGAAAATTAAACAAATATATGCTCAGTAACAAAATTACAGAGGAATAGTTGTTTATGATATAAAAAGTAGATTGCTTCCAAATGAAATCTGATCCTCGCAATGATATGGAATCTTAACAAACCTATGATACAGAATCTTATCAAACCTATTACCTATATATATATATATATATATATATATATATATATATATATATATATAACATTTGTTTACTGGACCATATTAGCTACAAAGCATTAAATATCAATGTGGCTCTAAAAGCACGAGACCAATAAACCGCCTTCCTTTGAATCTTGAACCAGGTCGAAGTATACATCTGGGATGACAGAGAACTACCCTTACTACACGCACCCTAATTAACTAGTAGACTGGACAGAATAACCAGTGGGTGCAAAAAGAATGAAAGCATTGTTGTGATACAAAACCCATGAATTTTATGTGATATTGTAATTATGTCGATCTTTCACCTTCACGTTTTATCTGGAGGGCAGCTCTAACCACATTTCCTCTTGTGATGAGTCCAACCTTCAAGATTTAAACAAGGGCCAATAAGAATCCACCTACTGATGGGTATTCCATCCACTGAAATTTTCAGTAACAGATATTAAAACCAAAATTCTTACCAGCTTGCCATCGCCATCTACTACTGGCAGTCTACGGTATTTTGTTTCAAGCAACAACCTGCCATTAAAATATTAGATTTAGCACATTTCAGAGATTCAACTTTTGCAGGCTAGAAAGGAAGGAATGACATAGTAGGAAACAATGTGCCTAGGCATTTTTCTTATTTTGAATGCCAAATTTGATATGATAAACGCTATTTGCGTTTGGCATCACCATTTTGAAAATTAGGAATTTAACAATTAGTTTAATTCCTACAAAAGTTTGAAAAGAGGTGCAGAAAATGCATCAAATGCTTGTTACTAAAACTCTGTCCTTCAGAAAAAAAAAAAAAAAAAAAAAAAAAAAATCATTGAAAAAATAAGATTTTTGGATAAAAAAATAGATTAGACCATTAATGAATAGGCAGTTTGTAAAGAAATAATTAAAAACAGATGAACCAAATACCTAGCAGCATCTTCTAAGTTGGCGTTTTCATGAACAACGAGCGGAGCAGGCGTCATCAAGTCACCAACAACTTTTCCATTAGTCTTACTAAGAAGTCTCTGTATCTCATTAAATGTCTGCCACAAGTGCACAAATCAGAGAAGGCAACAGATGCAAGCCATTTGTTCACATAGTTCATAACACAAGCTAAAGACAAAATGACACACACAAAAACAAAATAAAAGAGAAAATGATAAATTGTGGAGGGAGGAAGGGGGAGTGCAATGATATTGCAAAAGGTTTTGACGCTCTCAATCATGACTGTTCAGTTTACGTGCAAAGCCTTTGGTTTTCACAAAATAATAGAAACCTCTAAAGAAGCTGACTTATAAATCCGAAGTTTCGCCCAAATTAATATTTGTGATTTTGATGCTCTGATTAGCCTAAGTTTTTTAGTGTTGATATAATGGCATACTTTATGGATATACATTTCTGCAATATGACTTTCAACCTACTTTTAATCCTGTGTATCTTATGCCAATGCCGTATCTTATGCCAATGCCACATGCTGAAAAAATATCTGAAACAGTAATCTATTGTTAGCACGAGATCTATATGTTCATGGACCTTGGATTTCAGTGAATACAACCCTACAAAAACTAATTCCTCTAAGAAATCGAACCATCATACTGAATAAATGGTTTCTTGGATGAGAATTGAGAAAGAATGCAATTACAATGAGATAAAACTAACACAATCAGTTGCTCTATCAAAAATTAACATCTTTTCATCAAATTCAAATCCCAAAGAAAAGGGAAAAAATAACATTGAACAGTTCTCACATACTTTCCAGGAGCTATTGACATTAGGAAACAAGTTTGTGTCATTTTGATTGCCACCTGGTACCCATAAAAAGATATATCAGTAACAGTTGCACAGAAAATTTCAAGAGGATCCAAATGTAATGTCAATATGGAAAATTTCAAGAGTTAGTTAATCAATGATGAGCAAAAGCAGTATCAAAGCACTGTAGAACAGAGCAGCATCTAGTGTGTCTGGCCCCAACTTAAACCCCTGCCCCCTCCCTTCTTTTCCTGAAGTTCCTGTCATTTGGTATATTCTGTGTAACCTTAGTATATAGTTTGTTGTCTTAATACTCAAATCATGATCGAGTTGGCCCCTAAAAATGTGGATATCTTTCCTTATGTGCTGTGCAAACTGAGAAAAGGAAGAATGTTTTTGGCTTACATTTCAGATCTCCCCACACAAAACCATATCCATTCCAATTAAAGGCAAAGAAAATAGCAGTTGCTTCACTGGCTCATCTAAAATTGTTATAGACAATTGTTATCTCGCAGAAATTAATGTCTGATCCAGACTCTTTCTATATTTCATAAACGCCTCTGAAGTTCCTGACTCTCTGATCTAAAAACAATTTCTTTGTCCTTCCGAAATTAAGCTTTTGATACTAGATAGGAAACCTAAACATGTTTAGAATCTGTGTCACGTAAATTCATGTCCTCCATTACTTATAATTTTCTACAAAAGGAAAAGGCAAGGGCCAAATTAAAATATTATATGAATTGCTATGTCAAAAAGGAGGATGTTATATTAGCAGTCATTGCCCTTTCTACAGTATTTCAAACCAACAGTTTATTCCCCAAACAAATTTTAACAACCAGTGAGCAAAATAAACATTCCCCAAATTGAAACTGAAATAAAGATTGAATCCGAGTGTTATCATACTACCTGAAATGGAATCAAGTGCTAGCAAGTCATAATCTGAAACAACACCAACCTACAGAGAAGATTAACTGGAATCAATGAGTTAACTAATACAATCACCTACATTATTTAGGAAACCACAGATATATCATATCAACCAAAACATAGACCTGGAATAGCAGCAGTAGTTAGCTAATTTTTGGATTCCATTAACAAATTAAAAAATAAAAATTGTCACAAAAGGATTCTACCTCACAAGAAAATGGCATGTCTTCAACCACTTGATTTAGCATCTAACCACAGACCGAGTGTTTAAAATATAAAAATATAAAAAATGCATAAGTTCATTGTTTTGCTCAAAAGTGAAGATCTAAAGGAGACGATAAGAAACCAAAATTCTCATCCTTTTCCTCACTTAAAATACACTTTTGCACTAAAGAACAAAGCAATACACATTCAAATATCAATCACTGACCATAAGTGGTACATTCATTATTTTCTCCGAATAATTTATCGGTACTCCAAATTAAAATCTCCAGTAAACACAAAATGCCAGTTGATATCATAATCACAAAATCTCATCGACAAACTACACAAAGGGTGTGCTTACAACTGTTGTGTTTCTGCTTAATTTTGAAAACACTGCCTTTTATTTGGCAATTGATGTTTACTGACCACTCGCCAAAGTATTACACTCAATATCTAGTGATTCCATTTCACAGTCATTGTGGACTATGTCAGCCACAGCATCTCAATCACAAAGATATTATAAATAATGAAATGAAGATTATGTTGGCATACAAACACTGAGTTAAAAGGTACTCAAAATTACCAATTTCCAGCCGTCATCAATCACGGGAAAACCGGTAATTCTCTTCTCCACAAGACGTTCCAAAGCTGTAATCGCACATTTTTATTTGAATCAAATCAATAATTAATTAGCAATAAAAACAAGATTAGGAACAGAGGCTGCCACGTGTCACAAATACCTTCATCGACCGTTGTAGTAGTCTTTACAACGTGTAGATCCTCTTTCCTTGTCATAAAATCACCAACCGTGTACGTTCCATTTCTCGGCTGCGATAGCCGTACAAATGATTAAATTAATAATTTAGCATTCCTTAATTACTTGACACACAAGCTTCTAAACGAATTTGTACGTGAATCAAATTCAAAATCGTACGATCATATCATCTCATCATCTTAGCGATCAACTAAAAGTGAAACGGTACTACTTACAGGAACGGAGTTGGTGATCCCGAGGCCGTTGTGAGCAAAAGACTTCACCTCGTGATAGCAAGCGAGAAAACGTCGTCGTTTTGAGAGATGCAAAGGAGTGGCAACCGTGACTGGTAACTGACGGTGAGGAACGGAGTTAATAACGCCGTTGGCGTTGAGTCGCGCGAGCGTGAGACAACTCGGATTAGAAATCGAGCTCATTGTTTTTTTTTCTCTCTTTGTATTCTTAATGTTTTAATAATTGAAATAAAATGGTTTATGCAACTTATTTATTGTTTATTTGTTAATTAAAAGAGAGAGAGAGATGGTGAAGGAATGCCGAATGTATGAGCGTGGGCAAAGAGTGAGATTCGACTTAAAAGAAGAGAAGATTCAGCGAGAGCTGCTGGTTGCGTACGTCAAAGAAAAGTCGAGAGGAAAAAGTAAAGAGGAAAACTGCGACTGGTCGGCGGATGCAATTTCGAAGTTCCCACACGGGCCAATTTGCGTTGCGGGCCCCGGACCCGCGTTATTTTAAGACCGTTGTGTGTGGTTATTAGAGATTTGACTTTTCTTTTGGTTTCACAATTCTTTCGTAAAAATGATCATTTGGGATGGGCGTGGATCTACTGAGGTACCAATACTCTTTCAAGTATCTTATGGCGTTGAAGCTGTGAAATATGGTAAACCTGAATCACATTCTATTAATGAGTTTCTCCAAATAACGATACGTGACCAGTGAGTTTCTATATGTTCGTTTGTATTGTTTAAAAGATAAGAGTGGAACAAATTTTAAATTAAATTTTTTTTAACTTCTCATCTCTTTTAATTATAATTAGAGCTGATAAAATTTTATATGATTTAACATAAATATAATACGAATAAATGAGTTTGGATTATAAAAATTAATATTATTATTAAATGAGTTGGGCTTAAGTTGATTAAAAAAAAAAATTATAGTGACAGTGTTCAATTTGTTGATCAGAATTTAAATATTAGAAATAATATCCTCTCTCCTCTTTTTTTTTTTAAGGATAAATATTTATATGATGTTCTATTTTCTAAATTTCTAGGTAGAGTTAAAATTTCAATATTGTAAATGTATAATATTTTGGCTGAAATTTATATTTTATAATATTAATACATAATATTATTTAGATATATAAGAGATATAATTTTTATCAAATTAGTGTGAAATATTTAATACACATCGGGTTAAATAAATATTGAATGAGTTATTAGATTCTATGGTATGATTACTTAATTATTAATTGAGTTGAATTATTCGTTTATTTTTTTATATTAAATTTAAATTTTAATATTTTAATAAGATATTTTGTATAACATAAAACTGACACGATATGAATACTATTTAATAATCTATTTTATCAGCTATATTCTTAGTCATACAGTACTAGGGATTAGTCAAAGAAAATAGCTTCAAAATCATTTAATAAAAGTTAAAAGTTAAAACTATGTCATAATTCAGAACCACACTTTCGGTAGGGGCCATTGTTTAATTTTTGGAGCCTAAAAATATATATTTGGATTCAGAAAAAGAATAAGTAGCTCGAAGCAAGTTACTAAATAACCCATTCCCCATTTACAGAGAAGAGAGGAAGAAAATTGGGAAACAACAAAACGTGAGTTGTTGAGAATTAATGGAAATTATTTTTTCAAATTTGAACAAGGCTTGTTTTTTATCATAATACATGGCATGTATGTTGTATCAACTTTGAGATACACCATATAAACCAATAAGTTCTGTAATAATAACTTTCTCTATCTCCCAATATTTGCTATCAAGAGTATTTAAATTCTTAATCCCTCCCAGATCAATGTACTTTTGCTGCTGCTTTTTTTTATCTTTTATTATTTTCGATGCATCTTTTTGTGATTTTTATTTATTTTTATATAATGTATATTTTTCTGTTTTGTGATTCTTAGTGTTTATGATCGATCCAGTTGTTTTCTCCAATTATATGCTCAAGATCTTGTTCATAGGAAAGTACTCAATTATATACGTTAGCCAAACTTTTATTGGTCATATGAAAGTATTCAATTATAGCTGTTAGCCAAACTTTTATTTTCTCACAATAATCTTTTCGCACCCTTCATAATATTAGGAATCTTGATTTCAGATTGATGCTTGGTCAGGATTATTTTTATAATTTTTTAATGAAGTCATGTTTATTGAAACTCTTAAATATTGCTAAATTAGTTTGTAAGTTTGTAAATTATTTTTTGAATCATAATTATGTTGGCAGTTGTATTCACTTTTTCTTTGATTTTTTTTTATATAAATTAGTGAGTTCATTAAGCTATCTACTTGATCCTCTTACTGTAATTTTCTCTCTTGGCTATCTGTTTGAAAATAGTTTCATTTCTCTTTAGTTGACGAGTCAAGATATATGGATTAACTTTATCATCTCCTCAATATTCTTTCTTTAAAGTCCTCTCGTACTAATGTATCTGACTTATGGACTGATAATAAGATTTATTGAAGGTATCAATAATAGAGATAAGCCATCAAGGGCTGTTTAATAATATTATAATTTTTAAAATAATTATTTGTAGTTAGGTTGTAGATTTAATCAGTTATAAGATAATTAATTAAGTGTTTGATAAATTTTATTTTTGAAAGTACTGTAAGTTTTAAAAGTAGTTGTTGATGTTTAATAAATTTTATTATTAAACTGCTATAAAAAAGTAAATAACTAAAATAGACATAATATATAATGAAATTTACTTACACACATAAAAATATGTATATTCAATATTTTTAATTATGTATTATAATAATTTAATTTTTAATTATGATTTTTTCTCACATATAAATTTAATTATTAATAACAATATTTTTAATTATGATTTTTTCTTTTATTTTTTTATAATAAAAATTTATTGAAATATTGATTTTGTTTCTAATTTAAATAATAATAGTTTTGAGTTGAGATAATAATTGTAAGGATATTTTTGAAATTATATTAAAAGATAAAATTGATTCTTAAAATCAGAATTTAAAAACAGCTTATTCTTTATTTTTAAATCAGTTATAATAGAAACTGATTTTGACAAAAATAATTTTAATTTTGTTTATTAAACACTAAACTTAACTTTTAAATTCTCAAAATAACTTTTAAACCTCCTAAAAATAATTTCTAACGACGGATCTTAACGTTGATATGGTCAAGTTTTCCTAAGCTGTAACTCACAGACAAGTGCTCTTGTAGCCGTGAAGAACATCAGCATTAATTTGCCACAAAAGGTGTCCCCAACTCAATAATTTCAGAAGTTTATCTTTTGAAAGAGCTTAAACTTGAAAACATTATCATATAAACAGTTTCAGTTGTTTTTTAGTGTACCTACGAAAAGTTAGCAATTTTAAGGTAAAGTTTTGTGATCAAGAATAGTGTATGCAGTTTTGGTTGAACTTTATCAAGGATATTGTATTCGTAAATATTATCATTAAATATATTTACTGTTAATTTTATTCTTAGGAATTGATTTGATGAGCTATCAAAAGTTTTTGGCATGAGTCATTCACACAAAAAGGACAAAAAGAATGAAAAAAAAAAAAAAGTTTAACAGAAAGCAAAGCATTCCTGGTGAAAAACAAATTAGTGGCATGGCATTATTTAATTTAAAGACTCGTAGCTCATAATTTCTATTATGATCAAACAATTAAATTAGAAAAAATAAAAGTATCTCGAAAAGTATTCATATGACCAGTATGATCAAGGGAAAATAGTTGAAAAATGAGAACTATTGAAGAAATATCATGAAGACCAGCTGAGGAAGCATGCTAGACATGACCTTGAGAAAGAGCAGCGTTGGCTAGATGCCAGCAGCGAGAGGATGGGATCATGGGGCGGTTGAGGCAACTCTTGTGCGAATTCATGCACGTTTAGTTGTATGTGGAAAATTTTCAATTGCTAACATGAATGAAGCAGAGACACTGCGTTAGAATGCGATGAAGAAGAAGAATTGATTCTCTCTACCGATTCGTTAAGGATAATTTTGTCGTTTTAAAAAACGCAATTTCATTATTATGGATAAAATCCTCGCTGCACGCCTCGACATCTATGGTTACCTTCTAAAGTCAAATGCAAGCGCGCTTGCACGAGTATACATGAACGTACAACTCCAAGTAAAGATACTATAATTTCACCAGGGCTTTAAAATATAATATTCTACTTATAATAACCACAAACGTAATTTATTGTTTCTATTTTAGTTTCACCGTTGAGACAATATCGCCTATTTAGACTGGTGAAGAGAAAAGAAGCAAAATTGAATGAATTTGATATGAAAAGGAGGTGATGAGATACAATTAATAATGGAAGTAAGCCTATCAATGAAGAGGTGGAATTACTGGATAAGGGTATTTTATTAAGAGAAGAAAATATGTTGGGAAATTTACACAAATAACTTTCCTCGTTTTGTATTTTTCACGAATAACCTTTCTATATTTTTCCTATCATAATTAGTCAATTAAAACTTACATTTCCTTAATTACCCTCTATATTTAATTTTTATTACAGAACTATAAATTTAAAACTTCGTTCCTGCAACTGGCAACTCGTTCCCTAACCACTCACCGTTCTTGCAAACTACAAACACCGTTCAATAACTGAAGATTAGAGTTTCTTTACCTAACTGCGTGTAAGGTAATATAATTGTATTAAATATTTATATAAGTGTTTTGAATTTATGTGTTGTATCGTTTGCGAGCTAGGGTTTATATTTTGGGATTGTCCGACAATTGGTGAGAGACGAGCACTGTCTCACCAAGCTCAGTGAACAGCACTGTCGCACAGTCAGTGCGACAGTCACTGTCACTTCTAATATATTTTATATTTTAGTAATTATATTTTTAATAGTATAATAAAATTATTTTCTTCAATCATGTCGGGATTAATGGACTTAGTTGTACTTGAACTACTATTATAATGGTTGGTGGGAGACATTGGCGGATGGTCGGATGGATTATGTGAATGCTAAGAATACTGACATTTTTGTTGGAAAAGATTGTTTGTTTGTTCGGTTTTTATCAAGAATATACGAGGTTTTCTGAGATAAATCCTAATGAATATAATATCACGTTGAAGACAACATTGAAGTCTAATAACACAACCTATCATGCATGTTCACTACCCATGGACATATGTAATGACGAAATGGTGAAGGTTGTATTACATTTAGCCTATGATGTGGCCAACATTGGATGTATTCCTATATTTGTTACCACATCTCCTAGAGTTCCAACCCAAGATGTTGAAGATGTTGAGGCACTTGTAGAATCAGTCTCTGTCCCAGATGTTGAAGAAGAGGTATTACCAAGGACAACATCGTTGCAGCAATATTACTCTCAGGTCCACGACAATAATGACACTATTGATGATAATGGTATTGCATTGCCTGATGTTAGAGAAGAGATGTTACCAGTAGAAACATCTTTAGAGCAATATGGTGAACCTATTAATAACATGGGCAATACAGAAGCAGATGATATTCGTGTTAATGATAGGGGTGTTGATCTTATTGATATTCCTTCTAACAATGAGAACGAGCGTGATGATGATATTGCTGCTAATAGTCGAACGATCGATCTCATCGCTCCAATGGACCGTTCGATGATGACGGATTGTTGACCCTCTTATAAGTCTTGCTCCGGTTATGCCATCAAACTTGATTGCTCCGGACTTTATTAGAAGTTGTAATTGAGATGATATTAGTGTGGGTAAGTTGTTCTCAAGAAGAATGAGTTAATATTGAGCTGCATAAATTTGCCATTCGAATAAGTTTGATTTTAAGATTGCAAAGTCCACAACTACACGTTTGAGGCCCATTGTTCTTGGAATCATGTAAATGGCGTATTCGAGCAACGAGACCTTGAACGAGGAAAATGTTTATTGGGTAGTTCGAAGAATTGATAATGTACATACATGTCAAAATACGTATTAAGCGACCTATGATTCTTTTTTATCATTTTGGTACATCTGTCTTCACCCCAACAAAGTCCCGTAACTAAACACCACTCTCCAATTGATAAGCGTATCAAATGCTCACCAATTTCAAACCACAATCGATCTGTCTCATTACTGAGCCACTTGTCTTAGCAACAAATTATGCATAATCACACCACTCGAATGGAAAGCTTCGACACTCTAAGAAATGGCCAAATATATCCTTTTTGAATAATTGCAACTGTCGTTTTGTTAACTTACCCTTAATAGCTTTTACGATTGTATCTAACTTACATACTTATAGTACGCCTGGGAAAATGAGCAGTAGAAGGTATCCGCATCATGCACGGTACATACTGTAGAATCCGCCATATTTACATTACAAATATAACATTATTAAATTACAATTATATAATTTACAAATTAAAAAAATTCTTTCGTAAAATTTCGGAAAATATTACAGTCGCGACGAGCACCTTGTCGCATAAAAATTATGCGACAGTACACTGTCGCACCAAATTCCGAAATTACAACCCCATAATTTGGTGACATGCGCGACAAACTTGCGACGTCGCATGTCGCACCAAATTACGTAATCTGAACCGGTATTGTCGCACTAAACACGTGCGGCGGGCATCCGTCGCACTAAATTCCGAATCCGAAGCGGTAGCGTCGCATCGAGCAAAGTGCGACGGGCATGCGACGGATGCCGTCGCACAATGGTGCGATGGTCGCCATGGCAACCATCGCGTGGTCTGCGACTGCCGATGGCTGCCGAGTTTCTTTAAAAAAATTACAGAAAGGTTACCTCGATTGTCGTGTCTCCGATCGTCGTTTGAGAAGTCGAGGCATGCTGCGAAAATTTTGGTCGATCAAGGGTATCTTGATCTGAAAAATTGGAGAATGGCTAATTACGATAAGAAAAATATCGAAAGATTATTCATAAAAAATACAAAACGAGAAAGATTATTTGTGTAAATTTCTCAAATATGTTCGTAAAAGTTTTACGAGACACTGTAGATTATGATAACCATAATGTAGTGAACATCCTACAACGTGTCAAAGGTGTTAAAAGGTTTTAACCGATATCACATCAACCAAGAATTGTCTAATATTACTAACATTGTACGACTTCACATATTTGTGGTTGGGTATTCGATTCATCTTAGGCTGTATTTACTTGCTGGATTTAAGAATGAAATTAGGAATTAGAATAAAATTAGTGTTTACTTGGTAAAATAAAGATGAAAATAAGATTCATTTTGGTGGGTTTCACGTCATTTTAAGAATCAAGAATGGGAATCTGATTCTCAATAGAGCCTGGAGAATCAGACTCTCATTCTTGAAATTTTTCAATATACCCCCATTCATTTTCTATTATTTTGAAAATATTCTCACTCCAAATAAAACATATAAATTGCTAAAAGAAAACTTGTACCCATCCCCACTCTCATTTTTGTATTCGTGTCTGTTGGCCGTGGCTGCTGCTTCCATCAGCATCGCAACCAAAATCAACAGCCACCCTCATCATCGTTGATCAGTCGACTGTGGAGCAACAGATGGTTGCTAGTTTTGTCTCCATTGGTTTCATCATTGTTCGTCTCCGATCTGATGATGATGATGACGACGGTGATGATTTCATCCCCATTCATTTTTTTATTCTAATTTTGAATTTTTTATTTTTATTTGGAAATTGACTATTGGTTGATGATGATTATTTTGGATTTTAATTATTATTATAATAATTATTATTTAGTTTTTGGAAATGAGTTAATTTGTTAATTGATTTTGATTATTATTATTTTTTTGTCAAATGATTTATTATTTTGTTGATGATGATGATTTTTTATTTTGATTATTATTACTATTATTATTAATGATAAAAAGTATTATGATTAATTATTATTGTTGTTATTATTAGTGATAAATTACAATTAACTACTATATTAATGTTAATATTATTATTAATTAATTAATATATTAACAATAATAATTATTATTATTATTATTATTATTGTTATTATTATGATAAAAAATATTAAAATTAATTAATATATTAACAATAATTTTTATAGTAATAATATTATTATTATTATTATTAAGAATTTTTTAATAATTTGTTATAATCTAACTCATTCTGATTTCGATTTCAAGATAAAATAAATACATTAATAGCAATTCAGTTCATTATAATTCTGATTTTGATGTTTACTATTCAAATAAACCATTTATTCTGATTCCTACTCTAAATTTCTATTCCAATCTATTTTCATTCTTGATAATTCTAATTACAGTCCATTCTAATTTTTGTTTAATAAACATTCTATTAATCTAATATATTTTTCTGCTATTATTAATACCTATGGAGCTTTTGAGCTAGATAAACTTGTGTGGATTGAAGATGAATATGGAAACACTCAGTTAGTCAAACAATGGGACCTCTATTGATTGATAAAAAAAACTTGGCTTATGGAGAAAACAACATGCCCTGTAAATTATAAAACATAATATCACAAGCTTGATACTCTGCCACTAACCTTTTGAAACTCAAACCAATTAGGAAACCATCCATGATCCACCTAACTTGTCAAGCATCATATTTCTATTTTTAATAAAAGAAACACCGAGTAAAATATTTTCACGTTAGTAGGGCATAACACTTATCACATCATAAGGTAGACTGTAGGTAAATTTATTATTCGATTCCCTTTCAACTCGGAGAAAATTTGATCACCCATCAATGCGAATTGACAACTGAAAAAAAACTAGTTTTAATCTACACTAAAAAAATCTATAAAGTTTCAAGTTCAGAAAACAAGAATTTTGTGCTGAGGCATTATTGTTTTGTTAGGCCATGTCTTTTGGTCAATGTTCATATTCAATAATCAGATTCCGTGATAAAAGCCTAATTAATTTTTCATTTTCAATATTCAAATCTCATATATTCAAACCATAGCTTCTTTGTCAATGTCTTGTATTCTAACTAATGTATTTTTACTGAAACAGAAATACTTTGGTTCCATTAAAGTGTCAAATAATAAGCAAGTATATATATTTTTTTAAATGTTCATTAATATCAAAATAAATTTTATCCAATTATGATTTGGCCGGAATTCTTTAAAGACAAAGGGTACAGTTAGTGATTTTTTTTAAAAATATCAAATTGATGTTTTGAAATTTATTTTTCTTATAACGTTTAAAATGTGTTTAATAATAATTAATGAGTCTTTGGCTAAGTGGAAAATACTCACATGTGTAAGAGCAAGATGTACAAATATCAATGTACACATATAGTTAAGTATTATTAAATTTAATGTTGCGTTTACTAATTAGTAATCGGAATGAGTTAGAATCGAAATTGATTGAAATTAGAATCGTAATAAATTATTCACTTAAATTAAAAAAATCAGAATCGAAATGAATTTCATTTTCACTTATATGTTCAATTTATCTTAGAATTTGAATGAATTGACTAAAATATCCTTTATTAATTATGATGGTAAATTCCATAATAATATTAATAATAATAATAATAATAACATTAATAAATTTGAGTAATAACAATCCTTACATAATTAATAATAATGACATTAATAATTTGAATAACTAATAATTATAATAATTAACAAATAAAATATAAATAATTAATAATAATAACAATAATTGCATAAATAAATAAATAAAACTAATTGGAGAACGGAGATGAGATTGGTGAACACGAACGGGGATCAGTGAGCACGAACGGCGGCAGCAGAAGCAACGGATGCGAGTTGAATGGCAGCAGACATAACGGATGTGACCACGAACGATAGATGACTTGACGATGAATGGCAGCAAATGCGACCAGGAAAGGCAGCAGATGCGACACGAGCGGCAGCAACATAAGCATAAGGCTGATCAGTGACAGATGAACGGCAGCAGACACAATTGCTACGTTTTGCATTTTCGTTTGCTTTTTTTTTTTTTTTTTCAAGTTATATTTTTTTCATTTCTAAAAAGAGTATTTTGGGAATATTAAAAGTGTAATGATGATAACTTAGATATTTCATAAATAGAGTTATGATTCCAGCCCCCCATCCTGGGATCAAAACCCCATTCTTTATTCACATTTTTGTGTGAGACCCGCATGCTTCATTCTCATTTCTTTCTTTTATTTAACAAGTAAACAAATTATTCATTTCAATTTTCCGGTTTCGATTCTTATTATGGATTAGTAAACACGCTATACTAGTATATGTTAAAAAAATTTTCTAACTAGAAATAGTTATAACGTGTTTGGTATATATATATATATATTTTAAAGAAATGAGTTATAAATCAAAGTTCTAATTTATCATATATAATAGATAAATGCAATTTTTACATTTCTTCAAATAATAATAAAAAAATTTTTAAAAACGTCACCATGCATTCCCTAAAAAAAAAATAATAATAAAATATCTACCTATTAAATCGACTAGCACTCTCAAAAAAATACAAGCACCAATAAATAAATTAAAAAAAATCATTTATTTAAGTTACGCAAAATGAGTCATTTGACTTATAGCTTGTGTTGAGTTAAGATAATGCTCGTAATGAGTTGTTTACTTATTGCTAACATTACTTAGTCAAAGTAAGATTTCAAATTTATCATGTCTTAATAGTTTGTAATCAAGGGATCGACGTGTTAGTTAGGTTTGTTTTAAATTCTTCTGATTCTATTATTTAAATAGAGTATTATTAGACTTCTGATTTTTAAAGTACAGTAGTTTCTTTTTCTTTCTTTCTTTCTTTTTTTTTTTTTAAAGTTACGCATCTTCAATGAATTTTAAACGTTAGTTAGTTTTTTTTTTAATTATATTTTAAACGTTAGCTAAGTGTCGCGATGTTTAAAATTAAAATATGCTTAAATGCAACAATCAGTTGAAAATTTCACCCACCGCGATCCTAAGATAAAGGTGTATGCTTTTTTTGATTGATTAATGATTTATATTGAAGTGTCAAAATTACTTTCAAATATTTTAAAGTAATTTATTATCCGATTTGTATTATCTTTGATTGAAACTTGAAAATAGTCCAAAGTATTTTAAAGAGATAATGATACTGTGCTATCCCAAAAATATATATATACATTTTTATAATGTAACAAATGTTAGAGACCAATTCAAAAAACGTTAGAAATAACGGTTCAAACAATATATAAGAAAAAAATATAGGGCTTCTTGAACTTATCAATTTCTTTTCTACACCCTCTTTTAAATTAAAATTTTGTTTATCTAAATAATTTTTGATGAAATTACTTAATCAACATTTATTTCATTTCTTCTCAATTTTACAAATTTTCATCAATTTATATAGATATATCATTTTAACTGCAAATAATCGGCATCAATAGCTAAGAAGATCAAAACTCATTATTTACAAATGAACATTAATAAAATTTTATCGGACATAAAAGTTCAAGAAATTAATTTTTACTAAACACAAAAGTTAATGAATAGTAAGAAAAATAATTATTATATATAAAAGCATGAAATATAGATCATGACATACTAATAAAGATTAAAAAAAAATCAAAAAATAGTAAAATTAAGTGTTTAGATTGTAGAACATGCAATTATAAGATATAGAAAGAAAATGATTGGGAACAGGGGAAGGGTAATTTTGAAAATTTTAAATTCTAAACATTTAATAATAAATTTATTATTTTAAATTGGTGTAGAAAGGAATTTATTGAGTTCAAATAGCCAATCAAAAAAAAAAATTATTTTGTGAATTAATTTTCCTATTAGGCTCCGTTTGTTGTACATTTCAAATAGAGTTTATTTGAGTAGAGTTTTTATCTACAAATTTTTATTTGTTTGGTTGTCAATAAGATTGTTTATTAAAAACTATGAAATTACTTAAATAAGTAAGTTTTTTTTTAAATTATGTTTTAAAAAGGTTAATTTTTTTTAAAAGTTATGTTATAAAAACAAAAAAAAATAAGATTTTTAACTAAATAAATGATATTTTAAATATTTTAACATAAAAAGAACTTTTCAATCTCTACTCTAAAAAATTAAAAATTTGAGCTTTAAATAGTAGAAGCAAAATAGTTTATTTAATCTTCAAAAACTTTGTTAAAAAAATAACTAAACAATTACAAAAGTATTGATAAGAGTTTATGAAATTAAATGAGTATTTATGACCATTACACTATACCAAATTAACAAGCACATAATTACTGACTAAATTTTTCTATTATTCTACATAGTACTCTAATTGATTAATTTTTAAATAATTTTATTTAACTGTATATTTGAATTCAAATTATTGAGAAGTAAAAAGTTAACAAATAAATTTAGATTTTACTCCCTCTCACCTTTAAACATAAAATGAAATAAAAAAAAGTTATATAAAGTATATTCACAATAAACTTCAATTGAGACTTAAGGTCGGTTTCTTAATAGAAAGGGAAACCAACGCATCGATGTCGGTTTCGTAATAGAAATTATGAAGCAATTAGAACGCATCGATGTCGGTTCAAGTCTTCAAAAAATGAATAAAAAAATACATACAGAAAACCACAGAACCGAATCGTTTTGGTTCGTGAATCAGGATTCTGGATTGACTCATAAAATTTAAAATGGAAATGTATGTTAAGATTTAAACACCATTTATTTTTTTAATCATATCTCATACATTATTATGTGAGTTGTCGATGATTTCGACAATTTTGTGATTCCTCGCACCCACGTTATTATTCCCTCCGTAATATCATAGTTAAAATAAATCTAATTTATACTTATGTGAGCAGTTTTTAAAATATTATTATGTTAATATAGTTTCATGTTTTGAATAAAATTCACGTATCCGTCACTATTTATCAGTTAAACCAACTTACACCCACTAATAATAATAATTAACATATTAGATATAAGTAAATACTATTATTTATCACGAGTTATATAATACTTGAAAGAATCAATTATTATTATTTTTTAAAATTTATCGTGTTCAAATAAGATTCACACATCTTTCATTATTTACCGGCTGCACTAATTATCACCTATCAATATCAAGAATTAACATATTAAAAATATGCATACACTACTATCTAAACTATTCATTGATTTATACAAATAAGTAGTTATTTATCAATTGATCTAATTAAAATCCAAGAAAAAATATATTTAAGACACATTAAAAATAAATATATATATAGTTCCTTAAACCGATGGTTAAGATTTATAAATCTGCGATTCATTTCGCCCATAATATTATTCCACATTTAATATCACATTTAAAAAAACCCTTTCCTGATTCACAATTCTTTCAATTTCTCTTCTTCTCTTTCAGTGTTACTCATGCTTTCACAACCTTAGGCAGGTTTTGATCTCCTTACGATGCCTCCCTGATTCTTGGTAGTCAACTTTTCAAACCAATTTTAGCGGGTTAAGTAGAAGTAAAATTCATCATTTTCACCCTTCTAGTTCAGTCACTTATCTAGTCCGTCGCGTTCACATTCATCTAAACTTTTACTGTGAATGTCACGCGCTATCTTACAGCGCGTGGATTACGGCAACTCACTGTACCAAACCAAACCGCAAATCTTATCTTCATCGGTTCCAACTTTTTTAAAACCCCCACCTATTTAAAGCTCGTCTCGTGGGCCCCACAAATCGAATCCAACGGCGAAGATCTCGTACATTTCATCATCTTAGGGTTTTGCACTTTAAAACACCAGCTATAAGAACCAGACAGCCTCGCAAGATTTTCTTTAGTGCAGTTTAGCTGCTCTCTCTTTTTTACATTTCCAAAAAATTGGAAAATAAAAAAAAAAGAAACCACCTACTACTTATCTATCTCCCACGCGCCGCCACTCGTCGCCGGCGCCAACAATCCGATTATCCTTCTTTCCGCTTCCCTCTCCTCCCCTTGCTCTATCCATCTGAAAAGCAAAAACCAAAAAAGAAGAAAAAACAAAAAACAAAAGCTTTGAGTTGTTTTTAATTCCGTCTCTTGTTTATTATTACTATCAATTTTAGGGTTTCTTTGGGTCTTGAAGAATAACAAGAGGAGAGGGAAGAAAAACCCCCCAAAAAAAGGAAAAATATTAAAAAAGGAAAAATTTTCGAGGGAAAAAAAGGGTTTTTTTTCTGTATTTGAGATGGCTCAGGTTCAAGCTCAGGGGCAGAACGTGAACGGAGGTGGGGCCAATGCGAATCAATTCGGGACGACGTCGCTTTACGTCGGGGATCTGGAGGCGAACGTGTCGGATTCGCAGCTGTACGATCTGTTTAATCAAATAGGTCAAGTAGTTTCGGTTCGGGTTTGTAGGGACTTATCGACCCGACGATCGCTGGGTTACGGCTACGTTAACTTCAGTAACGCACAGGAAGGTTAGATTTTTTGCCTTATTAAAATAATTGTATATATTGCTTAATTAAAAAATAATACTAATGCAAAATATGGAGTAAATAATAATAATAATAAAATTTCTGAGAATTGTGGTAGTATATAAACTAGGCGTGAATAAGTGATTCACACACCATATAAGCTGAGTCATGGCTTCAATTTTTGGTGGTTGTTGAGCTTTACCCGTTGAATGCATAATTTTCTTCTGTTGAGAATCACCAAATTGGTAAAAAATGTTTTTTTTTTTTCTAGTAGTTCGTTGGGTTGATAGGAAAGTATGATTGGTATCTTTTGCATAGGTGAGTTACTGATGCAAGCATGGCAGAATATGCAGTCGAAGGGAAAAGATGGCTGGGGGTTTATATTTGGTTTTTCACCCGAATTAAAGTCTTATCACTCAATTTATATGTGAGAAATGGCAAACTTTAAAGTTTGTTCTTGGTATTCTGCCCATTTTAGACATACCATCATCACATTATTGACATATGTTAAATTTAAGATTGTACTTGTATATGAGTTTGTCTGCTTGAGTACATGTAGTTCTGTGTAGCCAATAGCCTGAGTTTTTAAGCATTGTACTGGTCTGAGTTTCCTATTATTGGTCTAGGCCACAAATATATTTGGCTGGCAAAAGGACTTTTCCTTTCATTCCAGAAGTTTGGAGTCTGAAAATGCAAGTAAAAACTTAGAGTGTTGCTTCAATTCTTCTAACCTAGAGAAGGGGTTCATCATTAATGCCACAAACTTTTGTATTTGCATGATGGCGTTTCTCCAAAGTTTCTTCATAAAATATCTGTCTTCTTTAATTTTTAAATTGAATCTTTGTCCATATGGTATGGCCGCAAATGAGAAGAACCTTAGTCATGACAAGACCTTTTAGATAGAGCATGATGTTGGAATGTCGTATTTCTTTATGGGATTTTAAATCATGTCCAAGTCTAGCTTGATTTTCAACTTCAAATTATTCATCAAAGCAGTTCCTGGATTGAATTGAATCTGTCAGTCATGGAAATCATTTTTTAATCTAAAGAAATATCTGTGCATGCACCTTATGGTTTGCTTTCTGGAATTGTTGACAGCTGCAAGGGCATTGGAAATGCTGAACTTCACCCCTCTGAATGGAAAGCCCATTAGGGTTATGTATTCTCATCGTGACCCAAGTCTTCGCAAAAGTGGCGCAGGGAATATTTTCATTAAGGTACTACTCATATGTCGGTACAATCTGGTTTCTGAATATTTTCAATCTCTGCCTTCAGAAAGACAAGGAAAGGAGACACTATACCATTTATTTCTCATTTAAACTTGGTTGGTTGTGGTGAAAAATGTGTGCTGAACATAATGCAATCTGGTGGAAAATTGTTTTGTATTTGAAATCTCTCATTTTTCTTTCAGAAGGATGAGAAAAAATTTGATAAATAACCATTGGAACTATTAAGAGGGAGCATCTTAATGGTATGTGAGAGCAGTTATGTTATTGCTAGTTCTACAGCCATGGTGTTAGGATGTGAACTCTGAACTAGGTGTATCTTATGGGGAACCTTAGTCATTGTTCTCAAAAAGAGGTTTTTTCACAGTATATATGCATCAATTGTTTTGAAATTAACTTTAAGCTCTAATAATGAAGATGCCACCAAATTGATGGCATATCAATTTTGATTGTGTTAGTATGCAGTTTTCTTTTCAGTTCTTTTTTGTAATAATTTACTGATTGCTCATGTTTTGAACTTTGACAGAACCTAGATAAGGCCATTGATCACAAAGCTTTGCACGATACTTTTTCTGCTTTCGGGAACATCCTCTCTTGCAAGGTTGCTACAGACTTCAATGGTCAGTCAAAAGGCTATGGATTTGTACAATTTGACAATGAGGAGTCTGCCCAAAAAGCTATTGAGAAGTTGAACGGTATGCTATTGAATGACAAGCAAGTATATGTTGGACCTTTCCTCCGCAAGCAGGAGAGAGATACTGAGATCAACAAGAGCAAATTCACCAATGTCTATGTGAAGAATCTCTCAGAGGCAACCACTGAAGAAGATCTGGAGAAAATTTTTGGTGAATATGGCACAATCACAAGTGCTGTGGTGATTAGGGATGGGGATGGCAAATCAAAGTGCTTTGGATTTGTCAACTTTGAGAATTCGGATGATGCTGCTAGAGCAGTTGAGGCTCTCAATGGAAAAAAATTTGACGATAAGGAGTGGTATGTTGGGAAAGCCCAGAAGAAATCTGAAAGGGAACTTGAATTGAAACATCAATTTGAGCAGAATATGAAGGAGGCGGCTGACAAATTTCAGGGAGCGAACTTATATATTAAAAATTTAGATGATAGCATAGATGATGAAAAACTTAAGCAGCTGTTCTCTCCATTTGGTAGCATCACATCATGCAAGGTGTGTGGCATCTTTTTGATGTGATGAAGTGCGTGCATAATTTAACCTTTTGTGTTTTCGATTGCTGAAGCCTTATCTTGAATTTGAAATAGGTAATGCGAGACCCGAGCGGAATTAGTAGAGGATCCGGGTTTGTCGCATTCTCAACTCCCGAGGAGGCATCTAGAGCTGTAAGTTGTTTTGTTTCTACACATAAGTGAGGGCCTTGACATAATCTGATCAATTTTTCTCAAATTTGACAGCTCATGGAGATGAATGGCAAGATGGTTGTCTCCAAACCACTTTATGTTGCTCTTGCCCAACGCAAAGAAGATAGAAGAGCTAGGTTGCAGGTATGTCTGCTTAAATGTTGATAAGTAACTGTTTTTGCAATATTATTGGTACTTTTACTACTATTCTTGTGTAGCAATGATGATGTGAACATGGCATGTTTGATTTTGTCCCTCCTTTCATGGTTTCTGTGGCAGATTTGAGTTTTCCTATTCATTATATATTTCTTCTCTTCTTTCAATAATGATCCTTCTGGAGCCCTTGCTTGTTCTCACTTTATCTTAGTCCTATATTGTCATGTATGCATTTTTGTATTGTTATCTGCTGTTTGTACAGGCTCAATTTTCACAAATGAGGCCGGTTGCAATGGCTCCTTCAGTCGCTCCTCGAATGCCAATGTACCCTCCTGGTGGTCCAGGTATTGGGCAACAAATATTCTATGGTCAAGGCCCACCTGCTATGATTCCTCCCCAGGTAACCTTTTTTAACCTCTGGATGTTCTCTTTATCAATATTTTAGCTGTGCAAGTTTTATTTGCTAGATTCTTTTTTATAAGTATTTTCACTGCAGGCTAATTTAGTTCTTCATTCTTATCATTTGGATTTTTAAATGATTTATCACATTTAAAGAGCTGTTCCTTTGATGTATTTATATTTCTGTCAGCCTGGATTTGGTTATCAGCAGCAGCTTGTTCCTGGTATGAGGCCAGGTGGGGGCCCCATGCAAAATTTCTTTGTGCCAATAGCTCAGCCGGGGCAGCAGGGTCAGCGTCCTACTGGCAGACGGGGAGCAGCCATGCAGCAGAACCAGCAGCATGTTCCAATAATGCAGCCACAGGTTGCTGATATTGTATCACTTGTTCCTCCATTTTAATATATGTTCTTATATGTGTGGCATCTTTACTTAGCTGGGTATGATGGTTTTGTTTGAATGACAGATGCTTCCAAGGGGTCGTGTCTACCGCTACCCATCAGGGCGTGGCATGCCAGATGTTTCTATGCCTGGTGTTGGAGGGATGCTACCTATTCCATATGGTGACATGGCTGCTATGCCGCTGCGTGATGCCCCTATTTCACAGCCGGTTCCCATTGGGGCTTTGGCTTCTGCTCTTGCAAATGCTTCTCCAGAGCAGCAAAGGACGGTATGGCTTAAGTTTCTCTTGATTATTCTTTTTTTGAACCTGTACCACATCCCTGCAAAGTTTCTGTAAGCATACTTGCCAAAATCTCTAGATGAAGATTCCAACCTGTTCTGCAACCAGGGGGTCCTTTTTGGCTGTCTATTTCTAAAAGTTCCAAATGGGAAAAATGTTGGGATTTGTTTTCTTTCTGAGTAATTGTCTCTGGCAATGTGTAATGGTCCAGGGAAGTCTGATACGTATGACTTCTTTAGAACAGCATAGATAATAATTTAGTTCATTTGAACCAACTAAACTAACTGGGCTTTGTTTGCTGTACCAATTTTGTAGATGCTGGGAGAGAATCTTTACCCACTTGTAGAGCAGCTGGAGCCTGACGCTGCAGCTAAGGTTACAGGAATGCTTTTGGAGATGGATCAGACTGAGGTTTTGCACTTGCTCGAGTCACCAGAAGCTCTGAAAGCAAAAGTGGCTGAGGCAATGGAGGTTCTGAGGAATGTTGCTCAGCAGCAGCAGGCTGGTAATCCGGCTGATCAACTAGCCTCATTATCATTGAATGATAACTTAGTTTCTTAAGTTGCAGGCTGTGGTATTTGGAAAAATGCTAGTTTTGAATTTATTCGAGATGTGGCTTGGTTACAGTTATAAAACTTGGAAGTGAATGATTTGATAGGCTAGGCTACTGTTTTACTCTTTTTTTTTTTTTTCGGGTTTTAAGTGTTGAGAGTTCAGGATTTATTTGAGGATTTGTGACATTGAAGATTTATCTTTTTTGTGTGCGCGTGGAATATTTTATTTGGTGTGTTTTTGATTATCAGCCATACAAAGATGTGGCGGTTACAGCCAAATCAATTGGGACCTAACCTAATTGCTGGGATCCCTGGCAGTGGTCTAGATAAAGAGCAATAAGCAGCTAGTAATTTGGTAACTTGGACGTTCATGATTTGATGTTCCTTTGGTAACCGAACTGAGAAGCCAGATGTTGAATAACACAATAGAAATGGCTGTTGGGTCCAAGTAAATTGGGTGTGATTCTGATATTTGTGTTTCAACTCATTAACGTTATTGATTGATTTGAAAAAGAAAAGAACAAAAAGCAAGACATTAAATTGACAACTCACATAATAAGCTGCCATTCGGTTTTTCATTCGAGTGTGATTTATGACCTCCCTTTCCTTAAGCTTCATTGTTTCTTCAACTGGTGGGAGGGGGGCAATGAATGAAGCTGAAGGCCCTATTAGGAAAGACTGTAAAGGGGTGGTTTCAGACGAGCTGCGATATGGGCGTTGTTATGTGTTGGCTTAAGTATTGGTGAAAGTACCTAAATAGTGGGTGATTCTTTCTTAATTTTTTTTTAATTTTTTAAATAATTAGTTAAATGTATGATTATTAAATTAATTTTTTAATAAATATATCTATATTTGACTAATTATTAAAAAATAAAAAAATGGAAGAAAAAAAATTATGAAAGAATTTTAGTCTGATTTTAACCCTTAAAAAAATCTGAGAGTAGAAAAAAAAAATAAGAGAGGATTTTAGTCTGACTTCAAATCACAAGCTCTAACATAGAAGTAAATAGCTTCAGTTTAAAGTTTTGCATGCACAAGTGATTTTTTAAATAAAAATATTTTTTTTAGATAATTACACGGGAATTATAATTGGTAAGAGTATAGAAAGTATAAAATAAATAATAATTGAATTAAAGGAAAGGAAGCTTAAAGAAATAAGCCATAAGGATAATGTTTTTATTTTTTGTCTGAATTCCCGGATAATTTGTACAATAGCAAAGTGATTATTTGCGACTAATGAAAAAAATTAGCCACATATATAAGGACAAGATTGATCTGATTATTCTTCGCTGATTTAACAGAACAGCTCTAGTAGTTTGGTTCTCCAAATTAGCAAATGTAAGCTAGTAACTTGTACGGTTAGTAGCTCCGGTGAGGCCCTTCCTATGTACTGGAGTCACATCGTTTAATCAATTCTATCGGTAACTTACACAGTTATCACTTTTTGGCTCTACCCATGAATTTTCTGCTAATAACTTCATAAATTTTATGCAGTAACAGCATTCAATTATGAAAATTGGTGGGCTGATGAATCTCGTGAGATGAGATCACGCATGCAAGCGGTCCGCATGTGTTGGAAAGCCACCAATATCGTCACAACAAAAAAGATGTTTGTCAGAGAATTATGTGATGTTAAAAAAACTTCTTTTTTTTGGAAAGTAAATGACGTACGTTGTTAAACATTACATTGATATTTATTTTATTTTCCGCGTCCTGTGTTTTTTATTATTTGGTATTTTGATTTTGTAAACTTTTACATTCAAAATTTTCTGATAGTATCTGGTAAAGATTATTCTTATTTAAGATTAATAACGAGTATACTTAAAACCAACACATCAAACAGAACAGAACGAACATGCGTTCGATTTTGATATTTTGACCCAATAAAACCGCAGCCTTGTCTTTTCGTATATTGTCAGACAACAAACTCTTTGGTGACAAATATTATTGAGAAGCTGAAGAGAACACGAAAACAATCTTTATAAAGTTCACAATAAATCTTTATAGTACGCAAAATAAGCAGACATTGAATATTGAACATTTCACAGCAAATGTTTTCTCTACTCAGTTCTAAGTTTTCTAGCTGATTGATGTATTGTATGCACAAGATGGGCCGTAACCAGAGAGGTATTGAGGACTAAACAAAGCTATCAACATAATTTTAAAACTAAGTTATCCTCCAACACTCTCATAATGCCATGCCCCCTCTTTTAAGGACGCACAGACTTAATACCCTACTACAAGCCGGCTGGCTGGCTGCCACTATTTGTTTCAGTGAGCACGCCTCAACCTCAACCCTATGTCCACTTCTCGGTCGTATTGTATTAAACCAGTGCCCTGCAAATCTGAATTTTGCATTTCAGAGGAAGTCCTTTCATTGTTTTGCTTCTCTAGTAGATCTTCCCCAAAGTTGTGGAGTCTGCGGCCAACAAGGTATCGGTCATCGCGTATGGAGTTGTGAAGGTTAGTGAACCAGACATGGAATCTCTTTGCACAAAACCACAACACGCTAAAGCAGAGACATCCCAACCATGCAAACCGATAGACTGCTGAATTTACAACTAGAGGGTACCCAAGCACAGGGAATACGCCTCGGGCTAGGACATAAGGTACGCATAGAGCAGTTAGTAGCTTCATTATGATCGGGAACACAATTTCACGGAGCACCCAAAGACCTTGCAGCCTTGAGAAACCATCTTCTCTCACCCTTTCGAATTTTACTCGCCAGCTTTCATCTACAAGCGGCATCATGTGATCCAACATAACCTGTTAAAATAACATCGGGAAGAAAGCATGATCCCTTGTTCAGAAGACATATTCAATTGTATTACAAAAGTATGAAGGAAACAAAATGCAGTAAAAGACTTACCAGCCTAGTCCAGATCTTCAGAAAGATGAGACCCAAAGCCCAATCCTGGTAAAGGAGAAAAACTGGGCTCTCATCCACAGGCACTCGCATTGGTACAATTACCAAGAGTTCAAACAGAAGCCCAATTAACACCGGAATGACAAAAATCTGGAACACAACAGCGGCAAAGGGATTAACAGGTTAGAACTCCAGTCATAAAAAAAAAAAAAACAATACCAAGGATCAATCAATAAAATATAAAAAGAACATAATGGCCAGATAACCCTCACCCATATTGACAATAACGCAGAGCTCTTCACAACAATACCACACCACTTCCAAATTTGCTCAAACAGAACCGCTGCCCTCTTTGTTCTAACATGCTCAATGGAATATCTGGCTCCAGCTACAGCAGTCCAAATAACATAGCTTCCAATGATGAAAGCATATAGGTCTATGAAATGGTAAGACAAGAAAATATGTTAGCATTTTCATCAAAAAGCATGAAGAATGGGAACTATAAATAACCCAACTGACAAATATTACCATTGCACTTGACACCATGGGTAATTGGAAGCAGGGGAATGGCATTGAAGAGTGCACGCCCAAGTGAAATTGGTACAACTATCAAGGCGGAGTTAATAACAAGCAGAGTCATCCAGGCAATCACCAACAAGAGGACGATGCGAAGAACAAAGCCATACCTGCTAAAATACAATAAACAATAAAGGGTAAGATGAAGTGTCGCAAACCAACCAACAATACAGTTATAACAAGAATATTGAAAATGCAAAGGACGAAAAAGAAGTCTGGGACTGGATTATGGCAGATCAAAGCATCACACATGATGCTACAATGACAAGTAAAGCTTTTCAATTATCAAAATGAGAACACAATAAACTTAAGGAGATTATTTTGACTTATAAATCTGCAGTCTTCGTTCGAAGGTGCACTCAGCAAAACTCCAATGCCAGGAAGAAATTCAGTCAAATGTTATTCACTCCAATATAGACCCGCTTGTAATGTGAAAAAACAAAGTTCCTGCAACTTACTCTGAGTCAGATTGCTCATCACCATCATATTCTTCTGAAGCATTAGAGTTTCCTGATACAAGAGCGCCTCTATTTCTATCATCAACAACTGGCATTCCAATCAGGGCTCGATCAGGTCCCAACGGTATTACCTGTAGTCCATCACGCCTAATCTCAATATTTCTATCACGCCTTTCAATATTTCCATTCTCCTGGCCGCCATTGTCCTCAGGTCTGGGCAACAAAAAGTCCGTTAGACCAAGTGCCCAGCCAACAGCTGTAAACCAATAGCGAAGAAGAGACTTGATTGTTGTGCGCAACTTGAAATGCTCAATGGCAAACGGAATGCAGATTTGAAAGAGAAGCATGTCAGCTGGTATTTCAGTAAATGGGTCGGATACACTGCACAAACAGTTATGCCTTCAGCAAATAAAAGATGATATATCAACAAGGAAAGAAACTGCAGTAAACAATGCCAAAATAGTGTGTGCACTTACGATATGTCAAGAGGAAAAATAGAAGGAGCCATGCGCATAGCAAGTTTGACTGGCAAAAATACGAGCATCACAATCAAACTCCCATAAACTGCAACAGACAACAGAACTCTGCGAGCATGCTTGTGTACAGGATCATCAATTAGATCACGGAATGGATTATAGTTTGGATCAGCTGGATCCCGAAGGAAGTACAGGACTCCGTTACGCAGAACCTGTCAATGCAAGTGAAGACAGATAGTAAGGATAGCACACTCAGACTACAAATCCAAAACTAAAAATGAGATAGCATGGAACAGTACCCCTCGAAGAAGGCTGACGAAGATGCTTATCTGTAACATGTAAACAATTCCTACAACCCAATGAACCAATGAGCTTGCCAAAGGAGAGACTGAGAAGAACTGAACTCTTTCAGACATTGACTTCCCAAACATCCTTATAGTGCAAACATCTAACCACCAACCACACATCAAAGGGAAAACCCCAAGCTCAATGACCAAAAGGAAAGCTACCTTAATCATGGTCATTAAATGTCTCATTGCAGCCAAGAACTGCCTAAAGAGAGATGGAATTGTCTCTGCTATAGAAGCAATACCATAAAACCTCCCCGTCAATGGCTCGCCCTTCGTATACCGAATCAAAGCAACAATGCCGAGGTAGAAGAAGACTAGGGAGAATATAAACATGTATCCAATAGCAAGAGTTGTAACATCAGAAAGACGTGATGTTCCCATAGTTGCCTCTTTCAACAGATCTGCTGAAAGTGAGGCACTTGTACTGTTTGCTGCTTCAGTTATTTCACTGGCATTTCCTTTTAACACATCTTCTTGCCCTTCAGATGTTAGATTCGTCACAACACTTAGTGCATTCTTGAATGTGATATTTGCTAAGGAAAGGGCCGTCTCCGTAAGTGGCATGACTGATGACAACACTGGACCACTAGCAGAGGACAAAAGCCATGATACATAGTATAGAATAATCCGACCTAATGAGAAGGGCAGAAAGATCACAACGCCAAGGAATATCATATTGCTTGCCAGAACCTACAAAGAAGTAAAATCACTCATCATACAATGAAAAATTTCCTACCAGGTAGTCAAAAGAGGCTAAATATATAGTTTACTTCTCTTGATACGAAAAGCACCAAATAGTTCTAGAAGCAATAATCCATTTTAAATGGAATATCAAGCAAAGTAATTAATACCATTCTGAAAACAAAATTACAAGACAATGAACCAAAGTCAAAATAAACAGTAATTAAATTAGATAATGGGGATTTATTCTATCTAATTGATACTGGTGTGACTTCATTATAAAGGCTGTTTTTTTCTTAAGTTACCATGCACCCACCCCTCCCCACCCGCAAATTAAACATTTCCCCTTGGACTTGAACGCTTGGCCTCTTGCTTCCACAGCAAAAGGCCAACCATCTGGACTATGCTTCAGCAATAACTTTATCCTAAAGCTTGCTCCCAATGGAATTCAAAACTCGAACTCCACAATCAAATTTAGTTTTAATTTTGAAATAGAGAAAATGACGCTTAAACTCCTTGTAAATGTCAGTTAAGTCCCATTTTTCCAGTTTTAAATGTTTCTTTTTGGCATTAAGTTCAGATGCCTGTCAGGCAAATATTGGTCGGTCTAAAGAAGTCAACTTCCAAATTTAACACCAAAAGCAGATGGCAAGGGTTGATAATGGTAAAACCTCAAAAGAGAAACCTAATTGACATTTAGGTCAGGTATAAGAGGTCTGAGTGCCATTTACACATTGAAAAAGGAGCAAATAAAATAATGCAGCTCTCGTCATGCCTAACACCTACTAAAAATATATCAAATAGTGTACCAAACGGTGGCCACTCATTCTAATAAGAATAAAATATGCTTTGAATAATATGCACTCACAGACATTTGGTAGAACCCAAGAAAAGACAAGACAGAAAAGGAGAAAGAGTTTATGATAAAAACCATCAAGGTGAATCACCAACAGAATAGAAGAAGACAGAATTACTGATCTATAATGATAACAAGAAAATGATAAAGAACAAATGGCAGACTTACAGTAAAAGCATTTTCAACCAAATGAAAAACAGGGCCCTGCATGCCAACAAGCTCATCAAAGGGTACATCCTCTGCACCATCAGCATCATCCAAACCATCAAACATCTGTTCAACATGAGCCTCAAGACGAGCTGCCTGCATCTCCCATCGTGCAGCAACATTTTCTGCATTCCTTCTTATCATTTGACCAGCTCCAGCAATACCTGGCGCTCCACCAGCATCTTCAGCATTTCCTTCACCAGCAAAATTCCTATTAGCTTGTCCAGGCAGTCGCCTAGCAACACGAGCAGCATTTCGTTCCCCTTCATCCTCTCTCTCAGCATCTTGTCCTCCGATCTCTCGTAAATGCCTGAAGTAATCCCTTAAAGAAGTTGCTCCAAGGAAAATAAACACAATGCTCGCAGAAAGTAAGAAACCATGCAGACAATCAGTAAGAATAACGGTAGTGGAGATATGACTCAAAAATAATCTCTGAGCTTCTCCGAAACTCCTCACAAAAGCCAACCGCCATATCCAGAATGTGATAAATGGTATGATGAGGAGCCAAACTGAAAGGACAAAACTGAGCCGTAGAAAAAATTGCAGGACATGGTAAGTTTTCATCGCCATCCCGACTATAAACTCCTGAAACGGAAGTCTTGCTGGAGCATTCTCGGCATAAACAGGGGAGAAGGAAAATGCATGTTTACAAACCTACAAAAGCACTAAGTAAAATTCAGTTACAGGAATAATATCTTCACCTTTGAAAATGAAAATAGAACTCATCATAAACAGAATCAAAAGATGAGTTGAAAGCAACTGCAGACAATTTCCAAAACTTGGTAACTGCAAACCACATAAATGAAATTAATGGATGCACAATAGCAGGAAACATGATAAAAAAAAAACTCTCTATTCGTTCTGGTTGTTCTGTTTGGTTTTATGCATACATTTACATACCTACATTACAGGCTTCCTACTGACATATTTAACATGCTAAATTTCTTGAAATACACACTTTTTCCATGTAATTTATCAAAGTCATGCAATATATTGGTCTACATGATACCATTCACCCCTAAATCATGATCTTAAAATCTCAATAATCAGCTGATATGAGACCCAAAGTGGAAGCCCCTCTAATCATCAAAACCACATTGCCAGAACCAAGGGTAGGAATACAATTAAAATTTTATGCATTTATAGTACATCAAACATAACGAATTAGCAGCTGCACCTTTCTACACTATACTTTCTCCATCAGTTATCTTCATTTTCTCATTATAGTCCCCAATCCCCTTTCACTATATCATATTAATTAAACCATTGATCTCAAAACTCGAATAAATAAAATAACAGCCAACACCAATCCACTAAAAAAACTATCTAAAACTAATTGAAATAACCATTTTTTCTTCTTCTTCTACCATATATTACATATCCAACGAAGAATAATAAAATCTACTCTCCAAGAAAACCATACAATTCAAATATCATTAATCCCTTCAAAAGTTCATATCTTTCTCCAAATTTTCTATCTCCAACAAAGGAATTTTTTTAAGAAGAAGAATGACAGATTAATAATTTTCAATTAAAATGAAAAAGAAAAAGAACCTCGCATTGACGAGCGTTGCTGTGGTTGAGCCACTGAAGGAGGCAATCCTGATGAACAAACTTGATACTTCCGCTACAGGCACACGGATACCGCAACGGATTCTCGGAATCTCCAGGATTCCGACAGATCCGACACACCTCCTCCTCCTCCTCCTCATCGTCGTCGATATCGAAGCTGGCCGAACTAGTCTTCTCTCTATCCTCCTCCTCCGCCGTCGACGCCGATTTTTCCGCTCCACTCTTCATCGACGGCTTCGACAACGATGTCTCGGGAGACTTGGCCGGCGAGGAGGAGGAGGCCATGGCGGCACCGAGCGGTGACATGGAGTCGTCCATAGGAAAGAGAGCTGACTTTTGCCTCTCTGAATGCGAGGCGATTTATTGAATCGATGGTGATGGGGATGGGTAATGGGATCTTAATTAAAATGGGGATTGTTACGAAGTTGCAAATTGTTGGCTACTTCTGAGAATTTGAGTCCGGAATTGCCCCCCGGGTTCCCATTTTTATTACGGTTTTGTCGGTTACGAATTACGACGTACGCGGCTGACTGGACATGACGTGGAGGTAACGGATTGGTTCCTCAGTTTTTTCAATTATTTTCCTCTAATTTTATTTGTTATAAGTGTTTGTATAATTTCGTAAAATTTTTAACATTTTTTTTATTGTTGTTTAATTTTTAATAGAGATTTTATAAATTAAATTATTATTTTTTAATCATTTAAATTTTAAATTTTTAAGTGCAGGGATTGAATTTTTTATTTATTTGATAAAAAATATATAGAAATCATATCGTTTGGATTTCTATATATATAGTTTACTTTAATTGTTTTTTTTTTTTAAGGATTTCTTTATTGTAGTTAAAATGAAGTCATATCGTTTGGTCAAAGAGAATACAATTCAAGCTTAATTGCTTTCGATTCACGATGGGCGAAAATTTCGATGATGATTCCTATGGGCCTGAGACCAAGGCTTTTATTTTTGGGCTCGGCTACTCCATATATTTATCTATCAGCACACCCTTACCTTTTGTTGTGTGTACCCAGAATTGAAAATGATACGATTAAGACTTTGATTGGAATTATATTTTCTAAATTATAATTATAAAATATTTGGTAAACATAAAATGTTATAAATAAAATATTAAGTTGATTTAAACCCACACTTTAATGATGAAAAATTTATAATATTTTTGTTATTTTATCAAAATTATTATTTAAAAATTATATTTACAATACAATATTAACATTTTTTTTTCAATAACAATTAAGGCTTAAATGCCATAGCACACTTCAATACCAGCGAGGACATGAATTTGATTTCTTAAAAATGACTATTAAAAACCAAAAAAAAAAAAAATAGAGAATTAAGTACTAAGGAGCAATGTTGTTAGTTATCATCCTCTTAATTATAGATGTAAGTATTCTATAATATCTTGCTAGATGGACCCGTTCCAATGATTATGAAAAAACTTTATCACAAGTCATGACAGCTCACCGTTTATATATATATTTTTTGATTTGTGGTTCAGCAATCCCAAAGTTTTTTTTTTCAAATAAAAAAAAGAAGTAAAATTAATTTTTTTTCCATAATCTCTGTATTGTAAATTTTATTAAAAAACTTTCGGACATAAAAAATATTTGTGGCAATGCAATAACCTTCAATAGGTAAGATAAATTTGGAATACCAATTTTTTCTTTTTCATCTTATACTACCGCTTTGAGACATAATCAAATATTTTGGGAAAAAAAAACATTAACAATTTTGAATTTTCATATAAAATTCAAAGTGCCATGTTATTATTATTTAATAATATTAAAAATGAAAACCTTAATTCATGTGTTTTAATATGATTTCTTTGATAGTGACATTATACTATGAAGACAGAAGATTTATCTTCTTAAATTATATTAGATTACAGTTTCTAACCCAATAAGTTGAATAAAATCTAAAAATATATTAATATTTTATTAGTTTTCAATTAAAATCGCTCAATACATATAAAAATGGAAGAGATAGAAAATATATTTTGAATTGAGGTTGGACAGTTGTTGTTTTTGTATTAAAATATTTAGTAAATACTAGCTGCTGTAAATTAAAAATTATATTAATATAATTTTTTATTTATATGATGAAAAATTTATTATATTTTTAATAATTTTATCAAAATTATTATTTAAAAATTATATTTAATAAATATTATTAATTTTTATTTTATAATTATAATTTTTTCAATATAATTATAACTTTTAAATTACAATATCTCAATACTAAACATAACTAAAATAAAGTTCATCTATTAATAAAATAGTAATTTTAAAAAGAAAAAAAAAGTAGACACAATCATTATTTTATATTTTAATTCCCTATCCACGGGTGGTGCACCAAAATGTAACGGCTATCTATCTGCCTATCCACATAAATTATCCAAAAAAAAAATTTTAATCATTTTTCCAAATATATATAATTAAGTAATCATAAGAATAATTAAGATAAGTGATAATGATAAACACAAATTATCATCCGCAAAAACTTTTTAGGAACTACTAGATCAGTGATAAATTACTTACCTAAATATATAATTATACTTATATTATATCAATAGAATCTAACAAAGGCCACTTTCACTGCCTTACATGATCAAAGCAACTCTCTTTTGTCTTGACTGTGCCTAATATATGCTTTCCTTTATGACAATTCTCTGCTTTGTGGCCCTTTAGATCATTGTCACACACTCACTTTGTTACAGCATTGGCCATGAATTCACATTCTTTATTTATTTCTCTTTTTCCACTTTTACTTTTTGCCCTATTGGGTTGGTGAGTCAATAATTTCGTTTCATTTCTGTGCCTCTCTTTTATACAATCCTTAATTATTACTATCATTAGCAGCAATTAAGGAGCTGTCGGTGGCAGAATGGCATCCAATGTCATAACATGTCCTTGTTTGCTTTTGCATTGTTTGCATGAATCTTGTGGCCTTTGATTTTTATTGCACTGCATTTTCAACATCCTCAAACAAACTCCCTTCCTCACTCGCTCTCTCTCTCATTCCATTGCACATGCCAAAGCAATAACTATCTAGTGCAGGTCAGTACTCTGAACAATTTGCTTCTTTTCTTAGTGGGATTTTGCTGTTGTGCCTGAAAAGCTTGCATTTGTTCTAAATCAAGATATGTTAGTGTTGTGCATTTAAGGCAGCGTTCGGTAGTTAGCTTTTATCTGTTTAGTGATAAGGTCACAGAAGCTGCTTGTTGATCATTTGAAGTTGCTTTTGATGCTAAAATTTTACTAATTTATTGGCTTATAAATTCAACATGAGAGTTGTAATATGGCAGGAAATGTGGAATATGCCACTTTTAAGTTTTAAACTAAATTAGAATTGTTTTACCAAATCATTGAAAGTTGCACTCAAATTCCCAGCAGAGGCAAATTTTATTTGTATGCTGTTTTTAGTCCAACAGTTATTTTTAATTGAATGCTTTCTTTAATTGTCACTGATAGAAGTTAATTATATCAATCCACATTTCCCAATTTTGCTGCATATTTACAGAATCTAAGTAATGGACCAGAAAGCATGGCTTTGGAGGAAAAAATCTTCAGAAAAGACAATTGTTGCAACTGACAAAGTTGGCGTTACATTGAAAAAAATTGATGAACAGGTGGTGGAAATTAACTTCTACTTATCCACCTTCACTTTTTTGGTTTCTACTGTATGCTGATTATTACCTCTTCAAGAAAATATTTCAGGTTCCATGGTCATCGCATAGACCCTAAATCTTTGTTCTAATTTTTTTTTTTTCATAATTCCAGCCTTTTTTTGAAGAGTTTCTGCTATTTCGTCGTGTTAGGTACCCACACTTCCTACAGCTAAAGCAGTAGGATCAGAGAGATCCATGAAGAATCTTAATGAGAAATTAGCATCAGTGATCTTTGAATGTCATCCTAAAGATGAGCTTATGTCAAAACAAGCAAAGTTAGTGCAAGAAGCTGGTGCAGGTGATTTATATTTGTTTGATTATCAGTCTTTCCTGACTCCTGCTCTATCACTTCCACAGTTTTTCTGATGATTCAACAAATATTTCTTTTAGGTCAGGAAAAGCCAGAAGTGGAAGCGGCTGTGGTGAAGAAAGAACTTGGTGAGGCTTTGAAACCTCCACTTTCTGCAAATGAAAACTTACCTTATGCAGGCGCTGCAACAGCATCAATGAAATGTGTGAAACAATTAAACTTTGATCAAGAAGAACAAGAGCAAAGCCGTGACACTGTCATAAAGACATCAGGTGAGTTTGAGAAGGCACAGAAGGAATTGGAAAAAAATTTGAGGGAGGCAAATGAAAGAATTGCTAAGTTAGCTGCTGAGAATAGCCATCTGAGTAAAGCACTTCTAGTCAAAGACAAAATGATTGAAGATCTAAGTGAACGCAAGTCTCAGGCTGAAGCAGAATTCAGTACCCTGATGGCTAGATTAGATGTCACTGAAAAGGAAAATGCATTTTTGAAATATGAGTTTCGCATTCTTGAGAAAGAGCTGGAGATTCGAAATGAGGAGATGGAATATACCCGGAGATCTGTTGAGGCAACGCAAAAACAGCATTTGGAGAGTGTGAAGAAAGTCACGAAGTTAGAAGCAGAGTGTGAAAGGCTACGCCTTTTGGTGCGGAAAAAGCTGCCAGGTTCTGCTGCTTCGGCAAAGATGAAGAGTGAAGTCGAAATACAGGGAAGAGATCAGATGGATATGAGAAGAAGAAAGTTGAGTGCTTCTAGAGATTTGATTGTAAGACAAGCCACCACGGAGAGCTTTCCCGACATCAGTCTGCTTGTGCGGTTGCATGATATGGAGGAGGAAAACAGGACTCTTAAAGATATTGTGACCACAAAATGCACTGAACTCCAGGCTTCAAGGATGATGTTTTCAAGAACAGCCTCAAGGTTATCTTATGTTGAATCTCAGCTTAAAGAGATATGCACAGGTCAAAAATCCATGGAGCTCACAAGTTGTGTCCCTATATCCAGTGAACTTTCTATAATGTCAGTTGACATTGACAGTGATGATGGGATGAGCTCATCAGGATCATGGGCCAACGCTCTAATTTCAGAACTAGAACATTTCAGAGATGGGAAAATGAAGAATCAGCTGGAACACAAAGGCATTGAAGTTTCAGGCATGACCTTAATGGATGATTTTGTTGAGATGGAGAAGTTAGCTATAGTGTCTGCGGTAACACCTTCAGGAGGTGGCTATCAGCCTGATATCACTAGCAAGGAATTAGTTCCACTTGTACGAAGTGATTCCAGGCTTAGTGAGATGAAACAGAAGATCCACTCAAAAGGCGTTGCAACTGAAAAATCTTTTGACTGGCTTCAGGTTGTTTTGAATGCAATGTTGAAGCAAAGGCAAATTTCAAAACAAAGTCTAGATGAGCTTCTTGAGGATACTAGAATTGCTTTGGGGTATGTAAATTATCCGACTGTTGTTGCATCTGAATCAATGGCACCCTCGATGCATCCCAGAGAATTAAAATCTCCCAATACATCTCACATTGCATGTTCTTTGGCTGGAGATTGCAGAAATGGCAAAGAAAGAAGCAGCCAACATCTTGAATCTGATCTCAATAAGTCAATCTGTAAAATCATTGAACTGATTGAAGGAGTCAATGTGACATCTTCGGTTAGTCAGCTCTACTCTGTCCATGTTTTCCAATGGAATCCTTCTGAGTTACATGCTGTTCTGCAAAATTTTGTCTGTGCATGTAATGACCTATTGGGTGGAAAGCCTGATCTTGAAAATTTTGCTGAGGAACTTTCATGTGCTTTAGATTGGATTATGAACAACTGCATTTCCCACAAAGATGCTTCGAGAGCAAGGAATAAAGTAAAGAATCATTTTGGTTTACTTGTGGAATCAAACAAGGTTCATATTCCTGAAGAGCAATCTTCAACTTCTCCTTTGAAAGACCAAAATGTCTTATCCCAAAGTAATCTTCAAGAGGAAAACAGGAGACTAAGAGATGAGTTGAAGAGTCTGGCAGCCAGGCTGGAGTCAGCAACTGATAAGAGTGAGGCCCTGACAACACAACTTCACGAATCAGAAGAACAGATTGGAAATTTAGAAACTGAAGTCAAAACTTTGAAAGAATCCAGGGAGATAATTGAGGATCAGATGGAAAATCAAAAGTCTATCAATGAAGATCTTGATACCCAGCTAACAGTTGCCAAATCTAAACTGAATGAGGTCTTTCAGAAGTTCTCATCTTTGGAAGTTGAATTGGAGTACAGAAATAATTTTTGTGAAGAACTAGAAGCAACATGTCTCGAGCTTCAACTCCAGTTAGAGAGGTAAAACTGATTTCATGGCTTTTCCTACTGTATTACCTAGTTACAAAATTGTTCCTTGATTAAAAGAAAAGTCTAAACTTTTTATCATGTTGACTCACAGTGTTGCAAACAAGGAACCACCAAACTATGGTGTAAATCAGGAGGAAAAGCGATCCCAGAATGTAAGTTAGACATCATTATCTGTTATTGTCATGTTACCTTTGTTTATAGAAGCTGACTTCTAAATCTACAGTTGAACATCATCAAGAAGTTTAAAAAAAAGGAAAGGAAAATAATTGTTGGACAATGCACTGACATGAATGCTGCTGTTTGATTATGCAGGATTGGGAGATGGCAGCAGTTACTGTAAAGTTGGCAGAGTGCCAAGAAACTATTCTAAACCTGGGAAAACAGCTAAAGGCACTGTCTTCACCACGGGAAGCAGTACTTCTTGACAAGGTTTTCTCTACCACCAATCCTGCCATCACTGCAACCAATAACAAGAAATTGAACCAGCGCTTCTCCTTACGTGATAGAATGCTTGCCGATGATAGTTCTAAAACAGATCTTTTCAAGTCTTCAAATAGTAAAGCTACTTTGAGTATTGAAGATGCTTCGAAACCATCACTTCTTCACTCCAATGATTGTAATGTTGTAGATGCTCCTATTGTCCAGGTCCATACTCCAGAAGCACATATTGCTTTAGAGAATAAAACCAGTAACACTGCAGTTGGATCATCTCTGGCTATTATGCCAAGTAAAAAACGAGGAGTTTCTTTACTCTTGAAACTATTTCTGAGAAGGAAGAAAGGGAGCAGCAGGAATTCTATATCTTTAGTCAAGGTCTGAGTACAAGAAGATAGACAAGCAAAGCTAAGAGCCCAAGCTTAAAGAGATACTCCTAGTCTTGTGATAGCTGCAATCCACAGCTTGAAGGAGTAAATTTCCTGGAGTTTTCATGCGTTGGTTATTAATGTTTGGTGCTAATAGTTCCCATCTTGAAGACCGGATAAAGTGAAAACTTGACTACTTTACCTGCGTTTATTTTATCGAGAGAGATCGTCAGATGGTTGTTTTGTAATGTGCAATTGTGCAGTGAAGTGTTGCTTGTAAAAATACGTCTGGGTATAAAGCATTTGAGAGCCTAAATAATTCATACAATGAAAGATGGCTGTAGAGAGTTTTTTCATTTGTAAGGCTTGAATATAAAGGTTCTAGCCTAGGACTTGATTGGAATCCTGGAGTGTCATTTGATGTGAAGAGGTCATTTTCCTTCTTCCAATAAAGCATCTTTAGTTGCAGCTTCCACATTCTTAATGGTGTAACAAATCTTATTAGCTGTATCAAAGAAAATTATCTGGATTCATTATTGCCTCAAGATGATGCCTTGTTTCATGGAAGATGAAATGAACTTGCCTTGTATTCTCAAAATCAATTTTTTTTAATTTCTAAATTTCACACAGCATATGGGTAACAAGAAAATTTAAAAGATCCCTAACAAAAAGAACAAGAACTGTTTCTCTATTGCTCTCTCTCTCTCTCTCTTCCTTCTACTTCTGGAAGCCGCCTGACAGAAATTCAGAATCCAGAACCAGAAGGTACCAGTCAATTTTCCAACCATTATTCTCAATCCTGGTTTTCAATCTCTATACATGATAAATCTTGCAATTTCATCCAGTCCACCATCTTTATAACATTCAGCTACGCGTTCCAGAGAGTCGGCCCAGGTTCCTTCAATAGAAGCCAAATCCAGCAGAAAAGCAGCCTCATCTAATGCAATCTGCACAGAGATATCAGAATGAACATTTTGTACCTAGCATAAAACTCTAAAACAAAGTGTGCTGCAATGATACCTGGGCGGGTGCCTTTCCCTTCTTTAAATCCTCTTGTTTACCCTCTTCAGTAATCTTCTCCTTGATGTACTCTATTTGCTCATCCTCCCATTGTGCAATGCTGGCAACTGCCTGGTCAGGTAAAGCAAATGTTACCACACACGGCAGCACTCCAGTAGAAACTTAAGAATAGAACTTGAAAGGAAAATGCATATGGATCAAAGAAATTCCCCGTGCCTCGTATGCACAGCCTAAGGTCCACCACGGTGATTTCAAAGCCACCCTTGCAGAATCTTTGGCTTCTGAAATACGCCCTACTCTACAGAGATTTAAAAATTCTCTTGAGATATTTTAAAGTGCAGTTCGCATCTCCAAATCAGGAAAAGGATTTTTTTCTACTAACTTCAGCATAATCTCTGCGTTAAATACAAAAGGTCGTCCAAATCCTGGAAAGAGGTCCTTCTTCGTATAAAACTCTCCAGTCACGAGAGCTGAAACCTTCCATTTAGCCATGCAACAAAAAAATAAATCAATAGAAGCCTCAGAAGATAAAAATCTCAAAACTAAAAATAAAAATTCAGAAAATCTTACATGATCCCCTTGCTCAAAGTGCCGTGTCACTTTACGCTCTAAAACATCAGGAAACACCCCAACCTGAAAGACACAATGAAATGTTACCACAGATCTAGCAGAGCCAGTGCTAAGCCTCGCTCACACAGAAGTCCAATTACCTTACTCAATAGATAACTGTCAAGGTTTGTTATATTGGATTCAGCAAAATCACCCCTTCGATAAAGTTTCTTACCAGCCTCAGAAGATGCATCATATAACTCACCATTATTTTCTTCTAAGTGATGGGCATCTTCTTCAACCAGGAGCCGGTGAATATATTGATCTACCTGTGTTTTAAGAGCAGTAAATAGATAAGTTGTTTTTGTGAAAAAATGAGATAAATATTATGAGGGTTTGTTCAACTCTATTTTACAAACTTGGGGGAAGGAACGAGAAAAAGTGAAACTTCTGAGACACCAGATCTTAAAATGTCAAGTACTCTCAACTAGATACACACATTATGGCATGCTTTCAGTTTAATGTATTACATTCTTGCCTAAAAGCCACACTCCATGCTTGCGAACTTCCACAACTGGCATCTCCATTCTGTGTTAGCAATAGTTGTATGAAGATTAATTAAGTATTAAAGCATTTGCCGATGTATGTGTCTGTAACTGCAAAAATCATATGGCATGAATTGTTAAAGTTCAAATCACTAACCCAGATGGAGCTGTTGGCCACCGCAACAATGCTGTTACAGCACCTATTGTCAATAAACAACAGATGCGCCACGTTTATATTAGGAGCTCCGCATCATTTTTTTTTTCCAATACAAACTACCAATAACTTGTATGCAGTATTCAAATGGTCATCAAACCTGAGCTATTTTCTGAAAGAGGTATAGCAAGGGGAATGAGCCCTTGCCTGGATCCTGGAGAAACAATGGTATCACCTGTGACCAAGTAAAAAACACAATAATAGTTCAGGAACATACACAACAGAGAAAAGAAACAGCTCCAAATTCTCACAATTGAAAATAAGTTGTGAATGTACCAGATTGGATAAAAAATTGCAAATGAAAAAAACTGTCACTACCTCATAATAAAAACTTAGGATGGTTAAGCTATACATCGCAAAATTCTCAAATTTCAATCAACAACTCAAGAAATCAAACACTGCCCACCTCTAGTCCGAAGCACTTTTAGCAACTCATCAAGATGCTCGGGAGGATTCGCCACTGCTATATCTTTGATGAACGATACATGGCCTGCATTTTGACGAACAGACTCTCAGATAACCCCAAGGTGAAAAACTACTCAAACTTCACAGTGGATGAATTTACCAAAATTGATATCAAAACTCCATAATGGGTTTGCATGACAATGACGTGGGTATCAGTTATGCATCATCTATTTCAACCAAACTTCTAATACAATTCAATAGAAATGCAAATGGGTTAAAAAAATTTTCAAATTTTACTGGCCTAGACTCACTAAATAACCGATTAAACATATTTTTTTAAAGTAAAACGATGACAGCATAGGCCACACACACACACACACACATATGTATATATATAGACATGGTTACCAGAAGAGGAAGAGCATCTAATGGGTCTAGCTCTGAAGTGGCGAAGAGGGAGTGCAGCCGCACAAGGAGCTCTGTGCATTGCTCCCATTAGACCCATCTTCATTTTGCTGCTACTGCTTCTGCCTCTGCAACCACACTACGTTAAGCCTTTAACTCTCAAGGTGATACGAACACACAGGATAAGAACCAAACATACTTGATAGATACAATCAGGAGCATTCGTGGTCTCATATTGCTGTTTATTTATTTATTTATACAAAAATAATGATATTACCCCATTCTTTTTTAAGAAATGGCAAATTTCCAAATATGTTACAATTTTACTCAAAGAAGTCATTGGAATTAATTTACAATTACTATTTAGAAAAACAAGCCATAAAGAAAAAAATTTCCAGTTCAAATATTGAAATGAATGCATTATTAGTAATTATCATTTTATCTTGATGGGACATTTTTATTGTTCACATTCTTTCCTGTTTGGTCATTTAGGAATCATATAATCGTAATTTATACTATAAAAAAATGGTCCTTAACAAAAAAGAAAAATACGGAATCTGCTATGGCCTTAGCCTTTCCATATTTTTGATGGGAGAGTAAAAATTAGAGCTAATCAAGTATACACTAATTTTACGGAGTGAATGTGATTTGTACATAAATCCATCATAATGAATCATTTTGTGTAATTCCATCTACAATTTGCAAATCAATTTTCCTTCTATGTTTTCTTGGGGATCAAAGCCGCCTCCTTCATTTCCAGCAATGAATCTTCAAAGCACTTGGCAAGAAATTCTGGATCAGGGATGATGTCTTTAGCTACGAGAATTTGCATGTCAGCTCTTCCTGCATAGCTCACCATGTGCATTGTCAGCGCCTGCATAAATATCAACCAAGTTGAATATTTATGTTTCAATGAGTGTATTGATATTAAAATAAAATCTCTCTCTCTCTCTCTTAAACACAATCTACCAATAATATTAAATGTAAACAATGGATATGTAGAAGATTGAAAATTGCAAATATTGTGCACCAGGTCACCAAAAAGACTAGCTTACAAAAGTAGACTGTCCACGAGGTCACCAAAAAGACTAGCTTACAAAAGTAGACTGTCTCATCTTACTTAAAGGTCCAATTCGACCATCAAATAAAACCTCCACAAGTTTTGAGGCATCAGGGGCCTCCATCCTTTTATCCAACATGCATGAATTGTTCCACCACATTGGAACTATTAGGATCTAGCTTCAACTTGTTATGATAAAGGTCTACAACTCCAAAGAGTACTAGTCCATAAGAGGAGCCAGGGAGTGATTCATCCTATTTATAAAACCGAAGTGTCTTCCTTTTATAAGTCAATGTAGGACAAAACACAACAATAAATGTATGCTGACATACTAGTAACAAGATGAATGGTGTAAATGCAAAATGCAAAATGCCTCCAAGGGTGTGGTCGGGTTGGTCACCATGCTCGTTGTAGAGCTGTGGAAGCCCGGGTTCGATTTTTAAGAATGGAAAGAGGGTTAAAAAATTGTATTTGGGCTTGTCCGCCCCCCTTTCTTTTAAAAAAAAAAAATGTACACGAATACATAGTAACATATTACTAACTAGACTCAAAATCTTATTGAGTAATTTATCGAGGAAGAAAAAGCTGGAGCTAGAGGCCATACGTGAGGCAAGCTACTGGTATTTGCCCGGAGGTAAGTCACAGGATTGCCTGCAAGGGTAATCTCCTCTATAGGGCCAACAACATTTGAGACTGTGAAGGTTGTATTACAAATAATCTTGTAATTAAGCAAGCACGCAACCTACAATTAAGGGAAAACAAAATGAACAAATCTGTGAAGAACGTAAAATTTGAAACATTTAACCGGGAAAACTGACAAATTCTTTTTTATAATTACCTTTGCTCCGAACAAGGACATTACAAGATCCCCGATTTTGTATGAGAAGTGACCCTCTAGAGTTAGTTTCTTACTGTCAATCATTGTCTTAGCTCTCTTTAAATAAGATAAGGGATCAGCTCCACCTTTGTGATAATAAGTTGGCAGCAGAAGCATGCCAAATTTGTTCCCCCAGCGCGTTCCTGAATTGTTTTTCATTAAGTTTGATAGATCCTGAACCACAACCATTCAATCCCAGTAAGTAACGTGTAGTCTAAGGTCACATATTAAATGATATTGTTTAAAATAAATAAATGTATACTGCACCGTGGCTAACCTGCAGTCCTGGTTGTTGTCTTATATTAACCATGGCTAGACCTGTAATCTGAAGTCCTTCAGGCAGAGCTGATGTGATCAAAATTGAACTTAAGTTTAGGATTTAAGATCAGTGTGATTGAAGTTTGATGCTAATGTAAATGTAAATGTACAAATGTAAGATGTGTTAGTATCAAAATTTACCATTTGGAGATCGGTGATCCAAGTATCTTGATAATCCGGATGATACAACCCCGAAGAGAACATCATTAATGGTCTGCATTGTTGAATAATTTGAAGTATCAATATAGGCAACAAAATTAAAATATAATTTAAGGATTAAAAATAATGGTATTAAGTAATAGCATGCTACCAAATTAATCAAGTTTTGTGAATTAAGGAGATTGATATTTAATTAAAATGTATATGAAACTGAAAGTGTTTCTTTTTAATTCTTCTGAATATACATATTTATACAAAGCAAAATATTTTGCATTTTTTTTTTCAAAAAGAAAGAATTTAATAATGCGTTTACTTTCTAAACCGGAGGAATCGGAATCCAAAGTTGAAATGATTGACAACTTTTACGAAAGTTGAAATGATTGACAACTTTTACTTCGTAAAATAGAGTTAAGAATTGGAATTGTGGACCCATCCCAATTTGAGAATAGGAAATGGGAGATTGATTCCTAAGAAGAGATTTGAGAATGAATTTCTCATTCTTAGGAATAACCATTTTGCCCCTCCCCTGCGTTCAAAAAATAAAAAAGTCCCATTTTGTCTTTAATTATAATTAATTAATATATTATTATAATTGATTAATTAATATCATGATTATTATTAACAATAATAATTATTAATAATTTTGAATAAATAATCACAATAATTAATATATTATTATAGTTAATTAATTAATATACTATTTTAATAATAATTATTATTATTATTAATTTTTGAACAAATAATCTCTATTATTAAAATATAAAATAATAATTACAAAAATAATATATAATTATAATTAATTAATTAAGATTTTATAAACAATTAATTAATAATTTTTTTTACAAATAATTAATATATTGATATATTATTAACAACAACAACAACAACAACAACAACAACAACAATAATAATAATAATAATAATAATAATAATAATTTTTTGAACAAATAATCACTATAATTAAAATATAAAATAATAATTATGATAATAATTTATTAAGTACTTGTCAGTAATTTGTTAGAATATAATTAATTTTGATTTCAATTTTAAGATAAAGTAAACTCATTAATGACAATACAACTCATTCTCATTTATACAATTCAAATAAACAACTTAGTCTTATTTCTACTTTTCGAGTTTCTCATATGAATCGCACTGGTTCAGATCATTCTCCCTTACTATTATCATGTGCTAGATTGGTCGGTGGAGGTTCTTAAGCATCCTGGGTTTATTGATGTTGTGAGGCAGTTTTGGGGTGCTCTGATTGTTGGCTCTGGGATGAGGGCTTTTCAGTAGAAACTTGTGAGATTGAAGCTTTGCTTAAAAGGATGGAATAAGGAGGTTTTTGGTAATGTGTTTGATAGGGTTAAGGAGGCTGAGAAGGAGGTTGCTCGGAGGGAGAGTCAGTATGGTCTATCTGGTTCAGCTAACAACCGTGCGGGTTTCTCTGAGGCTCGAACACGACTGCAGCATGCACTACTTTATGAGGAGATCTTTTTACGACAGCTATCGAGTGTTCGTTGGGTTAGGGAGGGGGATGCTAATACTCGTTTCTTCCATGCCATGATTCGGAAGAAGCAGCGGTTCTTTCATGTCCATCGGATCCAGGATGCATCGTCTGCATGGATTACTGAGCCTACTGCCTTGGCTGAGTCTGCGGTTGATTATTTTCAGGGTCTATTAGCAGAAGGTCCTAGTCAATTTCAGTTATCAGATTTTGAGTTTATTCCTTCTCTAGTCACTGCTGAGGATGATATAGATCTGTGTAGGGAGCCTGATTTAGAGGAATTACGGCGGGTGGTCTTTTCTATTGACCACTAGCGATTGCCGGGTCACGATGGTTTTGCGATGGGTTCTACCGGGCATCTTTGGGAGGTGATTTCGATGACTTATTGGTGCATTGCTCACGATTATTTTCGGGGTTACGCTATGCCTAGGGATTCCAAAGTACTCTCTTGGTTCTTCTTCCTAATAAGGACTCTCTAGTTTCTTGGGCTGATTTTCGGCCAATCAGTTTGTGTAACGTGAGCAATAAGGTTTTAACTAAATCGCTTGTTATGCAACTGACACCAGTGCTACCTCGTATCATTTCTCCGTCTCAGAGTGGTTTTGTACCTGGCAGGAGCATTCATGATAATGTGTTATTGGTTCAGGAGCTTGTTCACGATCTTAGTCGTCGTACCCGGGGAAGTAACGTGGTACTGAAGTTGGATATGACTAAGGCATATGATCGGATATTATGGTCCTTTGTCCTTCAGATGTTGCGGTGCTTGGGTTTCTCAGAGCAGTGGATTTCTTTAGTTCGAAGGGCAATATATGGACCTTGGTTTTCCGTGTTGGTTAATGGGATTGACCATGGATTTTTCGATTTCGGGATGGTCTTCGCTGAGGTGATCCGCTATCTCCTTATTTGTTCATTATTCTTTGCAGAATTTTTATCTAGAGGCCTGGATCACTTGTATTCTTCGCACCATTCCTTGAGATATTGCTCGTCTGGCCATATTTCTATCTCCCATTTGAGTTTTACAGATGATATTGTTATTTTTTGGAATTGGAGTAAGGCTAGTCTCACGCGGCTTATGAATTTTTTACATCATTATGAGACTGTTTCTCGGCAGCTGGTTAGCCAGGCGAAGAGCAGCTTTTATGTTGGGGGTACGGTTTCTACTTCACGTGGTGCTATTATTTACACAGTTACGGGGTTCCAGTAGAAGCAACTCCCTTTTTCTTACCTTGGTTGTTCGGTATTTGTTGGGAGAGTCAAGATTGCTCTTTTTGATGATCTGATTCAAAGGATCCGAGAGAGGATTTCTGGTTGGGCTAATCGGTTGCTCTCGTTTGGGGGAAAGCTAGTGCTTATTCGGCATGTTTTATCCTCTATGCCTTTGCACTTATTTCATGTTATGCGACCGTCGATTGGGGTTATCCAGCAGTTAGAGCGGATGTTTACACGTTTCTTATGGGGTGATTGTGGACCTAGGCGGAGGATTCATTGGTGCTATTGGCCGGAGGTGTGCTTTCCTCAGGAGGAGGGCGGCTTGAGTTTTAGATCATTTCGTGATCTAGTCGAAGCTTTGAGCTTAAGCTTTGGTGGAGATTCGAGCGAAGCTCTTTATGAGCTTCATACATGAAGTCTAAATATTGCGACGATGACCATCCGGAATGGTGCGTTTTCGTTACCCGACCGCTATCTGGAGACGTCTTTGCTCTATCCGAGATGTTGCTGAACCTCATATTCGTTAGTTGGTGGGTGTTGGTGCTTGTAGTTTCTGGTATGACTGTTGGCTGGGATTACTCCCTTTGTATTTTTGTAATTACAGTGCGAACTTCGTCAGATCTAGGTGTCTTCTTATTAGCGTAGTACTGTTTGTGATAGGGGTAAGCTTCTGGCTGTCTTACCCACGTCAGTAGTTGAACAAATTGTTTTGGTTCCGATATCTACTGGCGTGCCTGATGAGACTCAGTGGAATTTTGCTACAGATGGTGTTTTTCATTTATGGTCGGCTTGGGAGATAGTGAGGTGCGCCAGGCCACGAGATGAGGTTTTTTCTATGATTTGGCAGCGTCATATTCCGTCTCGGTTATCATTCTTTCTTTGGCGGTTGTTGCGAGGTTTTCAGCCACCAGATAGCGCGTTGAGTCTTGTGCGGATTACGTATGGTTTCGCGGTGCTTACGTAGGCGATGCTCGAGACTTCTCAGCACTTATTTCTTGACTGCCCTCGGGTTAGCCAGGTATGGGAGTATTTTTATCGTTATTTAGGGATGTGGCAGACCAGTTTTCTATCGCCCCATGCTTTGCTTCGCCACTGGCAGAGATGTGCTTCTTCTCGATCTCATCTTCAGGTTATTTTACCTTGCTTCATTATATGGCATGTGTGGAAGGCTCGAAATGGATTCAGGTTTGATTCTCACTCTTTTTTGGTGGATGCGGTGATTTTTCGAGTGGTGTCGGACATTCGGCTTGCTGGCTCTGCTCTTGGTTTCAAGCCGTCTCAGTTGCGAGGCATGATGGATTCTCAGCTTGCGGATGAGCTAAGAGTGATTGCTTCACCCCAGCGGCCTATTTGAGTTGTCGTTTGGACGCGACCGCCTCTTGGTGTGGTCAAGCTGACTGTTGATGGGTGTTCGAGGGGTAATCCTGGGTTGTCCGCTGTAGGGGGTGTTCTTCAGGATTATAGGGGTATGTTTTTTGCAGGGTTTGGCTCTTTTCTTGGCCATCATCCAATCTTTTATGCGGAGCTTATGGCTGTTTGTGAGGGTTTGGAGCTGGCGGTCCAGATGAGTTATTCTGTTGTGGAGGTAGAGTCTGACTCGGCTACTGTGGTTTCCTGGATCCTCACGGACAGTTCTGTCCGATGGGATTATGCTTTGCCCTTGCGTCGAGTTCGATCTTTAGTGTCATTTCATTCGGTTGTGGTTCGGCATGTGTATCGTGAGGCTACGTCTGTAGCTGACTTTTTAGCCAATTAGGCTTGCACTTCTCGTTCCAGCCATCGATTCTTATCGGTCCGTGATCTGCCCATAGGTTTATATAAGATTATTCATATGGATGCTCATGCAGTTTCGCATATCAGACGCTAATTTTATTATATTACCGTTTGTATGTTTTACTTATTGAGGAGGTTTTGGTTCATGTCCCCCTCCTTATGTATGTGTTTTCTCTTGCATGATTTATATTACAGGTAGGAGTCTTACCTAATCTCTCACCATCTTGATAGTTTCAAAAAAAAAAAGAACTTAGTCTTATTTCTATTCCCCATTTTCATTACAACCCATTTCTATTTCAGTTTAGTAAATAAATCATAAGGATTCCTCTAGAAATCCTTTTAAGTGCTTTTATAAATATATAAAATAAAATAAAAATTTTAAGAATATTGTCAAACAAGAATTTAAAAAAAAAAATTGTCAAATAACAACTCAAATGACACCGGCTCTCTTTTCTTTTTCCTCTTAGTTCTTTTTTAATAAATAATTAAATGTGTAATAATTATACTAATTTTTTAATTATATACACATTTAATTAATTATTAAAAATAAAAAATAATAATAAAATATAAAAAAAAAATTAAGAGAAATAACCTAATGACAAATACAGACTTTCATTTAAAAGTCAAAACAAAATTAATGAAGTCGACCAGAAAACAGAAAACTTGTTTTTCCATTATTGTTCTACTAACTTCTGCTACTTCTCTTGACTTGGTGCACCAAACAGTGCCACGTGTCCTAAGGCGGACTGCTATAATCATTTACACCATTTTTTAAGATCTTTTAGAGCACAAGGTCCTAGTGCAACAACACTCACGAGATAGTATGCAGGTTGTGGAATACAGTATCATTAAAATAATGTAGCCACGCCCACACAGCTCTCTAGTCTAATAATATTTATTTTTTATGGATAAGGTCTAAAAATATTTATTCATTTATATTATATAATTAACATTTTAATCATAAAAAGCCAAACGTAATAGTTTTATGTCATTAGGATTTAGTAACATGTCACACTTCAATTTCTTTTCTTTTCTGTTTTATAACAGGCAATATCAATTAACAGCATATGTTCACTGTTCAGTGCCTATCATGGACTCAAATGATGAGTTGCCGTTGTCAAGTATTTCTAATAGTAAATAATAGAATTACTTTTTGGTTAAAGAAGAAATATTATTATTATTATTTACTTGCTTACCGCACCAGCAATAGCGTTTTTGACCGCCTTCATGTCATCAAGCGAGAAAGTAGCCGTCGCCAGCTTCCTCGGCCAAAGCTCCACCCCGGCGCCGCCGCTAATCGCCGTCTTCCGATCGGAAACCCACAGAGCCCTCAACGCAAACTCCAAAACAAACACGAGACTGAGCAAAACCATCTTCAACAGAGCCCACAAGTTCCCGATCCTCCCCGCACTCTCCCTCCTCTTCCCGCGGGGCACCTCCGGGAGGGCCTCCGGGTCGTCCGCGCGGCGGCAGCTCGCGAGCAGCATCGACACCAACGAGATCCCATCACCCAAGGCATGGTGAATCCTGAACACGGCGCACTTATGCTCCACCAGCACGTGAATCTCCCACAGGGGCTTGTCTTCGCTGAGGGGAGAGCTGACCGACAGGTCGGCTAAGTATTCGTTGACCGAGGTGGAGTTGTGGACTTCGATGACGTGTCGGTGGATGTCGATGTGGGTTTTGCGCCAGCGCTCGAGGCCCCGCTTGTCCCTGACCAAGACGCTGCGGAAGCGCGGGTGGCGGACCATGATGGAGCTCATGATGGTGTCCTTCGATTTGGGCACGTCGATGGGGCGTTCGAATCCGACAACGCAGTGGATTATCGTGTTCATGTGTGGCTGGAGGAAGAGGCGGCCGGCGGGTGTCAGTGGCTCCTCGGAGTGGGACCCCATTTGAGCATAAAGGTGATACGTGTGGCTGGTAATGGTTGTAGCTTGTAGTTGTGTCTGTTCCTTATTAAAGATGTCGTCAAGAGAAATTTACGACGCCGGTTCCAATTGCCAAGTAGCTTTAACCTCCACCTTTATTTATGTCTGCTTAATTTTGTCCTTTTTTTGGTTCAAAGAACACTTTCCCAAGATTCTTGTTAATGATATCAGCAGAGATGTGGATATATATGTATGTATTTTTTTTTTTTTGGGTCTGAAATAATAATAATAGTAATAAAAAGCAAATAATTCACTGGTTTTTCATAAGAACTCCCGAAATTAAGGATAATGGTAATTTGAACTGAATCGCAATAACTAACTATTATTATAATTTTAAAAAATAATTAAGTACCGCGGTCTACTGATCTAAGCTCATGCGCTCAATTAATTTTTAAGCATGTAGTATCTATTTTGTAATAGATTATTTTCAATCGATTTAATTAACTGAATAACTTAGATACGCTTTTAAATTATGTTCAAGCACCAATCACTAAAGTAAAGTAAAGGAAAAGGGTTGCAAAACGAAAATTCAAGTTTGGACAAATTCTTAATAAATTGACAAATTCAACTCTTAATAATCGCATCACAGAAGAAGTGAAATTGCACACTTATCAAAAGATTGCTTGCGATTATTTTTAGTATGGAGCTGAGGAGATGCTTTGTCTGATTCTTAATTAATACGACTTTATGATTTGGTTTTGGCAAAATTTGTAAAACAATCTACATTAGGATTTGATGTAATAACTTATTTAATTTTTATTGTTTAAATAATATCTCATTTCATTATAATTTTTTAAACAATAGCTTAAAATACTTTTCTATAAATTTATTAAATAATTCTTTGAGGGTAAAATAAGATTTTTAATTAAGGATATATAAATTATCTTAAAATAAAACTCTTAAATATAATTAAAGAATATCTAATTTTTTATATAAATTTAAAATTTAAAAATAACTTGATGAATAAACAATAATAGCACTAAATAATATTTGAAATATATATTTATGACAATTTTTTTTAAAAAAATATATTTCACATATAGTGAGTTTTTTTCTTTTTTATTCTTTAACTTATCCCACATTTTTATATAGTCATTATAAATAAATAAATAAATATTAAATATATACTATTATTTAACTAAAAGTAGATAAAACTCCTTCATTTATTTCTTAAAAAATATATATATAAGATTAAAAAAATACATATTTAAAATATCACAGAATACAAGACACAGTGTTAGAGTATATAATTATTTATTTTTCAGTTTATCTCTTATTTTAATATAAATAGTGATTTCAGATTGAAAAATTATTATTATTGTATAAAAAATTTAGTTGACTTGATTAAAAAATTAATTCACATATATATATATATTATTTTTATTTTATTAAATTATCTTTAAATTTTAAATTTATTTTTATTTTATTAAATTATCTTTAAATTTTAAATTTATTTAAAAAGTCAGATGTTATTTAATTATTTTTTATATTTATTTGATTAAAAATTTTATTTTATTTTCAAATAATTATCCAATTAATTAAAAATAAATCTATAAAAAATTAAACTATTATTTAAAAAAGAATAAAATAAATTATTATTTAAATAAGAAAAATAAAATAAGTTATTATATCAAATGTCAAGAATGAAAGGACTTTTCCGTTTGAGAAGTGATAACGACGCCGCATTTGAACATTAAATTCATTTTCGAGTCAAAGCCAAAGAAGTAGTGCAATGTTTATACGATATGATTCGTCAAAGGCGGTGGACGCAAATGTACTGATGCTTCTGCGCGGTACCAGACAAAATAATTAATGACCAAGTATTACAAGGCATAAACGCGGTACCAGACAAAATAATTAATAACCAAGTAGTACAAGGCTTTTATGCCCGCCACAGATTTTATAGCTGAATAAAAATAAATAGACGCTTAAAATAAGTTGCTTTTGATAAAATTACTCACGTAACTTTTTTGAATAGTACGATGATGGTGTCCTTGGCTCCTTGTTTATTTATCAGTATATTCCATGTGAAAAAGATCAAAAATAAAAGAAATAAGAATAAAATTCAACTCATACAAAAATAATAATATTAAAATAAATTTAACAATGTACCCATTTTAAAATAATTTTCATAGTTAAAAAATATTTTAATTCTTTTCAATTTTATATTATATTAAAAAATTATAATAAATAGAAATATAATATATAAAAATTTAAATTATTTTTAATATTATATAAAATAATTTTAATATTATTAATACATGAGAAATTATTTTAACATTTTTAAAAAAGAAAAATTATTTCAAAGTTTATATATTGTTAAATTTAATTTAATATTATTATTTTTGTATAAATTGAACTTCATTCTTATTATTTTATTTTTTTCTTTTTTTTCCGTATATGATATTCTTATAAATAAATAAGCAATCAAGGATATCATCGTAATATTCAAAGAAAGTCACAAGGGTAAAAATATAATTTTATTAAAAGACAACTAATTCTATTAAAATTAATAAAAAATTAAAAATTTATCATCTCAATGCTTATTATTTAAAATTTTATTATCATTTTTACATTTATTAAAAAATATGTTGCTCAGGTAATATTAACCCTAAAATATTTCATACAAATAATAATATTAGAATGGAAGGGATTACATCAGCCTAGGTAGGCCGGTGATGTCAATAAATATAGGCCTTCAAACAGAGAACCCAGACCCTTGTCAAAATGCCCTCTATCAACGCCGATATAAAGTCATTGCGTGTGATCTTTACGTAAATCCAGCATTATGAATCAATCATTTTGTGCAATTTAGCCCCTAGTAAATTACCCATTTGGATATCATCGATGGTCTACATTTGTTGCATAAAATCAGATCGGCCTACTCGATTTATCATTTTTTTAATATAGCCTCATCAAGTTTATATTTCTTCATTATGACCCTACAAAACCAAAATTCTTTGTTCAGCAACCTTCAATATTGTCATATGCTACTGTCTATTTTTTGATTCACAAAAATATTTATATTATGTATTTTTCTTCTCTATCAGGGGAAATTTTAACACGATTATTTTAATTAATATATAAATGTTCACTCATTTATTTTAAATTATGAAAAAAATAAAATAAAATAAAATTTGTTTATTCAATTATAAAAAAAAAATTGGCATAATAAATTCTGATTGTAATGACAAATTAGTTATCATTTTGGTCATTATATCTATAGTCAACACATTAATCATTAGTTTAACAAACATGTAATATAAATTATTTGTGATTTTAAATTCTTTTGATTTTCCAAACACCTTACCAAATTATTTACAAAGTTAGACTTTATAAAAATGATTATTTTGGAAAGCTAATGCAATCCCAAGCATAGGGTAGCCTTTAATCTTTACATGTAAAGTATTATATTTCATAATATAATTGAGGATTTTTTTTTTTCTTTTAACATCGGACATACTGATCTTTTGACATAATTATCTAACAGATAAATCGCTTGTTATAAGTAAATTTTTTTCTCCGCATAATATTATTGATAAAAATCAGTGATAATAGTTGTTTAGCTTTAAATTATAAGAATTTTATTGAAACGCACCGTTTCAAGTATAAATGTAATTATCCAAAACCGCAAGGGCATTTCCATAAACTGATAAAACCCTAAAACACTAACTATATAAGCCCTGCTTAAATCCCTCGCATCGACTCCACTGATAGTCATTTTAGGGTTTATCTCCGTCGTGCGCGCGCTTCCCAGATAGCAAACCCTATCAAAAAATGGCGACAGCAAAAGCAGCTCCAGTGGAATCCGTACAATGCTTCGGCCGCAAGAAGACGGCGGTCGCCGTGACTTACTGCAAGCGCGGTCGTGGCTTGATCAAGATTAACGGCTGCCCGATCGAGTTAGTCGAGCCGGAGATCCTCCGCTTCAAGGCCTACGAGCCAATCCTCTTGCTCGGACGACACCGGTTCGCTGGCGTCGACATGAGAATCCGCGTCAAGGGCGGGGGACACACGTCGCAGATCTACGCCATCCGTCAGAGCATCGCCAAGGCTCTTGTGGCTTTCTACCAGAAGTATGTTGACGAGCAGAGCAAGAAGGAGATCAAGGACATTCTCGTTAGGTACGACAGGACCTTGCTTGTGGCAGACCCACGGCGGTGCGAGCCCAAGAAGTTCGGAGGACGTGGCGCTAGGGCTCGGTTTCAGAAGAGTTACCGTTGAGCGGGAATGGAAAGAAGCAAAACGAAGCGGCTTGTCGTTTTGCTCATTTGGTTCGTTTGGTTTACTTTGTTATGAAATTTTGGTTATTTTGAGGCTGGATCATTAAATTTTAGTAGTTTATGAGATATTATGGCTTTGGTGAGGCGGGTTGTTGAAGGTTAAATTTTGTAATGGATGATATAGTTGTCTAATGCATGTTTTAGTGTCAATTAATTTTCATTTGTGGTGTTCTAAGTATAAATTTAATTGAATTATTATTATAATGTTCAGGTTTAATTCTATTGAATGTGTGATGGCTGGTTATTATGTTGAAGATTAGGCATCTTGGGAGGCATAGTATTGGTTTTTAATTTATCTATGAGACCCAGAAAGTAGTCAATATAATTTTTTTTTGGTCTATATACTGGAAGTAGATCCAGCTAGGGTTACTTTTTTCAAATGATGTTAGTATCTAATTTGTGCAAATAATGTCTAATACACTTTTATTTAGCTAGATTGAATATGCTGCTGTATCTCTTGCGATTGTCTGGTTGGCATGGTTTTGAGAAAATCATGGTAATTCTATAGAGATATGGTAATTAGGGTTATTATTTCAAGTAGTTTGATTGCTACTTTTGTTGTACCTTGCTAAAAGGAAAAAAGAACAAAAAAAAATGGGGGTAAGGAATAAGAATGTTGTGTATTGTGTTGATGTTTGCATTTTAGTTGATTTTCTTCATTTTGGTGATTTCAAATTTGAAGTAATTCGGTGGATGAACTTTAGCCTGCCTGTTTTACCAATGTCAAGAATCTTTATTCTTGAAGTGTTAATTTGGATATAGTGTGGTTTTAGCAATCCAACCATCTAGAATTTGTATGTTTATCGAGCCTAGTCATTGTTGAAGGTTTATTGCATCCATTGTGTTAGTAGAAATTTATGTGCTTCTATTTCATATTGCATTGGACAATTTATTCTCGGGTAATTTTCACTTTCCTCCTGTGAGATTCGGCGTATCTCCATTTTGACAGAAAGTATCAGCGTATCTCCACTTCTCTTACAATTTGTAGACTGTTTTGTTGACTGGTGGAAGGACACAAATACCCTTCCTGCTAAAAACAAGAATTGAAAGCTACATCTTGGACTGCTGTAATGTGCTTTAGCGCTGAAATATACTTCCATACTTCCAAAATGGTAAAACACCATTGAGAAAAAACAATGACATTACTGAATAATTAAAATAAAAAATTAATAAATTAAATACAACTCTGTTAGTTATAAATTGTTACATTTCTAAGCAAAAGATAAATAAATAAATAGATTAAAAAAAAACACAATTCTTATTTCTTTCATTTGCTTCTCAAGTTATACACAATTTTTCATCAATTAATCACAACTAATCTTTTAATTGAATTCGAAGTTGTAAACACTGGAATTAATCATGGATTTACAAAGGTTAAAATATATCAAGCATATCAACAACAATTTAAGCGCTATGTTGAACTGGGAAGCACCCAAATGGCTAAATTAGCAACAATAATTTATGAACCGCTGTGTCTTGGTTTCACTTGAATTGTTGGATGATTAGCTTAGTCTTGAATTTAAAATTTTCACTTATAAAAAATTAAGAAAATAATTAAATGAAATGATATGACATACAATAAAGTCAACAAAATAAAAGACCAAATATAATTATTTAACAATGTTACAATCAGTTATTGCCATACTTCACTTTTATTATAGACATCATCATCATAATACTAGCATTCTAATAATACTAGCATTCTAACATTTAGTCAGAAAACTAATAATAGTACCACGAGTTTAAGGAATTTCTACAAAGTAAGATCCAAAGATACCAAAAATGTCATTTGAAAAAAATTCCATCAAGAATTCAAAGAAAGAAAACTCATTAACAAAGAACCTAACTTTTTAATCATGTTTAATAAATTAAGTACTTATGATTTTCCATTATTAACAAAAATAATACTACCTACAATTGATTTCAGCTTTCTAATGTTTTAAATCATACCAAGAAATATTAATAATTACCAAATTAGTAAGCAACACAATTACTTGATAAGACTTTTTGTTTGTCTAACCTAAAATTGTACTCAATTCTACTATCTACTAAGAGGTTTGTAAAGTTGAACAATACTATATTAACACATATCAGTTTTTTGATGTAAAGATGTAGAATTTTATACACTTCTAATCCCAAATCCTGAAACATAAAACAAAAGTCTACTTTACACACTCATAAAGTTAGACTGCCAGAGAAATGGAGAATAGGCATTGAATATGGATCAATAAACTATTAACCTAATTAATGCACATGAACGAATTTGTTAGAGCTATCCCTCACCAAACTATTTTCTAAAAGAAGATAATTTATAACACAAACATTTTGATAGTCAGCAACACACATAAAATAACTTGACTTACCATTAAGTTATATTGTAGTATTAACTTACGAGACAACAATTGATGATTGATTCAGTTGTACTTACATATGCCTAAAGTCTTACTTTCAAATCGATTGTTGCTTACTCCTTTATTTAGAAACATGTACGATGGTGATTAATTTAGATCTCTACCATGCCATCAATTTTTATATTCTCATTATTATAAATTACTTTTAGGAATATTAACTCTACTGTTAAGACTCCAGACTTGATCAAACAATATTATTAGCTCATAACTTCATCAATTGAATAAATAAAATCACAATAAAAATGCCAGCAAGCAGTTTCAATACATCAACAACCATTTTCATTTAAATCAACAAAAATCCCCAAAAACTTATTCAACACATCAATAAACCCACTCTCATTTTAATTAATAAAAGACACCAGTAGCAGAGCAACATCTTCAACACATCAATAAACTCATTTTCATTTTAATCCGCAAACAACACCAGCAACAGTGCAAATTCTTTGACACGTTAATAAAACCATTTTCGTTTTTAAATAACAAAATAATGCCCAATCACTGATTTCTAACATGCAAAGTGTTTTATCAAAGACTAACCTTTTATGAGATTGAATGACATCGCCTCTAACGCTAACTGCAGGCGAGACTTACTTGACGCTATCACCCTTGATTCATCACCTGTTCTATTCTTATCTGTTTTTCTGAGCCAAATTGCGGGATTACGGTTGATTTCTTTATCTTCAAATCATTTAGAGATGGAGTATGTGTGTTTTTCAATTAGACGAACGAGAATTGTTTTTGTAATGGATAAATTTGATGAAAGATAAGGAACACTTAAATCTATTGTATATATTATATAACAATAGATGCGTTGGATAATAATTTAGGACTTCAGTATTTTATTTTTTTAATTTAATTTTTAGAATGTAAATGAGTTATTACGAATTTACCCTCATATGTTAGGAATATATGAAACAATATACAAATAGTAGGGGAGAAAAGTGGAGATACACTGAAACTTTCTATCCAAGTGCAGATACGCCAAACCTCAAGAGGGGAAAGTGGAAATGACCCTTTTTTTCTCTTAACACATTAGACTAAATTTTATTTTTCATCTTATTCACCTTTCTATATTTTTGCTAGTACACCTTGGGATGACTGATGACTTGTGTTAACTTCTGGCATTCATTTATTGTCAATTTATCTGTTTTGGAGCATGCTATAGCCTATTGATTGTTGAAGGTTTATTATATTCATGCTTCTGATTTAAGGATGGTAAAATCCTTCGCGAATTTGGAGCCTCACTTAAAATGAGGTGAATTTTGAATAATTTTTAGAGAATGGGAAAAAAATAATCTCCAAGTCTTTAGGAGTGGGGTTTATGTTTGTACTCTCTACCCCACCCCCACTCCAAACCCTATTATATGTAAATATTTTTTAAATTTATATTTAATAATTTTTGTTTTGTCAATTACAATTTTGGTTAATAAATTTTCTTTTTGTTTTAAATAACATAAATAGACTATAACTAAAATACTGTTATGTTTTTTTTCTCTTTCATAAGCTGTCGATGTCTTTAAATGTTTTGTAATTTTGATATTATTTCAAACTTTTAGAGATTTTTTTAAATAATTTAAAATATTTTATAATATAATGATGATTTTACTAAAGTCTTTAATTTTTAATTTATTAAAATTATGTATTTATACATACTATAAAATAAGTAAATGAAGAATGAGGTGGAGATGAAGAAACTATTCTTCGGATTCTTCATTCCCACCTCACTAAATTTATTAGAGAATAGGGTGGGTAGTTAAAATGAAATTTTTAATGGGATGGGGATTAGACTAGGCCATTTTTATATTTTAACTGGTCCAGATCCCTATTTTAGAATATGATATATTGTAACACTCAAACAATGACCCATAGTTTTTTTCTCTCTTTGTTACTGATTGGTTGTATGTTTGATGCACATTCAGTTTGCATTTGTTTTTGTCTCATGCTTCATTAATCTGGTGTTTTGGATAAACCTTCTCAAGAAGGTATTTCAGTTGTTTGTCTTATTAGCGTTGGAGGTTAATGTTTATATAATAATATTTTCCTCGTAGAATATTGTTTCTCTGTTTTACTTCTTGAAAATAATGCTTTTTACTTGTGTTGGATTTGATTGCTATGTAGTGAATTAATTGTGTCCAAGCAAATTGAAGTCATATTATTCACTACTATCATTTATATTGGGACTCTAGCTTGGATTGTGTAGAAAGAAATTTCATATAAGATAAAGACAGTCGAGTAGAATAATCTTTCAGTACAACAAGGGTTATGACTAACAAATGTTATGGTAGATTATTAAACTACTGAAGTCATAGTGCTCTGCAAGTTTCCACACAGCTCTATTTCTTATTAGAGGCTTCATTGTAGTTTAGTTTGCATTTTCACAGATAAATTGTTATGCTGCATTTCTAATTTCCATTGTGAAATGATGTAGTTTGATTTTAGTCTGCAAGTTTCTGCACAATTTAAATAGGTATCCTCTTGACCTTGGGAATCAACATTTTTATTGAATGTATGTATTTGGGTTGGGAATTTTTAGATTGGGTGAGAATTTCTCTCCAAACAAGCCGGGAGCGGAGCCGAGTGAAAGCTCCATGTTACCATGTATTAGGAAAAGCATTTGCATTCAACGATTCAATGACAGAATATTGTTGGGATTATGTGCTCTTTAAAGCATATTGATTTTCTGATTAATAAAATATTTCAAGTATTTATTCAGATATTTTGAATTGCATTAATATTTTGAGTAAAGTCCATTTAATCATATTATATGTATTTATGCGATCACTATGTGGATTCGCAAAAGACATAAATACAAGTTATCTTATGATTAAATAAATTAAGTTCGCAGTTGATAAATAAAGTTGGGCACTTTATTTAGATATAGACTATAATAAATTCATTGAGTGATTTGTCTTAATCATGTATTAATTTATTGATGTAGTATGTCTACATTGAATTGGATCACATATGAGATTTAATTAACATAGTAATAACTGTCAGACTTATTAAATCTCATAGACATTGATTTACTGTAATCTTAATCTTGAGTTAGTTATGATTTCACGATTGTAGTTGTTATTTCATTTGAGTTACCAATGAACATGATATACACATGTAGTCTAGATTACCCGGTATCTTGATAGGAGTAATTACAAGTATTGAAATTATAGATTAATAATATAGAATTTGTACGACACATCTCTTGATAGGTTTTTCAGTACTTCATCATAGAATTCTCTGGACAGAGTGTCTCAACATAAATAAGTATGTTGAAATGATCATTAGAGAAAACCAGTAAGTATCATGGAAAAAGATGTAATTAAATTGATTGGACAATTGAGATATCAATTTAAATTAACGATGTGGTACAAAGGATTGTGCAGTAAAGAAATCAATGTGGCTTTGGCGAATTATATTCGAGTATACAATTATGGAGGTCAGTTCCAATCTTATAGTGGAGTACAATTGGAATTAAATAATTATATTTGTTTAATTATAAATTTAATTATTGGAGCCACTATTGTATGTTCCCAAATGATCCCCGAGTTAGCTCATTTAACTGACAACACCATCACTAGATTCAAAAGTAAGAAAAACTGGCATATTAGATAAAAATCATAATTATAATATTTCTTAAGGCCTAGTATGTTATATTCAAGTGTAAAAGGGAGCTTGTGATATTTTACAAGGTAGTCTCCTAGTTAGTTACATATTCTTTCTACTTTTACATAAGTGAAAAGATAGTTAAAAGAAAAATTCTATTTTATATAAGAATCTTAATCTTAAGGGATTTTCATAAAATATTATAAAATAAGCATTATTCTTTTAAGAGAATAAAGAATCCTAGAGATTTTAAGAAAAATAAAGAAAACATTTAAGAGAAGTCAGTTACAATTGAGGAGTGGTGAAACAGACGCCCACACATCCAATGTTGATCAAACTTGAGTCATAACCTGGAAAGATCGTTTAGAAACGGATCTACAACTCTCAATTATTGATTTTCTCAAAACATCAAAGTATGAATTTAAAGATTACTTAATTCTTATATGTTATATGAAATCGGTCTAAAAAATTTTAATTAAAAAATTAAAAAATTTAATTTTATTATCTTTAATTTTCAAATTGAGTGAGAATTTCTCTCCAAACAAGCCGGGAATGGAGCCGAGTGAAAGCTCCATGTTACCATGTATTAGGAAAAGCAATACCGGTTATCGCCCCTGGGTGAAAACCATGAACTATGTAACATCTCCGGAAAGTTCGGTCGATGTCAAATTGTTGTTGAAGCGATTGAAGCGATTCAATGACAGAATATAAATATCAAATGTCTCGCTCGTACTAGGTCTTTTATTGCTGAAAAGTGATAATCATGTGCACATTGGAAAAAGTACATCGTTCTCAATTTTATTAATGAGTGATATCGCCAGTTCACTTAACTCCATCCTTGAAGCAACATTTTCTAGTAGTACTAAAGGTCGAAGTACAACGGGTTGCACTCGACATTACTTCGGTGGATGCGGAATTGTGGATGGACGGTGGGTTTTTACCATCCATATTTATGATAAATTACTTTAGGTTTGGCGGGTGGGTGGGTTGCTGCGGTGTCACAATCAAGAAATGGAACAGATCATGCCCAAACACACGGATAAGACCATCACCATCATTGGATTTGTTGCTTTGTACTTTCCCAAAATCAATCACAATATGGTTCTACAAAATGGATTTGCCTGCTTTACGGTAATTATAAGATACAACACACTCACACTCGATGATAAATTTTACTTAAGGTTTACAGTTAAATATTATTTATATGAGGATTGTATTTTATATTTATTGTAAGATAGTTCCTGCCCAAAAGAAAGTATACAATCATAGTATGTTACATAGGCCCTTTTTTTTTTTTTTTGGCCCCTTAAAAAAGGCATTTTATTAAGTTGATTCAAGTGAAATAAGATGATACTTAGCTAATGATGCTTCACGTTTGATTAGGAAACTTCAATTGCTTCACCATATTCTCCATTTTCGGACATTTTATGATTTACTTCCAGAAATAACCAACAATATAAATAAACTACTCGAGAAGAGTCCAAGTCTCACCATGCACTAGGCGTATTATTTTTTTAATATCACCATATTAAATCAAGATAATTTCGTAAAAGATTTAGTCAATAATCCATTTTGCATCGACATAATAAAGTATAATAATTTGCATTAAAAAGGAAAAATTCTTCCAGAGAAAAACCACTTGTCGCATTGTCTCCGAGGTTACCACTACCAGTCATCTGCGGACACCTTCAGAGAATTGGTATAGGCAATTCACTTGATCCGACGGCAGAGAGTGATTCCATCACCAACAGGGAGCATGCAGATTTCAATCCTGGGGTCCGCAGCAAGGGCCTTGTTGAGCTCCAAAACGAAGTCTCGGTAATGCCTAACGTACTTCCTAAGGGGAGCATCGGGTGGTGCCACGACAGATCCGTTCCATAGGGTGTTGTCGTACCCGATCATTCCTCCAACCTTCACCAACTCAATCAGCCTCTTGTGGTAGTTTAGGTAGTTGTCCTTATCAGCGTCCACAAAGACAAAGTCAAAGGATCCATGGTTCTTCTCCTGGGGTCCACCACACGCAATCACTAATTAATTTACATATAAAAAAGAATAAAATAAATCACATTATTTATGTTTTTACTTTTGCTCTTTAAAAAAAAAAAAAAAAAAATTCTTGCCGGTTGTATTTGATCAGGTCGAAAAGCACCTTACGGAATAGGGATGGGTTAATCTAATTGTAGTAATAATGAAATTTTTCCTTTTATTCTCCAAATCTAGATAGGATGGATAATTTACTTACATATTTAGGCAAAAACTTGTTAAAACTGGATACTGTGCATGTGCGTTTATAAAACAGAATTAGAAAACAATTTTTATAATTCTTCTAAACATGATTTACAATTTTTATTTTTATTTTTTTTCATATTTTTAACAAACTATCAAATCCGTTTCGTAGCTTTTTCGTATTCACAAATATTTTCTTTTTACGAAGAAATGAAAAAAATGAAAGCAAAAATATGGAAAACAAGTTTGTGTTTTTTTTTATTTACATCTTGGATCATTTGGTCAAGAACAGGCAAGGCAGGGCCTTCTTTGAAGTCAATCTTGTGAGCAACGCCAGCTTTTTGGATAATTGGGAGCCCCAATTCGTAATTTTCTCTGTTGATGTCCATGGCCAAAATCTGCAACAAACAATAATAATTAATGACAGAATTCTTGCTAGTTATTACACCTCGTTGGATCCTTTTCATTTATTCAGTCACCGCCGCTTCGGGATGTTACAAAAATGATCAATATCAATCAATTAGTTGATTACCTTTCCATCATCAGGAAGGGCAAGGGCGGTGGCCAAAAGAGAGTAGCCTGTGTAAACTCCGATCTCCATCGTGTTCTTTGCATTGATCACCTTCAATAGTATGTTCAAAAATTGCCCTTCATCAGCTGATGTTGTCATAATGTTCCTGTGTCATCATTTCAAAAACTCTTGTCAGTGTCTGTTGATTTAACTGGTAAAAGTTTTTGAAGTGGCATAGATATAAAGACACTTTATACACATTTGAATGAAATGAAAAAAAAAATGATAAAACCAACCCAGTACCAACCATGGATGTTTGGCAGTCAATTCTCTAAGCTCCTTCATTGATTCAGGCTCTCTTGGGTACACGCTAGTTTCGAGAATATACTGCGATAAAGAATGTATATATATATATAAATTGTGAAGAAACAAGAATATGAAAGTTTTTTTTTTATGTAAAGGGTAATTACATTATTGTATTAATTATATTAAAACTACCTGGTACAGGGCATCGGATTGGAGGAGGCTCTTGTGGCCAACTTCCTGGTGTCTGCCTTGTTGGTTTTTTTGATCTTCTGTATTGGAAGCCATTGATGCAAATATTTTCTTGTTTCTTTTCTTTTCTTTTGATGTTTTTGATTTTGGAGTTTTAAGAGTAACGTTCGTTGGAAAATGTGAAGACTGGGATGGGTTTATATGGGAAGTGAGAGGCCGGTTTGATTGGCTAGACCGGATTTCAAACCCGGTCGGGGGTTGGTAAAGTCCTAAGCCAGCATGAGTCATTGTTCATGTCAGACCTACGCTAAAAAAAATAAATTCATTTATATTAGGATCGTTTTATAATAAAATATTTTTTTATAATTATATAATTAAATTTATAATATATTTTTTATTATCCAATTGTAATTCGTTGTCTTTTGGCTTCAAAAATTTGTTCCCAACATTTAATAATTAATTAAATTATAACTAACACTTGATTAAACTTGTTTTCTCGTCAATTGAATGATTTTTTTTCTGTTCACGGTTTTTTTTTTCTCTTTTTTTCAATCGACATGAATTCTTAACGGATTTGGAAATTTTAGTCATCCTTTTATTTATTTAAGTGAAGAATTAACTATCTTTATGAGATTATTATGTGATTACCTTGGGGCGATTGTTGGTATTTTTGTTAGGAAAGTGGTGGGGGCATATTATCTTGTAATTAGAATAATATGTGTGGCCAAGTAAAGTGGGTAAGGGGTAGGTAGGAAGATTAGAATTTTTACATATGGCCCACGTTGGTTTGAGTACGCAGAAACTAGAGTTGGTGGCCACCTCACCTCACCTCACAACAAGAATGCTACTTTTCATGTCTTTTTTTAGATATGCAAGTTTTTTTGTCCCTTAAAAAATAAGAAAGGGGGTTGTTCGGTAAATTTCAATTTGGCAATTAGTCTCATCTCATTATTAGTGATTATTTTGGTTATTTATAAGAGATTTGCTTTGGTTGAGTGAGATACGTACGAGTTCATAAATAAGATGGTGTACGGTTTTAATCTAACTATTGACTAGATTGAATCGGATTTAATGATGAATAAAATTTGAATCTATGATTAATTTGGTGGGTGCTTATGATTTAAATGGAGGCATAAATCGTTTGAAAAAAATTTAGGTAACATATTCTCGCACTCATATCATGAGTGATTCTTTCTTTAAACAACTTAAGAGGTTGTTTAAAGTTTCATTATCGACCTTAGTTTTTTAAAAGATTGTAGTTACTAAATTATTTATTTATATTTATTATTATTTTATAATAGTCTTTACAATAAATAAATTATTAAATCCCTACAAAATCTCTTTTCAACGTTAAGAGTTAATAAGTTTAATCCTATTTAGTCCTACAAAATCTCTATTTAACGTTATTTCATTTAAAATTCTATAAAAGCCACATATTTGTTAATTTATTTTGCATTAATATTTTTTATCAATTTAAAAAAGCCACGACGCTTTCATTACTTTAGTGCTCAAGAATTGAAAAAACTACTTTGTTTAATTTTTGCTTAAGAAAAAAATGATTATTTCCATTGATCACTATTGTTCGAAACTTCAATCCATCAAAGTTAAAGTTTTCAAATATCTTGTTTTTTTTTTATTCTCTTCTTAATTAGTTGTGTTATTCAATTGTTATTGTTTCTTTTTGAAATATTACTGTATTCGTAGGTTATTTTCTTTTAATTATCTGGCATAATATTCGCTTATTTACTATTCTTTCACTTAAAAAAAAATATGTATACCAGAAAATGTGCATTGGGATACAAAAAATTTCAAAGAAAGAGAAGACTTAAAAAGTTAGTTCAATTTAAAAAAGGATCTTGTGTCAAGTTGACTAAAAATAATAAAAAATACCTCACTTGATGCACCTAATAATTTGAAAAAATTTAATTCGTTTCAAGATATATATATTGCTTATATATATTGCTTTAAAATTTTTTTCAAAATTAAAATTAATAAAATCTTATTCAAGATCAACAACATCACAAAAAAAATAAATGGATTAGCTATATATTATTTATTGAGAAACATATATTAGATTGAATTAAATTTAATGAACTCTCAATCTGAATATAACTAATATGGTGGGTGCTTATAATCTAAATAGTGGCATGCATAAATCAATAGAAATAATCATGTCACACAAACTTTATACTGAATATAATATATGAGTAACCACGTAATCATGTTATGCTCGAGGAAATTAACATTATCACACGGATAAAATAAATTACACTTATTAATTATATCTCATGACATAAATAATTATATAACATGCACACATTTAATCATAACATGTTACTACTAAACTCTACTATTATTTATATTTATTTCACAGAATATATAATTGTAACAAAGTAATTCACTCACGGCGTTGTTGGGGATCTTGGATTCACTCTTCTTCTTTTTCCTTTTTTTTTTTTTTTCCAGTCACTTTTCTCCTTTATATTCTTATTTCCCTATTCGGTTTGGCTTTCACCGTTCTATACTACTCTGACGTTTGCTTTCAATTAACAAAGAAGCAGCTTTTAATTTAAAATTATATAATATCCAAATATATATATTCACCGAATTAAGCTTACAAGTGGGAAAATTGATGAAGGGCGCAGGGCAAAGTAAAAAAGCCACGTTGGCCTTCTTAAGTGGCTTATTGCCGCAAGCTTGTTCATTACACCACCTTTCTTGATAATAAGAAAGTTATCTTACATGTCTTTTGGATTTAATTCTTTACTCTAATAAAATAAGAAAGGGGCAGTTAAGTAAATTTTATTTTGACTACTAATTATTGTATGACTAGTGTGATTATCTGAGTTAATAAGCATGATGGTGTATGATTATATTCGATATTAATAGGATTTAACCAAGTATCAGTATGAAGATAAATACTAATAGATACTGATATTTGAATCTCTGACTAATTAATTTAGTGGGCGATTATGATTTAAATAGTGGCATTAATCAATGGAAATACGCCATAGGGTTACCCAAAATATTCTTGAAGTAAACTTCAAAGTTTGTTGAGGGTTTGAGAGACTCCATTTTCTTGGAGTCAAAGCCTCGAGATTTTGAGCCTAACAAATCCAATAAAAGAAAGTGCAGATATGGTTACTGTGGGTACTGTTGCTGCCAAATATTCTCCACTTTGGTTACTCAAAGTTGGTTGGTCTACATCCACATCAACTACAACCTCACCAACCCTCGTTGACATTGACTCTTCAAGTAGCACTTGATCTTTTGTCTTTTTGGTAATTGGAGATAACAATTTAGTATTTGTTCTAGGGAATCTTTGCTTTCTTGGACAATTGCAGTCTTGCAGACACTCATTGTTGTTTGGAATATTTTCATTGCACATTTATACACCAAGTCTTCAAGTTTACTGTTGCCCCTCGTGCTTGGAACATGTTAAGAAACTTGAAGAGAATGTCTCATGTGCACATCATTTTTGAACACTGAATGCATATAACTCAAGAGCATAACCACTAAGAAATCTGAAATGGGCAGATCTTTTGATAGCAGAAAGAGGCTATGGGTAGTTATTCCTTAAACAAAGGCCCGGAGAGAGGAGAAGAGAAACACTCGTGCACGCAAAACATGCTCCAACTCGGTTCAACATAACCTTGTCCAAGCAATTTGAGGACTGATATACAACTGATATACATCCTATCCTGTGTACTCCAAGACTTATGCCCTTATAGCCACCCGTGTCTTTTGCTGTTGTCTTCCTTCATCTGGCGATGGCTACTTGATCTTGGTTGTGTGTTCAGTGATATATGAATTGTCCCATATTGCTGGCACCTGTACAGTATAAACAGAACTAGTATTCGTAGTTCTGTACACGTCTCAAATTCATCCGTTTCAAAGTTTCATTTGACTATGATATAGTCAGCAAACAAGTTTCTTGACAGTATTGTGAATAGATACCATAGAAAATACAGTGTTTTAGACTTTTAGGCTGTAACAAAGTTTATCGTTTGCCAAACTGAATAATGTTCCACTATAACATTCAGATGTCATCTCTTTTTTTTTTTTTTTTAAACCACTAAGATGGTAGGGTATTAGACGGAACCCGTACTTATAATATAAATCAGAAAACAAAAACTACATACACAAAAAAGGGGATATGAACCAAAACTTCCTCAATAAATGAAAACATATAGCCTAGAATACAATAAAACTAGCGTCTAATATGTGGAACCGCATGAGTATCCATATGAAGAATCTCAGATAAGCTAATGGGCAGATCACGGACCGATAAAAAACGACGGCTGGAGAGAGAAGTGCAAGTCTAATTCGCCAGAAAATCAGTTGCAGACGTAGCCTCACGAAACACATGCCGAACCACAACCGAATGAGAGGACACCAACGATCGAACTCGATGCAAAGACAGAGCATAATCTCACCGGACAGAACTGTCCAAGAGGACCCAGGAAACCACAGTGGCGAGTTAAACTCTACCTCCATAATAAAATACCCCAGCTGAACCGCCAACTCCAAACCCTCACAAACAGCCATAAGCTCAGCATAAAGAATCAGTTGATAGCCAAAAAAAGAACCAAACCCTGCCAAAACCATACCTCGGTGATCCCGAAGAACACCCCCTGCAGCGGATGACCCAGGATTACCCCTTGAACACCTATCAACAGTCAGCTTGACAGCACCAAGAAGCGGTCGTGTCCAACAGACAACTCGAATAGGCCATTGGGGTGAAGCAAGCACTCGGTAACCCATTCGCAAGTTGAGAACTCATCACTCCCCGCAACTGGGATGGCTTGAAACCAAAAGCATAACCAACAAGCCAAATGTCGGACACCACCCGAAAATAACCGCATCCATAGAAAATGGGTGGGAGTCAAACCTGAATCCATTTCGCACCTTCCACACATACCACAGAATGAAGCAAGGTAAAAGGACTCGAAAATGAGACCGAGAAGAAGCACATCTCCTCCAATGGCGAAGCAAAATATAGGATGATAGAAAACTGGTCCTTCGCATCCTCAAGCAACGATAAAAATGCTCCCAAACCTGACTAACCCGAGGGCACTCAAGAAATAAATGTCAAGAAGTCTCAGCAACCTGCCCACAAAAACACCGCGAAACTATACAAAAACCTCACACGCACAAGGCATCATCAGTGGCCCAAAAACCATGCAACAACCGCCAAAGAAAGAATAATAACCGGGACTAAATATGGCACTGCCAAATCATAGAAAAAACAACATTTTGTGGCCTAGCACAGCGCACTATCTCCTAAGTAGACTGCAAGTGAAAAAAGCCATCCGTAGCGGAATCTAACTGAAGTTCATCAAGTACACTAGTATAAATTGGATACAACAGAATCTGCTCAACTATAGACATAGGTAAGACGGCCAGAAGCTTACCCCTATCCCAGATAGTACCCCGCCAATAAAAGGACACTGGTACGGACGAAGCAGCCACCAGAATTATAAAAATACAAAGGGTACGATCTCAGCCAACAGTCATACCAGAAACTACAACTACCAGCACCAACGAACCAACGAATATGAGGCTTTACAACATGTCGGATAGAGCAAAGACGCCTCTAGAGAGGAGAAGTTGGGTAACGAAAATGTATCATCTCCGGATGATCCTTTCTACAATATTTAGACTTCATGTATAAAGCCCATAAAGAGTGCTGCTCCCGAAATCTCCACCAAAGCTTAAGCTCAAAAGCTTCTGCTAGATCACGAAATGACCGAATACCCAGGCCGCCCTCCTCATGAGGAAAGCACACCTCCGGCCAATGACACCAATGAATCCTCCGCCTAGGTCTACAGTCATCCCATAAGAAACGTTTGAACATCCGCTCTAACTGTTGGATGACCCCAATCGGCGGTCGCATAACATGAAATAAGTACAAAGGCATAGAGGATAAAACATGCCGAATCAACATTAATTTTCCCCCAAACGAGAGAAACTGATTAGCCCAACCAGAAATCCTCTCATGGACCTTTCGGATCAGATCATCAAAATGAGGAGTCTTGACTCTCTCAACAAATACTGGGCAGCCAAGATAAGAAAAAGAAAGCTGCCGCTGCTAAAACCCAATCACTGTGTGAATAATAGCACCGTGTAAAGCAAAAACCGAACCCCCAACATAAAAGCTGCTCTTTGCTTGGCTAACCAGCTGCCCAGAAACAGTCTCATAATGGTGCAAAAACTCCATCAGCCGCGTAAGGCTAGCCTTACTCCCATTCCATAAAAGAACAATATCATCTGCAAAACTCAAATGGGAGATAGAAAGGGGACCAGACGAGCAATATCTCAATGAAGGGTACGAAGCATACAAGTGATCCAGGCCTCGAGATAAAAACTCAGCAGCAATAATGAACAGACAAGAAGATAGAGAATCACCCTAGCGAAGGCCACCCCGAGACTGAAAAAATCCATGACTGACTCCATTAACCAACACAGAAAACGAAGGTCCATAAATAGCCCGTCGAACTAAAGAAATCCACTGCTCTGAGAAACCAAAACACCTCAACATCTGAAGAACAAAAGACCATGACATCCGATCATATGCCTTAGTCATATCCAACTTCATGACAACATTACCCCCCAGAGTATGACGACTAAGATCGCGAACCAGCTCCTGAACCAACAACACATTATCATGAATGCTCCTGCCAGGCCCAAAACCACTCTGAGATGGAGAAATGATACGAGGCAGCACTGGTGTCAGACGCATAACAAACAACTTGGTTAAGATCTTCTTGCTCGCGTTACACAAGCTGATTGGCCGGAAATCAGCCCAAGAGACTGGAGAGTCCTTATTAGGAAGAAGAACCAAGAGAATACTTTGAAATCCCCTATGCATGGCAGAACCGTGAAAATAATCGTGAACTGCTTGCCAATAAGTCACCAGAAATCACATCCCAACATGCCTGGTAAAACCTACTGCGAAAACCATCAGGACCCGGAGCACTGTTAAGGTCAATAGAAAAAACCGCCCGCCGTAACTCCTCTAAATCAGGCTCCCTACACAGGTCCACATCATCCTCAGCAGTGACCAAAGTAGGAATAAAATCTAAATCCGATAATTGAAACTGACTATAACCTCCCACTAAAAGACCCTGAAAATAATCAACCGCAGACTCAGCCATGGCAATAGGCTCAGTAATCCATGCAGATGATACATCCTGGATCCGATGGACATGGAAGAACCGATGCTTCTTTCGAATCATGGCATGGAAGAACCGGATATTGGCATCCCCCTCCCTAACTCAACGAACACTCGACTGCTGTCGTAAAAAAATCTCCTCACAAAGTAATGCATGCTGCAGCCGTGCTCGAGCCTCGGAGAAAGCTGCACGGTCATCAGCTAAACCAGATAGATCATACTGCCCCTCCATCTGAGCAACCTCCTTCTCAGCCACCGTAACCCTATCAAACACATTACCAAACACCTCATTATTCCAGCCTTTTAAACAAAGCTTCAATCTCACAAACTTCTGCTGAAAAGCCCGCATCCCAATACCAACAACAGGAGCACCCCAAGACTGCCTCACAACATAAAAAAACTCAGGATGCTTAAGCCAAGCATGTAAAAATCGAAACCTGGAAAGACCTACACCAACCAATCTAGCACATGATAGTAACAAGGGATAATGATCTGAACTAGTGCGATTCAGATGAGAAACTCGAAAAGTAGAAAAGAACTCAGACCATTGGGCATTGCACACAACCCTATCCAATCGTCTCCAAGTGCGCCCATTGGTCCAAGTGAAAAGACTCCCCATAAAACCCACATCATCCAAACCACAATCCAATAATGCTAAATTAAAAGCATCAATGGCATTCTGAGGCTGAGCATGCCCCCCCGAAATCTCAGAAGGAGAATGCACAAGATTAAAATCCCCACCCACCATCCAAGAGCCATCATGGCATTGTCAATGAAAAGCAAGAGCATCCCACAAATCTTCTCTCACAATCTTAGCATAACTAGCATAAACATATGAAACATAAACAGGATCAAGAAAGGAAGAGTGACTAACTCAGCAATTAATCACCTGACCCATATCCTGTAGAACCTTTACCGAAAAAGGCGCCGACCAAAAAACTCATATTTTCTCAGATTGGGAAGAAAACCCGTGATCCATCGTAATGCGAATACAAGTGCTCTCCAGTCTCTCAACGGTAAGAAAAGGTTCTAAAACACAAACCAAAGTCAATCTATGCATCCGTATCAATTTCCGCAATCGACGGACCGCGGGGACCTTACTTATCCCTCGAATGTTCTAAATAAGAGTATTAATCATTGGGATGAGGATCAACTCCTACCCCGCTGTCGAGCCTTATGGGTCTTACGTCCTGCAACAATAGAAAAACTCCGCGAAGAGCTAGCAACCCTCTGATCTTCCAAACTACTAATCACTGCGTCCGTAGCTAACGGAGTATGAACATCCTCTGGATCAGTCAAGAATCTCCCGTCATCCATATCCCCAGAATCCTCAGGCCTACAATCAAGATCACATAGAGAAATACTAAAACGTCCCTCCCTGCCAACTAAGCTATTCTCTAGAATCTCAGATCTATGAGTATTGAAACTCACGTGCATGGTAACAGTATCATCCCTAAAAGGCTGCACATCTACTAGAAACATGGGCTCGACATTTTCCTTTGACGGTTGAGCTTTGGGAAGACTAGCGTTTGACACATAACAAGTCTCAGCAGCATGGCCCAAGTGTTTACAAATGGAACAATAAGCAGGAACCTTTTCGAAAACAACATCCTACCAAAAACCAGAATCTCCCTCTCCAATCCAAATACGCGGCAACAAAGGCCGCAAAACATCATATTCAACCAAAACCCTAGCAGCTGGCGGCCTATTAACCGAATCTATTGCGTGGTCAACACGCAGAGGAGTACCAATAGCCCCAACAATAGAATATAATGCAAACTTGGAATGAATAAAGTGAACTAGTAAATAAGGGAGACTTACCCAAATAGGCACAATAGGAGACTCCGCTGAATAGCGAAAATTCGTATTCCATTTGAAAGTGCGCATACCCCGACCATTGATATACCACGTCTAGAGGACCTAAATTCGTGAATAGTCATCCTCCATCGATAACTTGATCAACATATGTCGGTTATCAAGTAAAGAAATATGTGAATTCCCTTTGAGTTCAAGAGAAGCCAAAAACTTACGAATGATATCCATGAATGGCCTGCCGAATGAAAATTTTCCAACCAACGCAAGTTTAAACGGCTCAGCCATAATCTAAACTTCCTCCCTAGAAAACAGTACAGCGAGCTCTCCACGGTACAACAAGACCGGTTTGACAGGAACTACAGGACTAGTAGTATACATTACTGGCGTCAAGAAATAATTTTTGTGGTCTCGAGTGTGGGGTTGAGAATGGATGCTGGGTTCACAGTTGAGGCATATGAAACAGGTTGCTTGGAATGGATGGTAGATGCAGCACGGGTTAGAGGCCAAAGTGGGACTTCGGGATCAAGAAGAGAGGCGGGGTTAACAGTAGAAGCATAGGTAAATTTGAGTTTTGAGCTTGGATGGTGGAAATTATGTTAAGGGTTTGGGAGTTTTAGGCTTGGGCTAAAGAATTAGAGACATGGTTTAAAATTTGGGGATGTTGGGAATTATGGGTTTGATTGTGGTAATGGGTTTGGGTGGAAGATAATGGGTTAGGTGTTTGGAGGTTAAGGGCTTGGACTTGAGTATTAGGAGCATGTTTAGGGAATTGGGGATTTTGATGTTGGGAATTTTGTTGTTGGGAGTTGTGGGCTTCTTTTTGGAGTTCGGATTTTTAGGCTTGAGTTAGGGAATTGGGATTTGTTTTAATGGGCTGGGAGTTATAAAATTGGGTTAGTTGAGCTGGATTTTTAATTTGGGCTTGGTTTAAATGGGCTGGATTTTGTTTAATGGTTTCATTAAACAAAATGGGCTGGAGAGAGGGTAAAAGGTTGCGGGTTTGGGCAGAATAATGGGCTGGGTTTTGGGCTTGGTAGAGGGAGCTAGGGTTAGGGTTTATTGTGTTATGTTTGGAGTTGTGTTTGTTGGAGAGGCAGGGAGGCTGTGGCTGGGTTTGTGAGGGTGGTGGCTGTGGTTGGCTCACGGGTTTGGAATGTTGTGGCCAAGGATGATGGTTTGACGGGGATTGCGTGGCGGACGGCAGTTTGAGAGTGTCGGTTGCCGCGGCTAGGAGGGTTGTGGTAGGAGGCTCACGGTTTTGGTGGTTTTGAAATGGTTGAGAGAGTTGTGGGGTTCCGGCGATGAAATGGGGAGTTGCCCCTGGCGGTGGGTCGCCAATGGATGCCATGGTGGAGGTGATGACAGCTCGCTGGTTTGGGTTTGGGAAGTACACGGGCTGTTGTGTTTTGGTGGACGAGTTTCGGCTTCGTGGTGGACGAGTTACATTAATGATTCGTTAAGCATAGAATGTGATACAACAGCTACTGATCTCTAGCAAAATCCTCTCAACTTCCCCACTAATTGACTGAGTTTGACCAAAAGCCGATTGTTGCGGTCATGGCCTCGCCGGAGGCCGGTGGTGGCTTATCCTCACCCCCGGCATCCTCCCTCAACTCCGGTGACCACATATCCAGCCGGCAGCCCACCAAACAACTGCAACAACCTCCTAACCCATGTCCTACACCATCAAAACTGCCCTCCTCCGCCGTGGGTTCTACTGCCCCCTCCTATCTCATCATTGAATCCCATCACAACTCTATCCCACTTCAAACCGCCCCCTCCACCACGGCCAATCCAACCCACCATTCATCTTTGCAGCTAATCCCACCCTTAACCATGACTAACCCATCTACAACCGCCGCTTCATTGGCCATGGATGGGGCATCTTGCTCGCTGCCATCATCTTCCACGTCAATCCCAAACCATCACAAACCGTCACAAATCTAGTCGAATCTACACCGCAATCCGTCACAAACCATCCCCATTAAACCATATTTGTGCACCCAAACCGTAACCTCTAATAACCCAAACCCACAAGCTTTGATGAAAACTACCCCGAAACCGAAGCACATCCCCTCACGAAGCCGAAACTCGTCCACCAAAATGCAACAGCCCGTGTACTTCCCAAACCCAAACCCGTGAGCTGTCATCACCTCCACCATGGCGTCCATTGACCACCCACAGTCAGGGGTAACTCGTCATCTCATCGCCGGAACCCTATAACTCTCAACCATTTCAAAACCACCAAAACCGTGAGCCTCCTACTGCAACCCTCCTAGCCGCGGCAACCGACACTCTCAAACTGCCGTCCGCCACGCAATCCCCGTCAAACCAACATCCCAAACCCGTGAGCCAACCATAGCCACCACCCTCATAAACCCAACCGCCGCCTCCCTGCCTCTCCAACAAACACAACTCCAAACATAACATAACAAACTCTAACCCTAGCTCCCTCCACCAAGCCCAAAACCCAGCCCATTATTCTGCCCAAACCCGCAACCCTTTACCCTCTCTCCAGCCCATTTTGTTTAATGGTTTCATTTAACAAAATCCAGCCCATTTAAACCACGCCCAAATTGAAAATCCAGCTCAACTAACCCAATTTTATAACTCCCAGCCCATTAAAACAAATCCCGATTCCCTAACTCAAGCCCAAAACTCCCAACTCCAAAAAAAAGCCCACAACTCCCAACATCAAAATCCCCAATTCCCTAAACATGCTCCTAATACTCAAGCCCAAGCCCAAGCCCTTAACCTCCAAACACCTAACCCATTATTTTCCACCCAAACCCATTACCACAATCAAGCCCATAATTCCTAACATCCCCAAATTTTAAATCATGTCCCTAATTCTTTAGCCCAAGCCTAGAACACCCAAACCCTTAACACAATTTCCACCACCCAAACCCAAAGCTCAAAATTTACCTATGCTTCTACTGTTAACCCCGCCTCTCTCCTTGATCCCGAAGTCCCACTTTGGCCTCTAACCCGTGCTGCATCTACCACCCATCCCAAGCAACCTGTTTCATATGCCTCAACTGTGAACCCAGCATCCATTCTCAACCCCACAGTCCCCCCGAGACAACAAAAATCATTTCTTGACGTCGTAACAGGTACTACTAGTCCTATAGTTCTGTTCAAACCGGTCTTGTTGCACCGTGGAGAGCTCGCTGTACTGTTTTCTAGGGAGGAAGTTCAGATTATGGCTGAGCTGTTTAAACTTGCATTGGTTGGAAAATTTTCATTCGGCGGGCCATCCATGGATATCATTCGTAAGTTTTTTATTTCTCTTGAACTCAAAGGGCATTCACAGATTTCTTTGCTAGATAACCGACATGTGTTGATCAAGTTATTAATGGAGGAGGACTATTCACGAATTTGGGTCCGCCAGACGTGGTATATCAATGGTCGGGGTATGCGCACTTTCAAATGGAGTACGAATTTTCGCTATTCAACGGAGTCTCCTATTGTGCCTGTTTGGGTAAGTCTCCCTTATTTACTAGTTCACTTTATTCATTCCAAGTCTGCATTATATTCTATTGTTAGGGCTATTGGTACTCCTCTGCGTATTGACCACGCAATGGATTCGGTTAATAGGCCGCCGGTTGCTAGGGTTTTAGTTGAATATGATATTTCGCGGCCTTTGTTGCCTCGTATTTGGATTAGTGAGGGAGATTCTGGTTTTTGGCAGGATGTTGTTTTCGAAAAGGTTCCTACTTATTATTCCACTTGTAAACACTTGGGTCATGCTGCTGAGGCTAGTTATGTGTTAAACGCTAGTCTTGCCAAGGCTCAACCGTCAAAGGATAATGGTCCACATACTGTGTCTGATAAGGGAAAAAGCTAATTTTTCCAGTAGATGAGCAGTCACGGGTTGCTTCTAACACTCGGTATGTTGTTATTTCTGATAATCGGCATCTATTGCCTATTGCGACTAGTGTTATTGCTTGATCAGATACCGGTGGAGACCGTCCGTATCTGGATCATATTGTTATTGAGAACATCCCCTCGGATGTTAGGGGTCATGATGATGGTACTCAGGTGGAGGTGGGTGATGTGTTGGGCACTGAGCAGCCTTTTAGGGATGATACTGTTACCATGCACGTGAGTTTCAATATTCATAGATCTGAGATTCTGGAGAATAGTTTAATTGGCAGGGAGGGACGCTTTAGGAATTCTCTATATGATCTTGATTGTAGGCCAGAGGATTCTAGAGATATGGATGACGGGAGATTCTTGACTGATCCAGAGGATGTTTATACTCCGTTATCTACAGACACAGTGATTAGTAGTTTGGCAGATCAGAGGGTTACTAGCTCTTTACGGGGTTTTTCTGTTGTTGCGGGACGTAAGACCCGTAAGGCTCGGCGGCGGGGTAGGAGTCGATCCTCATCCCAATGATTAATACTCTTATTTGGAACATTCGGAGGATAAGTAAGGCCTCTGAGGTCCGCCGATTGCGAAAATTGATACGGATGCATAGATTGACTTTGATTTGTGTTTTAGAACCTTTTCTTATCGTTGAGAGACTGGAGAGCACTCGTATTCGCATTGCGATAGAACACGGGTTTTCTTTCCAATTTGGAAAAATATGCGCTTTTTGGTCGGCGCCTTTTTCGGTAGAGGTTCTGCAGGATATGGGTCAGATGATTCATTTTCAGGTTAGTCACTCTTCCTTTCTTGATCCTGTTTATGTTTCATATGTTTATGCCAATTGTGCTAAGATTGTGAGAGAAGATTTGTGGGATGCTCTTGTTTCTTTTGCTGATAGCCATGATGGCTCTTGGATGGTGGGTGGGGATTTTAATGTTGTGCATTCTTCTTCTGAGATTTCGGGGGGGGCATGCTCAACTTCAGAATGCCATTGATGCTTTTAATTTAGCATTATTGGATTATGGTTTGGATGATATGGGTTTTACGGGGAGTCCTTTCACCTGGACCAATGGGCGCACTTAGAGACGATTGGATAGGGTTGCGTGCAATGCCCAATGATCTGGGTTCTTCTATACTTTTCGAGTTTCTCATCTAAATCGCACTAGTTCAGATCATTCTCCCTTGTTACTATCATGTGCTAGACTGGTTGGTGTAGGTCCTTCTAGGTTTCGATTTTTACATGCTTGGCTTAAGCATCCTGAATTTTTTTATGTTGTGAGGCAGTCTTGGGGTGCTCCTGTTGTTGGTATTGGGATGCGGGCTTTTCAGCAGAAGTTTGTGAGATTGAAGCTTTGTTTAAAAGGCTGGAATAAGAAGGTGTTTGGTAATGTGTTTGATAGGGTTACGGTGGCTGAGAAGGAGGTTGCTCAGAGAGAGGGGCAGTATGATCTATCTGGTTCAGCTGATGACCGTGCAGCTTTCTCCGAGGCTCGAGCACGGCTGCAGCATGCATTACTTTGTGAGGAGATTTTTTTACGACAGCAGTCGAGTGTTCGTTGGGTTAGGGAGGGGGATGCCAATATCCGGTTCTTCCATGCCATGATTCGAAAGAAGCATCGGTTCTTCCATGTCCATCGGATCTAGGATGCATCATCTGCATGGATTACTGAGCCTATTGCCATGGCTGAGTCTGCGGTTGATTATTTTTAAGGTCTTTTGATGGGAGGTTATAGTCAGTTTCAATTATCGGATTTAGATTTTATTCCTACTTTGGTCACTGCTGAAGATGATGTGGACCTGTGTAGGGAACCTGATTTAGAGGAGTTACGGCGGGTGATTTTTTCGATTGACCCTGACAGTGCTCCGGGTCCTGATGGTTTTTGCAGTAGGTTTTACCAGGCATGTTGGGATGTGATTTCTCGTGACTTATTGACAAGCAGTTCACGATTATTTTCAGGGTTCTGCCATGCATATGGGATTCCAAAGTATTCTCTTGGTTATTCTTCCTAAGAAGGACTCTTCAGTCTCTTGGGTTGATTTTCGGCCAATCAGCTTGTGTAACGTGAGCAAGAAGATCTTAACGAAGTTGCTTGTTATGCATCTGACACCAGTGCTGCCTCGTATCATTTCTCCGTCTCATATTGGTTTTGTGCCTGGCAGGAGCATTCATGATAATGTGCTGTTGGTTCAGGAGTTGGTTCGCGATCTTAGTCGTCGTACCCAGGGGGGTAATGTTGTCATGAAGTTGGATATGACTAAGGCATATGATCGGATGTCATGGTCTTTTGTTCTTCAGATGTTGAGGTGTTTTGGTTTCTCAGAGCAGTGGATTTCTTTAGTTCGACGGGCTATTTATGGACCTTCGTTTTCTGTGTTGGTTAATGGAGTCAGTCATGGATTTTTTCAGTCTCGGGGTGGCCTTCGCTAGGGTGATTCTCTATCTTCTTGTCTGTTCATTATTGCTGCTGAGTTTTTATCTCGAGGCCTGGATCACTTGTATGCTTCGTACCCTTCATTGAGATATTGCTCGTCTGGTCCCCTTTCTATCTCCCATTGAGTTTTGCAGATGATATTGTTCTTATATGGAATGGGAGTAAGGCTAGCCTTACACGGGTTATGGAGTTTCTGCACCATTATGAGGCTGTTTCAGGCAGCTGGTTAGCCAGGCAAAGAGCAACTTTTATGTTGGGGGTTCGGTTTCTGCTTCACACAGTGCTATTATTCACACAGTGACTGGGTTTCAACAGCCGCAGCTTCCTTTTTCTTATCTTGGCTGTCTGGTATTTGTTGAGAGAGTCAAGACTCTTTATTTTGATGATCTGATCCGGAAGGTCCGTGAGAGGATTTCTGGTTGGGCTAATCGGTTGCTCTCGTTTGGAGAAAAATTAGTGCTGATTCTGCATGTTTTATCCTCTATGCCTTTGCACTTATTTCATGTTCTACGACCGCCGATTGGGGTCATCCAGCAGTTAGAGCGGATGTTCACATGTTTCTTATGGGGTGACTGTAGACCTAGGCCGAGGATTCATTGGTGCCATTGGCCGGAGGTGTGCTTTCCTCATGAGGAGGGCGGCACTGGGTATTAGGTCATTTCGTGATCTAACAGAAGCTTTTGAGCTTAAGCTTTGGTGGAGATTTCGAGAGCAGCGCTCCTTATGGGCTTCCTACATGAAGTCTAAATATTGCAGAAAGGATCATCTAGGGATGGTATATTTTCGTTACCCAGCTTCTCCTCTCTGGAGGCGTCTTTGCTCTATTCGACATGTTGTAGAGCCTCATATTCGATGGTTGGTCAGCGCCGGTGGTTGTAGTTTCTGTATGATCGTTGATCGGATCGCACCTTTGTATTTTTATAATTCGGTGTCGCTTCGTCCGCACTGCAGTGTCCTTTTATCATGGGTACTCGTACGGGATAAGGGTAAGCTTCTGGTCGTCTTACTAACGTCTGTAGTTGAGCAGATTCTGTTGTATCCGATTTATACTGGTGTGCCGATGAGCTTCTGTGGGATTCCGCTACGGATGGCGTTTTTCACTTGCAGTCTGCTTGGGAGATAGTGCGCTGCGCTAGGCCACAAGATGCTGTTTTTTCTATGATTTGGCAGCGCCATATTCCGTCCCAGTTATCATTCTTTCTTTGGCGATTGTTGCATGGTTTTTTAGCCACCGATGATGCCTTGTGCGCGCGAGGTTTTTGTATAGTTTCGCGGTGTTTTTGTGGGCAGGCTACTGAGACTTCTCAGCATTTATTTCTTGAGTGTCCTCGGGTTAGCTAGGTTTGAGAGCATTTTTATCTTTGCTTGGGGATACGAAGGACCAGTTTTCTATCATCCCATGTTTGCTTCGCCATTGGAGGAGATGTGCTTCTTCTCGGTCTCATTTTCGGGTCCTTTTACCTTGCTTCATTCTGTAGCATGTGTGAAAGGCGCGAATCGGATTTAGGTTTGATTCCCACCCATTTTCTGTGGATGCGGTTATTTTTCGGGTGATGTCCGACATTCGGCTTCCTGGTTATGCTTTTGGTTTCAAGCTATCCCAGTTGCAGGGAGTGATGAGTTCTCAGCTTGCGGATGGGTTACGAGTGCTTGCTTTACCCCAGTGGCCTATTCGAGTTGTCTGTTGGACACGACCGCCTCTTGATGCTGTCAAGCTGACTGTTGATGGATGTTCAAGGGGTAATCTTGAGTTGTCTGCTGTAGGGGGTGTTCTTCGGGATCACCGGGGTATGGTTTTGGCAAGGTTTTGATCTTTTCTTGGCCATCAACTGATTCTTTATGCTGAGCTTATGGCTGTTTGTGAGGGTTTGGAGTTGGCGGTTCAGCTGGGGTATTCTATTGTGGAAGTAGAGTCTGACTCGGCTACTGTAGTTTCCTGAGTCCTCTCGGACAATTCTGTCCGGTGGGATTATGCTTTGTCTTTGCGTCGAGTTCGATCGTTGGTGTCCTCTCATTTGGTTGTGGTTCGGCATATGTTTCGTGAGGCTACGTCTACAGCTAATTTTCTAGCCAACTGGACTTGCACTTCTCACTCCAGCCGTCGTTTTTTATCGGTCCGTGATCTGCCCATTGACTTATCTGAAATTCTTCATATGGATGCTCATGCGGCTCTGCATATCAGACGCTAGTTTTATTGTATTTCAGGCTGTATGTTTTCATTTATTGAGGAGGTTTTGGTTCATGTCCCCCTCCTTGTGTATGTGGTTTCTGTTTTCTAATTTATATTACAGGTAGGGGTCCCGCCTAACCCCCCACCATCTTGGTGCAGATGTCATCTTTGGTGCAGAAGGAAAGAAAAACTGAATAATGTCACACTGTAACATTCAGATGTTATCTTTGTTACAAAAGAAAAGAAAAACACAAACATATCCAACATGCCCAACCGGCCAACTCAATTCAACATAACCATATCATAGCAAATTGGGGAATGATGCATTTTATTTTGTCCGGTTCATCAACAATCGTATTTCGGTCAAATGATGCCCTAGGGCCTTGGCCAAGTAGTTTTCAAGCAGTTTTATATGGCTAGCCACCTAAGTTCGAATCACAAGGTAGGGAGATAAAAAAAAATATTATTTAAACTTGGCCCACCTGTATATCTTTTGGGGAAAAAAAAATCCAGTGAAATGGTAAGCCAATATGTCTCTTGCCACTATAATCACCCCTGCCTTGCTCTCTTCCTTCAGCTGGCATTAGCTCTTGGTCAGTTTCTCATGATTTTCTCCTATATTGGTGCTAACTCTACCATCTAAACAAAACATGCATTCTTAGTTCTGATACAATCATATGATCGGTAAACAAGTTTCTTGACTGGCTTGTAAATGGTACCATAAAACATAAAGTTTTAGGCCATCAATGAAGTCTGTTGGTTTTCAGAAGTTAATGACACTACACTGTAAAATTCTGATATCATATTTACCAGAAAGACGCAGCAAAAAAAGAATACAAGTGAACCTATAGTGCAGTTAGCTAAAAATTTAGCTTGGACACCTCAAAAAGAAAGTTTGCTTCCTCCATTCACATCAAGCATCATTGAGCTTCTGTATAGTTCTTCATCGTAGAATTCTGTATGGAACTTCTAAAATTAAGTTATTTAATAGGATTAAGATTAAGGGCATTAAACCAAACAAGTAACAGTTACCCCTTAAAGAATTTGATTTGATTTAAAAGAAAATGGTCAAGAGTATTATTCCTGAATCACGAGGATCAAGTAAGAGTTAGATTTTTAATAACTAATTCTATGGTCCGGGCCTGATGCAATAAGCTACTCCTGCTTAGTGCATCACTGGTATGTCAGAATCAGCTTTGGGACTAGAACTTATATGCATCACTGACGACTTGAAATCTGATAATATTTCAGTTCGGCAGTTGTAAACTTTATTGGTCTTCAGAATTCAGGCTCACCAAATGCCACTAAAGATATTCAAATATATTTAGATAATTTCCCTTCATAAAAAACAAGAACCACATATACTACTCAAACGTATCTTGAGTATCATTAAAAAAATACCATCTAAAAGTTTTCTAACATCTAATAAAACCACCCAAAATGCATAATAATTATTAACCTTATTATAAACTTTTTTCAATATTTCTGTTCATTACAAAGTTAATAGAAAAGGAAAAAAAAGACAAAGGAAGGAAAAAGAAAAAAAAAAGGTGGATTTTATTGACTGAATAATTATGTTAATACCTGCTGACAAAATTCTAGAATTGCATGCTATGCTTCTAATGCCTGATATGACCAATGGATATAATCCTTCAGGGTTGTTTCCTTGAAATTAGTGGCGGAAAACATCACATCATATTATCCATGTATTAACAATAACCAACTCAAATGTATGTTTATACTTTATGCATACAAAAGAGAACAAGAACAACGCCACTACCTAAAAAACATGTTGCACTCAGTTTAACTTGGCTCTGCAAAACTTTGTTAGTCTTACATTCCATGCAAGCTCGTATCTTTAGTTAGGAACCAATATTTTTCATATAAAGAATGACTGCTCCAGACCCAAAAAAAAAAAATTTCTTTGATTGTCAGAAAAAACTAAGTGCAGCTAACAAACCATGTACTTCAGCCATAGATCAGTCAAGGCCCTTGCAAAAGGGGATATATAAGCAATGATAATCATCCTAAGCAATTTTAAGAGATTCCTAATATCATATATCACTAAACATACAAATCTGTCACTATGTAGATTGTATGGCAGTCAGGGAAGACTGGGTGGAGAGATTTTCACTTTAAAGATTCTTCGAAAAAGGCCTTAATACACAGATGGATAATATCTCAAACCAACAGCTAAAGGAGAACTTGTTGGGAAGATGCTTATTTGCAGAGTCCTTGAAAAGGCCTCTTACAACAAAGGTGGACACCACCTCAACCCAAAAGCTCACATTTTATCTAAAGTGAGACACAAAACTTATAGTCTGCACACAAACAGTGTAGATATTTGTCAACAATCATTCAGACCAAATGAATGTTGCTGTACCATTTTTTAGGAAGATTTTCTCAATGGGAGTTTTTGGAAATAGCCTTTATATAAATATCAGAACAACACATCAAATCCACAAGATAAAGCAATTGAGTTGTGGGCCAGCTATTCTATATAAATCTCTTACTATGTTCTTTATGACATGGATGCATAACTAACACACGAATTCTGATAAAATTTCATTTTGGTGTGGTACTAAACTAGTCAGAATCCAGATTTTATATTATCAACAGAAAGGTAGTTAAGATACTAAATTTCAGGACTAATTGAAGGCTAAAAACAAAGAAAAAGTTTTCACTTGATTAAGCAATAAATAACTGATGCCAAATTGATGGTGTCTAGATTGATAGAACGTTAAAATGGTTACATATTCTAAAAAATAAAAAATAAAAAATAGGTTGAAGTATAAACAATACTAGCTAGAACAAGGTGACATAAGTGTAATGGAAGGGGAAAAAATAATGAATTTAAATGAAGTGCATGATAGTTATTAAATAATCCTCTATTGACTATCTAAAATTCGTCTAATCTCTTACTTGAAAAGCAATCATTGTACCGAACTGCTGGGATCCCTATGATAACTTGAACCATGTTGAACTCTTGCTCTGGTAGCTAATGCACTTTGTATAACAGAAGCCTTTTTCTCAGTTGCATTCTCCTCCAAACAAGCATCACTATAATACTGAGAGCTTTCATCATGCAATGAGTAATCTCCCAACTCCACAAACAAACCAGAGAAATCTTCTCTCATTAGCAGAGCATTGTGCAGAATTGAACAAGCACCAGTAAGAGCAACTGCAGTCTTAAAATCCTCATCAATTGGCCTACTCAAAACACCCCAATTCTTCAAACTAGCAATGGCTTTCAAAGCCGGAAGACGCATCAAATTATGCGCTGCATTGAAATTCTCTTCACTTGACCCTGGCTTTGCATCAACAAATGGCACCATCAGCCATGGAAGCAAAGGGTACCCTCCATCACCAATCAAATACTGATTTACAGCCACCCCATTAACACATATTGGACTTGAATTCAATAACTTCTTTTCTTCAATATCTTTATACAAAGTTGAAGACTTTAGCACTCTTGAATCACCCTTATCGCCACGAATGCCGGCAACAATGCTCAAAATTCTTGAGGATGAATCAACAACAATTTGTACTGCAATGCTATCTTCATCTTTCGAAGAATTTGATCCATCAATTTTAATAATCTTGATCCTAGTACAATCAATAACACCACAACAATTAGGCAACCCTGTGAGTTCCTCAAAGGATTTTGATATCAATTCAAGCTCTTCTGGTCCAGGAAACGCAACCCAGAATCGAAAATTGGTGCAAAGGACACGACACAACTGTTTAACACAAAACCGAGTCACCGACTCAGTAACCTCAAATCTGCTTGAAATTTCACTGTAAGTTGACCCATTAACTAACCTAAAGAGCCCAATACCGAGCCGAACATCGGCCGAGAGATTCAAGGGCAAATCAATCGGGTCACGGCAGTCCAATAACGGCTCCAGCAACCCAGATAGCCATCTGAATGTAGAAGAGCTCATTTTGAAAGAGTTTCTGAACGAGTCGGGGGACCGAGTCAAGCCGAGTTGACTCAGCCCCTGTCCAAGTCTTGAGGATTTGTCATCATGGGTCGGCTCAAGCTCTTCTTCTGGCAAATGGGTTCGCTTTCTCTTCCTGGAAATCGAAAGAAAAGTTAAAGAAGCAGCGATCTGTTGTGATGAAATAACATGGGAAATTAGAGGAAAAAGGCTTGTCCTTTGACTGGAATCAGAATCTGGGAACAAAAGGAGAAGAAGGAGAAATAATTGGGAGATTAATGAAGAAAGAAAAGCTGACAATTTCTGGGAATCCATGATCTTTGTCTGTGAATCTGATTGGGATTTTGTGTTATTAGGAAAAGAGTTATGTCTTGTGTCAGAGTTTTTTTTTATTTTTTTTCTGTCAGAGTGAATCTGCGACGACAAAACAGAAAGAGGCACCTGGCTATGTTTTTGTCTTTGTGTTAATTTTACAATTATGGAAGTTTCCTTTTGGGCTCGGCGCACGTGAGTAATTTGTTGCTGCATGATTTCTATTTTGGAGAGCTTTGATTTTCTCTAATTTTGGATTCAGATTCACTACAGCTTTTGGTCAACTTCGCCTTTTTTTCTTTTTTTTAAATTCCCAAAACATTTTATGTATAATCAATGAATAATTCATACTTAAAACGAAAACCCTAAAGCTCAACATATTAAAATTTCAAGATATAAAAATTCACATAAGCCTAATATAGCAAAACATAAGAAAATATGTTTTTATTATATGTCTCATATGAGAAGACTTTTGAATTCTCAAACTCTCTATCATATATAACTTTTTTATAAAATTTAAGTAGTCCAAACTATTATTTTATTTTACTATAAGTGTAAAAAAAAAAAACCCATCATCTATTATATATTTTTTATTTTATTAACATGCTTCACACCTAACCAGATCTTTTTATTTATTTTTATTTTTTTTCGAGCAATAGTTATTTTGTTTGTTAAGATTTCTTAAAGTAGTAAAAAATTTATGAGTTTGATTTGATATCCCCTCACATAACTATCTTTTTATTATTACTGTATACGCACAAATTTTTGGCCTCTCCGTTTTTGATTGAATGGTAAGCGAGAGGTTCTCTCCTTATTGAGGGAGTAATTTATGTTTTATATGGGTGAGTTTAATATTTTTAAAAAAATTAAAAATAAATAAATATGTTTCTAAATATTCTAATTCATAAAAAAAAAAGAAGGATTGTTTCATAATAATAATAATAATAATAATAATTCTCTAATTTGTTTCTAGTAGCTCCGATCGAAGATATTAGTGTTAAAACAAAAAGACGTATCATTGATAATTTCACCTTTTATTATTCATTATTTTCAAATATGCACCTCTCATTCTTTCAACCTCTCATTTTCACACGTTGTAGACATTTCACAGTTGCACTCCCACGTCACAAACGTTCATCTTTATATGCTATAAACCCTATAAAGCTTGTTTGTTGTGTTGGGCCCCCAAGGCCTAAATTGCTAATAGCCCGTTTGGATGCTTTTGACACCCTTTTAAAGTCCTTATAAAATCTTATTTTTGTGATCATAATTCTGTTGTTATTTGAAAATACATTAAATGGTAAAATTTCATTTATAAATTATGAACCCTCCCATCTTTACATCTTAATTTCTTTTTATAAATTCAAAAAAAATTTTACACAATAAAAAAGTATATTACCTCATAATAAACTTTTTATTATAAAAAAGTATGTTTGAAATTTGATTAACTATATTATATTATATATTTTTTGTAATTTTCATAAAACTAAGTGTTATAAATATAATAATAAGCCTACAAGGGCTTGGTGAGATTAGTAACTAGTAAATAATGAGTCGATGGCCACCAAGTTCATTTCTTATAGAAAATAAGAAGAAAATAAAAATTATTTAAGTTTTATTCATTTCTTACTTTTTTAAAAATAAAATATGAGACTATTTGAACTCATTTAAGAACTTATTACATCCAATTTTTAATTAAATTTTATATTACCAAAAACCCATCAAATAAAATCACTTTTGAATTCTTTTGACTTTCTAGCATCTCTCCAATCACAATTACAATGTAGCATCTTCACCAAAGGCTACTGCACAATATTAACATTTTCGACAAGTTTCAATTATATAAATGAAATTAATGTTTATTGAAGTGGATTTCACTTCAATTTGTTTTTCTCTTTTTGAATCCATCCGAGCTTCTTTGCTGTGGTTGCACTTGCACGACATGGCCGAGCCATCCGTACTGGACTTCAAACTGAACTTCAAAGTCATAACTTTTGTAAAAAGTTTGTAATGAATTTTGAAAAAGAAATAATAATTTTTTTTTATAATATCCCGTTTGATTTCGTTTACATTTGCAAAAAAATATATTTACAATTTTAGTTAGACAAGAGGTTAATGAACACACAAGGATATTTTTGAAATTAAAAGGGGTTTGTACAGGAAAATTATGATTTTAAAATTTTAAAAATAGGTATAAAGAGTATTTTGATGGGTTTGAATAGCCTCATTATTTTTTAAAATAAATAAATAAAAAAATATATATATATATTGAGACGAGAAAAAAACTCATTTCACCATTAGGATTTGATATAATAACTCACTTAATCTTTGTTATTTAAATAATAACTCATAAGTTATGATACAACCACAAACTATTGTGCAAACTTATATGATATAAATAAATTGATTGGATTAAAGATTCTTTAGTCAAAATGATTTTTTTATTATTTTATATTTTTATTTAACAAACTAGTTAATATCAAATTTATTTGTATAAAATAAATTTGTACAAAAACTTATGACTGTATTATTGCTGATAACTCATTTTATCTCTACTTTTTAAACAATAGCCTAAAGTACCATTTCCCTGATTTACGGTTTAAAATAATTCAAAGAATAAATAATAATAACTAAATAATATTTAGGACAAAAAAAAATAATTCACAGGCACTCAAGTGAGGTTTTTTTTTTTTTTTTCTATTATCTTTTAGCTTGTTTATAACTTTAGTATGATTAAAATAAATAAATAAATAATCAATCAGTATTTTATTTTATCAAAAGTAAATATAAACTCCTTTATTTGCATAAAAAACATAGGCACACTAAATATATAAAAATACTAATTTAAAATAGTACATAATAAAATACAATGCATGATAATGTATATTTTTTTATCTTTTAATTTATTCTTAACTTAAAAATGGATAGTGATATCTTATTAGAAGATTATTATTATTAAAAAAATTTAGTTGGCTTTAATAAAAAAAAAATTAACAAACACACATGCACACACTATATATATATATTGCATATTTTTTAGTATTATTTTTGTTTCATTAAGTTATTCAAAAATGTTAGCTGTTATTTAATTAATTTTGAGATTTTTATTTTAAAATATTTTTTATTTATTTAATTGAAAATCTTATTTTACCCTCAATAAATTATACAGAATTATAAATTTATAAAAAAAGTGATGGACAATTGTTTTAAAAAATAAAAATAAAAATAAAATAACTTATTATTTATAAAATAAAAATAAAAATAAAAATAAAACAAACTATTATTACATTAAATCTCAAGAGTGAAAAAGAATTTTTTTCTTAACGAAACTTTAAAAGGATGTGAGAAGCTCAACTCATCAAATAAAGCATCACATTCACCTCTCCTCGTGTGGGCTGCCCGTAGTCGCCAAAAAGTCGGCCCATCAACTTCAAAACACCCAACCAATTCAAAAATGGCCATGTCCAATTTCTTCACTTTTCACATTTTCTTTGAAATTGACAAACTGAAAAAAAATTAATGTGTATTTTAAAATTTAAATAATGTGTGGGCACCTTCTTCTCTTCTCCTGAAGGTCGACTCCCCTGTATATGGGTATATATTAATCCCCAATTTATTTATCGAAATGTATTTATATTGTACTATGTGATATAAAATTAACTATTATTTTAAAATTAAAATAAGATATTTTTACAATCATATGTTTCAAGAATCTTCATTTTTTATTAAAAAATCTTTCATTTTTTAATATTATATTATTGTCTACCAATATTTTTATAATAAAATATCTGTCATGACTCTACGTAAATTGTTTAATTTTATATGGTATAACTTGAATCTCTAAGCTTAAAATAAGCCTAAAAAACAAATCTTATTTCTAATTATATATCAATTATGTTTTATTTTTGTCTAGATTTTTAAGTGAAAAAAAAAAACTAAAAATGGTGATAATTGAGTCCAAGTGAAAAGCCAAAAGAAAATGGGACCCACTCCATTGCATGAAAGCTACGTGTACAACAACATGGCTCTAAGGAGACATAAGACCAAAGCAAAGCAACACGGCCACTAACACAAGGCAATCTCACAACAAAATCTTTAAAATCAATTTATTTATTTATTTTTCACAGATTACATTCATTTGCATTGCACAGATTTTACTTTTGTTTACATTTAATTTCATTTCTCTCTCTCTCTCTTTTCCTTTCCTCTCATCTCGTCCATGGCTCACCAGTTTCTTGTTTTGGTCTTTTTTTAAGTTTCATTATCATTATTCTTCATCTCTTCTCTCTTTTATTTGCTAGAAAATACAATTAAAAAGTAACTGAAAGAGAGAGTAAACCCCCAAAAAGAAGGGGGAAAAAGAAAATCCCCACTAAAAAATTTCCAACAAAACTCAATGAAACGCTTCCGGGCTTCTGATTGTTTCAACAATTTGTGACCCCATTTCATTTATTGGTTTCGTCGATCTTCTCTCTGTCTCTTTCAGGTGATTATCTTTTTGTTTGTTTGCTAATTCTTTATGTGTTTTTTTTTTTCTAATTGATCTTTGATTGTTTTGGATGATTATGTTGTTGTTTTGATATATTTTTTTTCTGGGTTTCTTTTCTTGATTTTTGTCTTTATTCTTTGAAGAATTTGTGAGGGATCGAGTTGACCCATGTTGGTTTTTTAATTTCACTGGTTCTTTCTTCTTCTTCCTTTCAATTTTTCTTTCTGTGGATGTACTGGTTTGATTTGGACATCTTGAATATCAAATCATTTGACGCTGAATTTCTTTTTTTGGTTAATCAAAATAAGTTGCTTAAATTGGTACTCTGATTGTCCGAGGAGTGGCTGTGGCGATTTTTGTGATGTTTGTTCATACAAAGTTTCATTTTTTCTATGTTTTGAGTTTGTTATGTAGATGTTTCAAGTGCCAAAGTCTCATGGTTGACAATGTAGATATCTAATTTTGTTCCTCATGGTTGACAATGTAGATATCTAATTTTGTTCATGTTGATGTTTAACTTTCCTGCCTTTCACTGTTTGATTTGGCCTGCTTTTCACTGTTTGATTTGGGGTTTCAGGTTTATTTTTGACCTTTATCAATATTGTTCTTGCTGCCAGCCATTTGCTATAAAAGGCTAGGTATTCTCTAATTAGATATCTAACTTGTAATTTTCAGTCAGCTAAGCTAATCTTTTGTATTATGAGCTTTTTGTGGAGATAACTTCAATATTCACAAGTACATTGTATGCTGTTTTTAGTGATCATATATTATTCTATGATGTAGTTGCAATTTGCAGTTTAGGGGGAGAATTGAAAATGTTATGTTCTGGAAATTGTTGGCGAATTAATGGTTCACTTTTTGCAATATATCGGTTCTTGAATGCTGATCTTAAGTTTTAGTGTAGTGAGATTTTGATCAAACTGTTTGAACTTTTGTGCTAAGTGCACACAAGTGTCCCAGTCAGTGATAACAATTGGTCCTAGATGCAACATAAATTGTACTTGAGAATAAAGGGTTTGGCATAGAGCCCCGTTTTAATATAGGAATAGAGTTAAAAGTATATGTATAGAGAGTCGGTGTGGTGAATAAATAATTATGAATCTTTACGATAGAACTAGAAACATTTGGAATAAGATTTGCATGGAACTAATCATCTTGTCCACTTGTTCTGGTTGAAGCTAGATAACGTGGTAACCTTGTACCAATGACCATAACCAGACAGTGAAATTTTTGAAATTTTCTATTAAATAATTTTTTTTTTCTCTGGTCTATCTAATTTGGTGGCCCTTTTCTTTTTTCTTCAATTATATATTTACTTGACATTTCTCACATATTTTCTGTTTTCAGCTCTCATTTGAATTGATGGTCATCCTTTCGTCTGCTGGGTGCATGAGAAGTCTGTAACTTGTCCTCCCATTTGTGTTTGAAATTTGGATCATTGTTTAACATTGTTTTCACTTGTTCTGGTTGGAATATTTTCCCCGATGCAAGGTCAAGGGAGTACCATTGATTCCTTCCCTGAATCAGTTAATATTGATCAGGGTTCTGTTTCCAGTAACACTAGTACGAGTCAGCAGACTTCTTTGAATAGTATTCTTCTGCCTGTGGAAAGCCGCTTGTCTAATTATGCAGTAGCTTCTGGTGGTGCAACATGTGTAAATGCTGTTACTCATGATGTTCAGAATTTAAGTAGCTGGAATTCGGGTGAACCTAGCTCTAGATTGAGTTCACAGAATCAGATGAATGATGATGAGATGAAAATGGAACATGGTTGGTCTGCTTCCTGTAGTGCTCGTACTGGGAGTGGTCCTGTGTCAGAAGAAAGGCAACGTGAACCAACCAGTATCCTTTTTCCCGGTAGGCATAGTATTGGCCTCAGTGGCAATCAGGACAGAAGTGGGCCTTCATTTTCACTAGGTTCAAGCTCCAGTCATTCCCCGCGAAATTTGAATCTTAATGCAGGATACGCGGGTAACAGTGGTTTTGATGGACAGAATATGGGAGGAGGATTAGGCCCGAATCTCTTTAACTCTGGTGGACTAGAAACAGAGCAGGCATATCTTGCCAGTGCTTCTTCTGATAAAGTTGGGACTTCATCTGGAAGCTCTGGTTTTATGTTGGAGGAAAACAATGGCGAAGCAGGTTCGTCTCTGGGTGGTTGGGGTTTATCCTGCAAGAGGAAAGCCCTTGAAGGCACTTCTGCACCGTCTTGTTCGGCAGGAAGTTCAAGTTGCTTTCCGCAAGCTGAAAGTGGTGTGTCCGCTCGTTATGATGCATCCAGTAGCTTAAGCTTGTCTCCACCTTTGCAAAATTACCCTAGTGTTCGTCCTCCTGAGCAGTCAAATCCTAGATTTGGGGTTGGTATAAGAATAGTAGAAGATGGTTTTCCTTCAGGTATCAGTGGAAATACAGAAAACCGCCTGAGAAGTTTTGGTAGGAGAGGGGACTCCCAACATCAGCAGGAATCAGTACCATTCAATTTATCATCAATAGGGGGGAGCGGGCACTCAAATATTGCTTCCCCTCATCCGCAACCAATACCTCTTCCCTTTAGTGATGCTCTGGAATTGAGAGCGGCAGCAGCTGTTGCTGCAAATACAAATGCATCCCAGAACCAGCCTCACCCTCTGCCTGTATCTTCTTTTTCAAGAAACGTGCATCCTTTCCCGTGGGGTGGTGCTTCCAGTTCAAGAGCTGGCAATTTATCAAGTTCATTTATCTCTGGAGAGAGAGGTGCTACACTGCAAGAGGAAGGAAACATAAGAAGCATGCGAAGAAATAATGCTGAGCATCCCATGCTTGTTTCTTCACCTGAGATGAGAAACATGGTGCAGGATCCAACAAGTTGGAGTTTGGCCACTGGAAGCTCTTCTGGAGGCGTTTCCTCAACTGCTCGAATTGGATTGAGTTCAAGTATCCATCCTTCACCAGCTTCTTCCTGGGTTCCTCACCACAACATCTCAACACATAGTCAGCAAAGATTATCAGAATTTTCTCCTTGGTCTTTATTTCCATCTGTCGATTCTGATTCTGGAGTTCGTACTGGTCATTTTCCCCCTTTGTCTTCAGGTCCTTCTTCATCCTCACAAGAACCTGTCATGCCATCTAGTTCTAATAGCCAGGTCCATCATCAAACACAACGAAGGTCATCATTTCTGATGGAGAGACAAGGTGACGATGTTCTTGGTTTGCCCCGTTCTTTGCAGGCTTTAGCTGCCGACATTGAAGGGAGACATCGCTTGATATCCGAGGTTGTTGTTATTTATTTTATCTTCTTCAACTTTATTGTCTGTACATATGTTGTGTTAAGGCTTTGGGACTGGATAGGAAATTTTCTCTATTGTTGTGGCTTAACCGTAATAATTTCTTTGAATAGTCATCGATTTTATATAGATCTTCAGATAGCTCTCATATGTGTTATGAAATTGCATGCAGGAAGAAATAATGGTATTGAATTTATTGATAACTCAAATAGCTTTTCCATTTAAGTTTCATATAAATTATTTAATGCAATCTTGGGTTCTGCACTTAAGGTCTTAGGCATAGCAATCTTGGGTTCTGCTCTCATATGTGTTATGAAATTGTATGCAGGAAGAAATAATGGTATTGAATTTATTGATAACTCAAATAGCTTTTCCATTTAAGTTTCATATAAATTATTTAATGCAATATTGGGTTCTGCACTTAAGGTCTTAGGCATAGCAGATCTTTGTATCCTCTTTTACTTTGATCTTCTTTTATTTTAGTATGTGGTGACTTGATTTTTATGTTCATTTGTTGTTCGGCTTGTATGTGTATTGGTATTTTCAGAAGCATCGTAACTACATATCAGTGAAGTATTGCATTGATTGGAAGCATAGGTTGCAATAAACAGATATAAATTCCAAAGAAGGTTGAATAAATCATTTATTGATTCTGAAAACAGAGTACTTATTTTCTTTCTCAATCGCTGATTTTTTTTTTTTTTGGGGGTTATTGTTCAATTTTGATTACATCAATGTAAATTTTGCAATGATTGCGTTGGGCTATTGTGGAAATGTCCACTATATTCTTGTCTATTGTTGATATGGTATATTTAGACTATCAAGTTCCAGTATCTATTTCACTTTCTATATTATACTGATTATTATAATGATTGTTAGATAGCAACTTTAGCAAGTATCATGAGGACTAAATGTTTATCTTCTTTTCTGTGGCCCAGATTCGTCAAGTCTTGAATGCCATGCGTCGGGGGGAGAACTTACGAATTGAGGTTTGCATTTGAATTAACATTCTTGTTGTTGTTTTATGCTCTTCCTCGAACTCATTATTTTTATGAAATGATGGCTGCAACATTGCTAAAGTTTAGTTGAGAGTCACTGTTTCTTCTATAATGACATATGGTTATGAAAGATCAAATCACTTGATGTCTTGTGCAAGAACTCACCACCGATAATGATGAAAGGGAAAATGGCGTGAACACAATATATTATGCTTCCTCATGCCTGTTGCATTTTTTTTTTCTAGTTAAATTGACATAATAAAATCTGTGAGCCTTAGATTCGTGCGGTGAAACTGATTTTTTAAGGAAATTTATACAAAGCTTAGTAGCTTCAGACAATTAGATGTGTATTTCTAATAGAAAATGAAAAGGAAAAGGTGATTAATTTGTTTTATTCTGTAAGGAAAACAATATTTAAGACCTTTCATTTAACGTGATCATATCTGGGGCAAGATCCAGGTATCTTGTTTTTTGTTATCATAATGTGGATGTAATTCAGCTTATCGCTGAGGCTTGAATGATAAGTCAAAAAAGTATTTTTCCGTGCCATAAACATAACTCACATGAACTTTGAGTTCTGGACCTATGAATGTTCTGTGTAGCAGAAACATGTGACATGCCCTTGGTGAATGTACGTCATTTCTTCCTCTACCTTCTACTGAGCATGATTTAAATTTTCCTCTTAAGTGGGATTTCTGTTAAGACAAAGGCCAAAGTTTTTTTTTTAGTAATGCAGTTTATCTATCAGTTTTCTTATTTAAAAAATGAGTTTCGGTATAACATAGATAACTTTGAGATGAATTTCAAAGTTGGGTCTCATCAATCCATGGTGGTGTGTGTATTTGTCCTACCTTCGTAGGCTGATAGCTAGCTGCTTCAATTGTTGAACATGCTAAAAGCTAGGTGACGTGTTCTATTTTCTTGCCTGGAACATGTAGATAAATTAATTTTCTGAATGTAATTTTTTTTTTTTGGAAGGATCTTTCTGGTTAAAAAAAAATTGTAATTTAGCATACTGCAGCCCTATAAAAAAGGAAAATTAACAGAAGATCTGGCTTTTCTGCTTTTCTACCATTACTTGGTTTGATGGAGCTAAGCTGCTAGCAGATACTCGGTGCAAACTTGAGGGCATATGAGATGCTCTAAAGGTCTTGGCTTTCACCATATTTACTGCTTTTGTATAGCAAATGACCATTATTTATCTTTCAGGATTATATGCTTTTTGAGCCGTTCATATATCATGGTCTGGCCGAAATGCATGACAGGCATAGAGACATGCGTCTGGATGTTGATAACATGTCGTATGAGGTAAGAGAGGAAGTTATGTTCCTGTTAGTTATTTCTCATTGAAGGCTGTCGGCTTACATAGAGGTTGGAATATTAGGAGTTGTTGGCACTTGAAGAACGCATAGGAGATGTGAGCACTGGACTGAATGAGGAAACCATTATGAAGATAATGAAACGGAAAAGGTACACATCCTTTGAAATAGAGACTCCATCCGACCAGGAGCCTTGCTGTATTTGCCAGGTATGTGTTAGAGAAAAGAAAAGCATATATTTCTTCTACTTTAGATAACATGTAAACTCACCTGACTACTTGTTTATTAACCTTGTCTATCTTGCTTCATGCTTTCTTACGGCAGGAGGAATATACCGACGGAGATAATCTTGGAATGCTGGACTGTGGACATGACTTCCATACTAACTGCATCAAACAGTGGCTAATGCAGAAAAACCTATGTCCCATTTGTAAGACAACAGGGCTTCCTACATGAGAGAAAGATCATTGTTCTTGGAGCGAGTAGTTCAAATTCATGCCAATTGAATATTAAATCAGATGGTCAGGTGGATGATATCATATTTATACCTGTTTTTCTTCTTGGGTCTAAAACCTTTTTTTTTTTTTAAATGTTTTTTTCTTGTTCATGAACCGCATTAGTTTATGAAATGGAGAGGCCAAGCGGCCGTCAAAGTGTCCTGAAATTACAGCATGTGTGAGAAAAAGGGTGTGCTCAAAAAATTCTGACAATTACAAATTTGAAAATAATATCAATAACATTTCTAAGCTCCTACAATGTTGAAGCATTTCAGTTAGAACTTTAATTTTTGCTTTATCTTTTTTGGCTTGTTTTTGTTATCCCCTTTGTCCCGACAATGTGATGTGTCAAGAAGTTTTATGCTTTTTGCACAGAACTGTATTTGTGAGGTCGTTACTTAATTTATTCACCTATTCTCCTGAATTAAAATGAAAGATTGTTGGGAATTTCAACCTTTTACCGTCATCTTTCCTATCTTGTAAGAATAATGGTACATTCATGTACAAACTAAATTGACAAATTACAAGTTATAAAAAAATATCACAAAATTCGCGTAATATTGTTTATCATATTTATTGATCTTGTAACGTGAAACAAGATGCGCATCTTCTTCTTTACTCTCTAAATGGTTAATTGGGCCCAACTTGCTAAGCACAGGGCTGACCTCCATAAAATGTCGGCCCCATTAACGTGAAAGACCAGTACAATACCCCGCCAGTCAATTAATTTTAATTGCTCATTTGCAATCTTTTTGACGTTTTTATTTGCAAAAAAAAAACTAATTGTATTGTTTAAAAATAATGTTTGATAAAATAATATCAAACAAAATTATTTTAAAATAAAAAATTCTTCTTGCTTTTTAAAATTTTATCTTTAAATTATTGGAAAATATTTTAGAAAGTTTACTTTAAACCAAAAATTATTCCTATATAAAAGATAGATTGTGACTGTGATTATGGTATACAAACAAAAAATGAAAAATGAATTTTCCTTATGTATCAAAGTGAAAAAAAAAACATACGGAAAATTCACTAATTTAACCAATTTCTAACTTTCAATATAAAAAAAAAACTCGATTCTAATTTTTCTTACAATAACAACCACTTACAAACTTTTTAAACTAAAATACTTTTAAAACTAAATAAACAAAACAAAATCCCAACTCCTCAAGCAGCGGCTGAACCTTTTCATACACCACCAAAACACTCATCATTTCACTTATCACTCAATCCACATTCATCAAATTAAGATATTTATTTAAGCATGAAAACAAATCAAATAATAAACAAAAGAATAACGAAAAGTTAAGGTTAATATTTCTTCTATTTTTATATTTTAGTGGATTTCATACAAAATATACTTTTGTTCATTTCATTCTAACATGAGTACATTATAATAGTTAATGTGAGTTCATAGAATTATAAATCAATAAAATTCAAAAAAATTCGGCGAAAATAAGTTTTGAGAGATGTTGAAGATGAAACCCAGAAATCTGGGCAACAAGTACCTATCTTCTTGACGACAAAACAATGGTCCAAGTTTAGAATGACTTGTCGCTTGGGCGATAAGATATTGCATATTAATTAATTAATGCTTGGTCGTCCAATATATACTCATATTAATTCGAGTGGTTTTTTCTATTGCATAGTTGACAATATTGTCACCCGAATTGTTGATAATTAATTATATAATATTATTATTATTTGGAGTGTTATTAATAAAGTATTATTTTGATTCTGCTTCAGGTTAATGGAGTCGATTATGCTTAAAATATATTATGATGAAGTATGAGAGATTTTAAAAAATTGTCGTATGGAGTACGAGAATAAAAAAGTTATTGCATTTTATTTTTGAAAAAAATACAATATTTGAATAATTTATTGCAAAGTTGGATAGAATTTTGAAGAAAAATTCAGAAGACTATTTCCTTACAGTGAAGATAAATGTGAAATTAACTCATATGACGCAACCCATTGATTATAATTTCATTATGATAGCAATAAATGGTGTCATGTTATTGAATATAAAGTTTCTCGAAATTTAGTAACAAAAACAAAATCATATAGCATCTGTTGCTTGGGCAACGACATCTGTTGCCTATAATATATGGGTGATGGCACATGAAGCGAAAACTTGTTACTCGAGCGACATAGGCTGTTGTCCGATTTTGTCAAGAGTTGTCAATTAATTGCATTTGGGTATGAAGAAACTACTCTAAAAAAAATCGGTTGGGCGACATTACCATATTTTAACTGCATGTTCTGAGCAAAATTTTGGACAATACGGGCAGCCACCTATATTTTCAATTTGTGAGTACACCAACATTCAATCTAACATGAAAATAACATTAAATTTAGATCAATAATTTCTTAGAGGTATCTAAACAAATACTTAGTGCGCGATTTATTATAAATCATAATCTTAAGAAAAATATAATATTTTAATGCCTAATACATATCATACTATTTTATTATCATTAATATCAATCACCAATCAATTTAAATAAAATTTATTTCAAATTAATAAGACAATCGGGATAATAAAATAATACTTAAGTCAAAAGTAAAAGAATTTAAATTAAAACTCAAAATCACCACTATCGGAAATAGGAGAAATCGCCACTGAAAGTTAAGAAATTACCGAAATTGTACAATTTCACCATAACTGAAGGAATGCTCATGGATGATCTTAGACAAAAATACGTGCAGTTTTGTTTGTTTGTTTAGTTTTAAGGGTATTTTATTTTAAGAAACTTGTAAATAGTTTGTATTATAAGAAAAATTATTGTGGAGTCTTTTTTTTTTTTATATTGAAAATAAAAAATTGATCAAATGGGTAAATAAAAGATACTCCGTAAAGAAAGAGAACAATTACTTTCCTTTTCTACTTGTTTGAACAGATTATAATTATTAATTATGTTTATTGGTATTTTTATAAATAAAATAGTTATTAAATGGTAATTTTAAATCTTAAATGAAAATTCATCAAAAAAAAAATCTTAAATGAAAATAAAAAATAAAATTAACATTTTTGACAAATAAAACATTCTCTCTTTATATTAAATCTCTTTCAGTCTTCTCTCATGTCATCCATGGCTGAGGAGCTTGTCCTCTTCTCATTTCTATTATCACATGCATTCTCTTTTTCTCTGCTAAGGAGACAATAAAAATTAAAAAAGTTAACTGAAAGAGAGAGAGAGAAGGCCAAGTCAAATTTTATTTTTAAAAAAATATCCCACAAAAATCCAAAAAAAAAAAAATCAATGAAAACGCTTCTGGGTTTTTCGGATTCTTTCAACTACTAGCTAGTGTTTGTGTTCATATCACTTACTCTAACCCCATTTTATTTATTGGTTTCATCGATCATCTCTCTCTCTCTTTCTGCAGGTGATTATTCATTTTTTTATATGATTATGTTACGGTGATTTTTTTAATTTAATTTTATTTTTTGTGCATTTTTGTGAGGAATCGAGTTGACCCATGTTGCTTTTTGGAATTTCATCGGTTTTTTCCTTTTAAATTTCGTATTTTTATGTAATATTTTTATTTGAATATCGTCTATATCAAATTATTTGATACATAATTTATTGGATTTTTTTTCCCTTTTTCAATAACTTGGTGGATTTGTTCCTTTTCATTTCGGGTACTTCGACTCTTTTGACAATTTCTTTTTCTATGAAGTTTTAATTTTTATTTGTTTTGAGTTCGTTCTGTGGATGTTTCAATGTGCAAAAGTCTCATGATTGATAATGTGGACGTTTAATTTTGATCATATTGATGTTTATATTTTGGGGGGTGGTTTCAGCTAAATTTATGGACATTATGATGTATTCTAGCTGCTAGGCATTTGCTATAGAAGGCAGGTTTTTTTTTTTTTTGATATTTTAACTTGTATACTTTTGTCAATGAAAATAATATTTGGCATAATGAGCTTCAAAGGGTTGCAATTTGATATTGGCATGTACATTGTTATAGTGACAGCTTGCAAATTGTGTAAAGAACAATTTAGACTTAAATTGAATTGGTGGTGAGTCATAAAAATGTTGTGTTATGGAATTTGTTGGCAAGTTCATAGCTCAGTCATATTAATATCTCATTTATATGCTGCTCTTCAGTTTTGGTGTAGCTAGATTTTGATCAAATTGTTTGATGAGCCAAGCGCACACAAAATGTTAGCCAAAACGGTCATAATAATTGGTCTTTGATGTGAAGGATATGGAGGGTTTGTAAATGAAGGATACGAAGGATTTGTAATAGTTCCCACTTTGAGTGAAGAGTAGAATGCAAATTATATGTATAGAAAGTTATCTGTAGAAAGTTGGTCTTCCCGATGGTGCAGCCTAGATTATGTGAATAATTATGAACTTTTATGATAGAATTAGAAAGGTTTGAAATAAGAATTGCATGGAATAAAATTTTGCATACTTTTGTTCCATTTGAAGCTAGATATCATGGGATGTTGCAACCATGATGATGAGTGGAGACAGCATGTTGCAAGGATTTTCTTTGAATTAGTTTTATTTTAGTTTTTTCCTGGTTTAGTCCTTTTTATTATTTAATTATGTAGAAATTTGACATTGCTCACATCTTTTCAGTTTTTCAGCTATCAATGAGTCGGTGATCATCCTTTCCTCTGCTGGTTGCAGGAAAAATTCTCCTGCCATTCATGTTTGAAATTTGGATTACTGTTTAACATTGTGTACGCTTATTCTGGTTTCCTCTGATGCAAGGTCAAGGGATTACCAGTGATTCCTTCCCTGAATCTGTTAATATTGATCGGGGACTCTGTCCAATAATCCTAGTATGAATTAGTTGACTTCTTTGCACCTTGCTGCATCCTATGGAAAGCCGTATATCAGAGTATGCAGTAGCTTCTGGTGGTGCAGCATGTGTAAATGCTGTTGCCCATGATGTTCGGAGCTTAAGTGGCTGGAATACGGGTGAATCTAGCTCTAGATTGAGTTCACAGAATCAAATGAATGACGATGTTATGGAAATGGAGCAAGGTTGGGCTACTTCCTGTAGTGCTCATACTGGGGGTGGTCCAATGTCAGAAGAAAGGCAATTAGAACCAACTACTGCCCTTTTTCCTGGAAGGCATAGTATTGGCCACAGCAGTGATCAGGACCGAAGTGGGCCTTCACTTTTTCTAGGCTCTAGCTCTAGTCATGCCCCACAAAATTTGAATCTAAATGCAGGATATGTGGGTAACAGTGGAAATGTTGACACTTTATCTGGAAACTCTGGTTTTATGGTAGAGGAAAACAATGATGACGCAAGTTTGACTCTTGGTGGGCTGGGTTTATCCTGCAAGAGGAAGGCTCTTGAAGGTACATCTGTGCAGTATTGTTCTGCAGGAAGTTCCAGTTGCTTTCAACATGCTGAAAATCATGCATCTACTTGTTATGACGCATCTAGCAGCATAAGTTTGTCTCCACCTCTGCAAAACTCCCTTGGGGTTGGTATGAGAGCGGTAGAAGATTGTTTTCCTTCTTCGGGTAGCATTGGAAATACAGAGAACTGCCTGAGAAGTTTTGGTAGGATAGGGGTTCCCAGACATCAGCAGGAATCTGTATCACTCCATTTGTCATCAAGAGGGGGTAGCGGGCACTCGAATAATGCTGCCTCTCATTCGCCACAAATACCTCTTACCTTTAGTAGTTCTCTGGAATTGAGATCGACAGGTGCAAATACAAATGCAGCCCAGAACCTGCCTCAAGATGTGCATGTTTCTGCTTTTACAAGAAATGTGCATCGTTTTCCTTGGAGTGGTGCCTCCAGTTCAACAGCTAGCAATTTATCAAGTTCTTTTATGTCTGGAGAGACAGATGCTGCATTGCGAGGGGAAGGAAACACAAGCAGCATCCCAAGGAACAATGCAGAGCAGCATCCCATGTTTGTTCATTCAGCTGAGATGAGAAACATGGTGCAAGATCCAACAAGTTGGGGTTTGGCCACTGGAAGCCTTTCCGGAGGTGTTTATTCGACTGCTCAAGTCGGTTTCAATTCAAGCTGTCACCGATTGCCCCCTCCTGCCAGGATTCCTCACCACAACTACTCAACTCATAGTCAGCAAAGATTATCAGAATTTTCGTCTTGGTCTTTATTTCCATCTACCCCTCAAAATCCAAATCTAAATGCAGGATATGTGGGCAACAATGGAAGTGGTGGACAGGGTATGGGCACAGGATTAGGCCGAAATCCCTGTTACTCTAGTGGACTGCAAACAGAGCAGGCATCTCTTGCAAGCACTGCTTCTGATAAAGTTGGGACATCATCTAGAAGCTCTGGTTTTGTGGTGGAGGAAAACAATGTTGACGCAGGTTCATCCCGGGGTGGTTGGGGTTTATCCTGCAAGAGGAAGGCCATTGAAGGTACGTCTGCAGAGTCTTGTTCAGCAGGAAGTTCAAGTTGCTTACCACTAGCTGAAAATGGTATCTCTGCTTGTAATGACTTGTCAAGCAGCTTATGTTTGTCTCTGCCTTTGCGAGCTCCTACTGCTTGTCCTCCTGAGCAGTCAAATCCTAGATTTGGGGTTGGTATGAGAGTAGTAGAAGATGGTTTTCCTCCTGGTATCACTGGAAATTCTGAAAACCGCCTGAGAAGTTTTGGTAGGAGAGGGAACCCAAGACATCAGCATGAATCTATACCATTCAATATATCATCAAGAGGGAGTAGCAGGCGGCCAAATATTTCTTCCCCTCATTCGTCAGCAATACCTCTTCCCTTTAGTGCTTCTCCGGAATTGAGATTGGCAGCAGCAGAAGATGCAAATATAAATGCACCCCAGATCCAGCCTCATGCTGTGGATGTTTCTTCTTTTTCACGTAACGTGCATCGTTTTCCTTGGAGGGGTGCTTCCAGTTCAAGAGCAGGCAGTTTATCAATTTCTTCTACATCTGGAGAGAGAGGTGCTGCAGTGCGAGAGGAAGGAAATCGAATAAGAATCCGAAGAAACAATGCAGAGCATCCTATGTTTGTTCCTTCAGCTGACATGAGAAACATGGTTCAGGATTCAACAAATTGGAGTTTGGTCACTGGAAGCTCTTCTGGGGATGTTTCTTCCACTGTTCGAATTGGATCCAGTTCAAGCATAAATCCTTTGCCTGGTTCTGCCTGGATTCCTCACCTAATCCCCTCAACGCATAGTCACCGCCTGATGTCTGAGGTTTGTGTTTTAGTTATTTTTTCTTGTTATCAATTTATTGTTTCTATACATTTGCTATTTTCAACTTTTGTTCCTGGAGGTGGAATTTACTCTATCATTGTGGCAGAGCTGTGTGTTTCCGGATTACCGTGCATTGATTTCTTGCTTACTATTACTCAGTACAGATATATGTTATTTTTATAGTTGTTTTGGTGTTGTATATCTGTTTTGAGTTGAACCTCATGTATAGAATGTAGTTCTCATGTCACTGTTGAGTCATTCACCTTCCTGTCATCAATTTCCTTATTTTAATGAACAATCTTTTTAGTTTATTTTGTGGGAGCTTAATGTGTATTAGGGTAACTATACTGGTTTATGAAGCACTTTATGGAGATGAAAGTTTTCACTTTGATAATTGACTCAATTGGTATATTTTTGGTTGCAAAAGCATATTAAACTCTCTGTTGTAGGGCTTAGTAAAACATATTCTTGGATATAATTTAGTGATATACTGAACAATCTCTTCGAAGGTGTAGTAAAACATATTAGTGGACTTCCTGAAGTGATGTACTGATTCAAAGCTTTTTTAAGAAAAAATTCTAATAACATTGAACGCACATACATAAGTTCATTTATGAAGCTGTAAGATAGAGATATAATTTTTTATATTCAATGTCATATCTAATGAAAATTTCCATATATTATCTTCCGGAACCCTCTTAAATGCTACCGTATCAAAACCTCAGAACGAAATCTCTTAATCTCTTGTGCATGAAAAATGCCTCTACTTCACACTTACCTAGATTTGTCGGCAATTAAAATATTGGGTAATCATTTTTTCCCATTACTCTTAACAATTAGATTATGGTATTCTTGACTAAAAGAAAAATTAGTTGTGATATTCATGTGTGTGAGAGGTACTATAAATCTAGGCCTAGTTGTTTCCCAAATGAATTTAGATTTGCATTTTCGAATTGAAGATAGGGTAACTTTTGAAGATTGAGAATATATGAGCTAGATTTGGGTTTCACATCTTTTCAAAGGATGAGCAAAATTTGAGTGCTTGATATTGCCTTTGAAATGAACAGGTAGCATGAACTTTATGTATTGAATGGTATTTTCAAATTTAGCAGTAATGAAATTGATTCATAAATTAGCATTCTTATTGAGACTAGAACTCATAGGGAAGTAACTTAGATTTATGGAATCATAATATGCTGTATCTATGGACAGGAGTATTTGGTTATTGGGGAAAATAGATATGCTTCTAATTTCAACCAGGATCAACTCATATTGAAACAAAGCATTGAGTTGAATTCTTTATTAGTGTTAAGGTAATAGCTTTCTGAATAGTCATCAAATAGTAGAAGAATGAGACCTATTACAGCACATAAATTCCAGAGAAATATATTATTTGTGGATACCTGCAGATAGTTCATGCATGATAAATAGCATCTCAGTTATGAAATTGCATGCAGGAGGAAATAGTATTGGATTTATTGAGAACTCAAGTAGCTTTTCTTTTATGTTTCTTGTTGATGCAACTTGGGTTATAAATTATTTAATACAGTATGAATTTGAGTTTTACAGCCAAGGCTTATGCAGAGCAGATTTTAACACGAAACATCTTTACTTTTATCTCTGCCATGTTTGGTATGCGCTAGTTTGATTTTGATGTTCAACTTTTGTATTTTAGAAGCAGCAAGAGTACATATTACGTTGATTGGAAGTAAGAGTTGCAATGAATATAAATTCCATTGATTAAAGAATCTATTGATTCTGAAAATTGAATACTTCTCTTCTTTCCCGATTTCTGAGTTTTGTTTTGGTTATTGTGCTATATTGATTTTATTTCCTTAAACAGAATAGTTGCATTGACTTCGTAGGGGTATTGAGAAAAAGTCCAAATTGTGCATGTTTATTATTGTTGATGGCAGTTTATACTGTAATTGTGCTTGTTTATTATTGTTGATGGCAGTTTATACTGTCTAGTTACAGTATCTATTATGCTTTTTACATTATGTTGGTTGCTATTATGATCATTAGCTAGTAATGTTAGCAATTAATAACAGGGACTAAACTTTTATCTTCTTCTCTGTGGTTCAGATTCGTCAAGTTTTGACTGCCATGCGTCGAGTGGAGAATTTACGAATTGAGGTTTGCATTTGAATTTTTATTGAAATATGCTTAACATTATTGTCATTTTATCATGTTGCAATGTGATCTTGTTACTTTTGAAGTAATGACTGCTAGCTGGCTAAAGTTTGATTGAGAGTAATAAGCACTCGCCACTTGTGGTGACAAAAGGTCAAATGGTTTACACACAAATTTTTAGGTTATCTCACCTGTTACTGAATTTTTTTAACCTCAAAATAAGTAGTTTCCTTTTTCGCGGTACATGCTGTTAAATTGCCATAGTAATGCTTGTAACTCTCAGATTCTTGCAGAAACTGATTCTATGGAGTTTTTCTTTGAAAATCTCATTTCAGGGCATTGGGCCTGTATCTTATAGAAAATAAAAAGGAAAAGATGATTAATTTGTTGCTCATCAAGGAAAACAATAGAGTAGCCAACTCTTAGCCAATGGATGTAAGAAAATACAAACCAGCAAAAATACAATGTATCATCCTGCACCCTAGAAGAAAAGAAAAAACTAGCTCTTCTACTTTTCTAAATGCATTGAAAAGATTGTCTATCACTTGGTTTTATGGAACTAAGCTGCAATCGGATACTGATAACTCCTGAGAACATTCTGTAAATGTGAGATGCTCTATAGAAGATTTTGTCTTTCTAACCATGTATACTGCTTTTTTTTTTTTCATAATTTTTCTTTATAGCATTTGATCTTTATTTATCTTTTAGGATTTTATGCTTTTTGAACCGTTCGTATATCATGGTCTGGCCGAAATGCATGACAGGCACAGAGACATGCGCCTTGATGTTGATAACATGTCCTATGAGGTAAGAAAAGCAGTTGTCCCTGTTAGTTATTTTCACTTTGAAGGTTTTTCTGCTTATGTAAACTTTGAACTGTTAGGAATTGTTGGCACTTGAAGAACGTATAGGAGATGTGAGTACTGGATTGAGCGAGGAGACCATTATGAAGATAATGAAACAGGAAAAATATGTGTCCATTGAAACAGAATCCCCGACAGACTTGGAGCCTTGCTGTATTTGTCAGGTATGAGCTAGAGAAAAGGAAAAGCACACATACCAGCTTTGGGTAGCAAAAATTAATCTGACATATTGATATTAACATTTTCTTATCTTGCTTAATACCTTGTTGCGGCAGGAGGAATACACCGATGGGGATGATCTTGGGATGCTGGACTGTGGACACAACTTCCATACAAACTGCATCAAACCGTGGTTAATGCAGAAAAACCTGTGTCCCATTTGTAAGACAACAGCCCTTCCTACATGAGAGAGAAGATCATCATTTTTGGAGCGAGGAGTTCAGTTTGATATCATTTTCAATACCTTTCCTTTTTCTTCTTTTTTTTTTTTAAAAAAAACCCTCATTTGGGTCAAAAACCAGTTTTTTCTTTCGCTTTTTTTTTTTTTCCCTTGCTTATGTATTGGCATTAGTTTATGAACGCTGCCGCTGAGCAGCCGTGGCATGAGTCAGGAGATGGGTACCTTCAAGCTTTATGACAAACAATAAATTTGAAAATTATATAAAGCTCTTGAAATTATAAGAGATTTTAGTTTTTTATTTTTGTTTCATCTGAAACTTAATAGTTTGCTAGATTTTTTTTTAAGAAGCTGCCGTGGCCTTTGCTTATAAAGTTGAAAGCAGAAGCCCGCGGTTTCAGTAGGGAGAGTTTCATTCGGAAATAAATTATTATTATTCTGCTGAGAACTAACCGCCACAGAATGGCTTGTGCTGTTGGATATGATATGAGGACGAATCCACGTTTTTCTTTATTTTCATCAAAAGCACTTCCAAATAAAAGCTGATTTTCTCTTGCGTGAGAAGCACTTTGCAGTTTTTCATGTTTTTTCTTACCTCTTGGTCGGTGCTTGCACATCACCTCCCGAGTCTTAAGTGTTCAGAATTTGGCAATACGAGGCCATATACTACCGCCTATTGGTTCGAACCAATATTCGTTTTTAGTACTTGTTACTTATTTAATTAGGATATTTAGTATCTTAATTAATTAATAGTATTTTATTATTTGAATTAAAATAATAAAATTTAATAATTAATTATCACTTATCTAATTAAATAGTGAAACATCATTTGTCATATTAATTGAAATACAAGTTAAGTATCTCAACTAAGTAAACATGACATTAATTATAAAAAATTTAATAAAAAATAAAAGTGTAACATCTAAATAATCATTTTGAGAACATAATTAGAGAGATACGGGTGTTATATAAGAGAAAGTTTAGCTGATCATCTACATGTAACATTTAAACACACCCAAGTAATTAATCAATAATTTTGTTTAAGAAAAAAAAAAAGAATAATCCAAGAATCAATGTATCTTGTGCTGTTGCTTGACAAATGTTTAAACACTAGTGGGTAATGTTATTGAGCTTAACATGTTGATATACCCAGATTTGCTTACCTTATTTAGGTAGGTGCATTATCCAGCCAAAATTGCCCCCTTTGTCCCAAAATGAAAACTCTACACTTCTATAGTCCCAATATGTAATATATATAAACATTGAGAGAAAAATATTTTAATTCAAGATCTTAGATTTTGTTAAAATCCGAAAAGGTTATTAAATCGTATGACTTAATAGTGTAAAGATTGTGAAAGCTATTAAACAATATTATTTAATAACATTTTAAGACTTTAATAAAGTTTAAGATCTTGAACTAGAGAACAAGTGATGTGATATTCGACTTGTAATTCATTGCAAAATTATCATATTTATAATAAATTACAAAGTGAACGAACACCTAACATGAGAAAACATATGATATTGTATGATTAAATTTTTTGGTAAAGGTCCAAAAATAGTATTATAAACAAGTTTTAACAATATCCCTCAAGTGAATTTAAACTGAACAAGAATTCATGGATGAGATAAGAGGCCAGGGAGCCCACAGTGAGCAATGAAATTTGAATACAAGGGAGAATGGAACTTGAATTTTGATTCTGATACCGTATTAGAGAAACTATTTGGACCCAAAAGCTTAAATTAATAACTAAGGGCCTAAGAATAGTATTAAGGAATATGAAGGAACGGCGAGTTATATTTCTCGTCCAAATTTTGGCATGATGGCGTTGGAGTCTCTAGTAATTTCAAGCAAACATGGTTTAAAATCATTTTGGTAGGCAAAAACGACAAGGTGGGGTCTATCACTTCATATGATATATTTTGTTAGCTATAGGGGCATAAGCTAGCTAGCTAGCCAGCTTATATATAGACGTACGTTTTTGTTTTCATGTATAGTAACGGCATTGCCTTATGATTGTATTTTGTGCTGTTCCTACCCTTAGCCACCTTTTAAAACCGCCTCCTCCCCCTCCCTTTCTTGTATCACCAACTCTCTTCTTTTCTCTGCTCTTTGTCCAACTTTCCTATATCTATTTATCTATCTATTTGTTGATGCGATGCCGGAGGAGGAAGGAGGAGGTGTGGGAGGATTATTACATGAGGGTTTCTTTTTGGAAAACCTAGCATGGGCTCCGTTGGTTTCTGATACTACTCCGGCGCCACCTCAGCCTTCGAGGTCTAATAGTCCGAAGCTGAATAAGAAACAAGAGACATCACAAGGAAGTAACAAGAAGGCAGTGAAAGTGAAAGAAGGTGAATCAGAGCATGAGATACATATATGGACAGAAAGAGAAAGGAGGAAGAAGATGAGAAACATGTTTGCTAATCTTCATTCTTTGCTTCCTCAGCTTCCTCCTAAGGTATAGATATTATAACAATAATAAGCATATATGCATATATAAGCTTTTTGTTACATGGGGTTTTGTTCTTGTTTTCAGTTTTATTTTTTGGCCATACATTCATGAGTGTTCTTAGGAAAAAAGAGGCATATGTCAATATTTTTATATAAGCCATTTCTTCTGTTTGCTTCCTGGGCAGTTAGTGAGAAATTCAGATTTGTTGGCATGGTCATGTATTTTTATCAAATTACCATTTTTTGCTCTGACCTTTCATATTTGTTCATAATTCTTTCCCCCCTTTTTCATTTCTCAGTACTTTACAACGGTAGAGGGAAATTTTAATTAGGTTCCAACTTAATTTCATTCAATAAATTGATCCCAGGAGAAAGATAACATTTAACAGGAATTTAATGTTTAAATGAGCAAAATGTGTACTAAAAATTTATATCCATCAAAACACTCAAATATATTTGATAACTATATTTTTCCCTTCTATTCTTTTTAATTAAAGTGTATAAATTAGTAGCTAGGATGCTGAAATAAGATTTGATCATCAAATAAATTATTATCAACATTTAAAAAAAAAATCATTTACCATAAACCATATCTAATTCATCAGTTCTCCCTTGCTTTTGATTAAAATATGATGTCATATAAACCCTATTTATAATGAGATTGAAAATCATCAACTGCTTCTATTCGACTTCCTTTTCTTATTTTCTTGAAATAATGTCAAATTAATACCTTACAAGAGTGACAACTAACACTTGATAAACATAAGATGTACCCGAACAATGTTAATATTTTTTGAGTGGTGCTTGGTGTAGAGAAATGAGAGAGAAAGATGAGAGAAATTTGTCCTCTCTCTCTTTACCCACCCACTCTCTCTCTTCCATTTCTTCTTTTTTGTCTCACATTTCTCTCACATTTCTTTACATCAAGCATTTTTCGCCTTTTTTTTTTTAAGTTTAAAAGGTCATTCATGGTAATTGGCAAGTTTGAATTCAATTATTTTTTTTCCAAATTAGAAATACTTTATAACAGAATAGCAAACAGAATTGATGTGTGGACAAAATTTTGTTTTATTCAGTACAAAAAATAAATGTAATGTATCAGCTAATACTATAAGTTATTTGCAGAACATATAGTTTCTGCTTGAGTATCATATATATTTTTTACTTACTTCTATATTGAATTTTGTACAGGCTGACAAGTCCTCCATTGTTGATGAAGCAGTTAGCTACATCAAAACCCTACAACACACGCTCCGAAAACTACAGAAGCAAAAGCTAGAAAGGCTCCAAGGTGTTGCAAATTTTGGCTTCGAGGCATCTGCTGCTATCACCCCACAAAATAAGCTAGCAATTGTAGCTCATGATCACCAACAAGGATCTTCTAGTAAATTGCTGGGTGCCAATCGTACCGATGCAACTAATAACTCTTCAAATTTGCTTTCGGTGTCGCCTATTTGTCCTGTAATCTTCCAAACATGGACTTCATCTAATGTTGTTTTGAACATTTGTGGAGATGAAGCACATATAAGCATATGCTCTCCAAAGAACCCTGGGATGTTCAGCACTATTTGCTATGTGTTGGAGAAGCACAAGATAGAGGTGATATCTGCTCAAGTTTCTTCGGATTTAACTCGAAGAATGTACATGATTCAAGCACATGTAAGTGTTATCAAATTCTCTTTAAAAATTGATATTGTATTAATTTGATCTAGAAAAGAATGTTGCAAGCTGGCTCTATAGTTTGAAGTCTTTCATGCTGAATCCCGATGCTTCACAGCTGGATGGCCATTTAGCTAGGATTAGATCTTATGAAGTTCTTTTGTCGATTGTAAATGGGAAAAGCATATTCAAAAACCTAACTTGAAATAAGAATTATATTTATTATTAGGAATACATAGATGGCTAGGAACATACTGGGAGATTATGGCTTTAGGGTTTCTAATAACATGCATTTGGGAGTTTTCATATAGCAATTTTCTTACTTCACTGATTATATTCACATGAAGCTTGCGGTTTAGAGAAAAGTTACGGTACTGATGCCTTAATTTCTATACGTGAAAGTCATATATATAGTAGCCTTGTGACGCTTTAGAAATTGTACTATAGCTAGTTACACTGATTACTATGACTACCATACGAGAAAGTCTTAATTAGATTAGGTTCCATCACGTTTCGGAAAACTGTGTCTTTAATTAATTTTACATATCATGCAAGCAGGTGATTGGAGCTTCGGATCAGTTCACAGAAGCACTTCCAGTTGAAGAAATATATAAACAAGCTGCGGGTGAGCTTATGTTCTGGATCTCTTCTTGCATTACTCCGGCAGGAAATCAACCGGAGCAAACAGGTTTTTTTATATCATGAATTCGAAGTTTCCAACTAAGCGGAGGGCCGTTAAAATGGATACATCCGCTGTATATTGCATTAAGTCTATCAAGATATATACTTGTTGCTACTAGCTAGCTAGGAACCGTGTAAGCTTGCCTTCATCATCATCATCATCATCATCATATCTGTGCTTACAACTTGAAGTATACTCTCTATGCCCCGTTTGGTATTAAGGTGTTTCCAAGTCTTTTAAACTATAAATATAAATATTGTTTTTTCAATTTTGGAATGTTACAAGTGGAAATTTCAATGTACATTATTTCCAATTCCAATAATTAGATCCCTCGATCTCTCTCTTTCTTCCCTATAAATAGATGAGAATATTCTTTTAGTCTTTTTTCCCTCCTAGTCCATAATAGTTTTTTAAATTTAGTAAAAAAAAATGGCTTAATTATAAATAAAGTCAAAATTCAAAATTCAATCTTAACCATTTATTTCATTATGATTGACTAGGAAATAAAAAAAAAAAAGATTAAGAGAAGATCTTAATCATATATATAAGAGTATATATATTAATATGAATTATGTCATTGAAAAATATAATTTTTTGTTTAACGGACTCTTCAGGGGTGGGCATTAATAAAAAATTTTACTAGGGCGCAAAAAAAAAAAAAAGTGTTGTTAATGCTACAGGTGTAATTTCGATCAAAGTAAAAAGAATTTAAGATGTATATGTGTTTTGCGCAAAATTAATGTATATCCTATTAGATGATGAACAAGCAATATTTTAGCTTCAATTAAACTAGTTTTCTCATTTGTGGTGATTGTTTTGGAGAAGTAAAGGAGAAAAGGAACTCCTATAATTAGGGATGGTAATGATGAAGCTAATTAGGGATGGTAATGGTCAAGCCTGAGCCTGATCTTATAACTGAAATAAAGAGTCCATACCTAAAAAAAACCTAGTTCTTTAGATTTTGAGACGGGCTAGGCCGAACATGACCCGAATCGAATCAGGACCAAGCCTGACCATAATTTTTTAAAAATTTTTTAATTTTGATATTTAAATAAATAAAATAAAAAATGGAGAAAAATTTTAGAACATGCTTAAACTAGCATCACATAGGGTAATCAGGCCAAAATTGATGCCTTCCAAATTTGACATCTACAGTGCATTGTGGGGATATTTGTTTTCTCAACTATTGAGTAAAGGCAGTTTGCTTCCTTACCCAAGTGTGAGGAGTAGACATCTCTCGAATATTAGTGAGAGTTCAAATTTAGACAGTGCCTCGTACAAATTAATGTAAATTAGTCTCAATCATAGTCTGATTTGTAAATATCAGTTATAATCTCATATAATATGAATTATAATCTTGAGCAATAGTCTCATATATATATATATATATATATATAAAGACACTAGCATAGCATAAAAATTACTCTAATTGACGTTTCAACCATATTATTATTTATATAATATAAATAATAAAACAAACATAAACAAAAATCATGTCTTATATAAATAAAAACACACAATTTAATTCCACGACCTAATTTTTTTAAAAAACTACAAATTCATTCACAAATTATATGGTTACGGACAATGACAGACACAAACATTTTATTGGGAGGGGACTATTCTTAATAATAATGTCAGTATTTAACAATAAGATAATAAAATTAACTTAATAAAAAATAATGACAAAATTATGAAATAAATTATCAAGAGTTATAATGAATATATTTAACATTAAATTAATTCCATACGCTAAATAACTAATTCAGTTTTGAAGGAAATTTTACTTCAAGAGGGATTAAGGCTAGAGAGTTTCCTCTAGTCTCTCTCTAAGTACATGAATGATTTCGAGTCACATTCTTTTTCATCCACAAATTCCTCCCTTCCTTGTAAAAATTTCACTTTTAAGAATTCTATTTATAAGAAAAGAAAAAAAGTCAAAAGTCAAGTCAAGTAGGACAAAAACATATTCCGAATTTAATCGGACCCTAATATTTGAGCCCAACCCTCTACCTGTGACTCTAAAATTTGGGCTTAGTCAATCGGACCAAAAATTAATCCGAATTTTTTTTTATCATTCCTACCTCTAAACTTCTATATATATTATAGAAGTTTCATCCTCTGTCCAAATATATGTAAACTCATAAGAAACTTTTAATAAATAAACTCATCCTTTTGGTGATTAATTTATTTGTTCTATAAACTTTAAATTGCATGTTACAAGTCACATTCAGATCAGATGCGGCTAAGTTCTTACCCTTTTTTATAATTTAACTATAAAAAAAGAAAAAGAAAAAGAAACGAATGTGTAGTAATATTTCTTGATCTTTCACACACGAAGTAATACACACACACACACGCATTCATTTCAATGAACTATCAGAATTAATTCCAGTTAAAAAAAAAAAATTCTGGTGGGTGTAAGCGATGCTCAACGTCGAAGCCCCTTGGATGAATCTCAACCCAAAATGTTTGAGCCAATGCCCAGTCATTAGCCCATGTTGTGAGGCGAAGTATTACAATAACATAATGTTTACCCTTTACTAAGTTTTTCCATTTTCTTTCTTTTTTCGTAACTCTTTACAAAAGAAAAAAAGATATTTACGCCGGGTCTGTCAAACCTCGATTCCCTAAACGACGTCGTTTCACTAAGGCCAAAAACACGCCGTTTCACTTCACTAAAATATTTTGTTAGTCAAATATCATTTTCGTCTCCCCTTTCCTACATTTTCCTTCCTTCATTTTAACGGAGCCTTTGAGCAACCTTCAATGCTGATGAGTAAGTTTGTAATGCTCTAGATTCACCAACAAATGAAAATATGACCCGAATTTAAACTAATCTATGATTTTTGTTGAAAATTAGTGATAACCCATACAGAAAAAACTGAGAAATTTGCCAGCAACGATCAATTTTTTTTTTTTTTTTTTAGTTTTACTTGTTCGACAATGTTTCAAGCTTGTGATAAGAGGTTCTTGGCTCTTGCCAGCGAGTTTGGCCCAGGAGGTGGCATGAATGGCTCCATGTTGTTAACATTAGAGCCGAAAGAGTTAACACGATCAGCAAAGAAGCAAAGAAAGATAGGAAAAGAACAGCCTTGTACAAAAGCACCTTTCTTTCATTTTTGCAAATCAAATCGGATCGCGTAGAAGGAAGAGAAACGAAGCCAAATCAAATCAGGCGATTGTGGAAGATTGTGATTATGGAATGTTGCGAAGAGAAAGCCAGTTCCATTTTGTTACGAAGAGAAAGCCGCAAACGCGCTGTTTTAAGCAAAATTAAAAATAATAATAATAATAAAAACGAAACGGCGTAATTTTTTTTTTTCGAGATTTGACCCGAGACAAAAATCAGTTCCATTTACTAAAACAAGATTGTCTCTCTCTTACTCCATAGCCCCAAGTGAGCTGATACAATTCTTTGAAATTTAAAAAAAAAAAAAAAAAACTAAAATTGATGCTTGTTGAATTATTTTTCAGTTAAGTACAATTATTGGGGGTCAAAAATGCCTCAGTCCCTCCATTTTCCTTTGGAGAAGATTTTCGAATTGGGCTTCAAATAGTGTAATAGACTATATCAAGGCTCGACGACTTTTAAATTTAATCACAATATTAGTAGAATTATAATGCAATATTCAAAAAGTAGAACGGTTAGGGCATTGGAATATTATGTAGAAAACAGAAACAACTAGGCTTTAAATTTTGATGAATGACAAATGCAATCATACATATTAAGAATTAGGTATATTACACATCCTCAAACTCATTTATTCAATACTCTTGTAAATAAAGTCTTATGAATAGTATTTTATATTTATAAATTATATTATGTACACTTTTTAAGTTATAATCCAAATTTTATATTCCAACTAATATAACACATACAAGTAATCTTTCTATAATTCATCATAGATAAGTATAATGATATTGTAAATGTATCTTTATCGTATAAATACTCTAATCTCAATGAGCAGGAGAAGATGCCATTGATTTTTCAGTTAAATGGCACTTTTTTAACATAAATATAAATAAGAAATAATAAACTCATTGTCCTTAATGTAAAAGGCATATATTCTTCTACAGCTCATTGATGCAAATGGTTAAAATGTGAGATTAATTTGACAACGCATATGAGTAATTCAGAAAAGGGCAAAGTGGAGTGTGGGGGTAGACATAAATGAATTGGGTCCCAAATGCCCAAATCATGGGTTACAAAAACAAACTAAGAATTCCCATTTGTTGTCGTGACCAAAAGAGTAGGAAACAAAGTTGATTTGTCATTGAGGGGCACGTGAACCTGTGCGTAATATTTTTAAAAATTATAAAGAGCAAAGCCATGTGGATCCATGCTTTAATATTATTCCCATGCATCCACATGTGAATATTAGCTCCAACATTTGTAAGCCACAATAATATCATTAGGAAGAAAAAAAAAAAATACTAACCCTACCACCTTCTTCTTCTTCTTCTTCTTCGTGTTCTTGTTGTTGAAGATTTTACAGGGCACTGCACGATGATGTTTTTCCTTTTATTGTGTGGACCTTTATGCATGCACGCGAGCATTGCAATATTGGGCTGAAAATGCTTGTCTAAATCGAGTGGTCAAACGATGTTACGTTCCACCGTCCATGGCTCCATGCTTGTAATGTGTATGATCCCCAATAAGTATTGCACGTCTCCGTCTCTCTTTAGTCAAAAAGAGGAATTGACTCATAATTCATCAACAGTTGCTTCTACTCGAATTTTCACTTCTCATTTAAGAAATTTTTGTGGGTGATTTTGTGTGCGTATTCTCTTTTGTTCGATTTTTATCATGTGTATTTATTCTTAGATAAAAAGTTGTGCCTTTTGAGTTCTTCTGTGTGTATTATAATAAAAATTATTTCTTTTCTTTAGATCCAACTCATTCCGGGCCTAGATGTCACAGAACTGATTTAATTTTTGATTGAATTCTAAGGATAAATGCAAGTAAATTATAACATAATTAAAAAGAAGAAAGAAAAAGAAAATGAGAAAAGCTATAACTTATCCCATTTTTACTCTATCAAAAGAGCAGCCATTTCTGTTAAATTTAGATGTTTTTGTTTTGCTGTACACAGTTGCTTTCGAACTCTGAAAAAAGCAGAAGAAATAAAGATTGGGTTAGGCATCAAAAAAAAAAAATTACTAGGCAGTGCAAAATTTTCTTCAGATTCTTATGCCCACGATCGATTCTGAAAACATGCGACGAATTGAACTACGGCGCTAGCTTAGCTTGTGAAAGATTTTTTTTTTTTAATTCAAATGATTCTCAACTTTTAATTTCCAATGCAAGTCATTGACTCATTTGATTTCCAAGAATTTTGTCCAGTGTCGCAGGCCAAGTCTTCAAATTGATCGACTAGTTTAGTCTTCGTATTTCCCTTGGGTATTCATTTAAAAAATTTACGCAAAGAATCAATTCTACTCAACTTCCCCCAAAATCCAGCATTCAAATCTGGTCTCGGGGCAAAAAGTTCTTGTAAAGCAAGAGCCTATAAAGTATAAACAATGTGATTTCATCAAATAATTCAGGACACATTCTCCAATTTAGGATCGTTGAATCGATGCACTATTTTCGGCTACAAAAAATTCCAATCCCCTTACCGCATACATCAATTAAGTTGAAATAATATTTACACTAGACATAATATTAGTAAAAGAAACGAGTACTATCTTTTTATGTTCATGAAAATTCTATTAAGATGCCTTTTACTTTTAATAACCAAATCCGGAAGAAATGAGCTTATCTTTTCATATATTGGAACAAATAACTCAACAAATATGAAAATGAAAAAAAAATCTCTCTTCATTTGATTTTCAAATTTCATTTGATTTCCAAAGTTTCTGAAACTTCCCAAAAATATAAAAAGAAAAAAATATTACATACAAAAATTACATACAGAATTACAATCCTGAGTCCCCTCTCCCTATACCAATCTAAAAACCTTATCCACTTTCATTTTCCAACTATTCTTTTTCTACCAACAAGCAGAAAAAATTAATAATTTCTTTTCACTTTTTCTTTTTGAATTTAGCATAAAATTCAAAAAAAAATCATCAAAACGGCACCACTTCACTGCAAGCAAAATCATCGGAAATGCCAATAGAATCCTGAGGCCACGAATCCCTCAGCAGCTTCAACAACAGCTGCGCCTTCCTCTTGGCCCTGTCCGTACAGTCACTCTGCACCAACAGCAACAGCTGAGTCAACACCCCCGCGTTGACCGCATCCATCTGGCACCTCTCCGACGCCGAGCACAGAGACACCAGCGACCCCGCCGCGTACTCCGTCGCCCTGTCCGATATCTTCAGTATCGTCTTCACCAGCAGCGGAACCGTCAGCGCGTGCTCCGCAAACGCTGCGCACCCCGCCGGGATCCTGCACAGCAACTCCACCGTCGCCAGCGCCCTCTCCGCGTCGCACTTGTCGAAATCCGCCAGCCTGTCCACCAGCGTCTCCGCCGCCCCGGCCGCCACTGCCTTCTGCCGCGTCTGCTTCACCAGGCACAAGGCGAACAACGCCTTGATCCCGACCTTCAGGCCACGTGGATACGACGATAGATTTTTCAAAATATCGATCACTCCTTCGAAAATGTCGTCAACATTACTGATCTGAGCTCGAAGCTCTTGAGATCTTATACCAGCTAAGACAATCTCTATCAGAGCAGCTGAGTTAACTCTGACTTCGATCGAAGAATGGAACAATAAATTCGACAAGCTCGTAATTTTATCCACGTCACTCGCTATCTCCACGCATTCCGACTCATTGAGAGGAAACATGACTAGCAACGCTAATGACTCGTGCGTCAACTCTGAAGACGACGCCGTATTCACATTTATATTCGTAAACACGACCTGGCTCAATATCGCTTGAACGTTGTGAGATGAAATGAGAGAACGATTCTTGTCAGAGTCACGCGCGAGACCTCTGAGTCGACGGATGGCTGATAAGCGGGAGCCGTAAGTATTCGACTCGGATGAGGCCTGGGTCAGGAGTGTTCTGACCAAACCCGGTTCGGCCGGCTGCTTCGGGGTCGGGATTCGTTGGACGCCGAAAGACCGGTTCGCGACGCACCAGTCTTGGATAAGCCGGCGGAGGGTGTGGTTGGGGATGAGGGTGAAGTCGGTGAGTGGGGAGCGGGTGACAGGGCAGGTGGTGTTGCCTGTGGCGACCCACGACTCGATGCTGGACCGGTCGTAGGTCTGACCAGTACAGGCCGTAACCGGGTCGCACATCAACTCAAGGGAGATCGGACAGCGGAAATGATAAGGTATTTGAACGCTCAAATCCAACGGCTCTAAGCTTCCGGGCATATTTAGTCAGTGTGCTTGTGAATTGTGTTGGCGTCTGAAAATTCTCTTAGGATTTTGTTTTGTTTAAGAGAGTAGCTTTGTTTGAGGGTCTGTCGTTTTTATAAAATGAAACAGAAGAACGAACGAACGCATGAATGAATGAAGAAAGTAAGAGGAGAGGCTTACCTGAGTCTGGGCCACACGTGTGGCATTTATAGCTTGGAACCTAACTAGAGTTGGGAGAGGTGGTTCGGTCAAATTGAAAATTTGCGACTAGAGTTGGGTCCCATAGTTTTTCGCCAGACTAAAATCTAACTCCCGTTTACATCAAACTAATGTGACTTCTTTTTCTTTACTACTGTTTTAGAGATTTGATTGAGCATCATTAATAAGAATTGTGGCAATAGATTTTGCATTTCTGCCCACAAATGTTTCTTTATTTCTACTTTCTAGGTTCTCTTCTTTCTTTTTCTATTTTTATCCAAATATTCTCGGTCATTTCACACTTTTAAGAAATTTAATTGTGTAATAAATTGTCCAAAATATAAGCATCTCAGTATTTATTTAATATGTGTAATTTTCAAGTAAATACATTTGTGTGAAATTTTTATTTTTCTTGATTGTAGATTGAATACATTTGAATGTATCAATATATTTATTTTTCATTAACTCAGATATAATTAGTTGTATATATTTAATTGATTTATAGCTCATCTTTATTATTTAGAGCTAAATGCTCAAATCTTTTTTACAAAATTTTTTTTATAATGTATAATTATTTTCTTCTATGTCTCAGTATAATTAATTACATTCATCAATGAGTTGCAAATATATATATATATATATAATTTTCTTATGATTCAGCTTATAGTACTATTTGTAAAAATTTATTATTTTTTTCGTAAGCATTCTTTACAAAGCAAATCCATTCTTCAGAGTGATTTTGTAAATTTTGATTTTACAACATCTAGTTGTTTATTATGCCTTAAAAAAAAAAAAAAAAAGAGTGATTGGTTGTTGTGTCATTTTTACCCGTTAAAAATGCAACATAGTTGTCCTAGCAACTTCATACATGCTGAGAGTAGTGAGAGCAACAGAATCATACTGGTGGAGTTATTCCATGCTTTACACACTGGTGGAGTGTCAAATCTTGCTTTGTTTCATAAAAAGCAAGTAAATGACCAATCAAATGCCAATCTTAATCTCTAAAGTATCTTTGTTTTAAAACTTTTGCATGGCATTAAAAAAAAAGGTGATAGCAGCTTTCCATTCTATGCAAGGTGAACGGTAATAAAACTTTAGATACAAGTAAAGGTGCCAAAATACTATTCCTTTTGCATTTATCCACAAGAACCTTAAATTAGATTTCAACTTCTCTATACTTGCCGAATATATATATATCAATAAAAGAATAAAAAATTTACATATATGTCAAACTTTTTGTTATTATTATTTTCCAAAATCGCCAACCCTAATCCACCAATAAAATTAAGGACTTTTATCGATTAAAATTGATTTAAAGGGAAATCATTTCCTTAACTTTTTATTTTTATTACATGATCAAACAAACTAAACAATCTATTTGGACATTATTTCTATCAAACTACGTGTATTTAATTTATCTTTTGAATAATAAAATTATTTAGAAAGTACTATTTACTTCTATTAAATAACTAAATTAACTCACCTTTCAAATGTCAATCTTTTTTATATTCTCATAAATGCAATAAAATAACAATCTTAGGTACGATGGTTATCTCATTTATCCTAGCTACTATATTATAATTGATTAATTTTAACTTTTAAATATGAAAGTGTAAGTGGCGAGAACTAGTTGGATGAATATTTACATAATAACACTGAAAACACTTTCTACAAAGCATTAGCATTGCATTAAAAAATTCACAATAAATTAAAAATTAAACATGTCTGAACTAGTTTTAATTTGGACATTAACAATGATAAATATAGTATGAAAGTCTGCTATAATAATTCTTATATTTATTACTGATTATTAAGCGAATTGAACATATATAACTTTTTTCCACAAAATTAAGGACGAGAGGTGAGAACCATCCTATTGTGTGAGTGAGTTGCATTGAAGAACTGTCAAGGTATACTATGTAAGATTTCATATACTGGAGGTAGGGGGAAGAATAAACAAGAAGTAGAGAGGTAAAAGTAGAAATGTAAGAAAAAGTAAGGAATACGAGTGGAAAGATATCAATGAAAATTAATAATTAGGTTTCAATTGTCGGGTTGCATACTAGCTATTACAGTAAGTTGGGTGAAGTCAAAGGTCAAAGATGAACAGATAAACAGAGGGAATGTGCGGGTCCAGGTTGTCTCTCCACCTCCTCTTTATTCGAGCTAATTAAACAAAATCCAAAAACTTAAAAAAAAAAAAATATCTTTAATTATTTTTGTTACCTTTTCAATCATCGTGGATAATAACAACAGTTAGTAGTAGACGATTGTTGATTAAGTGGGACCCTTTTTGAATTTTCCTTAATTAAGCAAACCCGGCCCCAGATCTACTACTATAGACGTTGAGTTAGAAACAGGGAATCATTCTCTCACATGCTGGATTGCTGGTGAAGATTGCACGAAAGCAGTGTGGAAGAGGAGAGTTATGGTGTGGACCATCCCATTGTATGTACCACAACATGCCATGCAATTACATTAGCATGCCCCAGATCTACTACTACTCGAAACTTTTGTTTATTTTTCTTTCTCATTTTATATTTAATTGTAGTTATCAAAGAAAAAATAACTTGAGGCATAATGATATAATAATATAGGTTTTTTTAGTTAAACGTAGTATAATAAATTTATACTTTTGATGAACAGTGTTTCAAAATTTGGGATTAAAAAATTATTTTTAATTTTATAAAATCTAGAAGTACTATTTTCTAATCAGCCAAAAAAAAAAAAATAGATACATGGATCCATAATTGGATATTACCCAAAAAAAAAAAAAGGGGAAGAATATGCATGTGTAGAAATTAAACATAGTACTTAAAAAATGCTCTCCTTTCACTTGACAAAACGAAAGACACTGAATTGAGTCAGGCACTGGCACAGTCAGAGAGGATAAACAAGAGCTGTACTATATTGGAACATACAGAGCAGGCAGCACAGGGCGAAAGAAGGAAGCAGGCGACGATATGTCGTTTAGCGGCGCAAAATGCACGCATACACACACGTACCCACGCGTGCGTGCATGCATATAGTAGTAGTAACAGGCAAAGTGCGGGTGATGGGGGGCCCACGCCTAAGTGTGACCGCGTTGTCGTTGGTCAACCGGGCAAAGGCTTGCCGATTACAGCTAAGAATTTCCCCCCCGATGCACGTTCTGTTAATCTCCCCCACACTCGCACGTGTTTCCAGCTATTTAACCCTTGTCTTTCCTCTCACTGCTTTTTTTTTTTTTTTTAACGCCTATTTAATTATAAATGCCCCCGAGTACAGAATTCTTTGTTATTCGCATCAAGTCTCAACATTATCCAAAGAAATTAATTAATTACTTAATTAGTAAACAGTTAGTGTTAATTGCTTATAAGATAAGAGAGTAAAAAGATTTGTATGCTCTTTGATAGAAACAAGCAATTTCAGTCCATTCAAGAAAATATTTTGGCAATGTTTGTCAATTGTAAAGACTATATATATATATATATACACACACATTTTTTTTTTTTGTCACTAGGCTAGTAGTCTATTAATAATTATAATGGGCACTATTCCAACTCTTTCTATGGGTATAAAATATGAGTAATTCTATTTTTAATATTACTAATAAAAATAGATAAATTTATTATTTGAACTGTGAATGTGTAGTATTTCTAAATAGACTCCATATTTTGGAAAAGAAAATTTCATTGTCTCAGTTTTCTTTCGTCACATTTATTTTTAATATTTATATGAATTTAAACTATAAATCTCTATGATTTTGATACTACAAGATAGAAAATTCAAATTTATTATTATTGATATGTACAAAAAAAAAAATTATTTCTTCATTTAATTATCATATTATACTATTGATCAGGCAATTACCCATCTACTTAATTATTATACAATTAAAAAAAATAAATCCTCGTATTATAATATAAAAGACTCAAATCTATACTCTCACTCACTTTTACCACTTGGCCAAAGCCCAATTGATTAATATCAAATCTATTATTATTGTCTTAAAATGTCGTATCACTTGAACCGACTGCCGGCTATTACTTTTACTGTTTGAAGACATTAGATTTCGGACAAATTAAATATTTTAGTTTTTCCTTTTTTTTTTTTTTTAAAGAAGACACGTGAGTGGAATGGTTTATTTGCACTTGGTTGGCTGAACAGGATCTAATGAAAAATATTGGACCAGCTTTCTTTGTAATGTTGCATTGCATATGTTTGAAATGGTTAATTAACTGGTATTATATTGTATTAAATTGATTATTGCATTATGCCATTGCGTTGAAGTTATTGCCGTTTTCTTTTTTTAATTTATTTATTTTATGGCTAGCAAAAGCTGCTTCATAAAGCTATGATCTTTGGAATCTTACTGGGGGAGGCTTCAATCCACGAAGGTTCAGCTTCCTGCATAAAAATGAGTACTTTGTTATACAAATTCAGCCAATCACGCTCTTTCTTTAATGTTTCCTTATAATCAATTTTTGGATTCCCCACCAGATCTTTCCAATTTGAATATATATATATATATTTAAAGATATCTGATCGTATTAAAATAAAAAAATAAGTTAAAGAATAAAAAATATTAATTTTAATACAAATCGGTTTAATTTTAAGATTAACTCTGATTTAATTCGGGTCTTACAAAAATAAATTAAAATTAATAAATTGTGACAAAACAATAATATATTGCCGACAACTATATTTTGTATAACATAGATGTTCCTATTAAATAATCTTTATGGTTAGTTATATGCATCTAAACATTATTTTTTCATGTTGAAAAAATATATATATTTTTTATTACCACGTTGAGAATGGAGTTATGGGACTTTTTTATTGGCAAAGTTGAAAGATTATGTTAGCAGTCAATATATTATAAAATGCATATCTTAAAGCACTTACAAATAAATAAATTTACAACATACATCCGCTTATAACTGAAAGAATGGTTCTTTTAATTTTCTCGCTTTTATTCCCACTTAGCTAGATTAACATGCTGTCCTCTTAATGCATGCTTCAAGCGGATGACAATATAAGAAGCATGATGTTTTGTTTTAAATAGTTCATCATATGGTGGATAAAACAATTAACAAATTGTCAATCTAGAATCCAAAGAAAGAATTTCATTCTTAGTTCCATTACTTTTCATCTTTCTTCTTTTTAATTTTCAACGCTTTAAACTAATAATTACCACTAGATAGTCATCCTCAACACCACATTGATGCCTTTCATCTTTTAAGTCATTTTCATTTTCATTTTTTTAAAAAATATTAATTGATAATTGTTTGATAAAGTCTAAGATGCCCTTATCAATTATTTTGTATAAATGTTTAACTAACTCTTAAGTCGCAAAGGTAGGAGGAATATAAGACATTAAAAGTTAAGCTAAATCTTTTTGGATTAAAGCAATAAATTAATATACTCTTAAATATGCGGTGGAAAAAAAACTAGAAAATAATTTATTGGATTTATAATCTTGTGCAAACATCTTTTAGTCCTAGAAAGTTTGAAGTGTTGCCTTGAAAAAAATTTCATAATGCTTTGTTGACATGGTGCTTAGCATATCTTTCAATATAATAAGGGAATCTCCCCATAAGATTATTTGGCATATCTTCAGAGAATATTTGAGCTCATCTTTCCACTAAACCAATTTGGTATGAATATTTAAAGTAAATCAATTGCTACTTATTCATTTATAAGTGAAGTTATTGGTGAAAATTGGTGGATTATTTGGTATCAATCTTAAAAGTATATAATTCTTGAGTACTTTATAAATTTATTTATTTTTTTCATGGGTGAAGTGAAAACAAATCTATAATATTTCTCTTTTTTATTCATGTCTCAAAAGCGGGTGAGTTGTTCATGGAATAAAAATTATTTTTAGTTTTCTACTTTTATAGTCTCTACTTTTTGAAGCTTTAACATAAAATATTAATTTTTCTTATTTAATATATACATGATTTTTGAAATGAAGGGGCACCCTCATTGGAGTGTAAAAGGGAGCAAGTGTAGTTGGCTCTGTGATTCGGCCTGAAAGATATTATTTTTATTTTTCTTTGGGTGGTCCTAAAATCAAATAATTGAACCACTTTCGACGTGCGATGTGCTGATGCTGAAAACTCGTGCAATCCAATTGTCTTGCTGACGTGGCCCATAAACTAACGTCCATTGTTTGTTTGGACTATATTTTGTATGTGTGGTAGAGAGCTCTCCACGTGGAACTTTTGAAGAAGCTAAAAGATGTTTGTAAAAGTTTTTTTTTTTTTTTTTTTAACTTTTGTCAAAGTTGCATTTTCCTTATTCAAAACTCAACCAATGAGAAGGAAGATTTCATACATCTTCAGAATGTGCATTAACATAGAGATGAAGTCATTAATAGCATCATAATTTATGCTAACTCTTTTCTTTTCTTAAAAAAATTACTGAAAAAGTACACGTGTTATTCTAATTCATTGTAAAAAAGATTTTCCATATATATTATAAAAGTTAGGTTTGGAGGATTCCAATTTGGACCATTGAGTTCAAATTGAATCCAATGACTCTAATTAAGATATGCGCTTTAACTAAAATGCAAGATTTTTTAACAGACCTTAATTCAAAATTACTATACAAATCTACTAATAATTGTATCAAATGTATGTAAGACCAACTTTGATGAATCCTAATGTGAAAATTTGCTCTAAAAATGTTATATATTAAATAAAAAATATCCAACTATTTTTATTTTATTTCATTAGTTTTAGTAAAAAAAAAAAACTAGATAAAAGATGTAATGACGACGTTTACTTAATTTTGAAAGCATTTTTTATAATACCAAAATAGCTTCGAATCACCCTTTAAAGATATATTTGGCATACATAGTATAATAGGATAGGATGAGATTGAATTATATGTCATACTTCATAAGTTTGATGTAGCAGAGGAATAGACAAATTGAACAATAAAATATTATTGTAATTATTATAATTAATTTGAAAAAAATAAATATTTATTTATAGTTTAATTGAATTATTACAAATGAAAGTTCACTTAATATAAATAAAATAATATTTTTTAATTATAAAATATTTTAATATTTTAATTTTAGCAATATATATATTATAATATTCTAATTTATAATTTCTTATTATTATAAACTAAAAAAAATTGTATTATTTGTTATAACATCAATGATATTAATTAAATATAAATAATTTTATTTATTAATTATATTTCGAATAATTTTATTACAATAATTTATAAATTTATCAAAACTGTTACTATTATTAAAATAAATTAATTATTTGTTTTAAATTAATAATATTTTTTCAAAAGATTAATTGTGTTATTAAAAATTAAAAATGATATTTATTATTTGCATTTATCATATATTAATAAAATGTTAATAATTAAGAATTATTATGTCAAAACCATGGGATAAATTTTCTTTTGTAACTGGTTATATATTGGGTACAAAGATAAAGAATTCTAAATTACATTAAGGAGAAATTCTATAATATATAAGAGGTAATACAACTAAGCGACGAGTGCATGATATGTGCAATTAAATTTAATGTAACTATTATTTATATGATGATTTTTTTAAAATAAATATACATATATTATAATATTATTTATTTATTATATAACTGACATAAAACCTCTGATATATTATAAAATTTCTCTACTTTTAAGTCGCCAAATACATGATAGAATTTATTTCAAATAGTTCAATCCTATAACTTTTATCCTATCACCAAATATGCCCTTGAAGTACAATTAATGCTAGAGCAAAGTATAAGGATAAATATAAAAATCTATAAAATGTAAGCGTGGCAGATAATATTGGATCATATTTTGATGACAAAAATTCAATTACGTGGCTTGTGATTTCAGCAGTCAAAAGTCTATGAATAGCCTAACATTTAATACATTTTTTTTTTAATTTGAAAAACATTGATAAATACAACGAGTGTAGCTTTCAAAATTGGCGACTGTTAGCTCCAATTAATTTTCAATCCCCAATCATGGGTCATTCTCAATTGATCACAATACGAGTAGTGCTAGGTTCATGAATTAATTGGTAATGAGGATAAAGACATAATGTTCATGTGTCATAATCTTAATTAAGATTTGTCTTTGAATATTTTTACACCTTTTGTCATTTGTGCATATTTAAACTACACAGCACATCATAAATATGCGAGCGCAATATGTATAATTGTATAATTTAATTGCTTGCGGATAGTAAAATTTGTGTGTGTAGTAATAATATTGATTTTTAATTGGGGTGGGTTTTATATTTTATGTTATGTTATTTATGAGAGGTCTTTTTTGTTTTTATAAATTCCGACTAAATGAGAATTTTATTAATAAAAGAGAGATTTTGATCTAGTACTTCAATTCCCATTACTAGTTAAAAAATATTAGTAGTTTTAAAATTATTTATGAGAGTAACTTCTTTATATTTTTATATTTTATTTTTTATTTATGTACTAACAAAATTAGTTCGGACAAATTTTTAATTATAGTAATCAATAAATTCGTAATATAATATAATAAAACTCATTGACACATGCCGTCACAAATACTTGGCTACAAATTATCAGGATCTCAGAAGACACGCACCCACAAATAAACTATGGATCACGAATTTTCATGGGTTCAATCAATTAAACGAAAAAAATAAAAAACTTTATCCAAGTGAGTTGTATAAAATAATAAGGCATCTTTTACAATAAAATTAATTAATATTTATCCCTATCCATATGGCAAACTCGGTTGGATTCCCCCTACCAACCTACAAAACGTATATTCCCATTTGATATTCGATGGAGTGATTAAATAATTAGAGGAAATCGTATTGTTCCAAGCACTGAATCGCAAGAATTTATCCAAGTTTATGTCCATGTTAATGTACCATTAGCCTTCCTTGAACCCCTATTCAAAAATAAAATAAATTTAAGGTTTCTTGAGCTGTGCATTAACTGACTATGATATGTTTTTAAATCGTAAGTGCCCTTGATTCATGCACAATCTATCTTTTAGGTCTTCATTACCCTTCACTCTCAGCCAAAGATGGTAGAATAAGATAAATGATAAGTAAAGTAAATTAATAAAGAAAGAGAAATGAAGAAAGATATGGGCTTGGGTTTGAGCTAAGGCTAGACTTAAGAGTCACGCTCATAATTCATCGCAATAGCAAAATGCCTTTTTTTTTTTTTTTTTAAATATCAATCCTTTATCATAGAGAATCTGCAATAAACCTGTTAAAATAAAAGAAAAAGAAAAAAATGATTATTTGCTAAAAAGAATAATGCTACACTTTCCAATTAGTATCGCAATAATTAGATGTTAAGTAATATGAATTTCATTCATTTTTATAAGTTTCAAAATTAAGGAGAAAAAACTATTTTCATAACAATGGTAAAGAGACTCAAACGAAATAAAAAAGGGAAATGTTAAGTAAATATCATTGGAGTCACTGTTTGTAATAAAAATGGAAATATTATCGAGGTCCTTTTAGTAAATTATCATCCGAGTCCTTGGAGGAAAAAATCTCGTCATTGTGGAAAATATTTTACGGTGTACAATAAATAATAAATACATTCATTATTAATTGCATCATATAAAAAGATTATACATATTTAATAATATATTAGTAACAGAATAAAATTAGACACTATAATCTCCTAATCCAACTTTATCCAAAATCCCATTTTGATCATCATCTCTTACATTAGTTCATCATCAAAGCAACTCAATTGCAATTCCGTTCTTTACATTTGTTTTGGAAGCATGGCCATCTTCATTTGTGCTCAGCTAATAAAAACTTGCAATGGGGGCTTGAAGTTCATTTGGGTTGTGAGAAGAAACAATAAAAAATGAATAATGGTGAAGAAGAAAAGGACTTGGGTGCCTCTAGGATTCGACAAGAGAATGGAAGGCAAACAACTAATGATTCGAGGATGGGACAAGGGTGTTCAAATATCAACCTTCATAAAAAGAACTTAGCTAAGTGTTTAGAAAATGCTACTCAAAATTATGTGGCTTGAGGAAGCATTGTTATGTAGGTTTTAAAATTATTTCGCAGCAAAAATAATTTGACCGCTTTCTTACACAATATATAAAATTACTATAATCCATAAATCATACATTTATTTTTTTATTGTAGTAATTAAGACTCCCAAGTCACGATCTATCACTACCTCTCATATTAGATCATGATCTATCACCAATGATTTTCTAAGTTATGACTCAAGTTTGATTTGCCGTTGACGTGTGTGTGCCTTTATCATCACTCAAAGCAACTAGTAAGAAAATATTTTTCTCTCAAAGTTAGAGATAAAAATTTTCTTTTCTTAATCTGTATATCATAGTTTCTTTTTTTTTTGTGGAGAAAAAATATTTTTTATATTGTAGTGGTGGAAAAACCTAGACTCCTTATGTATCTCATTTTTAATTATATTAAATCAAAATAAGATAAAAACCCAAAAGTTTTGGCATTACAATTGTTATAGTTATAGGAGACCACCTTGTTAAATAATACAAGGTCCCTTATACACAAGTATATTAATTGGAACCTCCCACCAAATAATATATTTAGGCTTTTAATCCAAATAACTAGTTATCTTGCTTATTAATCCAGTAGTGGTACAGTCAATTAAATAAGCTAACTCGGAGATCATATGGGTACATATAATAGTGGTTATAATAATTAGACATGTAATTAAACTAGCCTGATTATTTAATTCTAAATCTACTCCACTATAAGATTGGAACTGACCTCCATAATTGTATACTATCTAGGATAGTGTTCTGGAATAATAATTCGACTCATGGCACAATGATTTCTTTACTGAACAATCGTTTGTACCACTTCACTAATTAAATTAATATCTTAACTGTTTAATCAATTTAATTATATCTTGTTCTTTGACATTTACTAGCTTTCTCTAAGGATCAATTTCAACATATTAATTATGTTGACACACTTTGGTCAGAGAATTCTATGATTAAGAGATGTGTTGTACAAATTCTATATTATTAATCTATAATCTCACTGCTCATAATTGTTCCTACTAAGATATCGGGTAATCTTGACTACAAATGTATATTACGCCCATTGATAACTCAAATGGAACAATAATCATAAACATGAAACTATGATTAACTCAAGATTGAGATTGTAATAAAATCAATGCCTATGAGATTTAGTAAGTTTGACAGTTACTATAAAGTTAATTAAATCTCATATGTGATCCAATTCAATATAGTCAAATTATATCAGTAAATTCATACATAATTAAGACAAATCATTCAGTTAATTTACTACAGTCTAAACATAAATAAAGTGACTAACTCTATTTATCAACTGTGAACTTAATGTATTTAATCATAAGATAATTTGTATTTATCTCTTCTGTGAATCTATATGATGATCATATAAATACATATAATATGATTAAATGAATCTTATTCAAAATATTTATGTAATTAAGATATCTAAAAAAATATTTCAAATATTTTATTAATCAGAAAATATATTTATTATAAATAAATAAATTAATATACTTTAAAGAGTACATAATCTTAACATGTTCAATCTACAGGCGAATGCAAAAACTGTTTCAAAAATTCAACTAAATGAGTTCCCCGTAGTGTTTTAACATAAACCGTGTGTAGAGAAAAAACATTGACGGCTAGTCTCCTATTTTATCACTGTCATGTTACAGTTGAAGCTGCAAGGCGATAGTATGTCACCAGTAATTGAATTAGCAAGGCCCTCTTGTGGTACAGGAGATTTTACAATCAAATTCGTTCACTAGAAGGGCTAGGATTTGCATTACACTATTAAAAAGAAAAAAAGAAAAAGAAATTCAAAGTCAGCAATATACCTAACAAGAGATATTCAGATGATACCCAATTTCAGGCTTTCAAATGATCATCAAACACAGTTCCATACATTGTAGACATTCAAAGTTGTAGAATAAAAAGTTTAAAAATAAACATTTCCAACAAGAAACATAAGTTGTCAAAATAATTATCTATAAGAAAAAGGAAAAATGTCCTACAAATACTAAGAGTTCGTTTGGAATTAAAGTTAGACAATCTTAGCTTAAAAGATATAGCACTAAAGTGTCTGGTAAATACTAACTGCTGTACCTTAAAAGTTATGCTGATATAATTTTTTACTTGTACGATAAAAAATCTATTATATATTTAATAATTTTATTAAAATTATTATTTAAAAATTATATTTACTGCATATTATTAACTTTTATTTTATAATTACAATTTTTTTTTATGATAGTTATAGTTTAAAAACAACAATACCTCAATCCGTACTCTAAAATAATCTAAAGGATCATTATTTGCACCAAAAGCTAATCTCTCGTTTACATACTTCCTGAACATTAAAGAATCGTACTTTTGCCTTCTATGTTACTTTACATAGGTGCCGGTCCAAAGCTTATATGATAAAACAGGGACTGTTCTAATAGTTTGAGTCCAGCCAGTGAAAGGAACCACAAATAACTCCAGTGACCAGTGCTGTCAATTGCAACACCCTTCAGATCTGATTTTAGTATGTTACCTCATGCTACTACTCAAAATTCAACGCATGAACTTATTTTTCACCTTCGAGGAGGAAATGACAGAATCGACTTCAAATTGATTTGAACCTTTGCAAGTAAGTCTAAACGTTACTATTTTCTCAGCCATTATGTGAAGGAGTTCATTCACTTTCGATTACTCTGGATGAAACCGCGCGTAATTGTATCAAATGTAACTACATTTGGCTCCAAACCTTCTTCTTCCATGTCAAGCAATAACCCATTTGCCTTCTGCATTTGCATTATTTACGGAACCCATTGATCATGATGTTATACGTTACAACTTCTGGTCTTAGGCCTGCATGCAGCATCAACATATGAGAAGTATCCCAAGCAACTTTGAGTCTGCCAATTTTAAATAATCTAATAATCGATCAATGAGGCAGTTGCAGGTTTCAACAGTAAGTACACACTTGTGATTTTCCAGTGGCACGAAATACTTCCATTGCCTCCAAGAGAAATCCATTCTTGCAGAGCCCGTCGATATAAGTAGTATATATATGTGAATCAGGTGGCACATTATTTTATAGCCATCTCATAAAAAAGTTTCATTGCAAGCACTTTGAAACCCACAAACAAGGTGCTATATTTCGCAACGTCAGCCCTAATTCCTTTTGAAAGTATATCCCCTATAGAGTTACAGCAACCTCCACTTTTCGATCCTTGCAGTACCCATTTATCAAGATGTTGTAACCATAAACATCATGTTTACTTCCCTTACTCTCCATAGAAATAAAGAGTTCCCTTGCAAGACTTATTCTACCCACCAAGCAAATACCATCCATCAACCTATTAAATACGTGTTTGGGATTCACACCTCTTTGGATCATCACTTCTAACAAACAATTCGCTTCTTCCATTTGCAAAGATTATCAGTCATCACATTTAATGTCCCGACATCAGGCCGCACGCCTTGGTCAATCATCTCAATGAATAAGCGTTTAGCCTGCTTCCAATCATCCACACAACAAAAACCATGAATTAGAGAGTTATAAGTGATAACATTGTGGTTAATATTCCTGTCCTTCGTTAGCAGAAGCAATTCCTTTGCCTTGTCTACAAACCCATCCTTACATAGACCATCAATATTACTAGTATAAGTAACAACATCAGGCTTTCAAATAACACCAAATTCATTAACCATTTCTCCAAATAAATTGAAAGAAACAAGTGTATTGCAGTGATCGACACAATCCATTGATCAAAGTATAAATGTAAACACGTTTGGTTCACAGCCAAATACACTGAGTTTCTTAAACAACCTGGCGGCCTCTATAATTCTACCCTCCGCATACAAACCCTTAATCAAAAAATGAAAAGAAACCATATTTGGTGAAAAACAACTCCTCAGGATCCTCGCAAGAATCACTCTCTCTACTCATCTGGCAAAGGCAATTAATCAATATGATTAAACCAATTAGATCAGGCAACAACTAATAAGAGCAACTCCACTGTAGCCACTATCTTATTTTTACTGTTTGAATGTTTGAATACATTAGATTTCGGACAACTTAAATCCATTGAATGTATTTTTAGCCTTTTATTTATTTATTTTAAAAGAAGACACTTGAGTAGAATGGTTTATCTGCACTTGATTGGCTGAACAGGATCTAATGAAAAATATTGGACCTGCTTTCTTTGTTGCATTGCATATGTTTGAAATGGTTAATTAATTGGTATTTTTTGTATTAAATTGATTATTGGATTATGCCATTGCTTTGAAAGTTATTAACCTTTTTATTTATTTATTTCATCCAGGCACACTATATATATCTGTAGTGCAGGTACCCTTTTGTATAGACAACTTTTATATTAGTTTAATAAAGTTAGTTTTTAATATTATTAAAACAAACAACTTTACGGTTGATTCAAATATAAACTTATTAAACCTCATGACTTAAGAGTGTATTCGTATTTAAAAAATAAGGGCACTTGCATCTGATAATGATTTTTCAAAGATCTCTTATAGTATTAAAGTCAGTAACAAGTTATATATATATAAACTCCAATACAAACAGGTTTAATTTCAAGATTAGTTTTGGTTTGATTTGGGTCTTACAAAAATAAACTAAAATCGAAAAACAAATCAACAAATTGTGACAAAACAATAATGTATTGCAGACAATTATTTTTTTGTACAATATGAATGTTTGTATTAAATAATTTTTATAATTAGTTATACACATCTAAGCATTATTTTTTTCATGTTGAAAATAGAGTTAGGGGACTCTAAGTTGAAAGATTATGTTATTGTAAGGAATTTTAGTTATTAGTCAATAAATTATAAATGCATATCTTAAAGCACTTACAAATAAATAAATTTACAGCATACATCAGCTTACAATTACTTAAAGAATAGTTCTTTTAATTTTCTCTCTTTTGTTCCCATTTGGCTAGATTTACATGCTGTCCATTTTATGCATGCTTCAAGTGGATAACAATACAAGAAGCATGATGTTTTGTTTTAAATAGTTAATCATATAGTGGATAAAACAACTAATAAATTGTCAATCTAGAATCCAAAGAAAGAAAGAATTTCATTCTGACTTCCACTACTCTTCATTTTTCTGCTTTTTAATTTTCAATGCTTTAAACTAATAATTACCGCTAAATAGTCATCCTTAACACGACCACACGTAGAGATGGTGAAATCCGGATGTAGGTGTATCCATATTCATAAATTTTTATGTAGATCTGGATGTGGATAATATTTGCCTAAATTTTGAGGTGGATATTATGGATATCTGAATCTGTAAAAAGTTAAATTTAATAATTTAAAAGTTCAACAATTTACCAAATAGTATCAAATTAATTTCAATCAAAATTAATCAATCAAATAATTAACAATTTAATATGAAATAACATACAACAACATTATAAATCACTATATTCAACTAATCTCAAAACCTAATTAAAGTAATTCATAAAGTGAGTTAGCATATTAATGCATTTAAATAAAGTAATTAAACGAATCAGTAAAGAAAATTAATCAAAATTAAATTAAATTGAATTGGCAAAGAAAATGAAATTACCAGGAAAATTTTGAAGTTTAAATTGTTTTACTTTAGATTGAACCATTAAATACAGTCAAACAATCAACCAAAATACTACATCACTAATCAGAAAAATATATGCCATGTAATTAATACCGGCAGGAACAACAGCATATGGGCAATGCGTGCAGCAACAATAGCAAGGCTTCAATGATGGTGACCTTGCAGCGACAGCAGTGAGAAGTGGAACTACATCAGCATGTAGATGTGAGGCTTTGACGATGGCGAGATGTGCAGCGTGTAGCTATAGTCGTGTGGTTAGGCAAGGTAGACTGTGATAAGTTAAAGGCATTATGGATTTATTGCGGTTATTGGTGAAGTGTGTGTTGAACGTGATATTGTTAGGGTCAAGGATTACGTTAGATTTTTTTAAAAGTTATTTTATATATATATGATAGTTGACATGAAAACTCTTATATATATAATACAAAATGGAGGATATAGTCGCTCTTATAAATGCAAGAGTTTAGAAAGCCAGTCTACAAAAGAGGAGGTCAAAAACTGTTCTAGTTGTTTCCAAAAAGAGATCAAATGCACCAAAGGATATTTCTCGCCAACAAAACATTTCACTATACTATTGATGAAAACACACACTGGGGACATTATGTGATATATAAAGTAACTAGTCAAGCTTACTATATCTTTTGATACTGGCTAAACATGTAACTGTAGCCATACTATTTAAGCTAAATCTCATCCACACAAGCCATCAATATAATAAGGGCAGATGGTTTGATAGAATGTTTTCTCCACTATTCGAAAACATCTAACTCTTAAGCTAATCAATGCATATCACTTAACTCACAATACTGTTGTTATAGTACGGTTAAGGGATATTTGAAATCGTTACAAGCCACCCTTCGTTTGAGTGGTTGAACACAACCATGATAATGATGATACTTTCTCAATGTGAAGTGAATGTCTACATGCCAGATAAGCTCTAGCAAAAGTATATAAAATAGAACTTCAGTATGAAACTCATAGTCCTTCATCTTCTAATGTCATTATAACTCCAGATCTCTACTACAGAGAAAAAATTATAAATTATCAAAATTTTGAAGTTAAGTACTATGAGATTGAGATAAGAGAAAGATATCATCGCTGACTTGTAAGACATAGAAGAACAGATGTTATTCCTCCATAAGGAGAACTTTATTTTCCAGATTGACAACATTAATATGATGAAGTTGAGTAATGGTTACAAAATGATGATTGAGATAATTAGCCTTAATCAAAGAATGTACTCAACGATCCCATTGATGAAGAAGAAGAAATTGCCCAAGTACTAGAATGATGGAAGGAGAAAGAAGTGGATAAAAGGAATCCTGCAAGAACCGTTAATGACATAAATTAACGAAAGCTATAGTGGACTTTAGCAGTGGAAACAATAATGAATAAGCCAATAATAGTGAGACAAGTATGTTGTTATGAATAAAAGTAATAAAGTAATATTCTGTAATATTTAAATATAATATTTTGTAACAATTAAAGTATAGGTGATGTGTAAAATAGATTATTTATAGATAAGATATCATGATTATTTTTTATTTTTATTATAATAGTAAAATTCATTTAGTATCTATAAAAAAGAGTTCTTAATATTGAATAGATCATCGATCCTTGCCCCTTTCATTTTCATGAACCAAGTCGTAGGGAAACTTCTCCTGGTGGATGTTTGGTCTTTGAATGCCATCTTGATTACTGAAATTAGTCTGGAGAAAAAAATTAGTAACTGTATTGGACTCTCATTTTATATGTTTGACCTTAAACTTGAATTTGGACAAAGATTCTATTCATCTTATTAGTTATGGATATGAAATTTCTCCTTCATTTCTTTTGAGTAATCCATGGAGGTATTTATAATATGTTTCAATCATAAATAGAGTTAGATAAAGAAAGAACTGGAATTTTTTAATTCTCTTAATCATAGCTAGTACTTCTTTTTTAGAGGATAGGTAACGATGCTGAGCACCATTGAATTATATTGATTTATAGCCACAAATATTTCTATTGCCATTGAATTTCTCTATTAGTATTATACCTCAATAATTGTCACTAGCATCAGTCTAGAGGATAAGATATCATTTATCTGGAATCTTTAAAGGAGGAAGTGATTGATATTTTTGCTTTAATTACTGTAAAGCCTTTGTTGCATCTTCTGACCATGTTAGGGCTTCTTTATTTAAGTGTTTGAAAATCTTACTTGTTATATTTCTTAAGTCTTAGATGTGATCTGCTGCATAATTGATGATTCTAAAAAATTATTGGATTTACTTTTTACTTGACAATTCATCAAGAAGTTGAGATATTTTTCTGTAATGTGTAGTTGTGGTATGATATGTCTATCTTTAATATGAAACCCTAAAAATTAATTTCTTTAAGATCGATTTTCATCTTTGTCTCAGATAATGCTAAACCATGCTTAAACTTCAATATTTGAATTATTGAAGATGTTTAGCATGTTGTTATTCATATTGAATGAATATGAGAGTATCATCAATGTATACTAGACAAAATTTTGATATTAGCATGAATGCCTCATCTATTATATGTTGAAATCCTGATGATGCATTCTTTAACTCGAATGGCATGACATTCCATTCATAGTGTCCATCTAGCACTATAAATTTTTTCTTGTGTCTATCCTCATCTTTTATTCCAACTTGCCAAAATCTTGACTTCATATTAATTTTTAAAAATATTGTGACGGATGCAATTTTCTTCAAATGGTGAATTCACCTTAGAATTGGGTATCTGATGTCATGTAGACAATCATTTAACTTTTTATAATCAATGAATAATCTTTTCTTTTCATGGACTTGTTCTGAATGCTTATTGGCATAAAATGCTCAGCTGGCCCAATAAAACTTAGAGGGCTTGATAAGTTTGAGATCCGATAGTGGTTGGATTTTTTGTTTGTACAGTTCTTCATCATGAGGCATTTCTGAATGAAAAGCTTTTTGATGAGGCAGAGTCCATCCATCTTTGTATGGTAATGAGATAAAATATTCTTCTCTTGGTCAAAATTTATTTGGAATATCTACATAATACTGTATAAGCTTTTTATGCTGCATTTTAAATTTTTAGACTAGTGTAGAATAAATTTTTACTTTATCACCCCTCCCAAAGATGGATTGCAATTCAACCTAAGGAATCATAAATAAATGAGATTTATTATCATTGAGATTAATAATAGTGTAGTTAAATCATTCAGGATAGAAAGTGAATGGGGCAATAAGATTGAGAAAATATATTCCAAGTAATAGGTCTTCTCCAGACTAGTCATAAGCAAAGGAACTATGTCTTTCACCAAATGGCAAAAGTTCAATCAGTTTGGTATACTTATGACTGGAGCAATTATTTCCACTGGCTGATGAGCTTGAGTAGGAACATGAAATTTCTTGGGTAGACAATCATCATAGATAATAGATGATACTATTTCTATATCAATCAAAGTAGTGAGTGCTATTTGTTTCTCTTCAGTGACTTTAAGGTTAACCTTTACATATAGGTGGAACGGAGGCCTTAGTTGCATGGTTAAGTTATTTATAAGTGCATGATCAGATTTTTTTTTTCACCAATTACATAAAGTGGTTATCATCTTCAGAAGAAAAATTTGATTCATCCGATTTAATAGATGCACTAGACTCTCGATCTTAAGCATCTAATGTAAATATTGCATTTGTTGGATTGTCAAACCGTGTGTACAAAGTATCATTAAAGTCTGGATCGCCTATCTTTTGTAAGAATTTTGTTAGAACTATTTTCTTGGATTTGCACTGTTTTGCACAATGCCTTTTCTTTCTACAGATAAAACATTTGCCTTGAAATATGCGCTTTCTGACAAATTTATGCTTCCATCTTTTGTACAGCTTTTAGGCTTTTCTTCTTTTGTGGAGCTTTGGTTGGCAATGATATGACTTGCTGTTCTCTTGGCACCAAAATTTTTGTTGTAAAGTATTGCAATATTTGGAGAAAAATGTTTTCTCAATTTGTTTCATGTGCTTTTTTAGCTTCTGATTTCTGCAATGATTCTTGATTAATTCTCTTGCAATCTGCAACAATCTTGCTAGACTGAAATTTGTCAATTCAGTATGGCTTTCAACTTTAAATTTTGCTTCAATCATTTCTAGTACTAGATGGGATATATTGAAAATAAATGTTCTTTTGATTATGTTTGTCTGCTTGTTAAATATGTAATAGAGGCGTTCATACTCCATATAATATTCTTTAAGCTTTCTAACATCACAATATTTATTTTCCAAAAATTATTTTTCTGTCATTTCAGTTTTATTGTCTTTTGTTCCAATGAAATCTAAAATCAAGTTATTTATAAGAGCAGTGCATGGTTCTGGTCTACTTAAAATATATTCATTTTGTTCTTTATTAAATGAGTACCACTATTTTCGTAAAGATCCAATGAATTCATCAATTAGTCTCCATGTAACAACACGTTTGGTGAGATTTGGTGCTCGTTGACTTTCACTTTCATATCATGCAATTATTTTTTCAATGTAAGTTGCTTTGTCTTTAAGCTTGACATCATTAATGTTCTAGAATATTTTTACAATTGGAGCATGAGGAATTTGAAGATGTATTTCCCATTAAACTTTAACTATAGGTTGTTCAGTTAGTTATTGAGGTGAAGGATCTTGTTGTGGTTGTGAAAGTAGTTGTTATTGTTGATATGACTCATCTATAACTATTGGTGCCATTCCTGATTCTTGTCTAGTCTCATATGTATATTGCTGAAATATTCTTCTAGTAGTATCTACTAATTAGTACTAGAAAATATATATTTTATAAAGGTTTAAATTATTTTTTTCTCATTTAAAGTGTTAATTAATGTGTACATAACTCACATTTTATCTTAATGTTCACATACATAATTTTATGTAAATTATATTATATTATGTTAATTTTTATCTTAATTATTATATTTTGTTATTGTAAATATATTTTGAGAATGAAGAGGAATCAGAACTGAAAATAAGAGATAAAAGAAAGATAGTTGTTTGTAATAATAAATAAATAAAATATATTATATTAAAAATTAAAAAAAAAACTATCAATCTTATAAATATATAATATAATAATATAATAATATAATATTACAATAATATAATAATAATTAAATAATTAAATAGTTCCTATTCTTTATACTATATAAAGAAAAGTGCAGAGGAGAGAAAGGAGAGCGAAGGAGAAGAGAAAGAAAAGAAAAGAAAAGAGGAAAAAAAGAAGAGAAACAAGAGAAGGAAAATGAGGAGAAAGAAAATGGTGAAGCTGAGTCTTTCAAATTTTCTTCTTTTATTGTTTCAAGTTCTTAAAATTTTTTTGTAATATATTTCAGAAGTTTGTCAAATAAAATGAATATTTTTCTTTTCAGTATGAGTGGCTAATTTACTAAGTTATGGTAAAAAGTGGTGCTCAATGATTTAAATTATGGAATTAATATCTCTTTCAAATGAGTTCAAAGTTTATTTTATTTAATAGTTAATATTTTTATTAACTGAATATTTTTATGTCATATTAATTTATAAACTTAAAATCTCATTGAATTTATATGATATTTTGACATTATGTCGACACTCTAATTTAGTTGTGACATATCATGTACTTCATTCCTATATTCATTCATAAAATTGATTAGTTAAGAATTAAATGACATAATATTTAATTAGTAAATAAAATATAAAATATAAATATGAAAGAATATTATGAACATAATTTGAATTCTAAGAGTGGATCCCGTAGTCTTAGCACTTTAGACAGATAATCTATTTTTCTACCATTAATTTTTATTTAATAATAGACAACTGAATTTAAAATTCTCTTTGATTCGACCCCGGACTCACCGAATTATATTATAACTAGACACTCTTATACTTGAGAATAAATCAAATACTTTTTAGTCATGTCACCTGCATGTATAGGATTAACTGAAAAATGTGGTCTATTTAGGTATTGGTGCAAAAGAACTTGATTCAACAGTATTGTCATCTGAGTCATCTTCTCAACCTATTGCTTTAATGGGTCATGACTCAACAGGAGATATTTCATAGCTTTTCCAAAATCCTTTAATATTATTTTCAGATGGACTTTCTTCCTAATCATGAGCTGGTTTGGAAGACTTATCTTTTTTTAAAGATATTTTATTTTGTTTGTGAAAATAATTTTAGTTGTATTGTAGTGTTTTCGCCTTCTTTACATCACTAGCTCTTCGTGTGAAACAAATCATGGAAATTATTTTAGGTTCATACTAGTTAGAAAGTTGTCTTGTAGTTAGTTTTTTATGAGTCATTTTGACTTACTTTTACAACTCTTATATTTATTGTACAAGATGTTGTTGCTGAGTAAGGATTTCATCTAATGCTTTATTTTGTTTTAAAGCATTGATGTTACTCCAGTTGATTATCTTTTTAATTAATCCAAATTATATTGAATTTGTCTTTTGGACTATCCATATAACATGTGCATATTCTCCAAAGACTTGTCTAAATGATTGTTCACTAGTCAGAGCATTGATAACTCTGATTGGATCCATATGTCTGACTAAGCAAGATCTTTTCAACATATAAGAACAAGATTTTAGATGCCTGTCAAGCAATTGACACTTTTCACAAGGATACAAAGATTTTGTTTTCATGGGAAAAGAAACTGATACTTTTGCTTCTAGCATTCTTTCAATATATGGAATTTCTTGAATCTGCAAGGGTCTGCTGTTTTGCTCATACTCGTTGATCCATTAAAGAGCAAATAGTAATTTATAATCTATTATGTATGTAAGTTTGTAGTTGAACGATATTTTCTTCACCATCAATTATTCTAATGATGAGAAGATTGGTATGATTCATTGAGAACACGTGGGTTTGGATTTTAAAGGTTATAGAATGGTGTACTGCAAGGGCTGACTCATCTGTATTTATTGTTAACTCATTCGTCTGGATTAATAATTTTATGGTTTATGGGAGTGTGGTTCTTTGTAGGCCCAAAGTAAAGTTTGGCTCTATTTAGGTAATAACATGAACTTAGTTAAAACTCACATCTACTGCTGAAATCAAAATGTTTTAAAAAATTTTTCACTTTATGTCAAGAATTACTAGAAAACAAGTAACATTTTTTCTTGCAAGGAATAAGGGTTGGAGACCAATTCTGATTGCTTTTAAATGCAACCCCTTATATCCTTTAGATATGTATATATTAATATCTTTATAAGAAAAAACAAGAAGGTATGTTTCTTTTAAAGTAGAAGAGATAGATTTTACAATAATTTCAAAAGATTTATATGCAAACTTAAGCTTAGATTGTAAAACATGTACAATAAATTTAATAGAAGAAGCAAGAATATTTACATGGTAAAATTTATATGGATTTAGAGGATTTAAATTAAAATGTTGTATTTGTCTTTAGGGTTCTTCTTGAGCTTCAAAATAAAAATTTATGAAAGAATGATTACTTAAGACTGAGTTATTTCATGGTTATCTATAATCTGAACTGCCATAGGTCTTAATATCCATAAAAATATATAATAGAATTCTTTCTTATTTGCGATAAGCTTAAAATATACGGCTCTCCCTGGACTCAATAAGAGGGCGCTAAGCTTATTTAAAATAATTTAGATTATATATTTCATAGCCAAAAAAATAAGATCTCAAGACTATACTTCTAAGATCTATAATATTTCTAATACAGAAGATTCGTCTAAGCAGCAACTACAGAACATACTCAATTGTATAAGATAGAGAAGACTCATTTTGGGAGTAGTGGCTCTGATATCAAAATATAAATATAAACTATTTAAGATAATTTTATTATACAAAAAAATAGGCAATGATCGATGATATGTTACTGATGACTCTCTTTTATAGGTAACAAGAGAATCTTACCATTACAATTAATAAAAACAAAAGATCATCATTACATCTTATCTCTAGAGAATCTACTTTACACATCACTCTTACTTTAATTATTACAAAATATTATCTTTAATTATTACAAAATATTACTTTATTATTTTTATTTATAACCACACATTTGTCACATGATCTTTTATCTTTATTGTAATAGTAAGATTCATTTGTTACTTATAAAAGAGAGTCATCAGAATTGTAATGGATCATTGAACCTTTCCCCTTTCTTTTGTATAATAAAATTCTCTTACACACACACAAATATACACATTTTAATTTATTTTTATTTAATATTAAATTTAAACCAGATTCGGATATCTAATTTTTCAATTACACCTTATCTGAATTCAGATCCATACTGATTCTAATTTTCTACATCCGAATATACATTTTCTAATATGTGAATCCAAATTTTTCTGGATCTGAAACTTTTGGATTTTTGCAGATGTAAGCCAAATCCAAATACAATTATCATCCCTAAGTCCACATTGATGCCTTTCATCTTTTAAGTCATCTTCTATTTTATTTTAAAAGGAATAATTAATTGATAATTGTTTGATAAAGTCTAACTCGCAAAGGTCGGAAGAATATAAGCTATTACAAGTTAAGCTAAATCTTTTTGGAATAAAGCAATAAATTAACATACTCTTAAATATGTGGTGGAGAAATTCGTAAAGGAAAAGGAAAAATGATTTATTGGATTAATAATTTTGTGCAAACATTTTTTTGTCCTAGAAACATGGGTGGAGGACATGTAAGACCGGAGGGGGCCACAACACACCCACAAATTTAAAAAAATTTGGAATTTTTAATTAAAACATAAAAAATTAGTGTAAAAATCAACACACATACTATAAAATTAAATAATAAAAAAATCAACCACTCAAGTATAAAATCAATCTACTTACCATTAAATAATAAAAAAAAATCAACCCACTTACCATTAAATAAAAAAAATTAACATACTCATTACTTAACATTAAATAATAAAAAAATCAACCCAGTTTATTCTCTTTAAAAAAAAAAAAATCAACCCACTTATGATTAAATAATCAATAGAAATCAACCCACTTATGTCTCAAACGTCCTCAGGCTCTGACATTGAGCATATGATTTTCATTTATGAGCTTGTGGGTGGAAGTGGGCTTAATTAAATTGGCACTTTACAAAGGCTTAGAGATACTCGTTGGAGTTCTTACTTCCTATTAATATCTAACTTAATAAAAATGTTCAGAGCAACATAACATGTTTTGTTCAACTTAATTATTTAACAAATAAATTATAGTGACGTTGAGTAAACTATTATAATCATATAATTTTCTTGTAAGCTCAAGCAAAATACTTTAATTAAGTGGTTATTTAATAATTATGAGCAGATTATTTTGATCAGATGAACAGATCATCTAAAGTAAATTATCTCAACCAAGTGGACAGATCATCTTGAGCATATTATCTTGATCAGGTGATTGTTTAATAACTTTGAACAAAACTCTTCGCCATGGGATAATTATAATTATCTCGATCAGATATATAATAAATAATAATTATTATGGTCATTATTATGATAAATGTTATTATGGTTATTATTTATTATTATTGTGATCGCTATTATGTTTATTATTGTACCCATTAATACGTTAATTATGATTATGAGGATTATGATAATAATAATAATTATTTATTTAGATGATTATAATTATTTGGGACCTATTTTATAGTATCTCATGCTGTCTTCTTCTAAAAAAAGAAATCATTTTATTGTTTATTCTACTAGAAAAACTTTGAGTTAGAAAAACTTTAAGTTAGAAAGTAATATCAATTAAGTCACATGAGAGGTGACATAAATTTTTTCCTATTTGATTATTACTGATTTGAAAATCAAAGGATTTTCTTTAAAAAGACATTTAGTGACCTATGACCGTCTTTGATAAATAATAAATTTAATGATAATATTAAAATCTAATTTTTTTTTCAAAATAATAACTATCAAATTTTCAACATCAACATTAATTTTATTAAAGTTGGAACTACCGCTTCTCAACAAGGAGATGCTAATGATGCTGCGTATAGGATAATGACTATTTTTGAATTTGTCTTTACCATGCACCTTATGAAAGAAATTATGGCAATTACTAATATACTTTTTTCAAGCGTGGCAATATAAATCTCAAGATATTTTTCATCAACTGAAGCACTTATTCTAAAATTGAGAGATGGTGGGTGGAATACATTACTTGATCAAATGAAGTTATTTTCTGAGCCAAGAAATATAATTATTTTTTTCATGAATTATAAATATAATTTTTTTTCTTTATATAGTATCGTTTAAATTTTTTTTTTTTAGTTTTGATGATTTAATTTGATCGTAATTTATTATTTTTAAGAACTTAAAAATTGAAAATTTTAATTTGTCCCCTCAAAAGTTTTCCTTCGTGCTCCGCCCTGCCTAGAAAGTTTGATGTGTTGCCTTGAAAAAAATTCATGATGCTCTGTTCTCCAGGCACAAGCCGAACAGCACCTCGATCCCGACCTTCAGGCCCCGTGGATACGACGATAGATTTTTCAAAATATCGATCACTCCTCCGAAAACTTCATCAAAATTTCTGATCTGATCACGAAGCTTTTGAGGTCTCATGCCAGCTAAGACAATCTCTATCAGAGCCGCTGAGTTAACTCGGACTTCGATCGAGGAATGGAATAATAAATTCAACAAGTTCGTAATTTTATCCGCGTCACTCGCTATCTCCATGCATTCCGACTCATTGAGCGGAAACATGACTAGCAACGCTAATGACTCTTGCGTCAACTCTGAAGACGACGCCGTATTCACATTTATATTCGTAAACACGACCTGGCTCAATATTGCTCGAAAAGATGAAATGAGAGAGCAATTCTTGTCAGAGTCACGCGCGAGACCTCTGAGTCGACGGATGGCTGCTAAGCGGGAGCCGTAAGTGTTCGACTCGGACGAGGCCTGGGTCAGGAGTGTTCTGACCAAACCCGGTTCGGCCGGTTGCTTCGGGGTCGGGATTCGTTGGACATCGAAAGACCGGTTCGCAACGCTCCAGTCTTGGATAAGCCGGCGGAGGGTGTGGTTGGGGATGAAGGCGAAGTCGGTGAGTGGGGAGCGGGTGACAGGGCAGGTGGTGTTGCCGGTGGCGACCCACGACTCGATGCTGGACCGGTCGTAGGTCTGACCAGTGCAGACCGTTACCGGGTCACACATCAGCTCGAGGGAAATCGGACAGCGGAAATGATAAGGTATTTGAACGCTCAAATCCAACGGCTCTAAGCTTCCGGGCATGTTTAGTCAGTTTGCTTGTGAATTGTGATGGCGTCTGAAAATTCTCTTACGATCTTGTTTTGTTTTAAGAGAGTAGCTTGGTTTGGGGACCCCAGGCTGTCGTTTCTATCAAATGAAACAGAAGAACGAATGAACGAATGAAGAAAGAAAGAGGAGAGGGGCTTATCTGAGTCTGGGCCACACGTGTGGCATTTATAGCTTGGAACCGAACTAGAGTTGGGCCATATAAGTTTGATGTGTTGCCTTTAAAAAAATTTCACAATGCTTTGTTGACATGGTGCTTAGCATATCTTTAAATATAATAAGGGAATCTCTCCATAAGATTATTTGGCATATATCTTCCTAGAATATTTGAGCTCATCTTTCCACTAAACCAATTTGAATGAATATTTAAAGTAAATTATTTGCTACTTATTAATTATTCATGCATAAGTAAAGTTATTGGTGAAAATTGGTGGATTATTTGGTATCAAATCTTAGAAGTATATAATTATTGAGTATTTTATAAAATTATTATTATTATCTTCATTGGTGAGATGAAAACAAATCTATAATCGGCATGCACAGCTCAAGAACCCATGGATCATGATGTTATACGGCCCGATATGCAGCATCATCGTATGAAAAATATCTTAGGTAATTTTGAGTCTGCCAATTTTAAGTATTAATAATGATAGAATTATAAATTATTTTTGTACAAACTGATGTGATATAAATATATTGATTGAAAAATAATAATTATTATTTTTTAAAATTATGTGAGCCTATCATAATTTTATATAAATAATTTCTTCATAGTTCGTACACACATAATCCATAACAAGGCAGATGCAGGTTTCAATAGTAAGTACACACTTGTGATTTTCCAATGGCACGAAAAACTTCCATTGCCCCCAAGACAAATCCATTCTTGCAGAACCAGTCGATATAAATAGTATATACATGTGATACAGGTGGCACATTATCTATGGCCATCTCATCAAAAAGTTCTGTTGCATGCTCAACCATACCACTCTGAAACCCACAAACAAGGTACTATATGTCGTAACGTCTGCCCTAATTCCTTTTGAAAGCATTTCCCTATAGAGACTTGCCAACATCCTCCAATTTTCAACCCTTGCAGTACCCATTTATCAAGATGTTGTAACTACAAACATCACGTCTACATCCCTTACTCTCCATAGAAACAAAGAGTTCCCTTGCAAGACTAATTCTACCCACCAAGCAAATACCATCTATCAACCTATTATAAGTACGTGTTTCGGATTCACACCTCTTTGGATCATCACTTCTAACAAACAATTCAAAGATTATCAGTCATCACATTTAATGTCACGACATCAGGCCGCACGCCTTGGTCCATCATCTCAATGAACAAGCGTTTAGCCTGCTTCCAATCGTCCACACAACAAAAACCATGAATTAGAGAGTTATAAGTGATAACATTGTGGTTAATATTCCTGTCCTTCGTTAGCAGAAGCAATTCCTTTGCCTTATAGACCATCAATATTACTAGTATAAGTAACAACATCAGGCTTACAAATAACACCAAATTCATTAACCATTTCTCCAAATAAATTAAGAGCAACAAGTGTATTGCAGTGATCGACACAATCCATTGATCAAACTATAAATGTAATCACATTCGGGTCACAGCCAAATACACTGAGTTTCTTAAAAAAACTAGCGGCCTCCAAAATTCTAAGTCCTAACCGCCGCACACAAATCCTTAATCAAAGAATTAAAAGTAACAATAACTCCTCAGGATCCTCCCAAGAAGCACAAAACCATCACTGTTTCTACCCATCTGGCAAAGGCAATTAATCAATATGTTGGAACCAATAAGATCAGAAACCCACTCGAATTTAGTCCCTCGTACAGAGAAACAACACTATCATATTGCTTATCTTTACAGAGCACAGAAAAAAAAAATACTGAAGGAAGGCATGGGAGGAGATGGCTTCATGTCAATCATGCAATCAAGGAAATAAAGAGCTTCATTTCGAGAGATATTACCTGATCTATAACTATCTTTCAGGAATTTTGCAATTGAGGCACCATCATTTTTGAAATCGGGAGCTGTGAGTTCCGGAAATGAACATCTAAAAAGCAAGAATTTGAGGATTTTAAAACCATTGGAGAGCGAGTGTTCTTTAGTTAAACTGAAAGGGGTTTGACTTGAGAAGGAGAAAGAAATAAGAACAAAATATACGAGAGCTGCTGCTTGGAATAGTTAACAGCAAGTATTTACAGAAATACATTAATTTTTACTTATTTTTATTTTATGTGAGGTTGAGATGGACAGTTCACTCTTTATCATTACTTAGAAGAACACAGTCTTGCAAAACATATGCATTCTTTATACTTTTGTTTTATTAATAAATTTAATTAAATGATAATACTAAATATTACTTATAGGTCTAAATAACATAAATTTATTGCAAATATTATATAATAAATAATATAGTCAGTCTATCGTCATAATTTCTTGTCCTTTCACATTCCTAAGATACATATATTATCTGTAAGGTGGGTTATTTAGTAGTTGTTTTGAATGCATAGAAGATGATACAATTCAGAAATCCCTTGTTTCTTTCAAACCATCCCACAAAACTTATCTATTGGTTAAAATGGCAACACAACTTAAGTTTTAAGGAGCACTAAAACAACAACTGATATATATTGTATATATATATTTACAATGTCCAAAGAATTGTCGCTAAGGGTACCCAAAGCAACCACCATGTCCATTCTTGAACTGATCTTCTACTTGAAAATGCAAAGTTGGATTGCTGTGCTGCAGAAGCAGGGGTGACACCAGGCTCAGGCAGCTCGCATGCACCATAAGTCGTATTCGACTGCAAGCAAAATTCTCCTTATTCTTACATTCATTGCACAAATTATACTAGAAAAGTAGATGCAATAATGTAATGAGTGTAGTAATATGTAGAGCAAATGAAAAATTAGATAAGAAAGGTTGAAGCAGTAGTAGCAAACCTTGCAATAGGCAATGTTTCCACACCCGCAAACCAAATGACCGTTGGCCACATCTACGGTTTCCGGGGCTCCCCCGCCATCACTTCTCTGAAATTTCACATAGAAATAGTTCAGAATTGTTTCATCATTCACTCGTTGTTTTAGCCCAAAAGACTCTTTATGCAGTGCATACCTTGTAATAATTAACTGCGATGAAATTAGGCCATCGTTTGCCCGCAGCTTCGTAACATGTGTTCACCATGCTAGCTAATGGAGCTGAGTTATCCTTGCAGGCTTCGGCAAAATTAGGTGTATCAGGAAAGTAATTAACCAAAACCAATGACTTTGATTTTGTGTTCATGGGGGATGATTCTGCGCGGTTTGGACACGAACCATCTTTCATTCCACCGTTCCCATCTGTAAATATCGTCACACTCGTAAAAGATTCTCTTTAGTCCAATGGGCCTTTCAATCTGGGAATATTATTAATAAGACTCACATTGGTTTTCAACCATGTATCTCCACTGATATGCAATCCCTTCCGAGGCTTCCTTAGCTGATTTTGAAGTAAAAACCACTAAACGCTGATTCTTCTGGATCATGTCATCAATTGTTGGCCAATTTTCACCATTTTTGGGCATGCGAGATACAGGAAACAAATATTTTCTCAGGCCAGCAGCACTGAATACATTAGTTAGGCCATTTGGTGATGTAACATAATCCTCAATGAAAATGGTGACAATTTCTGTTGGGTTGGCTTCAAGAAATGCTTGAACCTCTTTCAAGAAATTTATAGCAGGTTGCTGAAAATTTCAGATTATTGATTAAGCAATGGCATTCTGGAAGTGAAAACATGAAAATTTTATCTCAATTTTTTGATATTCTAAAAAACTAATGAAGTTGCAAGAATCTCTATCACTTACAAAAGCTGTAAAGTTATAGCATTTCCCACCAAAGGAGTGGCACAACCATATATCATTCATGAAGTCATATGTATCGAGCATCAAACCTCTAACACCATTCTGCAAGAGTAACAGTTTTGAACTGAATTTATTATAAAATAACGGAGGATCAAATGAACAAATTAATCAACCAAATTTTTCTACAAAAGGGCAAAGACATGAAAAGTACCATAACTTAAAAGTAGTGATTAAATAAATTCTTCACAAAATTTGTTATGAAGTGTGTCCATTCTGTCAATGCCTAACCAATGCGATGAGAATACTGGTAGATTCTTTCAGTTGTTTGATGTTAGAAAATCTCATTTCTCTTTTTATTATAATTTTCTTTTCTCATTTTCAATTACAGGGAGAGCATTTGCAGAAAGTAAAACAGAATAAAGTGGCATTGTTAGAAAGCTCCCATAGAATTGTCATTATTCCTGAAGAATGTGATGCTTTTATTATAAACAAAGCATGCTGGAAGTGCTTTATAAGCCAAGATTAATATTTTTATCTGCAATGCCAAATTTTTCTAAAAGATTTCCTCTGAGAAAAGACTGTTTTACATGAATTGGCAGGGGCTTCCATCAGAACTCCACTATTACCATTTACCACATTTGCTCAAAAAGGACAGATTTCCAATTAGAAAACATGTGCAGACCAGGTAATATAAAAGTCACAATGCACCTCTTAACACATTCCATTTTAACCAACAAAGAGTGGGCGAAAAGTGATTCAAAATCCATGGCCAAAAATAATATTCTACCAGACAAGAGTTATGGGTTAACATATTTTTTCACTTGACTCAAGAAATGCTTCTGGGTGCTATTATACTTTCAGCTACAATGTTGAATTATACTCAAAAGACTAAAAACACCATGGGCATAATGGTCTTATCACCATATGGATGTGGAAACTTCAAGTTTCAACAAAACAAAGATTTAACAAGGCAACCTGAACAAGAGGATATGGATACCAAAACATGATTAATGTGTCTTAACAAATAACAACAGTACTCACCGCCAGACCTCCTCAATTTTCAATTTTCAGTATCAAATATTTATGAATCTGAGCAGAGAAGAAGAGTGAAATGAAGAACTACTTACATTGAGCTGGCTCGTAATGGAGTCCTGCTGACATTGTGGGGCAACAATCACAGATCCAATTGGAGACTTGGCTCCAAGTTTTGCAAATGAATTATGAGTCGTCAGCCATGAATACCGATTAAACGGCAGTCCCTTCACCTAAATAACATAAATATCAGTACCGAGACATTCTCAGGCCGTGCAGACGTTCGAATTACATGCAGATTTGTACATAGTATTTGAAACATCTACATATGCATGTATATATAGTTATGATAATTAAACCTTTGAAGTGGGATCTAGAGGCTGGATTCTAGTGCATCTTGGCCGAAAATTTTTATTTGCCACACAAGTTTCACAGTGTAAGCCTTTGTCACAGCTGCTATCTGCTACACACGTTTGTCCTTCCTGTATCGCATTTCAATTGTCCCACAATCACAGCAACCACCCCAAAAAAAAAAAAAAACTGATAAAATTGAATGCTAAGTTGTTGATTCTTGATTAATTACCTTGAGAGCAGAGGAAAGGCTGAAGCAGAATAGTAGAATTGTGGCTATGAAAACATGTATGAGTTTCTGCAAGTGATTAAAGTGTGTTAAGAGAGTATTTTAAAAGTATCTTTGGGTAGAAAAAAGATTGATGATAAGTTATGACTTGCCTGCATTGTGATTAGGGCTGTTGTTGTGGATTGACAATATAACTGCAACTCCTCCTATTAAGGACATATATGTATCTTATTATATCATGGATATATTTATAGATGGGTTTTACATTAAAAAAAAAAAAAATTCTGTGTGTTGTATATCCCCCCCTCTCATGAGATTATATCATATGTAATAAAATTGTATTTAGATACAAAATAAAAGTTTCATGAGGTTACATGTATAATCCGAGGAGCACACAATGACACAGCAAATGTTTGTTGCTTGGAAGTCTTGTCTTGCATTAGATTTATGGGCGAATATAATGTGTTTAATTCTTGAAAGAGTTGAAGGAAACTAATCCGCGAAATTTGCTTGCCATAACAAGCAAGTTATTTTGAACACCAAATACACTTTTATGTATTTTTGTCACTATCAAATAAAGTCATCTTCTGAAAGAAAAAGAAATGCGTTACGTTTAATGTATAATTAATTTATTAATTCATTGTTGTATCTTATCTATCACTCTTTATGAAGTCATTTAATTTGTAAAAGAAATAGGTTTTGTTGCACAAACGTATAGCTTCATGGGAACTCCTTATAGTTGGGTTTTGTTTCCCACGAATGTGAGTAGCCGAGTAGGGATTCCAAGTCTTTAGGACCTTTCGTATTGTTTTTTAATTGATTTTTTTAAAAAACAAAAATAAAAATAGTGTTTTGCATGCATCATTACATTAGAGAAGACTTTCTTAGATATGCTACGTGTGTTTTGGATTAAACATCCGAATTGACGAATATAAAATTGTTTTAAACCAAACATCTGAATTGTACTATAATAAAATTATTTAACTAAGGTGGCTTTTTGGTGAAATCTGAATAAATTTAAATTAATTTAAATTCTAAATAGAGCTATATATATATATATATATATATATAGTTAAAAAAATATTAATTTTTTTAACTCAAAAAATCTTAAAATTAGTACTTTTACATTTGTACTCTTATATATTATAAATGTTAAACAAATAATAAATATTGCAAATAACATAAATAAGATAATATATTATCATAACTTAAATCATGTTTAATTGAATACAATCCTTTAATATTCTAAATTAGTATATGTTAGTCAATTTTATTGTAGATTTTGATATTTTTATATGAAAAATATTCATAAAAAAATGAAGATAAATAATACTAATTTAAAAAAATAATAGTGTAGAACTATATTATCACAAATTGTAAAAATTGGTAATAATGTTAATTATTAAATTTTATTTATGTAAGGATGAAAATTAATTAATTAGATATAGATATTTTTCAAAAATTTCTTTTAATGATATCATTTATACTTTCTAGATTAAGCTAAAAAACTAAAAAAATTTGGCTATAACTTAATGATTTAATACTTAAAAATTTTCATTAAGTTAAAAAAAGAACTTAATGACTTAATTGATTGAAATTAAGTCAATTAAATCTTAAATTAAAAAAGTAAACAGCCTTAAGTCTTACCATATTTTCGCTTTGATTATAAATATTCTGAGTAGATTGTAAATTTGAAACATAATTTTCAACAACTAATAACAATAACAACTTAAGCTTTCTTTTTCTTAGGAATTAAACAACCCATCCCATGAGCTCGTGCTTTTTGTTCATCAGTCGCATTAGCTTGATGTCCAAAACAAAAAGTTATATGAACGCTAAGCACCTTCCGACATTTTATCATTTCTTTCTTCAGAATTTAAAGCAAATAGAGACTTTATACATTCATATGTAGATTGGGAAAATGGCATTGAAAATCTCTGGTTTGGAATCATTATCCCAGGCAAATAAATTTCTTCTAAAAGTAGGACTGTCTTCGATTTGTATTCTGATAATCTGATAGGTATAATCAGGGGACACCTATAGTTTTTTTTTTTTTTAATTGAAATTTCTGAAAGAAATATTAAAAGTTATGTATAAAAATACTGATTTAACCCATGCATAATTAATTTTGAAATTTTATATATAAGATGAAAATGTAATTTTATTTTTTTAAAAAATAAAGTTAAAGTGACTCAATTGTTTAATCTTTATTTTGTTAATTATTTTTTATTTTATTTTTTATTTATAACAGTAACCTCAATATCAATCAAAATTACAACAATTATAAGTAAAATTATTTAATCTCCGGTGACTGCACCACAACTATACATAAAAAAATCATCTCAAATTATTTTTATATTAATACTTGAAGTTTGAATTTAACTCCTCGGAGATTTACTCCATGCTTAGCTCCGGGTATAATTAAGGATAAATATTATTTAATATGATCTCTAATGTACTGCCAAATCCTTTTTCATTACTCCAATTTATTTTATTTTATTTTTTATTGAACAAAAAGGGGATCATTTGATGGCGCGCATAGCCACTAATGTCAACCCATGGCTCGACAGTCAGCTAGCTCGTTTCAGAATCCTGCTTTCAACTGCCCATCCATTATTACTACTTCAACTGCTCAATAATATATTGCTAGAAAGATACAGTCAGCTTAATAAATAAATAATTAGAGAAAAAAACTAAAATGTAAAAGCATAATACATACACACATATCTTTTAAAAGGGAAAAAGAAAACTTATTTTAACTAACTAATTGCGAAACTTTCCAATAGTCTGATCAAAAGTTATAATTATATATATATATACACACAGACACACATATATTGTTTACATTGGTATACATTTAAGGTAATAATTATGTTGAAGATGTTCTATTTAAAATATTAATTTATAACTATATGATTAAAATGATAAATAATAAAAAAATATGTTACAGCTTTGATTATGTGATTATGAACTAATGCTCTATAGTAAAACATCTCTAATATAATCAAACACTGAATTTAAAGGAATCTCAAATTATCAATCTTCAATGAGAATAAATTTTTTGTTAATAAATAAAAGTAAATTTGATCTATTGTCACATTTAAATATTCAGATCATGCCATTATATTTAAAATAAATAGGGTTGTTTTGTATCCAAACGTACAATAGAGTGCTCCCCAAACATATATTTAGAAATTTTTATAAATGGAAAAAAAATAAAAGAAAAAAGGGTTGATATAGCTTTTGACACGTGGTTTATATATACTGTATATGGGACGTAGACCTTCAATTTTAGATTGCAAGAGTGGCTACTGTTGCTTTATAATCTGTGGGGCAAAAGAGGTGTATCTCTATCCTTAAGAATAAAGCTAACTAATAAGGACAATTTTTAATGATGCTTTTATGTAAAAAAAATTTAGGCACCCAACTTTTTGGTCCTTATAAATTACGCCTGGAATCTTTGTACATTTTGAACGGATTGTTGTTATTGTTTATGAATTTGCGTGCAAGTTTAGCAATTTGCATGCATCCATCGGTCTAAATACTGCCCGTGATGAAGAAGAGTACCTTCCAAAATTGTCGTCATTTTGTTGAAGCTGTAAATGTTATCTATCGTTTGAATCTATGGATCCGGGGTTTAAACTTCCAAAAACTCTTGTCACATCTCAAAAGTTTTTTAACATAAAAATAGAGAAATAGATTCGAGAGAGCATTATTAGATAAACATCTATAATAATTAACTTTTAAACATTGCAGTATTAACATAGTTTACGTTAGCACAGGATTGGAATTTCAAAATAGGTTAGATTTACTTTTAAATATGAGATATTATCATTTTACTAACCTAATGTTTTTTTACATATCAATTTATTATCAAAGTTATTTGATGATTGTATTTTTCTACTTAATATTTCAATTTTTATTATTTTACCACAAAGCTGCTGATTATATTAAAAAAAATTTTATGTCACAAGAGTATTTTAAGAATTTAAATATATTTAATATTTTTGTAAATTTCACAAGGTATAATATTTACAATTTTATCAATTGATTATTTTATAAAATAATCAATTGATAAAAGCATAACCTCTTTTTATATAATTAATTTTATATTTTTTTTACTTGGATGATTAAATTGCATCCACACAGTTTAAGTAATATATTGCATTTATCATTTTACCCACTAATTTTCTTTGAAAACCCTATTAAAATAATTGTCAAATTGTCAAATTATTATTTTAATTAATTAATTCTAACAAATTATAAAATTACCATTGATTAATTACTTTCTCTCTCTCTATATTAGCAATGGTTAGAATCTAAACTAGTATTATCTCTTACATTTTTTTTTTCTGGTAAATCAACTTTATCTTTATCTTATTTGTTGCTATAACATTTTCATTTTTTACATATTATTAATAATTAGAGTTTGTGGTTATGAGATTTGACCAAAAAAAAAATCAAAATCCAAGTGGTACATAAACTATTATTTTTTTATTTTTACATGATGAGTATTGCTTCTTTCATTTTGTTTAGGGTGTAGTAGAACTAAATTAATATTTTTAATTTTTGAACAATTTTGTTTGATAAATGCAATATTTTTACTTCATGTATCCCGACAAATTTTAATAAAAGAAGGAGATAGAGGGAGAGAGAATAAAGTTATATAAGTATTTGATTAAATTATATGTTTACAATAAAAATATTAGTTCAAAAATTGATGTAATAAGAAATTTAATAGGTTCAAATAGCTTCACTCATTCTATTTTTTTTATTTTATTCAAAAAATGATAAAATTTGAAATATATAAGTAATAAAAAATAATATATCCAAAATATTTAGTGATAAAATGATATATTAAAAAATTAAATAATAAAATAATAACCTCTTTTAAATGTTGAAAAAAAACTACTCTAATTAAACAAAGAAATGAATCCTTTAAATTCCTTCCAAAAATATGTTTTCTTTCTTTCTTTTTTTAATAAAATATTTGTATATAAAAAAAAAAAAATCACATGATTGCAAAAAAAACAGACATGCACGCGCCGGCCCTTATCGGTTCCCTCACTCCTTGAAAGGAGAAACAACAATCTATTGGGTTCCACATGCCAAAGAAAATATAAAATGATCATATAATTAAAAGCAGTTTTTTTTTAAAATATTAAAAGCACGTTTACGAACAGAGATAAATGAACTGAAATGTAATTAAATGACTAAATATATTGGCAAATATGCAATAACTTTGTACACTCATGATCAACTCCTATACTTTTCCCATTTATTTCTTAAAAATATAAAGTATTCTTGTAGGATTTGGAACTCGAAGAAGCCATGAACCACTGCATATTTTCAGTTTGTATTTTAATTTTCCAATTTTGAAGCAAGATTGGTTTAATTTTGAGGAGGTATAAGATAAACAAGTTGAAAAAAAAAAGTAGAATAAAGAATGTCCCACAGATGGAACGTGGAGTGAAACAAAAGCATCAAAAAATTAATATACACTTTACTTCTTGTATTTCTTACTTTTATTTTTCGTTTGATTTTTTATATTTTATGTCTCAATAAACGTAAGCATGCTACTACTGGTTAGGAGTTAAGACAAAAAAAAATTGGCCAAGATTTAAAAAGAACATATTGTACAACAAGAAACAAGCTCTTGATTTCCATACTCTTTTCTTTCTCTCTCTCTCTCACCATTTTTTTAGGTAGCAAAAAATTAAAAATTTTATTTGTAAAAATGGAAGAAAACTTTTTTTTTTTATATTTATTTTAATAAATCGATACTATAATTTAACTCATATTCACTCTTAATTGTGAAAATTTTTACATTAAAAATCCCCATTTATCAGAAGAAAAATTAATTCATTTTACATGTAATACTATTAGCTCAACCATAAAATGTTTGATATGATTTTCATTTGAATTAAATCTTTAGCATATTTAAAGAAGTTAAAGTTTAATTTTTAAATATAGTTGAGAACCGAGAATTAGTTAGCGTTTTTCTTTTACAACTTCAAAGAACGGGTTAATCTCAATATCATTAATAAATTATCGATGGATTTATCTGTTATTTGATTTTCAACGTGCATTGTTATTGAGCAGATCAAAACTGTTGTATTTTTGTAATACTAATATTATTTGGAAAAGTTGTATTTGCAAAAAAAAAAAGTTATGAATTTAATTTATATTATATTATAATATTTTTTCAAAAAAAAAGTCTTTTAAAAGGGGAAAATTGTTTCATAAAAATGTTTCCAAATCACAGATTTTTTTGTGCCATGCTGTCAAAATAGCACTAATAAAGACCCGTTTGGATGACACAATCACGTCACTGAATAATCCAATCCACTGAAACGTGAAAGAGAAATAGAATCTCTTAAAAAATCCACAATGTGACAAGGTGGGTCCTACGTTCTGTCATCAAATGTCCAGCACAGCACTAAATCAGAATTCGGAAATTAGTTTTTAGAAACTCAATAAACAACGACACAACCAAGAAAGACTTGTGTGTTTCAATGTTACTACAGTCAACAGCCGCACACGCACATTAGTCTCTCTCAGTCAGTGCCTCCGCAGCACTGTGTTGTTACAACAAGGTCCCTTCTGTTCTAACGCTAAAAAAACACACGCCTGTTCAGCTGTTCTGTTCCTCTACTCACAAACCCATCTCTCTTTCTTGTCTCTTTGTGACTATAAGGCATTTTCTTGCTTCATTTTTTTGGCCATGGAGGTTACTACAAAGGCCTTTTTGTCGATGGGTTTGATTGCGTTTCTTGGAATGCAGCTTCATTCAGCAGTGGCAGGTCAGTTCATATCTGGGTTCTTGCTGTTTGCTCAAATAATAGAAAAGGTTTCATTTTTCTTTTATATGTTTTGTGTTGTTATTTTCTCTTCAATCAATATATGAATTTTTTTTTCCTTTTAGGTGGTGTTATGTTTTAAAGATGAAATTTTGGAAATGTATTTGATTTACAATTAGATGGTTCTGACTTGTTCCTTGTTCGATTGGTTTTGCTTGTTTTGTTTTTTTTTTTTTATATGCATTCAGAATAAGCATGGCTCTCTCTCTCTGGCTTCTGCAATTTTATGGAAACAACGTTTGTTTGGATTATTGGGTTCCAAAATTTTAAACCGACAAATCTTTCCAGTGAAATGTATCTTTTTGCAGCAGTGGGTAGCTTATAATGCTACTTGTGCTGAGATTATATGCATAAGTTTTGACTTTGCCTGTTGTATTGTGTGATTTGCTTCTTTTTTTTGTTTGGCAAATGCAAACAAAATAAAGTTTCTTTAATTCGGTGATGGTTTGGTTTTGGAAAAAAATCTTCAAAATTAAGGGCTCACCATGAGTATGATGAAATTTATAGTAACATGGAATCTAGGACTGTGATAGAAATTGGTACCTGTTTATATCTTTAGAAGAATGAGAAATAAAGTGCTAAAACTTTGCTTGAGGCTCTGTATTTGCATTTACCAATCAAGAACAAATGCCACCAAGAATTAGTGCACATCGTCTCCTTAGCCCCCGTTCCTTGCCCAGTTGCCCTCCACTAGTTCCCCTTCTTCTCCACGCCTGGAGTTGATTGTTTTTCACTTGTTATTGTATGACATACTGGGTTTAATATCTAAATATTTACTCTTGTCTAGTTAACATGTCCAAGTATGTAATCTCGAGCTGGGCAAAATTCCTTCTAAATGCCAGTTCTCCTTACCATAGCAAATCTTCGCTTAAAGAATTTTTATCACCTGAACTAATGCTCTTCCTTGAAATGCACTTGGTCTGAGAAATAAATACTAGGTTTTGAACACTGTCTAGGGTGAGAACTGATCTGCGAGTTGGCCAAAACATTTTCATATTGTAAATATTAGGCACTTAAGTATGAAAAACTGGTTATGTCACTATTGATTGATGCTCTTAATCCTTTTCAGATTGCCCCTTAGATTTGAGTGGATCAAACTTCACTCTAGTGGCCTCTATGTGCTCTGATAGAAATGACAGAGGAAAGTGCTGCCGCTATATCAATGCTTTGGTTGCGGTTTCTATTGCACGCTATGCAAATGCAACGAGCAACCTAGGGATTCCTTTGGATTTATGTGACATCTGCCTCCACTCCATCTCACAAACTATGGAACTGTATGGAGTTCCACGAAATGCCACAACTTTTTGTGGGTTTGGGACAAAAATTCCTGTCAATTATGACTGTCGGGGTCGAACAACTGTGACACAGATGCTGCAGTCTCCACAATTTGCAAATGTCACAGAAAATTGCAAACTACCACTTTCAAGGGAAACTGATTGCAGGAAGTGTATAAATGCTGGCATTTTATACCTTCATCATGTGGTTGGAGCAGAAGATAACATGACATTGAGTACTTGTCGTGATGCAACTTTTGCTGCACTTGCGAGCCAACTTGATAACGTGTCAGCCATTGAGATCGCAAGCTGTTTTTTTCAAGTTCAGGGGCTTAACATTCCTACAGGTTTGCATAATTTTGAAAGAAATGAGGAATTTTAATATCTGATGAAGTGGTATGCATGTGTTCTTCAAATTGTCTTTGTTTCCCTTCTTTTAATTTTGGGTTGTTGTCAGAGTCAATTTTTTGTATCTGGTGCTTGGTATCCTGCATAAAACATCTTATAGTGTCTTTGAGGAGGTGTCTGCCTATCAGCTATGTGAAATGAGTTGTTTTATTATTAGTAATGACATATTAAAGGCTATTCGACATATATATACAGGAAGAATGTTTATCATCACTTCTTGTCCTTAGAGAGTTGTGTTAATCATGTGATGGTAGATTTTATTTTTATTAGTAAATTTGTTTCTCAATCTTTTCATTCTTGTACTCAATCATTTGATGATAAGTTTATGGAAATTGGAAATGACAGTTTCAGAACCATCAACACCTATACGGGCCCCCAAGGCATCACCAAGTCCTTTGGTTGCTGTGAGCCCAAGCCAACAAATGTTGGGCATACATCAAAATGGAAACCACCATCCATACCACCTGACACTTATTCCTGGCATAGGCATTGCAGTTACAGCTGTTGCTGTTATAATGTTGATGGTCTTAGTAATTCTTATCCGTCGGAAAAGCAGAGAGCTAGAGGATCCTGAGAATCTGGATAAAACCTCTTTGAAGTCCTTCCCTCCTTCTCGGTCTTTAAGGAAATTTCAAGAAGGTTTGTTTCTGATATCTTCCACGGTCATCTTTTCCCTTCTAATACTGATATTATACTGAAAATTTATTTCCCTGGGTTGTTCTGGGGATGGTGGGGCTGATGAAGTGCAGGTCCTTCGCCAATGTTCCGAAAATTCAGCTACAAGGAGACGAAGAAGGCAACTGACAATTTTAGCACCATCATTGGACAAGGGGGATTTGGTACTGTCTATAAAGCTCAGTTCAGTGATGGCTCTCTAATAGCGGCGAAGCGGATGGACAAAATTTCAGAGCAAGGGGAGGATGATTTCTGCAGAGAAATAGAGCTTCTTGCTAGATTGCATCATCGTCATCTAGTAGCCCTAAGAGGCTTTTGCATTGAAAAACGTGAGAGGTACTTCATTTATGCATACATGTGTCTGCATTTGTGATTGACTTCATGTATCAGCAACATCAGATACTTTCTCTTGTTTCATGGCAGGTTTCTCATGTACGAGTATATGGCAAATGGAAGCTTAAAGGAACACCTTCACTGTATGCTGCTTCACCATTCCTCAATTAGATAACTTTTCTGGTTTTTACATTTTTCTTGTTGGAAGTGGACAGGGGGTGGGTTTGAAATATGTTGAGGTCTTGGTATTAAGTTGTGCTTTAAATTTCCAAAAGCAAGTACAAATGCTAACATGCTGGCTAGCTTGGGCACCATTTGGGCTCCTTGCAGGCACTATTTGCTGGGCATCACTCAGTTGATATGTCTACAGAAGACAATAATCAAAATGACCATTCTCTGCTTTCTTGAAGCTCCTTTATCTGATTGCTGAGTTTTCTGAACAGTTTGACGTCATTTTTTTGGCAGCCCCTGGAAGAACGCCTCTGAGCTGGCAGTCAAGAATCCAAATTGCCATTGATGTGGCTAATGCTTTGGTAAATATGTAGAATTATGCGCATCCATGGAGCTGACTGGTTCAACTTCATGAATTTTTCACTTTATTTATGATTAAAATATTATCTTGCAGAATTACCTTCTCTTACCCATTTAAGTCTTTTATGTGCAGGAGTACCTCCATTTTTATTGTGATCCACCTTTATGCCACAGAGATGTCAAGTCCAGCAACATTTTATTGGATGAGAATTTTGTTGCCAAGGTAATTTTCTGGTAGAAATGCTCATTGATCTGTGTAATCTGAGATTATCTCCTTTTGTCAGTAGTTGCTTTTAACCACTACTAGTGTGGTTTTCTCCTTGGAGCTCAGATGAAATTATAACTTTGAACTGCATGACTTATATTTTTTTTTGAATTATCTAGAATTCGGAAAGAAGAAACAAGTTAATATTAAAAATTCAAATTACTCTCTTCCTGCACAAGTGCATTTGCAGCAGATGCTTGAATCCTTAAAATATTTCCTTTTCTCTTCCAGCTTGCAGATTTTGGCCTTGCACATGCTTCAAAAGATGGTTCTATTTGCTTTGAACCCGTAAATACTGACATACGGGGAACTCCAGGTTAGGCCATAAGAAAAATTAGATAAATATTCTGGAATTTTTAATCTCTGTTTTCTTTTCAGTGCCAAAGATATCTGAAATTTAGAGGCTTTCAGGTTATATGGATCCTGAATATGTGGTTACTCAAGAGCTCACTGAGAAAAGTGATGTATACAGCTATGGAGTTCTACTGTTGGAGATTGTGACTGCAAGAAGAGCAGTTCAAGATGGCAAGAATTTGGTAGAATCTGCTCAAGTGTACATGGCCTCAGAATCTAGTCTACCTGAGCTTGTGGATCCTCATATCAAGGACTCCTTTGATATAGAACAGCTTCAAACAATTGTCACTATTGTGAGATGGTGCACCCAGAGAGAAGGTCAGGCTAGGCCTTCAATTAAACAAGTCCTGAGGATTTTGTATGAGAGTTCAGACCCAATGCATAGTGGGTTTGTACAAGCTGTGGAAGATGAAGAGTATGAAGAAACTGATGGGAGGCCAAGAACAAGTAAAGGGAAAACACATAGGAGTGACCCGACTTTTCATAGTGGTGATGGTAGATATCTTGCCTCTTCGTCAAGTACATCCAGGTCATATTGTAGTCGAAGCTTTTTACTCGAAAATGGCTCTCCTCAATCTCCTCCTAATTTGCTCTCGCTTTGAGGCCATTCAAGTTTGACGGTCAAATAGCTTGTTTCAAGTCAGCAGGTATGTGCAGTTTGTCACCTTTGCAGAGCAAAATTGTTCCTATTATAGAGCTTTTCTAGGTTATTTCTTCAGGGCAGAAAAGAATGTAAGCATAGCTGTCTTACATATTTTTGGTTATGCTTTCTTGAACTTTTTGGAAACTGAGGCATTAATATATATATTTTTCCACCTGTTCAATTGTTAGACATCATGATACTCACTGGGATTAATTTTGAGTCATTGAATAAAAAAATTGCCTTGATGCTAACTAGCATCAGCCATTTAAGTATTGCCATTTATTCTTCATAGAAACCATTGTTAAATTCTAACTTGGCATATATTTGCCTTGTTCTTAATGAAGACATTTCTTTCCTCATTTTGTTCTCCAATTGTTTAGTAGTGAAGCCGGATTGATGGTCTCAATGTAAGATTCTGCAGGTGAGCAAGATGTAGATTCCTACGTTTTCTTTCAACAGCCCTGGCAAAATCTTAATAGCCTTAGAAAAAGAATTCTTGCATAACAGTCTATATATAGAAGATGCTTTTAGATTTTCAAAAACCATAACACCTTAAGTTGTTGACCAAAAGTCATGGGAAATTTCACACCTTCCATGCTGATGATCCTCTATCTTTCTCTTTGTATCGTTTGCCACCTCTTTGTCCATGTCAAGAAATCATAAAACTTACATTGTCCACATGGACAAGTCAGCAATGCCATTCTCCACAACCCATCACTAGTACATGTCCACACTTTCATCCCTCTCATCACTTGATGGTGATCCCCCAACCCATCTTTACACCTATAGCCATGTAATGGGTGGCTTCAGTGCGGTTTTGTCCCAGAACCACCTCGAGCAAATCCAAAAAATGCCAGGTTATCAGGCCACATAACTTGAAACTTTTGGTCACCTCCACACCAGCCACACCCCAAAATTTCTTGGCCTAAATAAACATGCAGGGTTATGGCCAGTTGCAGGTTTTGGTAGTGATGTTATTGTGGGTGTTATTGATTCTGGAGTTTGGCCAGAGAGTGCGAGCTTTAAAGATGACGGCATGCCCCCAGTGCCTGTGAAGTGGGTGTTGAGTTTAATGCTTCACATTGCAACAGAAAACTGATGGGAGCACGCTATTTCAGCAAAGGGATGAAGCAGTATGGCTTGAACATATCAACAAGATTTGATTATGATTCTCTGAGAGATTTCTTGGGTCATGGAATTCATACATCTTCAACAACAGCTGGCATAATTACTTTGGTTACGCTGAAGGAACAGCCATGGGAGTTGCACCAATGGCGAGGATTGCAATGTACAAAATATTTTTCTATAATGACACTCTTGAGGCAGCAGCTGTTTACCCGGAGAATCTTTACATCTTTCAGGAATCTATGTACTTTGGTCACGGAATTAGATCCCAAGAAATTTGTGATTATAACTTGTTAGATCCTAAAGTTGTTGCAGGCAAGTATATCTTTCGTGCATTTGCTATGATGGTAGCATAACTGTGAACCAGCAGTTAATAAGAGGAAATGTATAGAACTGGAGCCGCTGGAGCTATCTTCAGTTCAGACTCATATCTTTTTCCCAAAGAAATTGACATGCCTTTCGTGACAGTAAACCCCAAAGATGGAGAGCTAGTGAAAAAAGTATATAATAAATTCGGCGTATATTGTTAATGTTAGTATCCAGTTCCAGATTACTAACTTGGGCACTAAGCCAGCAGCACAGGTGGCATTTTTCTCATCACGAGGAGTTATTTCTTATCATCTTGGATTCTAAAACCTGATATATTGGCTTCTGGAGTTGATATCTTGGCTGCATGGGTTCCCAATAAGCCTTTTGCTCCAATCCGTGATAATGATAATCTACTCACTGAATATGCTCTCGTATCAGGCACATCAATGTCTGGCCCTCATGCAGCTGGTATAGCTGCACTGCTTAAAGCCACCCACTGCGACTGGAGTTCAGCCACCATTCGTTTGGCAATGATGACAACTGCTTACTTGCTTGATAATGCGAACGGTATGATCACAGACATGACAACTGGCATTGCTGGAACCCCTCTCGATTTTTGTGCAGGGCATATAAAATCCCAACAAGGCCATGGATCCAGGACTTGTGTATGATATCAAGGTCCAGGACTATATCAACTACTTGCGTGCGTAGAACTGCACCAGTCAACAGATTAGAGTTCTCACAGGGACATCATATTTTACTTGTCAAAACGCTAACCTGGATCTAAACTATCCGTCCTTTATAATCATCTTGAACAACACCAACACTGCAAGCTTCACATTCAAGAGGGTATTGACAAATGTAGCTGATACCAGGTCTGCTTATACTGTTGTAGTGAAGGCTCCAGTGGGTATGACAGTGGCTGTTCAACCAGTAACAGTATCCTTTGATGAAAAATATAGTAAAGCTGAGTTCAATTTGACAGTGAACATTAATCTGGGGAATGATGTTAGTCCAAAACGTAACTATCTTGGCAATTTTGCGTATTTGACCTGGTATTAAGTTAACGGGAAGCATCTGGTGAGAAGCCCCATTGTCTATGCATTTTCTGTTTCTACCAGGCAATGATAAATTCATTTTATTGGATTGGATAACAAATCAAGTAGCTAAAATGTTGAGCACGTGTAGCTTCAAGGAATGAGTCTTAGGGAATGGTAGAGTTCGGGATTCTTTACTCATCTTAGTTATGCTTAGCTTTTAACGATTTGCATAAATCACGTCCATGTATTTTGCTAAGGTACAAGCTAAGATGAGTAAAGAATCCTGACTTTACACATATTCAATGGAGCTCCTTGGATTACAACTGTTAGTGCAGGAACCGTCGATAGAGAGTTCGCAGCTCACGTCACTGTGGGAGAGTGAGATCGAGCTAACTGTTACTGGAAAATATACTTCGGAGAATACTTTTGTGTCCAGGGAACGTATATACTTTGGATATGGAAATAGATCCAAAGAAATTTGGAATGAATCAGTCTAGAAACTCTCTCGATGTGAGATATTAAACTTCTAGTGAAATTAACTTTAGTCAAATGGATAGCAAAATAGATTTCTCAGCTGTATTTGTAATACAAAGATAAAGATCTTTTTGCATTGCAACAACCCTTCCACCAATAATGACTATCTTTGGCTTCTGGGCCAGAAAATGAATCAATTTAATAAATATCAGAGCTAAACAGAGCAATCACACTAGAGATCTATTATGTGTTTTCAACGAAATTATTATTCACATACATAAACAAAGGAAGCTTCCGTATTTCGGATGAGAAAAATGCAAAACTGATTTACTTGTGGATTTGACATTAACAATTTATCAGTAACTAGCAGGATGCATCAACTTGGATATTTATTACTTTAGGTGGCTATAATTCAAAGAACTGAATCATGTTTTTTTTTATTGATACATTAATTTGATTGGATGGGTGGTTGTATTTGGGAGCATCGTTTACATCCAAGGAAGTATGATCACATCATAATTTACTGCAACTCATGTTTAGGCATTTGCTCTTGGAAACTCTCCTTCCCCAAAAGAGAGATACGCTAGTACTGTTGTTTGATCTCAACTGTCCAGTACATTGGCTTCATTAATGAGGTCCAGATTAATGTAGGTGTAATGTGTTGGCTCTACACCTATGGCCTTATCACTTATGAGACGTGCACATCAAGCTACAAGCTTCTTTCAGACCATTTGGTTCTTATCAAATTTTTGCTACCTGTAGTCTATTACAAGGCAGAAAAGTCAAGGGCTGCAGGATCGGGATGTCTAAGTCTATGCAGAGAGCCATGGGCTTCTTGTTGTCTTCACCACCAAATTTTTCGTTCAACTAATGAATGCGAGAGCGACAGCTATGTAAATTTCTAATAAAATTGATTCCGTGGTCCAGCTCACAGAAATTATGCACTTGTCAGATGTCACTGACCAACTACTTTGATAATTTCCCCAGCTTTCCTAGTCGGATTAGAAAAAAATTGTCTTACCATATTACAAATCTGTTCGGAGAGATAATTATAACAAGTACTCGAAACCCCAGGCAAATCAGTCCTTACAATAGCTTTACCAAAAAAATTGAAAGGCATTGATGTTTTCAACGCCAAGACTTGTACATGCATTACGTGTCTATGTAGGTATAGAAGAAGCTTTTAATATGTATTTCAATTGTCATACCAATTCAAGTCGGTGAAAAAAATCATGGGAGCATTCACTGGTTTCATTTTGACGATCCTCTATATTTGAGTTATTTGTTTTTGTCTGAACTCTTAATTTAGCTTAATTTAAAATATTTTAATATTTTAATTTATTTATTTTTGCATTTGAAGTCTTATTGTAAGATATTTTCATCTGATTGGAAAAAGTAAAATTTCTTGACTTTTATCTGAATGATAAAATGTCTGAATGAAAAATTATTATTTTTTCTCATAAATAACCTCATTAAATATATTTATTTTCTACGTAACTATTAGATGTTATATTAAAATTTCACTTGATCTTAAATTATATTTAGTATTAAATACTTAACACAAATTGAATTTGAATTTTAAGCAAATTCTTTTATTATTAAATAATAATTTTTTTATGTATAAATATTATGTTAAATTGTAAAAAAATAATGTTATCAAAATTATTTTTCATAAATTATATATCAAATACTTACCTTATAAACATTTATAATAAATAAAAAATATTATAAATATATACTTATTTAAACTTTAAATATATAATATTTTTAAGGTCACAAGTATAAAAATATTAGAATTAAGATGTTTTGAGATTATAAAAACAAACAACTTATCACTTATATTTAGACGTCAAAAAGTAAAAAATAAATATATTTTTCAGATATATACATTCAGATCCATTCAAATTTCAATAATATTAAGAGTTATTCAGATTTCAAATAAAAAAACAAATACTACCTTACTCTTACTCCTGGCTTGTCTGCCGCCTCAGCATCTATGTCAGGAGACAGTAAAACTTATATAATCCACATGTACAAGTCGGTAATGCCAGCTCCGTTTTCCAACCACCACCACTGGTACATGTCCGCTCTATCAGCCCTCTCATCACCTGATGGTGATGCTCCAACCCATCTCTACACCTACAACCGTGTCATGGATGGCTTCAGTGCCGTGTTGTCACAGACGCACCTCGACAAACTCCAGAAATTGCGAGGTCACCATGCTACATACCTGGAAATATTTGGCCACCTCCACACCACCCACACCCCAAAATTTCTTGGACTAAAGAAACATGCAGGGTTATGGCCAGCTTCAGATTTTGGCAATGACATGATTGTTGGTGTTCTTGATTCTGGAATATTGTCGGAGAGTGCGAGCTTTAAAGATGATGACATGCCCTGGTGCCTGAGCAATGGCGCGGTGCCTGTGAAGTGGGTGTTGAGTTTAATGCTTCTCATTGCAACAGAAAACTGATAGGAGCACGCTCATTCAGCAAAGGGATGAAGCAGTATGGCTTGAACATATCAAAGACAGTTGACTATGATTCTCCGAGAGATTTCCAGGGTCATGGGACTCATACATCATCAACAGTAGCCAGCAGTCGTGTTCAAAATGCTAGTTACTTCAGGTACGCTGAAGGAACAGCAATTGGAGTTGCACCAATGGCGAGGATTGCTATGTACAAAATATGGTTTTATAATGACACTCTTGCGGCAGCAGCTGTTGATGTTTTGGCTGGCATGGATCAAGCTATAGCTGACGGTGTAGATGTCATGTCATTGTCCTTGGGATTCCCAAAGACAACATTTGATGAGGACCCAGTGGCCATTGGAGCTTTTGCAGCATTGAGGAAAGGAATTTTTGTTGTTTGTTCTGCAGGAAATTTAGGACCACGTCCGTACTCAATACTAAATGGAGCTCCTTGGATTACAGCAGTTGGGTTGGTGCAGGAACTGTTGATAGAGAGTTTGCAGCTAACGTCACCCTTGGCAATGAAGAGCTAACAGTTATTGGAAAATCTGTTTACCCAGAGAATCTTTTGTCTCCAGAGACCCTATATACTTCGGATATGGAAATAGATCCAAAGAAATTTGTGAAGGTAACTCAACAGACACTAGAGTTGTTGCAGGCAAGTATATCTTTTGTGCATTTGACTACAAAGGTAACATAACTGTACGTCATCAATTAGAGGAAGTGCGCAGAACTGGAGCTGCCGGAGCTATCATCAGTGCAGACTCAAGGCGATATCTGTTTTCCAAAGAATTTGACATGCCTTTCGTTACAATAAACCTGAATAACGGAGAGTTAGTCAAGAATTACATAATCAATGCGGATAATGCAACTGTTAGCATCAAGTTCCAGATCACGATATTGGGCACCAAGCCATCTCCACAAGTGGCCACTTTTTCATCACGAGGGCCTTCTCTTCGATCTCCATGGATTCTAAAACCTGATATCTTGGCTGCGTGGGTTCCCAACAAGCCTTTTGCTCAAATTCGTGATATAGTTAAGCTATTCACTGAATATGCTCCCGAATCAGGCACATCAATGTCTTGCCCTCATGCAGCTGGTATAGCCGCGATGCTTAAAGCCACCCACCGTCACTGGAGTCCAGCGGCCATCCGTTCGGCAATGATGACAACTGCTTACTTGCTTGATAATGCTAACGGTATGATCACAAACATGACAACTGGCATTGCCGGAACCCCTCTTGATTTTGGTGCAGGGCATATAAATCCCAACAAGGCCATGGATCCAGGACTTGTGTATGATATTGAGATCCAGGACTATATCAACTACTTGCGTGCAATGAACTACACTAGTCTACAGATTAGAATTCTCACAGGGATATCGAATTTTACATGTCAGTATGGCAATCTGGATCTTAATTATCCATCATTTATCATCATCTTGAGCAGAGCAACACCAACACTGCTAGCTTCACCTTCAAGAGGGTATTGACAAATGTAGCTGATACCAGGTCAGCTTCTACTGCTAAAGTGAAGGCTTCAGTGGGTATGACAGTGACTGTGGAACCAGCAACATTATCCTTTGCCGGAAAATTTAGCAAAGATGAGTTCAGTTTGACAGTGAACATTAATCTGGGAAAAGCTTTTAGTCCCAAAAGTAACTTTCTTGGAAATTTTGGGTGTTGACTTAACTGAGTTAAAGGGAAAGCATATGGTAGAAGCCCATTGGCCTCTTGTTTGCCAACCAGTTCCTTGAGTGACAATAGATGAAAATATAGCATAGATAACAGTAGAAAGAATTCAAGTAATAAATGAATCTTGGCAAATAGCAAAATCTATCTTGTGCAGAGTTTGTTATTTGGACTTCCTGTTAATGTTGTGGCTCATTGACAAGTAACTAAATGACTAGATGCTTCATAATAGTCTTCAGAATTTCGTCCAAAATATTTTCAAGTAAGAAATGTTTTAGGAAAATATTAAGGTTATCGTGATATTCAATATTTTTAGAATAATTTAGATATACCTATATTTTTGTCAAAATGGCAGCAGATGCTTTACTATGTGTATCATTAACCATTCAAAAGAATTCAAATCATTTTGCAACCGAATCAACCAATAGTGGCTAAATCTTAGGTCAGCAAATGAATCCATAAAAATAAGCTTTAGACGCTAGCCATGATCAGTCACTTTAGCATTTGATTTATTATGTATTTCAGTTAAATCATCATGTACATATACACACATGCAGCTATGGAAGCTTCCACTTATATGAAAAAAAACTACAAAACTAGAAGATACCTGGATTTACATGAAGATAAGACGAAGAAAGAGATTGAATTGTTGTTTTGAATTAAAAGAAAGAAGGCAGAAGTTGCAGTAATGACATAGAAATTGTTGGTAAAATAGAACTTGAAAACTACTCATTGCTGTATAACCATTACAATTTTGAAGAGGCATAGTAACAACCCACTAAATCTTATTAAAAACATAGTCCATAAGTTATGCTCAAAATTATGCCATGATCTAAACAAACAAAATAATTAAAAAAATAATAATAAGAAAAGGTTGAAACATTCAACCCCACATCAGAGTCCTAAACATATCTTCTAACACTTTTCCTTCTTTTAGGAGCTACAAATTCAAACTTGTTAACCGGCAGTAGCTTGGTGAAAATATCCCCAACCCGATCTTTTATTTTGCGTTAGACAAGAACAATAGCTCCATCTTTCAGTACTTCCCTTAAGAAGAATAATTTAATATTAAAATGCTTAGTTTTCCCGTGAAACATAGGATTTTGAGAGATTGCAATAGCAGCTTGGTTGTCAACAAAAATCTCTGTACTTTCCTTCTGCTCCAGGTTAAGATCAATTAAAATCTTCCTTAGCTACAAAGCTTGATTAACAGCAGCTGTTGCAACATCAAGTTTTGCTTCAGCGGTAGATTGAGCTACAATTTCTTGTTTCTTCGAGCTCCAGGAGAAAACACCAGAGCCAAAAGTGAAACAATGACCCGAAGTGCTTTTCATATCATCAATAAAATCACCTCGATCGCTATCTGAAAAACTAGCCAGCTTGAACTCTTTGCTCCTTGTAAAATTAATGCCAAAATCACATGTGTCTTTCACATATCTAAGCACCCTCTTTGCAGCCTTGAGATGCCATTCACTTGCATAGCTCATAAACCGAGATAAAATGCTTACAGCATTCAAAATGTCTGGCCTAGTTGCTGTGAGATATATTAAGCAACCAATCATGTTTCTAAAATATGCTGGTCAATATTCTCCGTTCCATCTTCTTTGCTGAGCTTCTCCTTTGAGTTCATAGAAGTACTCATTTCTTTGCATTCTTCGAGTTTAAACTTCTTCAGAATCTCCTTAACATATTTCTTCTAACAATGAAGACTTCATGTTCACCCTGTTTAATTTCCATTCCAAAAAAGAAAGTCATCAAACCGAGATTTGTCATCTCAAAAAGCTCCATTATCTCTTGCTTAAAACTCTCCACAATACTCATCTTATTTCTTGTCACAAGCAGATCATCAACATATAATGAGATAATAAGTATATCTGCTCCATTGTGTTTGACATACAATGTTGATTCAGATAAACTTTTAGCAAATTCCAAGTTCTGTAAGTGTTCATCAATCTTACTGTACTAAGCTCTTGGAGCTTGCTTCGAACCGTAAAGTGCCTTTTTAAGAAAATAGACTCTGTCTTCTTCTCCTGCCTTTATATAGCCTTCCGGTTGCCCTACATAAATCTCCTCCTGCAAAAAACCATTCAAAAACGCTGACTTGACATCTAACTGAAACACCTTCCAATTATTTTTTGCTGCCATAGCAAGTAAAAACCTGAAGATGTCAAGTCTAGTTACTGGTGCGAAGGTATCCGAGTAATCCACGCCGAGTATTTGAGCGTATCCTTTAACCACAAGCCTAGCTTTATGCTTGTTCATTGAACCATCAGCATTAAACTTAGTTCTTTACACCCACTTGACTTCGATTACCTTTCTATTTTGAGGCCGATTAACCAAATCCCATGTCTTATTTTTTACAATTATGAACAACTCATCATTCATTGCACAATTACAATTCTGATTTGTCTTAGCTCCTTCATAATTTGTAGGCTCATATATAGCAACATTGCATCTTTGATAACATTGGACAGTGATCTTGTGCCTCGGATAGATATGTCATCGACTATTTCATCTTCCCATTCTTCAATATTTTGAACTGTTATAGGAGACTTAAGTTTGGAATATTTTGAAGTTGGATCCATTTTCTTTATATCATCCATGTTTCATTCTTCATCTTCCATAAAGTGGACATTTCTACTTATAATAATTTTTCCAGTTTGTGGCTGGAAAACTTTATAAGCTTTTGCAACGAGGCTATAGCCAATAAAGATGCCTGGAAGTGCTCTTTTATCTAGTATATCTCTCTTGATTTGTGAAACATGAGTGAAACACAAACAACCAAATATTTTAAGGAAATTCAGAGATGGTTTATAACAATACCAAGCCTCAAATGATGTTTTAATCTCACAGCTCTTGTGGGAAGTCTATTTTGCAAAAAGATAGTCGTGTTTGCTGCTTCAGCCCAAAGTTACTTTGGCAAGTTTTTCTCATGCACCATACATCGTGTCATCTTCAATGTAAATTGTTCCGTCTTTCACTGACTTTATTTTGTTGTGGAGTGTATGGAGTAGTTAACTGATGTTGGATGCCAGCCTCATCACAAAATGATTGAATGCTTCAGAGGTGTACTCCTTGCCATTGTCTGATCTAAGATTCTGAATTCTGCATCCACTCTCATTCTTAACTATATATATATATATATATATATATATATATATATATATATTCATTTTATAGTATGGGTGTCCTCATTTTTTTTGTATGGACATGCTATTAAACCATGCGGTTTAAGAGAATTAATTTTTAATGTTATTAAACCACACATTTTTATAGTTTATTCAAACATAAGCTTATTAAGTTCTATGACTTAAGAGTATGTTTAAATTTAAAAAAATAAGGATGCCTATACCTAATAATAATTATATATATATAATGCAAACATGCTTTTAAACCGTAAGGTTTAAGAGAATTGAGACATAAATTTCTTAAATCTTATGGTTTAGAAACATGTTCACATAAAAAAAAAATAAAACGTTCACATTAAAAAAAATTATATAAATAGATTGAGAGAGCAGGTGCATCAATGGTTTTTTACATATCATGTGAATCTTTAGATTATATATAAATCAATGGTTATGATTAAATTAACTAAATGAAAAGTAACATTTATTTCTTCTATTTAATAGTGCTCTCTCCTCCCTCTTCTCTCCTCTACGCCTTTCTTTTTTCTTGTTCTTTAATCACTTTTATCTCTCGCTTTAACCATTAAACCCTTTTCTCTGTAATTTCTCAAACAATTAAAAAAAATCAATCAACATATGTTAATTAGTTTTTGAGAACATTCAATAATAATAATGACAACAATAATAAAAAAGCAAGGAAACAAGAAAAGGTTATCATTCATTACCTTGACCATAAACAAGGGGGTGTGAGTTTGAATGTTTGTGGGAACCATCAATTTTCATTTTTCCTTAAATTTTTAAGGTGAAATAAACTTTAATTTCATTTGATGCTTTTAGTTTGGTGAAAAATTTGCGCAAGAGAAATTTACGCAAGTTCAAAGCAACTATAATATAGTTAAGGGAAATAAAGAGTTAAGAGTAGAGCAGCTAGTTAAAAAGAAAATGTAAAGATGGCCGTGAACACCCTTGAGAGAGAAAGAAGATGATACAAAAACTAAATGAAATATTTAATATATCTCTTAAATCTTCACCATCCATTTATATGTAATCTAAAGGCTCACGAGGAGTGCAAAAAATAGTGTAATTACCCATCCACCTCTGTGTATGTAGGTTGATCTCTCTTAAAAGAAAAAATAGCAAAATTGATGCATTTACCAAGCGGGAATGAGAATGAGTGAAATTAAAATAGATGGTAATAAGTAGTGAATAAAAATCATAATAAATTGTTTACTTGAGTTGTAAGAATTGAAATTAGAATTAGTTAGATTGATGTGCTTACTTAATCTTGAAATCGGAATCAGAATGAGTTATATTGTTTCAAATTACTAAAAAATCATTAATTAACTATTATCATAATTATTATTTTATATTTAATTATTTTGATTATTTATTCAAAATTTATTATTATTATTAACGTTATTGTTAATATATTAATTAATGATAATACTTAATATTATTATTATTTAATAATAATAATAATAATAATAATCCATTTAAAAAATTAAAATAAAAATTATTATCATCAACAAAATCGAAATAAAAAATCATCATCATTATCATCAACAACAACACTGGAACTGGAATAAAAAATTATCATCATCAACAAAATAAAAATTAAAATCAAAATCATCTTCAATAACAACATCGGCAACAACTAATCATCATCGTTGACATCATCATCATAATAAGAGCAAAGTCATGACTATCAGAGGTGAAATCGGAGACGAAACTAAGGATGACAATAAGATGGGGTGGGGTAGGGAGACATACCTCATTCTCCATCCCATTAAAGATTTTGTCACTGTTTCCCACTTCATTCCCTAATAAATTTAATGGGGGTGAAAATGAAGAATTTCCATGCAAACATTGATTTTTTTCCATCTCTATCTCATTCTCTATTTACTTATTTTACAAGAGATATGGATGCATAATTTTAGTTAACTAAAAATTAGAGACTTAAATAACATAATCATTATATTATAAAGTATTTAAATTATTTAATAAAAATCTTCAAAATTTGAAATAATCTATTAAAATGATTTCAAAATAATAAATGTTTAAAGTGACCAGCACCTTAAGAGATAAAAGAAAACATAATAGTGTTTTGCAATTGAATCAGAAGTGTATTGTAGATCTTTCTTTTAATTATAGCCTATTTATATTATGTAAAAATAAAAAGAAAATTTTTAACCAACATGATAAAACAAAAATTATTAAATAAAAAATACAAAATATTTGCATATAATGGGATTTTCAGGTTGGGGTGGGTGAAGAGTACAAAACCAAACCCCACTCTATTAAGAATTTAAGGATTATTTTTCTACATTCCTTAAAAATTATTCAAAATTTGTTATATTTGGAGGGCTCAATAAGGCTCCAAACCTATGGACGATTATGTCATCCCTAGATAAAAAATAGAGGCAAAATTGAGACGGACACAATCTAAATAGAGACTAAACTGATAACAGTTGCTACTCCATAGTTGATGGAACAACGACGACAATGACAACGCTTGATTTTGGTAGCAATGGTGAGGTTGGCTATGATGGCGTTCGGCTGGAGCTCAATGTGAGGAGTTAGGGATTTGCTACTGCTATTTTTATTTTTCATTTAAAGGGAAGACATTTTGGGAATTTTAAAATGTGAATAGGGTAGTGTTGGAACTCTAGGGAATGAGAGACTGATTTTCATCCCTCCCGAAAATCAATCTCTCATCCCCTATTTCCAAATTTGTGTGGATCCTGTGATTCTGATTTTATTTAAGATTCTGATTGTTCAATTTAAAAAATAAACACACCATTATTATAATCAACTACTTAATATATTAGTTAACTGTATTCTAAAACATGAAAAAATAATTGGCTTATCAAATTACGTATTTAGACTTGAAAAAATTCAATAAAAAATAGAAAAAATCAATTATATATTTGACGTTGAACAATAAATACAGTAACTTCTGATAAAACAATAAAAACAAGACATGTAAATAGATTGACTTATCTGATTAAAATAAAATCTTCATAAAGAAAAGTACTTGTACGGTTGGATTGATGGTAGAGGAGGAGGGTAAAAATGAAAAATTGTATTTATTTCCTTTTGCATTATTGGATTGGCATTAAAATGTTGCAATTCAATTTCCCTTGAAAGTTCTTCTTCGGCATCGTCTTATAACAAGTATTTTCATTTTCGTTTCCTCAATTTAAGTGTGAAACATGTTCAGTCGGTATTTCCTAAAACAAATTATAAAATAAACTAGGAAACACTACTATATGATATAGAGTTGGCAAAAGTCGAGACTAAACATGAGTCGGCCTAAATTTTTTAAAACTCAGGTATTTTAATACATGGCCAGATTTATTCCGGACCTAAATTTATTTTTTTTAATGTTTTTTAAAGCATAATTTTATTTATATGAAATTTAAATTTTTATATTTATAAATATATTTTTATTTATTTTATAAATTTTAAATTTATTTTAATAAAATTAAATATGAAATATGAACTTTAAATATATAAATTTTTAAATGTATTAAAAAAATATAACTATTTAAAATAAAATATTTTTATAATATTTTTTTTATAAAATTTGAATTTCAGACTCAATTCTAAATTTATCAAATGATTCCTAAACTCAACCCAAAGATTAATCCAAACTAAATATTATCGAATTCATACCACCCTGAGTATAAGCCAGACGAATATTTTTATACCCTGTAATGTGATCGTAATAAATAAGAAAACAGCTGTAGCACGTTTTGGCTATTCTACAGAACAAATTATAGGAAAAATTAGAAAATTGATTCTGCACATTTTCCAACAAATAATAAATACACTTTTATCATCTTCGCTTATATTTTCTATCTCATTTATCAACATCGATTCTTCTTTATTTTTCTAACACTGTTATCTCCACTTTCTTCCTCTTTGTAGCTACATTATTCTTCATCTTTCATCCTCATATCTCATCTTCTTCTTCCTTCATAACCAAATTTTCAAATATTTTTTAAATTTTCACTATAGTTTCTTTTGTCTCATACATAACCCTACTTAAATTTTTAGGATCATCTAACATTTCTCTCGTTCTCCATCTTTATTTTTTTAGTTTTTAAACAAAAAAGTTTTGAAATCACTGTATGCAGATCAGTACTGCTATTTATAGATTAAATAAATATATATTAATTTTAGCATATTTTATTTTCTTAAACTCTCTCCCAAATGAGCAAGTTGGATCTTCATTAGTTCATCTTCCGTCCTGAATATTCTTAGTTTTTTTTTTCCCTTAAAAGTATGTGCGTGCGAGTTGTGGGGTTCTTGCATTTGTGTTGCTGCACTTGTTCTTTAAATAACCAAAAATATATGAATTACAAGCAAAAGAAATTTTAATCTATAATTCTATTTGCTTGTTATGGAGAAGACATAACAAGAAAGTAATTGGAGAAGAGAATGTAATTATGGTAATATTATCTATTTTAAAAATTTATTGGTAACTTAGTTAGGAATTAAATATGAGTAAGTTATATATTTTAATTTTTTTTTATTTTAAATAGTTATTTGAAATAGTGTAGTATTTATCAATTAGTTGATAAAATAATATAATTAATTTATTTTAATTTTATTAATTAATTAATGAATGTCATATAATTTAAGATAATTATTTAGGATAAAAAAATTGAGATACGTAGTATTCTTGGTTAAACATAAATTATTTTTTATTACTTCAACTTTTTAACTATAATTATGACTTTGAATGTTTATTAAATATTGTTGCTAAAAAATAATATCAATTGGCTACCAAATATATATTTTTATCCTTATATTTTAAATATAGAATATAAAAACTAACACCAAACACATATTCAATTTTAAAATGTAATAATTTTAAAATATTATTTTTATTCTTATTTTTATATTATAAAAATTATTTTTAACTATAAGTATGACAATATTTAATAAAAATTATTTTTAAAAATAATATTATCAAACAAATATTTACTATTTTTATTATGTTTATTGAATACATATTATTATTTTTAATTTTAAAATATATAATATAAAAATAATATCATACGCATATTTAATTTTAAAATATAATAACTATAAAATATTATTTTTATTTTTATTTTTAAAAAATATTAATTCAAAAATAATACTTAACGAGTCCTAAATTCCATCAAATTGAGGACTTTGGATTCCACACCAAAAAATGAGGATACCAAATTCCTTTCCAACTATAAATCAAAACTTCTATATTTACCCCTTATTATTGTTATTATAAACAATAATTTATAATTTTTACTCAAATAATATTCTAAGATGATTTTATAATTTAATTAATTTAAAAATAAAAAATATGAAAGAGGTGTTGGACCACCACTCGCCACTAGGGGTGGCAATATGGGTCAGGATTCGTTTATTCGATTCGATTCGATACGAATTAAATGGGTTTTGGTTTGAAAAAATTAATTCGTTTAATAAATGGGTGAATTCGATTCGATTCGTTAATTAAACGAATCGAATACGGGTTTGAAAATTTTGATTCGTTTATTCGTTTAGAATTCGTTTAATAAATGAGTCATAAACGAATCGAATATGGGTCGATTCGTTTAAAATTCGTTTATTATTTATTTAATAAATTTGTATTATAAAATATATTAATTTTTAATTATATTATTAATTTAATAAATTTGTATTAAAAAATATATAAGTTAAAATTAAAAAAAAACTTGCTTATAAAATTTATTTACTTTTCTTTTATAATATTATGTTTAATTATTTATAATTAAGATTTATTTTATAAAATTATTGTAGAAAATTTAGATGTCACTTGTGGACCAACTTACTCAAAACATTATAAACATGAGCACTAATTATGCTCTATCTGCATGCAGTCTGCAATGATCTAAATGATGATTATGTGAGTGTGGTAGGTAAAATTTTTATCTTGTTTAATTATTATTTCCTTGAAAATGCTACAAATTTGCTATATATTTTGATTTTTGAAATTTTACAATGACTATTATTAATATTGCAGCATGTTAATAACATTTTATTTACTTTTTGGTGTAGGATTTTTGTTTTCAAGGTAACAAAGACAAATGAAGAGAATTAAAGAAATTACATTTCTTTATAATTTGAATTTGAATTATTGTTATTTTTAATATTAAGGATTTGGTATTTGGTATTTGGATAACTGTATAATATGATTTGAATTATTTGTATTTTGTTGTGGGATATTAAATTTGTGTTTTTTTTGCTTAATTTTGTTTATTAATTATATTTTCTAAGCGAATTGTAAGCGAATCTGGATTCGATTCGATTCGTTATGAATTCGTAAAGGATAAACGAATAATAAACGAATCCGAATTCGATTCGATTCGTTTATCAATTCTATTAAACGAATTAAACGAATCAAACCGAATATTCGTTTAATAAACGAATCGAATCCGAATCCTGAAATTTCAATTCGTTTAATAAACGAATCGAATCCGAATTTATAGAATTTTGACCCAATTCATTTACGATTCGATTCGAATTTGATTCGTTTATTCGTTTTGCCACCCCTACTCGCCACTATAGGACCGCCCCGTTGTCGCTAGGCTTCAAGCATGTGGACACCATCGCTGGCAAGTATACATTCATCCTCCATTGCTCGATGCAATCGCGCAATCGGTGACTCCAAATTTGGTGGATTTTTTGTTCAAATTCTGTTCAAAATATTCAGATTCATCTCAACATTATCATTTATGATGAGTTAACGAATTATTAGACAAAACTATTGCAACAAACTAATAGATCTAAATACTTTGATTAGAATGATAACATTCACTAATAGATTAATAACATTCGTTAATGATAACATTAACGAATTATCAGGAAATAGTGTTTAATTGATGACGGCGGTGGCGGCCAACGAGCTGTTTTTATATTTTAATTTTAAATGAAAATTCTAAATTACAGAACTAAAAGAAATTGTATAAAATTATTTAATTGTGTTAAATAATGATTTATTTAAAAACGAATTTCAAATAAATTTATTTAGTTAATTATTGTCAGTTTAACATCAAAGGTTAAAATTGTCTGATTAAAAATATATAATTATTTTCCTCTAAAAATTTATATACCAAACTAAGTAATGTAAATTAAATTCCCTTTTATTTTCATTTTCTTTCCTTCCCTCTTCTCTTAATTCTTACAATCAGTACTTAGCTACAAAAGAAATAAGAAGAAAAGAGAGGTATGAAAACGAGGGGGGTAAATAAAATTTTGACATGAAATTATCTAAAATGGAAGTACGGATCGGATTTGATTAAATTAAAGCTTAAAATCCGTTTGAATTCAAAATTCAAAATCGATTGAGTTGTATTTTGTTTCGGATTGAATCCAAACTAAATAATCAAGAGTTAAAAAAATAATAATTTAAAAACTCATTCCTGACCCTAATACATCATAACTCCTAATCACACATTTCTCACCAGCCACCTGATTCCACTTCTTCTTCTTCTCCTTCTTCTTTTTTCTTTTTTCCTTTATTCTCTTTTTCTTCTACCGCTGCCTAATATCATCTTCTTCTTTCCTTCCTTTGCTGCTAAACATCTTCTTCTTTTCTTCCTCCCCTACCAAATATTTCTTCTTATTTTTCTGATCTTCCATTAATTAATTGTTAATAATTTATTTTTTTATTGTTAGTTAATTTCTTAATTTCTTTTGTTAGTCATTGTTAAGTCTTTTTGTTAATTTTTAAATAAAGAAATATTTATGTTAATTAGTTAATTTTTGAATGAAATTATGAGAAATTTATTTGATATTTAATTGATTATTTCATTTTTTAATTGAGGTGAAATTATGGTTCCTAATCTAAATAAATCTAATTTTATAATTCGAACCAAATTGAACCGAACTTAATCTGGTTTGGTTCGGTTTGTGCTTATAGTTTGAATTTGATTGAGTTAAATTTTCCAAACTAAATGGATTGAAATCTAAACCGAAACCTGATTTGCCCACCTATAGAATTATCTCTTCTTCCTATATTTTTTTTTCCCTTTTTTCATTTTCTCCCCTATTATTTCTTTAAACTAAACACGCTAAGTTTAGAAGTAAAGTAGGATTATGGTCCTTAGAGTTCATGTTTGGAATTGTTTTAGATTGTCAAATAATTACTTACGGAATAGGATTAGAAGCCCACTTTTTCTACTGCAATAATGTACACAAAATCTTAGTATTTCAATATCAAGTAAAGGGTAGTTTGATAATCTTGTAATTTTTAAAATAATTATTATTAGATGTACTGTAAAAATAATTAGCTAAGCTATGTTTGTTAAAATTTATTTTTAAAAGTGTTATAAATTTTAAAAACAATCATATGTGCTATGTTTGTTAAAATTTATTTTTAAAAGTGTTATAAATTTTAAAAACAATCATATGTGTGTGATAAATTATATTATTAAATTGCTGTAAGAATGTAAATAATTGAATTAGACATTATATTGAATGAAATTTATTCAAATATTTATAAATAAATATAAAAAATATTTTTTATTTTATACATATAATAATTAATAATTAAAATAACTATTTATATTATTAATTTTATTTTTTATTTTATTATCTCAATATAATTGATAATAATAATAATAATAATAATAATAGTACTATATTTAATGTTAATGATTTTATTTTCTAATAAATCAAGATAATTTTAATTTTTATAATATATATGAGGATATATATAGAATTATATTAAATTTAAAAGTAATTTTTAAAATTAAATTTTAAAAGATTATTGGTTCTCCGCCTTTTAAAATTTACTATAAGAGGAGGTAATGTTAAAAAAAAATGATTTTTTTAAAAAATTATTAAACACTAAAATTAAGTTTTAATTTTTTAAAATCACTTTTGAGTTTCCTAAAATAACTTGCCTTAAATCAATGTATCAAATTAATGTTAACTTTTTATTTTATTAATTACACCGCGCAAAATAAGTGAAAGGTAGATAATCAAAATCATTTATGGAAAGAAATTAAGAGGAAAATGGAGGAAAATGAAGGAAAAAAAATTTTTCCTTTCAAAAAGAGAGGTTCCAAGACGGATTTATGGTGCCCCTCTTCTTCAATAGCAATAAATTGAAAAAAAAAAAAAAAACCTGAACGATCTAATGTTCTAATTTAAGCTACATGAGAAAAATGATCTAACCTTGCTAATATACTTATATTGTTATATAAAACATTGTATCAATCTGTTTTTTCTTTTTCTTTTTGGTTAATAATATAAATTGTGCATTATTGTAAACCTTTTATGACTAAGATTTTCTTATAAAAAAATAAAAAGAAAATTATAGAGTATATCTAAGTTTTTTTTCCACCTTATATATAATGTGAGCAATACTTTTTTTTCCCTCCTTATTCTTTAATTTATGATACAACACTGTTATTATTTCTTTCTATTTATTATGTATTTAGGAGCATCGTCTACATCTAAGGAAGTATGATCGCATCATAATTTACGGCAACTGAAGCCATGTTTAGGCATTTGCCCATGCAAACTCTCCTTCCCCAAAAGAGAGATTACGCAAGTACTGTTGCATGATCTCAACTGTGCAGTCCATTGGTTTCACTAATACGTGGGCTCTACTACACCTCCGGTCTTCTCAGACGCGCACATCACCCTGACAAGCTCCAAGTTTCTTTCCTACCGTTTGGTTCTTATGAAATATTATTGGTTCGTGTTTGGCCACATCAAAATCAACAGAGCTGGATTTGTTTTATTGCTGCATGCGCACATAAGCTTGGATAATAAATGATTGAATGCTACCGAAAGTCTCTGATGAACTGGCTTAAAAACCTCAATTTGTTGCCACCTGTAATCCACTATAAGGCTGAAAAGTCGAGGGCGTGCAGGATCAGGTCTATGTATGAGTATGACCCGTCGTTGTCTTTTACAAACATTTTTTTTTTTTATGTCTTTTACAAACTTTTAATTCAACTTTTGAATGCGTGAGTGAGAGCTTCGACAATTTTAATAAAATAAATTTGGTGGTATAGCACAGAAGAAATAAATTATGCACATGTAACTCACCAATACTTCGTTAATTTTTCCAGTTCTCTTCTAGCCAGATTAGAAAATGAAAAAAGAAAAGGCTCACCATAGTACAAATATATTAGGAGCGATGATTATAAATAGCTTAAAGAATCCTTTGAAAATTTTCCATACGAAGACAATCGCCTCAAATTTGTGGATGATTCATAGATTAAAAATAAAATAATATTCAGTTTCTTGATGCTAAATAGCATCAGCAAGTTAAGAAACCTTTGTAATATGAAGACATTCATCCTCAAATTGTACTTCAGCAAGTATTTGCTCTGTCCTTTATTCTAATAATAATATAAATCTCTTTCTCACCCAATGATCCTCTTGCTACCACAACAAAAAAAGCTTAACAGTAGCTATCAGTCCCAGAATTATTTGAGAGTGCTTTTTGACTTACTCGATAATTCCTCCTATTGATCTCCATTCTCCAATTGCAATTTTAGTAGTGAGGCAGGACTGATGCTTCCGAAATAATCAGTTTTACAATATGGAAGCAAGAATATTTTCACTTTGTTTTCTTTGAACATTCCAAGCTAAAAAGTCGTCCTTTTTTTATTTTCAACTTTATCTTTTTCTCAACCGTCATTTTGTTTTTTCACTTTCAACCTTTCTCTTGATGACTTAGTGAGCGTATATTATACCGTTGCCTTTGAAAGGTTCAGGAGGCTTGCAAGTTGCAACTGCGAATTGAAGCAGCAAACTGAGTGTAACCTCTGTTTGTCCAGTCCACAACAGCAAACCACATTGTTTTGAGATATAAGAGACGCCCCTCTGTTTCAGCCCTCGCTTTGTAGCCAACACCTACAATGTTCAAAAACCGAAAAAAATTGCTTTCCATCCCAGTTAAGAGTAAATTTATTGCATAAATTGCCTCAATAGCCGTCGTAGCAAGTGCTCGGAACTCCAGGCAAATCAGTCATACCAATTGAAGTCGGTGACAAGAATCATGGGAGCATTCACTGGTTTCAGTTTGATGATCCTCTCAATCTTACTCTTGGTCTTGTCTGCCGCCTCAGCTTCTATGTCAGGAGATCGTAAAACGTATATTATCCACATGGACAAGTCGGCAATGCCAGCTCCATTTTCCACCCACCACCACTGGTACATGTCCACTCTTTCATCCATCTCATCACCTGATGGCGATGCCCCAACCCATCTCTACACCTACAACCATGTCATGGATGGCTTCAGTGCCGTGTTGTCAAAGAGGCACCTCGACAAACTCCAGAAAATGCCAGGTCATCATGCTACATACCTGGAAACAATTGGCCACCTGCACACCACCCACACCCCAAAATTTCTTGGCCTAAAGAAACATGCAGGGTTATGGCCAGCTGCAGGTTTTGGTAGTGAGGTTATTGTGGGTGTTATTGATACTGGAGTTTGGCCAGAGAGTGCGAGCTTTAAAGATGATGGCATGCCTCCAGTGCCTAAGCGATGGCGCGGTGCCTGCGAAGTGGGTGTTGAGTTTAATGCTTCTCATTGCAACAGAAAACTGATAGGAGCACGCTCATTCAGCAAAGGGATGAAGCAGTATAGCTTGAACATATCAACGACATTTGATTATGATTCTCCGAGAGATTTCTTGGGTCATGGAACTTTTACATCGTCAACAGTAGCCGGCAGTCGTGTTCAAGATGCTAATTACTTCGGTTACGCTGAAGGAACAGCCATGGGAGTTGCACCAATGGCGAGGATTGCAATGTACAAAACAGTATTCTACAATGACACTCTTCAGGCAGCAGCTGTTGATGTTTTGGCTGGCATGGATCAAGCCATAGCTGACGGCGTAGATGTCATGTCATTGTCCTTGGGTTTCCCAGAGACAACATTCGATGAGGACCCAGTGGCCATTGGAGCTTTTGCAGCATTGAGGAAAGGAATTTTTGTTGCTTGTGCAGCAGGAAATTCAGGACCCAATGCATACTCTATGCTCAATGGAGCTCCTTGGATTACGACGATTGGTGCCGGAACTGTTGATAGAGAGTTTGCAGCTCAGGTCACCCTTGGCAGTGAAGAGCTAGCAGTTATTGGAAAATCTGTTTACCCAGAGAACCTGTTTGTCTCCAGAGAACCTATATACTTCGGATATGGAAATAGATCCAAAGAAATTTGTGAAGGTAACTCAACAGATCCTAGAGTTGTTGCAGGCAAGTATATCTTTTGTGCATTTGACTATAAAGGTAACATTAATATTAGTCAGCAATTAGAGGAAGTGCGCAGAACTGGAGCCGCCGGAGCTATCATCAGTGCAGACTCAAGGCAGCATCTGTCTCCCGACGACTTTGACATGCCTTTCGTTACAGTAAACCTGAATAACGGAGAGTTAGTAAAGAAGTACATAATCAATGCGGATAATGCAACTGTTAGCATCAAGTTCCAGATCACGATCTTGGGCACCAAGCCATCTCCGCAAGTGGCCAATTTTTCATCACGAGGGCCTTCTCTTCCATCTCCATGGATTCTAAAACCTGATATATTGGCTCCAGGAGTTGATATCTTGGGTGCATGGGTTCCCAACAGGCCTTTTGCTCCAATTCGTGATAATGGTATGCTGCTCACTGAATTTGCTCTCGCATCCGGCACATCAATTTCTTGTCCCCTTGCAGCTGGTATAGCCGCGATGCTTAAAGCCACCCACCGTCACTGGAGTCCAGCTGCTATCCGTTCGGCGATGATGACAACTGCTTACCTGCTTGATAATGCAAACGGTATGATCACAGACATGACAACTGGCATTGCCGGAACCCCTCTTGATTTTGGTGCAGGGCATATAAATCCCAACAAGGCCATGGATCCAGGACTTGTGTATGATATTGAGATCCAGGACTATATCAACTATTTGTGTGCAATGAACTATGATAGTCAACAGATTAGAGTTCTCACAGGGACATCGGGTTTTACATGTCAGTATGGCAATCTGGATCTTAATTATCCATCATTTATCATCCTCTTGAACAACACCAACACTGCTAGATTCACATTCAAGAGGGTATTGACAAATGTTGCTGATACCAGGTCAGCTTATACTGCAAAATTGAAGGCTCCTGTGGGTATGACAGCGACTGTGGAACCAGCAAGATTATCCTTCGCCGGAAAATTTAGCAAAGCTGAGTTCAGTTTGACAGTGAACATTAATCTGGGAAATGCTTTTAGTCCCAAACGCAACTTTCTTGGAAATTTTGGGTATTTGACTTGGCATGAAGTTAAAGGAAAGCATGTGGTGAGAAGCCCCATTGTCTCTGCATTTGCGGATAATTCTAGAAGAGTGACAATAGTTGAAAATATAGCGTAGACAACAGTAGAAAGAATTCAAGTAATAAATGCCTATTGGCAGATAGTGAATTCAAGTAATCTTGTCCATTTGTTATTAGGGCTTCGTGTTAATGTTGTGGCTCATCGACATGTAACTAAATGATTAGATGCTTCGTAGTCTTGAAAGTTTCGTCCAAATTGTTTTCAAGTAAGAAATGTTTTAGGAAAATATTAAGGAAGGTTATTATGATATTCAATATTTTTAGAATAATTTAGATATATTTTAGTCAAATTGGCAATAGGAGAGTTTTTCTTCACTTTACTATTTGTATCATTAACAACTGAAAGAATTTAGATAATTTTGCATCAAACAATAGTGGCTAAATCTCTTAGCCTTCCGGCCAGCAAAATTAATTAATGAACATAAACATCGGAGCTAGCCGTGATCAGTCACTTCAGCATTTGATTTAGTATGGTTTCAGTTTAATCATCATATACATATAGACACATGCAGACAAAGAAAGCTTCCACTTATCAGACAACAAATCTACAAATCTACATATATATGTATAAAAGAAACGGTGAAATTATTCTATCATAGAACGCACTTTAATAATTAAACGCTCATAATAATATATATACACACACGCAAGCCTGCAAGCCTGTGTTGAATGATTAGGATTAAATTAATTAAATGAAAAGTTATTTCTTCTATTTATTATTTTTCTCCCCTCTTTCCTCCCCGCCTTTTTCTTTTTTTCTGTCCTTCGTCTCTCAGGTTTCTCACTGTTTTTTAATATTTTTCTCTGGCTTTAACGCTTCCTTTTCTTTGCAATTTCTCAAACAATTAAAAAAAAATTCAATTTTACAAAGCTTCAACATATGTTAATTAGCTGTAAAAAAAAATCAATAATAAAGAAAAATTTATTATCCATTACTACCATGACCATAGACAAGGGGAAGAGTGAGTTTGAATGTTTGTCAACGAGGGAACAATTAATTTTCAAATTTCGTTCAAAGTATTTCGATTAATCTCAACATCATCCTTTCGATGAGTAGGCTAGTCATTAGACAAAACTAGGGCAACAAATTGATAGATTTGAAAATTTTGATCAAATGATAACATTCACTCTTTAGGAAATAGTGTTTAACCGGTGGCGACAGTGGTTTCGACGACTTGTTTGGTTAGCTATTTTTATTTTTTAATTTTAAATGAAAATTCCAAATTATAGAACTACTAAAAATTGTACTAAATTATATGTGTTAAATAATGATTTATTTAAAACCAAATTTCAAATAAATATATTTAGTTAAATATTGTAAGTTTAGCGTTAAAGGTTAAAATAGTCCAATTAAAAAAATATGTAATTTCTTTCATTCAAGAATTCTATACTAAATTGAATAATGTAAATTGAATTCCCTTCCCGTTTCCTCTCTTCTCTTTTCTGTTTCTCTCATCTCCTCTCAATTCTTGCAACTAAACACTACCTAATTAGAATTGAAGTAGGATTTAAGGTATATCTAAGCTTTTCTTTAAATTTATATATATTGTGAGCAACACTTTTTTTTTTATTTTTTTTATTCCTTAATTTATAATACAACATTGTTATTAATTTTTTCTGTTCTTGATTGAATATGATAAACCAAGAAATTCTCAATAACACTAAGCTCACTGATAATTGACTCATAAACAGCAAACTACACACACTCACAAGAAAAACACAGCAACAAACAATCAAATAGTTACAAATTTAAGTAGTTCGGCCTCGAGGATGGCCTACATCCACTGAAGAATAGAGAAGCAGCTTTTATTCACTTCACAGATAACAAGATACAAGTTTTAAGATGAAGATACAAGCTTTCAACACTTTGGATTTTTTTACTGTCTCTAAGGCTATATAAAAGCATAAAGAAACCTAGAAAAATCCCTTGTTGTCCAGCTGGGTTATGGGTTTGTTACAACAAACTAAAAAATATCCCACTTCTTTTACTGTCATTAACAGCCTTTGAAACATGTGCTTGACTCGTGACAAATGGGCAATTAAAACGACATTCAACAAAGCTGTATTATATAAGTGAGAATACGTGAAGTGCGCGTGCTTCACTTACTTAAACATTGTTGAAAAAACAAGTTTTTCATATGGCTTATTTGATTATGTAGCCAAAAAGTCATACACGGCCTGTTTTACAAACCAACCTATCAGCCATGTTCCTGAAAACCCAGTTTCAATGCTCACACTTCAATATTCTCCAACTTGAGCTTGAAACTCTCATGAACTTGCTACTCTTCTCTTTACCCATCTGTGAATTAATTCTCACAGATTATTTCCAAATCTAAGCACATCTTAAACTTAGTTGTTGGAACAGGCTTTGTCAATATATCTGCAACATTTGCCTTTGATACCTCTAATCTAATGAAGTGTAGCTTGATATCAATACGCTTAGTCTTTTTATGGTGTGTTTGGTCTTTGCTCAGATATATAGCACTTTGGCTATCATAATTTATCACCACAAACTTTTGATTGATTCCAAGCTCTTCCAACACATGCTTTTTAGCCATATTACTTATTTGATTGCTTTAACAGTAGCTTTATACTCAGCTTCAATAGTTGACACTACTTCAATACTGTGAAGTTGAAGCCTCCTAATTTATAGTACAATTATTAAATGTAAAGAGATATTTAGTAAGTGACATTCTTCTATTAAGGTCTCCCGCATAGTCAGTATCTACATATCCAACTATCATACTATCATTTTATTTTTGTTTACCATACACTAGACTATATGTCGATGTGTCAATTAGATACCTTATTATCCATTTCACTGCCCTCCAATGTTCCCTTTTAGGATTAACCCTATACTTGCTGACAACACTGACAATATGGGATATGTCAAGTTTAGTTAAGACCATGGCATACATCAAGTATTTTACAATACTTGTATAAGGTACTCTCATCATCTCAGAGTTTTCTCCTTTTGTGTTTTGGACATTGTTGTCCAGACAATTCAAAATGAGCAGCTAGAGGGGTATGCACAGGCTTTGAATTTGCTATAACAAACTAAGCAAATACATTTTTAATATATGTTTTCTGATTGAGGAATAAAGTACTAGACTTTTTGTTCCTATATAATTGCATTCTCAGATTTTTCTTTGCTAGACCAAGATTTTTCATTTCAAATTTACTTCTAAGTTTCTATTTCAGATCTTCAATTAGATACATGCTCTTTCTTACAATGAGCATGTCATCTCTATACAATATTAGATAAATCATCTCACTAGAATCCTTTTTAAGATATACACAATAATCTATATTGCACTTATGAAATTTTAACACTATTATGAAGCTGTCAAATCTGAGGCACCACTGCCTTAGTGACTGTTTAAGACCATAAAGAGATTTCTTTAAAAGATATATCTAATATGGTTTTGTTTCATCTATAATATCTTATTGTAGTTCATTATGTAAGAATGCAGTTTTTACATTTATTTGTTCTAGATGCATGTTGTTTACTGTCACAAGTGATAGAATGATCCTTATATAGGCATGCCTTACTACAAGTGAAAAAACTTCAGTGTAATCAATGCCCTTTCTTTGAGTAAATCCTTTTGTAATACTTCTGACTTGAAACCTTTTTAGTTCTACCATTGGTACGCCTTGTTTAATTCTGTAAACCCATTTACATCATATTAATTTTTTCTTTTTTGATTTTCATATAAGTATCCAAGTGTGATTCTTGTATAATGACTCTATTTTTTCCTTTATGGCAGTTAGCCACTATTCTGCATCTTTTTTTGAAAAAACTTTTTTATAAGATTTCAGTTCATGTTGTTATAAATCATGAGCTGTTGTCAATGCATATGTAATTAAATCTGCATCTGCTTACCTCTTTTGTGTCTTTATCACTCTCTTTTGTTTGTCCCTGACAAGTTAGTAATCCTGCAATGTAGTTTGATCATCTAAGGATATACTGAAATCATCAGCTTCATCTTTTTCTCCTTCTGATTCTTTATCATAGGTTGAATTTATTGACCTTTTAATAAGCTCCACTTTGAATTGTTGTCCTTATAAACCAGTATACCTTTTATCCACTTTATGCTTTTGAACATAACCTTTAAGTATTTTTTACTTATTAAAAGTGACATTTCTACCGATTATGCACCTAAGGGGCTTTAAATTAGTACACCAAAGCTTATAACCCTTTACACCTTCAGGATATCCAAGAAAAACACATTTCAGAGCCCTTAGCTCAAGTGTTCCTTGTTTCACATGTGCATATGCATGGCAATTAAATATCTTTAAAGTCTGAATAATTTGCAGCCTTGCCTAACAACATTTCTACAGTTGTTTTAAAGTTTAAGGCATTAGATAGGTTTTTGTTTAATAAATAGCATGCGGTCATCAAGGTTTCAATTCATAGAGATTGAGGAAGTTTTGAATGAATTACTAAGCATTTGACCTTATCTATAAAGGTTCTATTCATTCTTTCAGCAAGTCTATTTTGCTGTGAAGTGTGCCACACGACACCATTTTGGTTATAAAACTTATCAAACTGTTTATTACAGAATTCTAACCCATTGCTAGTTTGAGTTTCTACTAGTGCTTTTCATTACTTAAACTTGTTAAAAACTTCATTTTTACTCTTTAAGACATAAACTCAGACCATTCTAGAGTAGTTATATATTAAAGAGAGAAAATATTTTGATTCACTAAGAAAAACTGTTTGTGATGGCCTCTACAGATCAAAATGGGTGTAATATGCGGTCTCTTTTGCATTATGAACTGCATTTTTAAAACTAGTTCTAAAAGATTTACCTATGATACAAAACTCATATAACTCCACAAGCCCCAACTTTTCTTTCCCTAAAACTCCCTGACTCTCTAACGCTTTATGCCTCTTCTCACTCATGTGCCATAATCTTAAATGCCACATAAGTGCCTTATCTAAATTCTAACTTGAAAAAATAATGACCTCCCCAGACATTGCAGTGCCTTGAAGCACATACAAGACATTATGTTTGTTTTTCTTCATTATCACAATTAACCCCTTAATAATTTTATAACACTAGATTCCATTTTAATGATATACCCCATTTGATTAAGGACACCTAGAAATATTAGGTTTCTTTTAAGATCAGAGACATGTCTGATTTCACTTAATTCTCTAACCATCCTGTCAAACATTTTAAGCCTAATGGTTTCTAATCCAACAACTTTACATAAAATATTTATAATTAGTAAAAAGATTCCTATTAGGGCACATATGATATTTACATCTAAAATCAAGATCACACTTACTATTGGTTTGAGTCCAATGGTCAAAAGAACCTCATCTGAGTCATAGCCTTCATCATTATTCTCATATGATGCAACAACAACATTTTCATTCTTTCCAGTTCTATCTTTTCACTTGTTCTTTCTCTTTAGAAAATCCCTCTTGAAATGCCCTTCCTCGTGGTATTAAAAGCCTTTCATATTCTTATTCTTTGATGTAGACTTTCTTTTTTTTTTTCTTGTTCTTGCTATTATTATCCATTTTTTATGGCCTTTCCCTTACTGTCAAACCCCTCACTGTCAAGTTTTCTCTATCATTTGTTTATTCTATATTAATTTATTGTCTTCTATATAGCAGTGTCTCCACATAGTGTTCATAAGATATTGAGAGAAATGATAACAAGATTATAACCTTGTCTTTATCTTCAAGTTTCACATTGATATCTTCAAAATCAAGAATGATTTTGTTAAAATTATCAAGTAAGTTGTTAATGAACCCTCCTTCATTTATAGGATATAGAGCCCCTTCTTAGTACAAAGCCTTTTGGTTAAAGACTTTTTAATATAAAGATCTTTTAATTTTTTTTTAAAGATCTGCAGAAATTATCTGATCCTCCACCTCCTTGAGAACTCCATCTCCAAGGCTCAAGATTAAAGTGCTATAAGCCTTATCAAGGGTATCTTACATATCATCATCACTTATCTTTCTTGGTTTCTTACCTGATTTAAACTCCCCAAAAGCCTCCTCAAATCCATGATGTACTAACAATGCCCTCATCTTAAGCCTCTATAGTTGAAAATCATTTTCATCATTAAATTTCTCTACTTCAAATTTAGATGATGCTATTTCTGTTCAAGAATAAGAGATATTTAGCTTTGGTACCAATTTATTGAGCCATAATTAAATATGATCAACTAATAAATCCCAAGAATACACTAAACTCATTAATAGTGACTTACAAACAGAAAACTACACACACTCACAAGAAAATCACAAAAACAAACAAATCGAAGAGTCACAAATTTAAGTGGTTCGATTTGGAGAATGGCCTACATCTACTGAAGAATATAAAAGTATCCTTTATTCACTTTACAGAGAACAAGATACAAGTTTTAAGATGAAGATACAAGCTTTCAACACTCTAGATTTTTTAACTCTCTCTAAGGCTATATATAAGCATAAAGAAATCTAGAAAGATCCTTTGCCAACAAAAAAATTTCTCGCTTCTTTAGCTGTCATTTACAACCTTTAAAACACGTGCTTGACTCATGACAATAATGGGCAACTAAACGACACTCAACAAAGCTATATTATGTAAGTGAAAACACGTGCAGTGCATTTTTCCTTTATTAACGTAAGAAAGCTTTGGGAGAATAATAAGTAGAAAACGGAGAAATAAGGAGCAGTAAAATATGCAAAAATAAGAGAGAAAAAAATTATTGGCCTATACGATTATATGGTCTTTCAATTTTAATGATAACAAACTATGTATCTTGGGTAAAATAGGAAATGCATATATGTCACATATATTATTTTATCCATGTAAACGAATAAATGTATGATTAAAGCCCTTAAAAGCTCAACTTATTAGTTCATGATTTTTTTTTTTTAAAATCCTTTATAGGGAGATATAATTTTATAAAATAAATTCTTTTTAAGACTTATGAAATTAATTAAAAATGGTTTGAAAATTTCTTTTTAAATAACAAGTGTTGTTTTTAATTCAGAAAATAAGAGCTTTTTTTTCTTGAAACAACTGGCAAACTAAAAATTGAGTTGAAGCTGTAAATCAGCTACAATTACCAAAGATTCTTAGACCAAACAACAAACCAATTACTTGCAAGAAGTAAATTGACTTCAATCAAAAGAGGTTCTAAAATCAAAAGGCAGACCTATAACTTCCAAACAATAAACCAACGACTTTTAATCAGCAATTCAATTGCACAAGGATTTCAAATTCAGCCATAACGGTAATTTACTACATAAGCAAATAACAATTCATTTCAATATAAACAGTAAATTGATAATGCCTAAAAAGTTAATAATTACTAATTTTATTGTTCAATCTATAAATACCTTAGGTAAACTCATTTTAAGTGGCAATTTTTACAATCTCTACCAATGTTTAAAAGTATCTTGAGCTTTTATTTGCTTACACATATTAATTGATGTATATTTGAGTTATCATTTATTTATAAACTCTTGTGAGAGTATAATCCTTGTGAACTTCAATTCAACACCAAAATTAAGTATTGAAAGTGTGAGATACATATGAGGAAATAGGTGTTTAGTCATCACCAGTTGTAAAGGCTTATTGATACTTTAGAAGTCAAATGTAAATATCTTGAAGCTTTGAGTTATAAGGCTTGATTAATAGAATCCTCAAGTTTGATTTAGTTGGAGGTGTGGACGTAGGCAGGTTGTTGAACCATGTAAAAATATCGTGTTCGTTTTCTCTACCCTAAACTCTTTATATTTACTAGTTGTTGAAATTATTATTATTATTGGTTGTTTGAAGTTTTTATTAGAATTAAGTTGTGTTATTATTTTTTAAATTTATTTTTAAATTCCAATTTACCCCCCTCTTGGGTTAGTTAGCTAGAATTTCAATGGCAACAGAACAAATATATAATAATTTGTAGGGCTAAAATTTTATTAATTTTCTTTAAAAAAAGATAACCACATCAACAATAATTTTAACCATTGAATTAATTAGGATTTAAGGGTTGAGATTTTCTGGCAAAATTTGTGTAAAATAAAACAAAAAGGGCTTTTGAATCTATCATATCACTTATTTAACAATCTAAGATCCAAATTATGTTTGCTAAACTAATTTCAAAAGTGATTATTTAGCAATTTGATTCTCAAATAATTAGTTTTTACATTGATTAAGGACCAATTTGGAATTGTTTTTTAGAAGGGTCAAAAATGATTTTAAAAAGCGAAAAATTAATTTTGGTCATTGTAAATTTTTTTAGAAATCACTTTTAAAATCACTCAATTCTGCAGTAGATTTTGAAAAATAAATAATGAGTAGTTTTTCAAAATCTGATTTTAAGAATAAGTTTTATACTTAATATAATTTCATATATGTCTTTATATATATTATAAAAATCTAAAATTATCCTTATTAATTAGGAAATAAAATCATTAACTTTAAAGAGATTATTGTTATTACTAATTATATTAAAATAATGAAATAAAAAATATTTTATATACATATTTATAAATAAGTAAATAAATTTTATTCAATATTATGTTAAATTCAGTCATTTAGGCTATGTTTGGTATGTAGGATTAGATTGAATTAGATTGGATTAGATTAAGTTAGATTATATTATATTGTCTTTTGTTTGGTACAGTATCAGATTAGACTATATTAAATTATATTTAAATAATATTAATTAGTATTTACATTGATATTTAAGCATAAATATTAATTATTCATAAAATTTAATAATAATTATTAAAATAAATTTAAAAAGTAATTAATAAGCAAAATTAAATTTATTGTAAATAAGTTATTGGTAGTATTATATAATAAATAAATAATAAAAATAAAATTATTTAAATATTTAATTAATTTTTATCAAATATTTAAAAAATATTATATAAAATCAATTAATTAATGGTATTATTAATTTTCATGATTATTTTTAATATTATATTTGTGATTATTAAATTTAATTCAATCAATAATGCAATAAATTATTAAATGGCTAATTTTATTGATAAATTATTAAATATATAAGTAATGAAAATTTAATCTTAAGAGTTAGTAGAAGTAAACATACCAATTTAATTAGATCATAGATAGTAAATAAAAAATAAATTTTAAGTACATCATAAATAAAAATTAATTAATTAATTAATATTAGATATTAATAAAGAAGTTTGATGTACGTGAAATTTTCATAAATGAATAAAATTTTTTCATTAATCTTGTCCCAACTAAACTCATGTATAAATTAGGATTAGCAATCCCATGATTTTAGGATTAAATTCAAATTTAATCTCCTTTAGTGCAATCCAACAAAACTTGCCAAACATAAGATAAATATTTAATCCCAAAATTAGTCTAATCTCATATTTAATTCAACATCCAAACATAGCCTTATATTCTTATAATTGTTTAACAATAAGATTTACCCAATAAATATGAATGTTTTTAAATTTTATAACACTTTTAAAAATAAATTTTATCAAATATTTAACTAATTCTCTTTATAGCTAATTATTTTTATAATACAACCAACATCAATTATTCTTAAAGATACAACCTTACCCAATTGGCCCTAAGAAAAGTAGATGAAAGTAGCTTTTAGAAATTAGATTTTTTAATAATAAAATTTTATAACGTACAATACCAAATAAAATTTTATAATATACAATACCAAAAATATTCTCATTTGTTATACATATTTTTAAAAATACCTCTACAATATTATTAATTAACAATTATTTATAAATTTAAAATAAAAATTTTCTAGTGCCGCCAAGGAAAGATTCGTAAAGAAAAGGTGAACTAGAAGCCTACACGACCAACACCATTTGATTCAGATATTTCAAATCTCTTCAAAGGTACTAACAAAATTGGCTGTAGAGGTCATATGATGATGCACGTGCCACCTAGATATCGGAAGCCCCCTAATGCCTCTACGTACCGGTGAGAACTGAGAATTTGAGGTGCACCACCATCATTTCTATGCATTGTGGCAATTGCGGAGTTGGATTTCAGTGGAGTTTTATAAATTAATATGACATAAAAGTATTTAGTAAATAAAAATATTAAATAAAATAAATTCTGAATTCACTTAATATATATATTAATTTCATAATTGAAATTATTGAGTTTCACTCTTTACCCTAACTTAATAAATTAGCTACTCATATTGAAAAGAAAAACAATCATTTTATTTCACAAACTTCTTAAATATATTATAAGAAAATTTAAGAACTTGAAATAATAGAAGAAAAAAATTTGAAAGACTCAACTTCACCATTTTCTTTCTCATCTTTTTTCTTTATCTCATTTCTCTTCTATTTTTCTTCTTTTTCTTTTATTTTCTTTCTCTTATCCTCCACACTCCTGGCAATTTTTCTCCTCTCACCGACTTCAATTTTTATAGTAACAAATGAGAGGAACTATATATTATTTTTTTATTATATTATTATAATTTATTATTATATTATTTATATATAAGATTGAGAGAGAGATTGAGTGGCATTTTCTTTTTTTTTTTTAAATATTTAACATAATATAATTTATTTATTTATTTATTATTATAAAACAGTTATATTTTTTTTTAATCTCTCATTTTCAGTTTTGATCTCTCTTCATTCTCAAAATATACATACAATAACAAAATATAACAAAAATAATAATTTAATCTTTTATAAAATATACACTTCTAATACTAATCATGGAGCTTCTAGAATCCATCGGCATATCGCCAGACTTAAAGTGGCAAACCGACTGCAATTGACAGAAACTCCATAACCAAACAACAAACCAATTACTTGCAAGCAGTAAACTAACTTCAATCAGATAAGATTATGAAATCACATAGCAAACTAATAACTGCCAAACAATAAATTGACGACTTTCAAGCAGCAATTCGATGGCACAAAGGTTCCAAATTCAGTTATAACGGTAACTTATTACATAAGCAAACAACAATTCATTTGAATATAAGTAGTAAATCGATAATGTCCAGAAGTCAATAATGGTTAATTTTATTGGTCAATCTATAAATAGTTGAGGTAAACTCATTTCAAGTGACAATTTTTGCAATATTTATCATGGTTTAAAAGTATCTTGATCTTTTATTTGCTTACACATATTTATTGATTTATATTTGAGCTATCATTGCTTATAAACTCTTGTGAGTATAATCCTTGTAAACTTTTTAATTCAATGTCAAAATTAAGTCTTGAAAGTGTGAGATACATTTGAGAAAATAGGTGTTTGTTCATCACTAGTTGTAAAAGTTTATTGACACATTAGAAGTCAATTATAAATATCTTAAAGCCTTAAGTTATAAGGCTTGATTAGCGGAATCCTCAAACTTGATTTGCTTGGAGGTGTGAATATAGGCGGGTTACCGAACCACGTAAAAATATCATGTTCGTTTTCTCTATCCTAAACTCTTTAAATTTACTTGTTGTTGAAATTATTATTATTATTGGTTTTTTGAAGTTTTTATTAGAATTAAATTTTTTTATTATTTTCAAAATTTATTTTTTAAATCTCAATTAACCCCCCTATTGGGTTGTCTAGCTAGAATTTCAAAGATAATAGAACGAATATATAATACTTGGTGGGGCTAAAATTTTATTAATTTTCTTTAAAAAAAAAAAGAAATCTAGATCAACGATAATTTTAACCATTGGATTGATTAGGATTTAAGGGCTGAGATTTTGTGATAAAACTTGTGTTTAAAAAAAAAAAGGCTTCTGAATCCTTAGGTGTTGTTGGGAATATATCAAAGACAGTAGGATTTGGAAATTGAATTGAGTAAATAAAAATTTATGTCGAAATTAAATCGAGCAGATAAAGTGATAACATATTTTATAAAAAAAATTAAGAACTTGCTTTCGGAAAGTATTAATAATAATTTGGGCAACATTTTCTTTAGTAAAATGATATTAGAAGAGACTTCACAGCTTTTATATTCGAAATAAAAAGTACTTTTGATCTTCTTTTTCATCCAATCAAACAATTGTGACATAAAATCATAGGCCATTATCCAGAAAATGAAATAATGAGAATAAATATCAGAGCTAACCATGAGCAGTCACATTAGTCTGTAATTTATAATTTTATCATATGTTTTCACAAAATCATCATTCATATATATGCACGGCAAAGAAACCTTCCGCTTTCAGATGAAAAAGCTACCAAACTTAAAGGTACATACTGAACCTTGAATTTACTTAAAAGACTTCACATTAGTACATATTTGATCGGTTACCCTCATTAAGGAATGAGTCTTTCAATTAGGAGCTTTCAAAATAAAACTTCAAATCCAGGCAGGAGGCATTTACTTTCCTGTTATCTTTTCTGAATTTTGTTAGAAAAATTATAATTAATTAAGATCCCCTGAGTCCATAAAGCATACGTCGTTCGGCCCATCTAAATAAGTTAAAAGACAAAAAGGTTACATGAACCCAGGGCTCGGCTCAATTATGCATAAGGAATTAGGCATAATTTGTAAAATGGGCCTTTATTATAATTATGAAATAAATCAAAGATTAATGTTCGAGTTAAAAATATTTATTACCGTTTCAAAGATTAGACCAAACTAATTCTTTCATCTTTTTGGAATTTTTTGCATTCATATGCATAGTTTATGACAAGTACTCAGCGCGAATAGATAAAATAAATAAATACATTGTTTAACAAATAATAATAATAATAATAATAATAATAATAATAATAATAATAATAATAATAATAATAATAATAATATTTGTTAGGCCACCATTGTAAATTTTGTTTTAGACATGGCAGTCATCTATTCTTTTAATAATATTACATTCAATACTTTAAATTTTAATCAGTATGCAGGTTATAGATGATTCATCGTTTATCATTTTGTTTATCAACGATGCGCCATACGTGTGTTAAAAATTCAACTTACATGTCGTTTTTATAGTTCATGGGACCAATATGCGTAAGATGTATGCACCAGCACATACAATGGATGACTCGTTGTTTACAAATGATGTGTCATCGTTGTCATTAAGTTGTAGCTGACATTTCGTCTTCTTGTTTTACATGACAAACGCGCATCATCTATTATGTTAAATACCATAATATTTTAATGGAAAATAAGAGATTATTTGTTTTTTAAAAATTGCATGAAATAATATAATTATTGCAATGGTAATTATTAAAGGCAATATAATTAATCACAATATCTCAAGTTTCGATTCGAGTCCTAACTACTAAGAGTCATTCATTTATTAGATAATGAATTTTAATAATTTTTAAAATTACTTGTTTACCATCTAATAGGTGAATTGCTAGATTTGAATAGTATTCACAATAACAATTCAAATTACAATTACAACTACAACTATTAATTACAATTAAAACTATAATTATAATTATAGTAACGATAATAATATAATAACTTCAATCTTGTAAATACACCTTTGTAGCATAATATTTTAAACATGATATCTATAAAATTCATTTATTTTAATGTTGTTTACATGAATTTCTTCTATAATAATCATTTAAAGACAAAATTAGGTCATGTGATATAAAATTTCTGAAAATTATTATTAAAGAATATGCTTATCAATTAACTAGGTAGCTTTGAGCAAAAAATGAGCAAAAGTAAAAAAAAAAAAAAACTTTTGAGAGCCCAATATTATTTAAAAATAAATGCGATTAGCATTTAACTATCAAAACGTATTTTGAAAAAACAACCGTTGTGAAATTTTTCTTCGGAAAAAACAAGTTGTCAATTTTTCAACGACAGTACATCTAAGAATAGTAAAAACATGGGTGTTAGCATATATATTTCTATAACGATCATTTTGATGATAACAAACATGTTTCGAATTAATCTTAAAGAAGTTCTTGAATCGGATTAAGATTTACAAATCCGAAAATGTCTTTAAAACAAAGAACAAGTTTTCTGAGCATAAATAGTTTCCTATTAATTTTGAAAATGGCTAACTGATTATTTGGAGCAAATATACAGACTTTTTGGAAACCAACGGCTAGCCGATAATTAAAAAAACGACTAACTGATAATAAGTAGAATTGAAGCCTGATTTTTTTTTTTTAAATAGACAGAAAACCAATAGTCAAGAAAATAGTTAACCGTTATCAAGCAAAATTTATAGTTGGTCTCTAGAAACAAACATCTAACCAACAACATAGCAAACGACTAACCATTGTCATGTAGAATTGAAAGTTTAGCCTCTGAAAGCTAATTGCTAACCGACAACGGGTAAACAACTAACCGACTATTTGAAATTTATCCAACGGTAACTTGCTCTAGTCAAAATAGCGATTCAATAACCTCAGAAAGTATGTAACGACTAATTTTCTGCTCCAACATTAAAAAAACTCATTCAAATCAAAATCAATATTTGACAACCAAGTTATCATTGATCATTTCTCTACAATCTAAGCTTAAACTTGTTGATTCATTTCATTCATTTCTTCACACATTAAGCTTTCATTTGTATTCAAATATATTGTGCGAGGGAAATCATTTTGCAAACCTTATTATAAAATCAAAATTGAGTGGTTGTAAGTATTGAAATACACTTGGGTTAAGAGATTGAGGATAATCTCATGTTGTAAAGGTTCATTAATACATTGAAAGTCAAGTGTTAGTGTTTTCGAAATCTTAAAGGTGCGCTTAGTGAAATCCCTAAGCCCAGTGAACTTGGAGGCATGGATGTAGATACGATTGGCCGAACCATATAAAAATTACGTGTTGGCATTTCTCTTCTCCTTACTCTTTAACTCCATTGCACTTTAGCTTTATTATTTTGAATTTGGTTGATTTGATTGAAGTGTATTTAGTTTTAATTAGTAGTAATTTTTAGAAACCTAATTTACCCCTCCTTGGGTTACTTAGTTAGCATTTCAATAGGCTGGTCTTAGGTACGACAATGCTCGGATCCAACCCTGGCATGTTTTTTGAACACTTGGGTTAGGCCAGCCTAAAAAACCCAAATTTTATGTTTTATTTAGTTATACATTATTTCTTTATATATATATATATATATATATAGCTTAGCTTATAATTTTATAATTTTTAAAAATATATATTTTAATAAATTAGGCTTGAAAATATAGGTTTAGATGTTTGAAATTTCAAATATATGTAATAGGCAATCTAAAAAAAACTATAATTATTTAAAATAACATATTTTTTTAATAATTTTTCATAAAATATAGATCTTCGGGACGGACCTGGGTCTATCAAATAAGCTCGGGTCTGGTTTGGTCTCGTTCTCAAGTTAGGCATTACCTAGCACGCATTTCCTGGGCTCAGATCGAGCATTTTTTGCATCTCTAACTTTACATCCAATACTTTAAATTTTAATTAGCATGCATGTCATAGATGATTCATTGTTTATTGTTTTCTTTGTAAACAACACGCACACGCGTGTTAAACATTAAGCTAACATGTCATTTTCATAGATTATGCAACCGACATGCTTACAATGTATGCTTTGACACATACACTGGATGATTCATCGTTTACATTTTCGTTACAAATGACATGTAATTGTTGTACAAATGACATTTTCATTATCTTGTAGTCGACATGCCGTCTCTGTGTCTTACAATTTGATGATGAATTAATGATGATAAGTAAAAGGATTATAGGAATTGAGTAAAAAAACGATGGGTGTAGTCCTGCTATGCTAAAGGGAACTAAAACTCACTAACTTCAAAGAAAGGCGAAGTGATAAAGATGAGGATGAGTCGCGATGTGACCAAGGCGAACAACGAATCTTTAATGAGATGCCTAATTGATGACAATTTGATGATACTTGATGATGATGACAGATTAGCGAGGCAATTATAGCAGATACACCGTCATAGTTTCAAAATTATCGTAGTACCTAAAAATAGAATTTGCCAAAATTTTTATGAAATACCCTCTAAAAACTTATATGAATTTCCTAAAGTGTCCTTATCTTAAAACGCTTACATTTGCACGACCTAAACACAACATGACTCAAACACAACTCATACATATTAAACTAATGTACTGATAACACATGTCTAAACAATCCTGGAGAAAGGGAATCTACCGTAATTAAGAAGAAGAAGATTGTTGCTGTAAAATAGTCAAAATCTGACATTTTTAGGCAAGTAATTCCTTTTAATTAGTTGATAATTGATATTTAGGAAAAAATAAAAAATTTAGGGTTTTATATTAAAAAAATAGATTAAATTGGTTATGGGTCTCTCATTACATATTGGCAAAACAAACTTTCTAGCTATTTTGCTTTATGGAAATGGTAAAAATTGGTAGGTTGTGTAAATTATAATTCGGTCATGCAAGGTCGTGTAACACACAAATCTGTAGTATAAAGTCATGTAACACAAGATTCAAGGTCGTGTAATACATATGACTTTATGTAATACATGACCCCTCGGTCATTTATGATAGACTTATTGTAATATTACACGAACTTAGTCATGTATTATAGGACCTTCACAATCTTCAGTTGTGTAGTACGCGACGTTCATGTATTACATGACCTATACGACCTTCATGTATTACGCAATCTACACGACCTTTATGTATTACACAGTCTACACCACCTTCATGTATTTTCTTTTGTGGTTTTTATGATGTAGATGTGTGGTTAAATGGTGGGGTATTGTTTAATTTGTAATTAGTATTTGTTCAATACTATTGGATGACATCCAAATTGTGATCAATATACCTAGTCCAAAGCGACTTGAATGGTTTATGGCAATATCAAGCCAAGGTTTCATGTTCCCATAAAAGTACACAACTGCAGCACTTTGTAACTCTTCCATATTAATGCTTGGATTATATCCAAGTCCTAATGCATGCATTACTAATTAATAATAACCCAAATATAAATTCCCAATTGAAAAAGACACAAAAAAATTCACTTACATAATCAATTTATTCTTTGTCGTAACAACTAAAGATGATTGCAACTATAATTCCTTTAATTTAATTTTGTTGGACAATTAAAATTATTCAAGAACTAGAAAATATCTACATGCTTGCTCAGAATAGAATTAGTACTTATAAAGTGACTAAACAAATAAGCTTTTTAATTAAAATCATGTAAGTTTGTTTTCCCTTTTTTTAAAATGAGGATAATTCATATGTACGTAATACGTAAATTGGAATCTAGAAAATTAAATTCTTTCATAATGCAACAAATTACATTTTCTAAACACAACATGTCTCATAAACAAGTTACATATACTAGTTTTAAAAGACAAAATAATAATCCCAGACCAAAATTGTGCAAATGCAATTATTTAATACTACATATATTACAATTATTTATTTTAAACTCTATTCCACTAACTACTTCCTTTAAGAAAAACTCCAAAACTCCACATCATCATCGGTTTGACTTGTAACTGGTGGATAGGATCAAATATCTTAAGCTTAAACTTCATTGTGATTTCAATTTTTGAAGTATTTATATCAATAATTTGAGCTACCTTCTCCACCAATTCCACATATGTTGTCGATCATGGTATTATTATTCTCAGAGCCCTTAAGCCTACACTCGTCATTTCGTTCAATCCATTTACCATTGAAGATAATAGGCACATGTATCAAAGTCATATCTGTTGATACAATGAAAACAATATTATCAAATATCATATATAAATAATTACATGACCTACATAGGTTATATGATCTATATGACTAACATGATTTACATGACTATACGATCTAAACGACATACACGACTACATTCCTTACACGACCCACACCTCTGTATTACTTGAACGATCTATATGATTACATGACTAACTACAAGATGTACACAACACACGAATCGAAAAATTTTCTCCATAAACACATGTTCTTGTTCTTCAATAAGCTATCTTATTGAAAAAAATAATTAAACAACCTACATTGCATACATTATGACATATAAGAAAATAATGAAAAATATTGAAAATAAAACATTATAATGTGAGGAAAATGTCTATTTTTCTTTTCAAGAAAATGTAAAACTTTAAACCTAACAACATTAACATACCTTATTGAGTTATTTAATGAGCAATGCACCTTCCATCAATTAAAAAAAGTATGGGTCTTAAAAGTGTGAATGTGTAATTGCATTTATGTAAGATGTTAGAAAAATTTTGAGAGATTTTAAACATACAAATTCGGTAAAGTGTAGAAGAGAGTGAGAAGGAGTGGCTTTGATGTATCCATTAATGGTGTTTTAGTCTTTACACACATATTTAAATAATCCATGAAAATGAAAAAGGTCTGGAGCATTTAAATAATTTTTAAAGTATTTTAAAAACCCACATTAGTGATGATGAATTTGAGCTTTGCAGAATGTTAAGGCCTTTACGGCTTCTTTTTCTTTTTGTGCTTATGTTTACTTTGACATAAAAGTACAAATGAAGTGAATTTATAATCTAATCGGAGACACAAATTTCTAGCTTTGTTTGATATAAAGAATAAAATATTTATGAAAATTCTTTATGTAACTTCATTTATATATAAAATTCAATTAGTAGTTCATTTTAAGAAATAATATTATTATGCTGAAAAAGTATGAATATTTAGGTGTGCAGCGAGTAAGCTTTGGTACTATTTGCAGACATATAGCAGTCACAAAAGCTTATCGGTGACAGCAAAGTGGCGGTCACTTAAACTACATTTTTTTTGTGGTGGGTACCATGACTTCAAAGATACTACTGAACAAAGAAAAAAAATGTTAACTTTTACATTATACTATTAAATTAGTAATAATTAATTTTTGTATACATAAGATAAATGCATAATAAACACACTATTATTGTAATTAATTACTCAATATGTTAGTTAACTATATTCTAAAATATGAAAAAATCATTGTTTTATCAAATTACTTATCGAGACTTAAAAAAATTTAACAAAAAATAGAAACAAATCTACTATATGTTTTATGTCAAGAAATAAGTGGAGTAACTTCTGATAAAATAATAAAAACTGAATGTGTATCTTCACAAAGAAAAGCACTTGATCCTGTTTTCTTTTTTTTTCTCAGTCGCCATCACAACTCTTAAACTTACATTTCTCAGTCGCCATCTGACTCCTCCACTTCTTCTTCTTCTTCTTCTTTTTCATTTTTTCCCGTTCTCCTTCTTCTTTTCTTCCACCATTGCCAAATATCATCATCTTTTTCTTCTTCTTCTTCCTTTTTTTTTCTTTCTTTCCTCTGCTGCTAAACATCTTCTTTTTATTTTCTTCCTCCCCTACCAAATATTTCTTTTTCTTTTTCTGATCTTCCATTAATTAATTATTAATAATTTAATTTTTTAATTGTTGGTGAATTTCTTAATTTTCTTTTGTTAATTGTTGTTAATTCGTTTGTTAATTGTTAGATATAGAATTCTTTATCTTAATTAGTTAATTTTTTTAATGAGATAATTATTTCATTTTTGGATTGAGGTGAAATCAGAGTTTCTAATTTAAATAAACCTAAATTTATAATTTGAACCAAACCGAACTTACAGTTCGGTTTCGGTTTGTGTTTATAGTTTGAACTCGATCAGGTTGAATCCTTCAAACCAAACGGATTGAAACCCAAACCAAAACACAATTTGCCCACCCTTAGAATTATTTAGTCTTCCCTTATTTTTTTTCCCTTTCTTCATTTCCTCTCCTATTATTTCTTTTTATTTCTTTGAACTAAAAACGCCAAGTTTAGAAGTAAAGCAGGATTATGGTCCTCAAAGTTCATGTTTGGAATTATTTTAGATTATCAAATAATTGATTATGGAATTGGATTAGGAGACTTTTCTAACATAATAATATACACAAGATCTTCATCTTTCAATATCAAGTGAGGGTTTGATAATGTTGTAGTTTTTAAAATAATTGTTGTTAGTCGTATTGTAGAAATAATCAGCTATAAAGATAATCGGATAAATATTTGATCAAATTTATTTTTAAAAGTGCAATATGTTTTAAAAACAATCATATATATTTGGTAAATCATACTATTAAAATGCTGAAAGAATATAAATAATTAAATTAGACATAATATTGAATGAAATTTATTTAAATATTATAAACAAGTATATAAAATATTTTTTTATTTTATACATATAATAATTGATAATTAAAATAAATATTTTATATTATTAATTTTTATTTTTATTTTTTTATCTCAATAATAATAATAATAATAATAATAATGATTTTATTTCCTAATAAATCATAATAGTATTGGATTTTTATAATATATATAAGGATATATATGAAATTGTAGTAAATTTAAAAGTGATTTTCAAAATCAAATTTTGAAATACTACTTCTTTCATATTTTTCAAAATCTACTATAAGAGAAGATGATTTTGTCAAAAGTGATTTATAAAAAAATTTTATCAAATAAAAAAAAAATAGCTTTTAGCTTTTCAAAATTACTTTTGAGCTTCTCAAAAATAATTCCAAACGGGCCTTAAATTAATGTATCAAATTAATGTTGATATTTTCTTTTATTAATTATAAAATTAAAAAATAATGAGCCGTACAAAATAAGTGAAAGGTGGAGATAATCAAAATCAATTATAAAAAGAATTTAAGAGGAAAATGAAGGAATTTTTTTTTCCTTTTCGAAAAGGGAGGTTCCAAGACGGATTTATGGAGCTCCTCTTCTTTAATAGCAATAAATTAAAAAAAAAAAAACTGGACGATCTAATGTTCTAATTTAAGTTCCATGAGAAAAATTATCTAACCTTGCTAATATACTAATATTATTGTACAAAACTTTGTATCAATTTTTTTTTTTTTTGTTAATAATATAAATTGTACATGATTCTAAACTTTTATGGATAAGATTTTCTTATAAGAAATAAAAAGAAAATTATAGAGTAGATCTAAGGTTTTTTTTTTTTCCACCTTATATATGATGTGAGCAACACTTTTTTTTTCCCTCCCTTATTCTTTAATTTATGATACAACACTGTTATTATTTCTTTTTTAATTCTTACGTATTTGGGAGCATCGTTTACATCCAAGGAAGTATGATCAAGTCATAATTTACTGCAGCTGAAGCCATGTTTACCCATGTGCTCTTGCAAACTCTCCTTCCCCAAAATAGGGATACGCAAGTACTGTTGTTTGATCTCAACTGTAGAATACATTGGTTTCATTAACGAGGTCCGGATTAATGTAGGTAGAATGCGTTGGCTCTACATCTGTGGCCTTCTCACTCATGAGACATGCGCACTAAGCTGACCATCTCCAAGCTTCTTTCCCGCCATTCGGTTCTTGTCAAGTTTTTATTGGTTCGTGTTTGGCCACAGCATCGCAATCAACAGAGCTGGATTTGATTTCTTGCTGCATGCGCACATAAGCTTGGTCGCTTGGATAATAAATGCACGAATGCCACCGAAAGTCTCTGATGAGCTGGCTTAAAAAACTCAGTTTGTTGCCTGTAATCCATTAGAGGCTGAAAAGTCGGAGACGTGCAGGATCAGGATGCCTATGTATGACCCGTCGTTGTCTTTTACATATCTTTTTTTCCCATTTTTAGCCTTTTACAAAGTTGTAAGTCAACTACTGAATGCGAGAGCGAGAGCGACAGCTTCTAAACGTTTAATAAAATTAATTTGGTGGTCCAGCACAGAAGATATAAATTATTCATGCGTGACTCACCTATATTCCTTTACTTTTTCCAGTTCTGTCCTAATCAGATTAGAAAAAAAAAAAAGGTAACCAATAGTACAAATTTATGAGGAGAGATGATTACAAATAGCTTAAAGAACCCTTTGAAAATTTTCCATACGAAGACAATCGTCCTCAAATTTGGGGATGAGTCATAGATTAAAAATAAAATAATATTCAGTTTCTTGATGCTAAATAGCATCAGCAAGTTAAGGAACCTTTGTACTGTGAACACATTCACCTCAAATTGTAATTCAGCAAGTATTTGCTTTGTCCTTTATTCTAATAATAATAATATAAATGTCTCTTTCTCACCTAATAATGACATAAATGCTCACAAAATAAAGAATATTAAACTAGGGAAGCAAGAATATTTTCACTTTGTTTTTTTGAACATTCCAGGCGAATAAATCCCTTTTTCCAACTTTTCTCTTTATCTCCACCGTCATTTGGTTTTCGTCCTTTCAACCTTTTTCTTGATAACTTAATGAGCGTACGTTACACCCTTGCCTTTGAAAGGTTCAAGAGGCTTGCAAATGCGAATTGAAGCAGCAAACTGAGTGTAACCTCTGTTTGTCCAGTCCGCAACAGCAAACCACATTGTTTTGAGATATAAGAGACGCCCCTCTGTTTCAGCCATCGCTTTATAGGCAACTCCCACAATCTTCAATAACCAAAAAAATTTGCGTTCCATCCCAGTTAGAGTAAATTTATCGCATAAATTACCTCAATAGCAGTCGCAGCTAGTGCTCGGAACTCCAGGCAAATCAGTCCTACCAATTGAAATCGGTGACAAGAATCATGGGAGCATTCAGTGGTTTCAGTTTGATGATCCTCTCAATCTTATTCTTGGTCTTGTCTGCCGCCTCAGCATCTATGTCAGGAGATCGTAAAACCTATATTATCCACATGGACAAGTCGGCAATGCCAGCTCCATTTTCCACCCAACACCACTGGTACATGTCCACTCTTTCATCCCTCTCACCACCTGATGGTGATGCCCCAACCCATCTCTACACCTACAACCATGTCATGGATGGCTTCAGTGCTGTGTTGTCAAAGGCGCACCTCGACAAACTCCAGAAAATGCCAGGTCATCATGCTACATACCTGGAAAAAATTGGCCACCTCTCCACCACCCACACCCCAAAATTTCTTGGCCTAAAGAAACATGCAGGGTTATGGCCAGCTGCAGGTTTTGCTAGTGACGTTATTGTGGGTGTTATTGATACTGGAGTTTGGCCAGAGAGTGCGAGCTTTAAAGATGATGGCATGCCTCCAGTGCCTAAGCGATGGCGCGGTGCCTGCGAAGTGGGTGTTGAGTTTAATGCTTCTCATTGCAACAGAAAACTGATAGGAGCACGCTCATTCAGCAAAGGGATGAAGCAGTATAGCTTGAACATATCAACGACATTTGATTATGATTCTCCGAGAGATTTCTTGGGTCATGGAACTTTTACATCGTCAACAGTAGCCGGCAGTCGTGTTCAAGATGCTAATTACTTCGGTTACGCTGAAGGAACAGCCATGGGAGTTGCACCAATGGCGAGGATTGCAATGTACAAAATAGTATTCTACAATGACACTCTTCAGGCAGCAGCTGTTGATGTTTTGGCTGGCATGGATCAAGCCATAGCTGACGGCGTAGATGTCATGTCATTGTCCTTGGGTTTCCCAGAGACAACAGTCGATGAGGACCCAGTGGCCATTGGAGCTTTTGCAGCATTGAGGAAAGGAATTTTTGTTGCTTGTGCAGCAGGAAATTCAGGACCCAATGCATACTCTATGCTCAACGGAGCTCCTTGGATTACAACGGTTGGTGCCGGAACTGTTGATAGAGAGTTTGCAGCTAACGTCACCCTTGGCAATGAAGAGCTAGCAGTTATTGGAAAATCTGTTTACCCAGAGAATCTGTTGGTCTCCAGAGAACCTATATACTTCGGATATGGAAATAGATCAAAAGAAATTTGTGAAGGTAACTCAACAGAACCTAGAGTTGTCGCAGGCAAGTATATCTTTTGTGCATTTGACTATAAAGGTAACATTAATGTAAGTCAGCAATTAGAGGAAGTGCGCAGAACTGGAGCCGCCGGAGCTATCATCAGTGCGGACTCAAGGCAGCATCTGTCACCCGACGACTTTGACATGCCTTTCGTTACAGTAAACCTGAATAACGGAGAGTTAGTAAAGAATTACATAATCAATGCGGATAATGCAACTGTTAGCATCAAGTTCCAGATCACGATATTGGGCACCAAGCCATCTCCACAAGTGGCCAATTTTTCATCACGAGGGCCTTCTCTTCCATCTCCATGGATTCTAAAACCTGATTTATTGGCTCCAGGGGTTGATATCTTGGGTGCATGGGTTCCCAACAGGCCTTTTGCTCCAATTCGTGATAATGGTATGCTGCTCACTGAATTTGCTCTCGCATCTGGCACATCAATTTCTTGCCCCCTTGCAGCTGGTATAGCCGCGATGCTTAAAGCCACCCACCGTGACTGGAGTCCAGCGGCTATCCGTTCGGCAATGATGACAACTGCTTACCTGCTTGATAATGCAAACGGTATGATCACAGACATGACAACTGGCATTGCCGGAACCCCTCTTGATTTTGGTGCAGGGCATATAAATCCCAACAAGGCCATGGATCCAGGACTTGTGTATGATATTGAGATCCAGGACTATATCAACTATTTGTGTGCAATGAACTATGATAGTCAACAGATTAGAGTTCTCACAGGGACATCGGGTTTTACATGTCAGTATGGCAATCTGGATCTTAATTATCCATCATTTATCATCCTCTTGAACAACACCAACACTGCTAGATTCACATTCAAGAGGGTATTGACAAATGTAGCTGATACCAGGTCAGCTTATACTGCAAAATTGAAGGCTCCAGTGGGTATGACAGCGACTGTGGAACCAGCAAGATTATCCTTCGCCGGAAAATTTAGCAAAGCTGAGTTCAGTTTGACAGTGAACATTAACCTGCGAGCTTTTAGTCCCAAACGTAACTTTCTTGGAAATTTTGGGTATTTAACTTGGCATGAAGTTAAAGGAAAGCATGTGGTGAGAAGCCCCATTGTCTCTGCATTTGCGAATAATTCTGGCCGAGTCACAATAGTTGAAAATATAGCGTAGACAACAGTAGAAAGAATTCAAGTAATAAATCCCTATTGGCAGATAGTGAATTCAAGTAATCTTGTGCATTTGTTATTAGGGCTTCGTGTTAATGTTGTGGCTCATCGACAAGTAACTAAATGATTAGATGCTTCGTAATAGTCTTGAAAATTTAGTTCAAATTATTTTCAAGTAAGAAGTGTTTTAGGAAAATATTAAGGAAGGTTATGGTGATATTCAATATTTTTAGAATAATTTAGATATACTTATATTTTAGTCAAATTGGCAATAGGAGAGTTTTTCTTCACTTTACTATTTGTATCATTAACAATTTAAAAGAATTTAGATCATTTTGCATCAAACAATAGTGTCTGAATCTTAGCCTTCCGGCCAGCAAAATGAATTAATGAAAATAAACATCAGAGCTAGCCATGATCAGTCACTTTAGCATTTGATTTAGTATGTGTTTCAGTTTAATCATCATGTACATACAGACACATGCAGACAAAGAAAGCTTCCACTTGTCAGACAAAATCTACAAAGCTATATATATATATATCTAAAAGAAACGATGAAATTACTCTATTGTAGAACGCACTTTAATAATTGAACGCTTATAATAATATATATACACACACGCAAGCCTGCAAGCCTGTGTTGAATTATTAGGATTAAATTAATTAAATGAAAAGTTATTTCTTCTATTTATTATTTTTCATCCCTCTTTCCTTTTCTTTTTTTCTGTCTTTTGTCTCTCAGGTCTCTCTGTTCTTTAATCTTTTTCTCCCTGGCTTTAACGCTTCGTTTTCGTTTGCAATTTCTCGAACAATAAAAAAAAAAAATTCAATTTTACAAAGCTTCAACATATGTTAATTAGCTGTAAAGAAAATTCAATAATAATAATAAGGTAAAAAAAAAAAGCAAGGAAACAAGAAAAGTTTATCATCCATTACTACCATGACCATAGACAAGGGGAAGTGTGAGTTTGAATGTTTGTTAACGAGGGAAAAATCAATTTTCAAATTTCGTTCAAAGTATTTCGATTAATCTCAACATTATCCTTTTCGAGGAGTAGGCTAATCATTAGATAAAATTAGTGCAACAAATTAATAGATTTCAAAATTTTGATATAACATTCACTCTTCAGAAAAATAGTATTTAATTAGTGGCGACCATTTTTACATCCCACAGCTTCGGCAAATCACTTAGCCCCGTTCATCTTCGGCGCAAGAGCTCTCGATCAATGCTATTATGCACTCTTTCAAGGGTGGCCGCTTCTAAGCAAACCTCTTGGCTGTCTCTGCACCCCTACCTCCTTTATCATTGAGCGGTCGTTTAGGGGCCTTAGCTGGTGATTCAGACTGTTTCCCTCTCGACGATGAAGCTTATCCCGCATGGTTTCGATGACTTGTTTGGCTAGCTATTTTTATTTTTTAATTTTAAATGAAAACTTCACATTATAGAACTAGAAAAAATTGTAATAAATTATTTGTGCTAAATACTGATTTATTTAGAAACAAATTTTAAATAAATGTATTTAATTAAATATTGTAAGTTTAACGCTAAAGGTTAAAATAATCCAATTAAAAAAATATGTAATTTCTTTCATTTAATAATTATATACTAAATCGAATAATGTAAATTGGATTCCCCTCCCCTTTCCTCTCTTCTCTTTTCTTTTTCTCTCATCTCCTCTCAATTCTTGCAATCACACCCCATCTAATTAGAATTGAAGTAAGATTTAAGGTCCATAGAGTGCATGTTGGATTGCTTTAAATTGTCAAATAATCACTTATGAGATAGGATGAGGATCCCTCTTTTTTTTTTTTTTACACAATAATATATACAAAATCTTAAGATTTCAACACCAACCAAGTTAATAGATCAAATTAAATGCTGACTTATATTTTTATTAATAACAAGACTAAAAATAGCAGCACAATACATTATAAGATATTTAAGGTGAGTGAAAGATAGAGAGAATCAAAATCATTATGGAGAGAAATTAGAAGGAAAAAGAAGGGAATACTACCTAAGCAAACCTAAGCAATGCAATTTATGCCTTAGAGGAACGTAGATTATGCCTTTTAAAGCCATACTTTCCTCAATATAAACAATACATAAGATTTTAAAGCCATGGCTCTGTTACAAGTCTCCTGGTTTAAAATTTATCCAGTTTTAAATTTAATTCATTGGGCCTCTATTTAGAATCCATGTTAGCTTTAATACTAGGAGACAACAAGGGTGAACTAAGCAAAATAAATATAATTTAAATAAATTTAATTCTATGACAAAATAAAAGCAAACATAAGCAATGCAAAGGCTTAGAGATAGTACTAGAATTGGATCCCAAAAATAGTAATCTAATTGAATGGAGGGAGAGAGAGAAAATACAACTAAGGACAGAGGTCTGGTCTCTATGCCTTAGAGAACGTAGCAACTTGTAACACAAATTTCTGATGTAGAAGATCAGCATAAGCTGCAACTACAGAGCATACTTATAAAATTAAAATCACAAAATTTAAATACGAAATTAAACAAAGCTTTAAATGAATTACAAGCTTTAATATTACAAGAAATTTAAATATACATCAGAATCTTACATGAAATTGTGCTTGAATCCAATAATATTTTGTAACAGGACGAAGAATGTTTTATAGATGGGAAGATTATAAGACAGGAAAATTTCCTCTAAGTCTTATTTCCCAACAGAAATGACAATGCTTTTAAGATGAGAGAAGGAGAAATGCTTTAAAAGATGAGTGATAACTTTTATAACACAAAATCCCATGGTTTGGAATTTCCAATACCATTGTCCAAGCCACTCTCCCCCAGAATCTCTAAATTCCCCCCTGGCTCTGATACCTTTTAAAGCCATGCTTAGACAGTGGCTTCAGATCATTTGGACTGCTCATCAAATTTGGACCACTATTTGACTTAAAACTTCTTTATAGTATTAATTGGCTTCATGTGTGTGGTACTGGAAATTCCACATCCAAACCTAGGGAAGAAAGAAATTTGTACAGAAACAGAGAAAAGGAGAAAACCTCTTCTCAGACTTAGAAGGAATATAATGAGCTTTAAACAGGTTTAAATAATGAATGGCATTTGGGGTTAGGATTTCGAGACTTGAGCCAAAATAGTTCCACAATTGTTAGAACTAATTTGGGAGATTTTGAATGGTTATTTTCGAATTAAAGAAGAATAATCAAGAATGAGTCTTTTTTAGGTGTTGAATAAGGAATGTGTTAAACCAAACCTGTTGGTAGTCTCAATAGGAAAAGGACAAACAGTCCTTTAGATGCATTTGGAAATTGGCGAGAAAAGTCTTTGGTTTGTGAAGTTAGTCACCGCACTGTTTTGGACTCAAAACCTTTAAAATGGTAGTTGTGGAATAGGCTGGCTCAATATGAGATTCACTAAGGAAGAAATGTTTGAATTTAACAGACTCAGTGAACTCTAATATACTTTGATAGAAAGACTATGGTTTTGATAAATCTTATGGTTTAAAAAACCAATCTTTCAGGAAAATCTTTGAAATAGATCAGAATGATAAAACCCATCTTCCATAGATAAAAAATTTTTATAATGAGTTTTATTAATCTAATCCCAAGATTTTTTGGAAAGCTTTGATTGTGAAACAATAATTTGAGAATTGGAGCTTTCACCGAAAGAACAATGTTAGATGGAGAAGAATTTAAAATTTCTTTCGAAACAGTTTTTTCTTTTTTCAGGTACTTTAGAAAGGGCTTTATTTTGAGAAAAGCTTTGTAGAGCTAACATGAGCTCAGGAGACTTTGAAATGGAGTTCATCCATTCTTTTACTTGTTCTTCGGAAGTAATGGCTTTAGACTGAGCTTCTTACTCATCAACTATATCAATCCAAGATTTGACTATCATGGCTGAAGATAGTAATTTATCTTTAGGTGGGGTTGTCTGAGTTTCTTTAGAAGTTGGTTGGGGTTCAAGGTCTTTAAAGATATCTTTTCTTTTGTCTCTCTGTTTTGGCATCATTATCTGTTTTGGAGAAATTCTCTGGTTAAGAAATCAGAGATAGAATTTGTATCTTCTTTAATTAATTCAATATCAAAATAAAAAAAAAACACTTAAGATAGCTTGCTATCGTGCAAAAATATGTTTTGATGCAATATTTTAAATATATTTTTCTAAAACATGTTTTGCAGCTTTACAATTAATTCTAAATAGAAATTTTGATTTAGTAAATCACATTAAAATTTAGATATTCATAATACAATAGATAGAATTTCTTTTTTAATAATAGAGTAGTTTTTCTGGCGTTCATTCCAGTGAGCAGAAACATGCTGTACTATTTATTCTTTATTATTATCTTTTTGTTTCAATATTCCTCCATAACCTAAATCTGAAGCATCAGTTTCAAAAATTTTAGGCAATACAAGATTAGTAAGAAACAAGCAAGGAATTTCTTTAACAAAAGATTTTATTAATTTAATAACTTTAGTATGTTCATCAGTCCAAGCAATAAGATTTTTCTTTAATCTGTCATGCAAAGGTTTTGAAATACTATTGATATTAGCACATAAATCAAGAAATAATTTAAAATACCTAGAAATCTTTGCAATTTGTTTTTATCTAAGATTTTATCAGGGAATTTATCAGCAAATGCAAGAGATCTTTCTATGGGTGTTATGGTTTCTTTAAAAATATAATGTTCAAGAATCCTTATCCTAGTTTGGAACAAGGAGACTTTAGATCTAGAAATAGTTAAGCCAGCTTTTCTAATTGTTAGATAGAAATTCTTTAAATGTTTGAAATGTTAGTCTATAGATTGAGAAAAAATTAACACATCATCAATATAAATAATACAGAATTCAGAAAAAATGATTATAAATATTATTCATGATTCTTTAGAATTCAGACGGCGCATTTTTTAAATCAAAAGGCATAACAGTCCATTCATATTGGCCAAAAGGAACAGTAAATACAGTCTTATATATATCTTTAGGGTGAATTTAAATATGCCAAAAACTTGATTTCATGTCAAATTTTGAAAAAATGAAAGCAGAATGTAGTTTTTGAAGTAAATTTTTTTTATTAGGTATAGGGTATCATATCCATTTTAACGCTTTATTAAGATGTTTACAATTAATAACAAGCCTAGATGTTCCTCTTTCTATTTTGGAGTTCTTATTAACATAGAAAGTAGCACAAGACCATAGAGACCTAGATTTGACAGTGAGGCCTTTTGACTCTAAATCTTTGATTTCTTTTTTACAATATTGTTCCAATTTCATGTTCATCTGAATAGGATGAGCTTTAGTGGGAATTTGTCTTTCATCAAAAGAATTTTCATAAGACAGATCAACCAAATGTTGTTTTCGGTTCCAAAAAACAGATGGTAGATTAGCACATATTTATTTTACGGCTTTAAAATAAGAAATTTTTCTCTTTATAAATTCATTTTGTAATTGGCTTTCAATTCTTTGCAAAACCCAAATCTTTTTGTAAACAAACTAAGTCATTTTGTTTAGACTTAATTAAAACATTGATATGATTTTGGTAAATAGAATAAGCTTTTACAATAATATTAAGATTTCGAGTTTTAGGCTTTTCAATGAAAAGGAAAATTAGCTTTTTGTTTTTTTTCTTTAAAAGAAATACTATCGTAATTGACATAGGGAGTTATGAGGTTGATGAAAGGAGTTCCCAAAATGACAGTGTGATGAATATCATTTGTCAAAATAAAGAAAGTCCTGAATTCAAAACCATTATTATAAATAGAGGCATTGGCTTTAGATTTGACTTTTAATTTTGAATTGTTGGCAGCAGAAAGTCTTTCAGTTGTGTTTTTATGAAATCTTTTTGGGACAATGTCTTCTTTAATACAGTTTAGATCGGCACCAATATTAAAAAGAGCAATAGTGTCAATTTGAAAATCTTTGGAAAGGATTAAGGTAATTTTAATCAAATATTTTCTCATGGTGATTTGTTTTAAAACAAACAGAAAATCATTTGGTATGGATTCAATGTGGTTTCTTTATAGTTAAAAGGGGTTTTTGGAGAGGTTCTAGAATCCTTTCTTTTAGAGAAGTGGGGCTTCGTATAAGATTTCGAAGGTTTCTTATGGGAAGATTCTCTAAAATCTGGTATAGGTCTTTATGGCCTTTTGATTTGTAATGCTTCTTATAAGGTTTTGAAGAACACTTACCATTACAATATTTAGAGGTCGAGGCTTTAAAATGATCATAATTAAACTGCTTCCAAAAACTGCTTAATTCTTGCTTAGATTTTCTTAGTTTCTGTTTTAGGTGTTTTTGAAGTTTCAAGTCTTGACAAATCTTTAAACCTTCCTTATTAACGAAACTGACAAGTTCACCATAGGTGAGATCGTAATAAGGAATGCAATTGTCATAAAGGGCTTTAATGGAATTTTTGACTTTTTCTCCCAAAAGGATTGGTAAGCCTGCAAGGAATTTTTCTTTTCAAGTAATATGATTTGCATCATCTCTAAGGAAAATTCTAGTGAAGAAAGTGGTTTTATAACTTTGAAATTCACTAAGTTTCCTACATCTTAGGTTATGTAGTAACTCAACATTCTTATCCCTAATGTGTGAACGATCACCTATGAAGTGAAGGGAAATGATAAGAATTAGGGTAGCAACGGCATCCTGAGTGGGGTTATTGTATTCATTACAAATGGGTACTCCATTTTCATCTGTTTGAATAGCGTTAAAGATGTCTAATTATTATTGTTTAGTGAGAAGATGATCCCAGCAACCTTTAAGCTGACCTATAAAATCTGCAATAAGGATCTCTGCAATGACTTTGTCAGAGGTTCCTGATTGAGTTTTATAAGCATTAGTTGCCATGGTCATCTGTTGTAACAATCCTAGGATGTTACACTCAGACATACCATTAATGTTCAACTCATAGACAAATGAGGCATTAAATCGAGATTGGTTTAATGCGCTTGACCTATTGTCTATGACTAAGTCATTGGAGAATTGATAGTGAGAATGGCTAATTTCCAATAAATTTTATTAGCTTTAAGAATAATATCATTTTTAAAGGCTTTTATATCAGAAGAGGATATAAAAATTTGGTTCTCTTGATCAAGTACACTAATGGTTCTAGATTGGGCACTATCAAAGGCTATTTGGACTTTACTAGATGAGAAAGAAGCTTATATCCGATCTAGTTGATCTCTAATGGCTTTAGAAAAATCTGATTTTGAGTCTTGAACAATATTCTGACTAGTTTTCGAAATCTGGAAGGGTTTGAAAATAGGCTTTTTAAGCTTCTTATCAGAATCAGATTTTGATGTCGTAATAGGGGAAACAACTATGGTTGACTGTTGGAACTGATTTTCTATCCTCTAGTCAATTGTTTCCCTATTGTATTTAGGTTAGCATTACATAAATTATTCTGTTGGATCATGCTACTTAAATTGGTCTCAAGATCATTTGTTTTGTAAATTTTGTAAGGTGAGGCTTTAACTTGGACGGGAGGTGCATCATGGTCGATGGTCAGACTATTCTTGCGCAAACTAAGTTCACTACCTTAATTTAGGAGTGAAATAACTTGCTATGAGTATATGAAACTTTTTAGGTATTCTTTCTTCTTGATAGCACAGGGGCACAGCGGTAATCCTCAGATTCAATAGTTCTATCACTATCAAAAAGATTTTACTCGGCAATTTTCTTTCTAACTGTAATAGGGTTAGAATCTTTAAAGGGATAAAGAATTTAGAATCTTTAAAGGAATAAAGACTGTTATTTTCCGAAGCATGCATTTCGAACCAATCGAAAAATAGTATGTAAACTTTATGCAAATTTATAAATTCATAATAAATCTCTTGAATTTCTTTTCTTTGGTTTAAGAAATTTTTGAAAAACCAAACTCTTTTTTTCTTTATTATTTTTATAATAAAAATCTTTATGAAGAAGAGTGTTATCAAGTTCAAAATCTTTTTCAAAGACATTTTTAACATTTTCCGTAACAGCAGAGAATGTAGGAGAGGTTGGAGGAGAATGTTCTTTCTCTTCTTAGATTTATACCTGTTGACTACTAGTGTAAATATGATGTGGAACACTAGTGGTGTAATTAACAGAATGTATAGAAGAACTATTTATATCTGATGTGGGAAACCTAAGTTGACTTTTTAGAAGTTGGAAAGGAAGATTGATAACAGAAGGAATTTTTGAAAATCTCCTTTCTAGAGATGGAATACTAATGCTTGAATATTTGTCGGAGAATTTGGACGATGTAGATCTCCTAGAGGACAATTTAACTTTACCATCGAAATACAGAGTCACATTTTGTAACTCTGTATTGAGCTCAAATTATTTTGGAATCACTGGTTCAATAGCTCATTCTAGAATCCATTCCTCAGGAAGATTAACATCTTTCCATCGAATTGGTTTTGGAATAACAGTGTTGGCTTTGGACAGGTTAGTCTGTAAGAGAAGAGTCTCATCTCTTTTTTACTAGAATTTATGTTGCATGTTAAACGCAAAATTCATAGCTTTGTAGGATAATCTAAAAATCAAGGGTATCGGAACAGATCCTTCAACCATATGATAATTATGAGTTTTGACCTGTAAAATTATGCTTTTCAAAATATTTTTGTCTTTTAAAGAAATTATTATGTTTGGATAACAGCTAAAAGAAATTGGATCTTTACTGATGCTTGATTCTATGTTACTTAATAAAGAATCATCAAAAGAGATGAATCCCTCATCTAGAAGGATGACTAAGATAGAGGTATTTAGTCCTTCTTTAGTCAAGGGTTTTATACCGACTTGTATTAAGCTAATATGAACATAATTAATTTTTTTTCTTTTAATCTATTTAAAGAATGTTCTGAAAATAAGTGAATTGTTTCAAAAGGCTTTGAAAGAGTTATGCCTCAGCCTTCAGTTTTTGTAACAAAATCTATCTTTAAAAAATCAAGCATTTTTGTTTTGTAAATAATGTCTTTATAGGAAGTTCCCAACAATCTATTATTTTATTGAAGTCTTTTATTATGAACTATTCTAAATTAACAACATTCTTAGAATCACTAGTTTTTTTTGAAGAAGAACTAGAAAAAGACAATGCTCTACAGAGTTGAGAATCCATGATAAAGACCTATAAATGATCTAGTTTTACAGGGATGACGAAACAATCCTAGGCTAAGAGTTAGTTTTACTACCCTTCAACTAAATCGGGACTTACGGCCAAATACTACCGAGGCATCCAAATGTAACACCTTCACCACACAAGTAAAAGTTTAATCAAATTACAAGTCTCTAAACACAAAATGTCTATTCTATAGCTTCTTCTGATGTAAAAGCCTTTACAGGTTAGCTTAAAGGTTGGTGGGATCATGTGAGCTGGCTTGAAAACCTCAGTTTGTTGCCACCAGTAATTCATTATAAGGCTGAAAAGTCGAGGACGTGCAGGATCAGGATGTCTATGTGTGACACAAACCTTTTTTTTTTTATTTGAAGTAGCCTTTTACAAACTGCTAATTCAACTTTTGAATGCAAGAGCGTCTGCCTTCTAAAATTTTAGTAAAATTAATTTGGTGATCCAACACAGAAGAAATGAAGTGTGCACTTATCTGATGTACAAATTAGAAAAAAAAAAATTGCTCACCGTAGTACAAATCTATTAGGAGAGATGATTATAAATAGGTTAAAGCATCCTTTGAAAAATTTCCATATGTAGACAATCGTCCTCAAATTTGGGGATGAGTCATAGATTAAAAATAAAATAATATTCAGTTTCTTGACGCTAAATAGCATCATCAAGTTAAGGAACCTTTGTTCTGTGAACACACTCATCTTCGTCGCCAACACCTGCAATCTTCAAAAATAAAAAAAAATTGGGTTCCATTCCAGTTGAAGTAAATTTATCGCATAAATTGCCTCAATAGCCGTCGTAGCAAGTGCGTGGAACTCTAGGCAAATCAGTGATTGCAATAGCTTTGCCAAAAAAAATTGGAAGACATTGATGTTTTCAACGCGCAAGTAACTTGTACGTATTTCAAATCTCATACCAATTGAAGTCGGTGACAAGAATCATGGGAGCATTCACTGAATTCAGTTTGATGATCCTCTCAATCTTACTCTTGGTCTTATTGTTGGAAAAATATGCTCTTTAAAGTATATTAATATTAATACAATAAAGATATATGAATAAAATATCTCATTTTATTTTATTAATCAGAAATATATTTATTATTATTATTATAAATATGCTTTAAAGAGCATATTTTTCTAACAATTTCTCACTAGCTCTCAAAGTATATTTGGCATTTAGCGTATGTCATAAACTCTAAGTGCAAGTTAAAAAGTTTCCCAAGGATGGTCTTAGTAAAAAGATCTGCCAAGTTTTGCTGTGACGTAATTTGGGTAACTTCTACATCACCTCTCTGCACTATATCCTTTATGAAATGATACTTCATTTCAATGTGTTTTTGTTTCTTGTGGTTCCTTGGTTCTTTTGATTGAGCCACTGTACCACTATTATCACAAAATAATTTAAGTGGTGCACTTACAGTAGATACCACCTCAAGATCTTGAAGGAACTTGCGGGGCCATACCGCTTCGTTTGCAGCCTTAGATGCAGCCATATATTCAGCTTCTGTTGTGAAGTCTGCGATACAGGATTGTTTCACACTTCTCTAACTAATAGCTCCACTTCCTAATGTAAACACATAGCCAGAAGTAGACATTCTAGAATCCTTATCTGACATAAAGTCAGAATCAGTATAACCCACTAGAGTAAGTTCATCACCAGAATACACAAACACATAATCCTTAGTTCTTTTCAGATACTTCATTATGTGCTTGACAGCAGTCCAGTGTTCAGATTTAGGATTAGATTGATATCTGCTAACCATTCCAATCGTAAAACATATGTTTGGTCTAGTGCCAAGTATGCCATACATGAGACCTTCCACAGCTTCCGCGTAGGGAACTCGTCTCATTTTCTCTATCTCCTCAAATGTTTTAGGTGATTGATCCTTAGAGAATGAAATTCCATGTCTAAATGGTAATAAACCAGTCTTGGAATTTTCCATGCTAAATCTAGCTAATATCTTATCGATATAGATCATTTGAGATAAAGCTATCGTTTTATTCTTTCGGTCTCGTAATAACTTGATATCAAGAATATAACTAGCTTATCCTAGATCTTTCATATCAAATTATTTTGCTAGCCAACTCTTTATAGTATTCAATACTCCTACATCATTTTTGATAAGGAGAATATCATCTACATAAAGAATTAGGAAGGCTACAGATTTTTCCTGAATTTTATTGTATACACATGGTTCATCAATATTCTGAATGAATCCAAATAATTTTATTGCTTGATCAAATCTGATGTTCCATGACCAGGATGCTTGCTTCAATTTATAGATGGATCTCTCCAACTTGCATACCAAGTGTTCTTGGTCTTTTTGTATGAATCCATCTAGTTGCTGCATAAAGATGTCTTCTTCAAGATGCTCATTAAGAAAGGAAGTCTTGACATCCATTTGCCAAATTTTACAATCTAGCACTACAGCAATAGAGAGCAGAATTCTGATGGATTTAAGCATAGCAACCAGAGAAAATGTTTCCTCATAATCGATTCCCTATTTTTTAGTGAACCCTTTAGCTACTAATCTTACTTTAAATGTTTCTACCCTTCCATCTACTCCTCTTTTCCACTTGTAAATCCACTTGCATCCAATAGGTTTTACCTCATTTGGTGCCTTTACAAGTTCTCAGACTTTATTGGAATACATAGATTCCATTTCTTGATTCATAACCCTTTTCCAATATTCAACATCACTATTTATTATAGTTTCATTGTAACTAGTGAGATCTTATACATGTTCATCTGAGATAGTCGTATAGGTTTCTCCCAATAACATATATCTTGCTGGTAACCTAGTTACCCTCCCACTGCGATGAGGTTCTAAAAATGATGGTTGTTCAGGGATAATCCTTTGTTGATCAGATTGTTGCTCTTCATTCTGTTCTAAAATAGGTGTTGAAAACTGAGTATCAATTTGATCACTTGACAGTTCTTCAAGTATTACCTTACTCTTAGGTCTGACGTTCTTTATATAGTCTTCCTGGAGGGAAGTAAAATGTGTGCTCACAATTACCTTCTTATCTTGAGGATTATAAAATAAACCTCCCCTTGTTCCTTTGGGATACCCTCGAGATTTATTTTTATAAAACACTTGGTATGCAATTACCCACAAAATGTGTGCTCACAATTACCCACAAATATGCAAACCAAAAAACGTGAATTCATGTTATCTGCCTTTAATTTCAGCACATATGCTGGTGATCCTCAAATACGAACATGTCGTAAACTTGGTTTTCGACCTAACCATAATTCTATTGGGTTTTAGGCATTGACTTAGATGGAACTAAGTTTAAAAGATAAACTGCAGTTTCTAGTGCTAGTCCTCAAAAAGAGATAGGTAATTTCGAATAACTTAGCATAGATCTCACCATATCCAAAAGAGTTCTATTTCTTCTTTCAGCTACCCCATTTTGTTGTGGCGTTCTTGGGGCAGTCAACTAAGATATAATCCCATTTTCAACCAGATACTCTTTAAAATCTCCGGAGAGATATTCACTACCTCGATCAGATCGAAGTTTCTTTATGTTCTTATCTAACTGCTTTTCTGTCTCAACCTTATACTCTTTGAATTTCTCAAGAGCTTCAGACTTGTGACGCATCAAATAAACATAACCGAATCTTGAGTAGTCATCAATGAAAGTGATGAAGTACTCATAGCCTTCTCGAGCTTGTACATTGATTGGTCCACACACATCCGTATGTACTAATTCAAGTGGTACTAGTGCATGCACTCCTTTGGCCGAGAATGACTTTTTGGTTATTTTTCTTTATAAATATGACCTTTTGGTTATTTTTCTTTCTAAATAGGATTCACAGAGTGGCAATGATTCATTTCTAATGGTCCCAAGAGTCTATCTTTGATTATTCTCTGTATCCTATTTTGGTTTATATGACCTAAGTGTAAATGCCAGAGGCAGCACTAGTTGGAAGAAAACTTTCTTCTTTTAGATAAATGCATATACTCATTATTATCGATTACTGTGTCATGCATAGAAAGGATCACAGGACTCAATTGATATAAATTATCTTCCAATGTACTAGAACAAATAAGTCTATTATTGTAAAAAAAAGAAACCGAGGATCCAAAATTTACAGTATACCCTTGCTTTGACAAACAAGCTACTGAAATTAAATTCTTCTTAATGTCTGGAACATAAAGACAATTATTCAAAATTAAAGTCTCATTATTAAAAGATAATAAAACAGATCCAGTCTTTTCTGCTGACATGAACTGTCCTGTCCCAAGCTGCAACTTGATGCTTCATTTACTTAGTTTCATGGTTTCCTGAAACCAAAAAATGTGAATTACAAATATGATTAGTCGCTCCTGAATCCAACACCCATGTGTCAACTGGATTCTAAACTAAACAAGTCTCAATAACAAAAGATTACCCATACCTGATTTCACAATCTTTGGGTAATCCTTTTTCCAGTGACTCTTCTATCCATACTTGAAGCACTTGCCTTTACGCTTATCATCTTGCTTTGTAGATAATCTCTTTTTCCCAGGTTTCTTCTTCTTACCTTTACCTTTTAGCTTAAGCTTAGAAGAATTATTTTCAGCAATATTTATGCTTCCCAAAGATTTATCAGCACGATAGATCTCTTCAGCAGAATATAGTTCGTTCATCAATTCTGTTAAGGTCATGTTTCTTTTGTTCATGTCATAATTGACCTTAAACTCTTTGAATGTATCTGGCAGAGATTCTAGCACCATATCAATTTTTAAGTTATCATCAATTTGTGCTCCCTGAATCTCAGCCTCATTCAAATAGTCCATCATTGTGAGGACATGATCACAAACTATGGTGCCCTTCCCCATTTTGCTATTCATAATGCCCTTTAATGCTACTTGTCTCGCAGAGCGAGAATTCTGCCCAAACATCTCTTGGAGACTATCAATTATTTCAATAGCAGTTTCCAAATTCTGGTGTTGTCTGCAAAATATTAGAAATTGAGGCTAAAATATAGCATTTAGCCATTTCATTGGCCTTTTTCTATTTCTCATAAATCCTCCTCTCATTTCTATGAGTATTCTCTGATGGTATTTGGGGGCATGCCTGGGTTAAGATATATTTATAATTTTCAGCAGTCAAGACAATATATAAATTTCTTTTCCAATCTATATAATTCTCGCCAGTAAGTTTGTTTTGATTCAGAATAATAGTAAGTGGCTTAAGAAAGACATTTCTGAAAAATAAAACATTCATGCATTAATATTTTGAAACATTATTATTCACAATAAAAATCTAAAATTCAAAAAAACATAAATGCATTTTATTTTATTGTAACGATAATCCAGTACCGTTTTAGCAAGCTATCTGTTGGGGAAGTCATGACGCCACTTACTATATTCAATTAACCATTAGATTATTTACTTTCATGTCATAACATGATAAATAATTATCGTTATCCTTTAGGGCCAAAATTTTGTTAAGAGAGCTTCGTTGGGAAGGTTAATAACAAATTTTATTGAGTGTATAACCATTGTTTTAATCTACGTATTCCTCATATCATGTAGTCACCGTTAAGATGATCAACAGATTAAAAAAATATTGAAAAAATATTTCGATCTTATCTTTAAGAAGTTCATCAAATAAAATGTCTAATATATATACCTTTCGTAGGGAGCATCAACCTATCACGAAGTCGAAGTATATATATAATTTTATTATTGAACTAACAATGAAGTGCGTGGGAAAATTATCTTGAATCTTTCCTCTCGCACTCAATATTTTAAAGTTGGTTTTTTTTAAAACATACATATATATATTGTTAATTGCATACTTCCTATAATATTATCTAAGTGATATCTTATATTATCAAGAATTTGCAAATTTCAAACAATATACATGAATTCATGTTATATTAATGACATATATTATTATGCATAGAGTGGCACTACCTATTCTATATGACATATTATTATGGCATGTTCACATCCAAAACACAACATATAGAAAATTTAAATAATCTCGATTCATGGTTTTCCTAAAAATAATAAAAAATATTAACCCTAAGCCTAATCTTCATTGGGCTTCATGTCAATATCTTCTTCTATTGAATTATCTTTGTTGATGGACTTGGCTAATATGAGCTTTAAATTTATTATTGGTCCAAATTTTTAATTTTAAATAAAATAAAATAAAATTTTAAGTAAAACTTTTGGAAAAAAAAATAAACTTAATTTATTAAACTATATCCATGCATTTTAATTCATTAAGCCTAAATTTTATTGGACTTAAAACTAGGATTTACCAAGCTCAAAATTATTTTTGGACTTAAATGCATAATAGTATACTAATTTTGTCTATTCTAAAAATATTACAGAAATTAGGGGTCTGAGTAATAATTACCACTCAAAAACCCTAATCTCATATTTTTCTCCAGCCGCCATCACCAAATACATAGAGCTTCCGTTCACTGCCTTTTCTTCGGTAAGCTCTCGCCACTGTAAGGTCAGAAACGCACCACCTGCCAGCAGCTGCCACGTGAGCTGCGTCCGCTCACTACAGTGCGCGCGAGCAGCGCGGGCGGCCTATTGCTCCTGGTGTTGTGGGCTCCGTGCACTGTGCGTTCTTGCTCGGCATCTGTCCCCTTTTTTTTATTATTTTATAGATTACAATCCCCAATACCTTACAAAAATTTTAAAACATAAAATTAAATCAAAAGGGAAACATGGTGTTAATAGACCACCCCTTTTAGTACAAATCCAAAACAAAAATACAAACAAATTTCTAATCATGAATTGAGACAATCTAAGCATACTTTATTCATATATTAACAAATAATATATATCTAAATAAATTGTGCCACTCTAGTACATAATTAACAAGATAGATTTCTTACAAAATTCTTATATATTATTATGAGGTGACTCTGATACCAATTAAGAGGATAAAATCAGGTTTTTCAATTTTTCAATTAAAACCTCCGATCTCATACAACATATAAGAATTAAGTAATCTAGAAATTCGTACCTTGATGTTTTGAGAAGATGAACAATTGAAAGTTGTAGATCCATCTTCAAACAATCTTCCTGACTATAACTCAAGATTGATCAACACTGAACGTATGAGCGTCTGTTTCACCACTCTCAATTGCAACTGGCTTTTCTTAGATGTCTTCTGTATTTTTCTCAAAAGCCCTGGTATTCTCCTCTCTCTTACTGTCTTAATAAAATAATACCCCTTGTATAATATCTTATGAAAAACCCTAGTATGTTAAAAGATGAATCATATTTTAAATAGGAATCCTAATCCTAACATACTAGGGTTTTTCATAAGATATTATAAAAGGGGTATTGTTCTCTTAAGACAGTAAGAGAGAGGAGAATACGAGGGCTTTTGAGAAAAATACAGAAGACATCTAAGAGAAGCCAATTGCAATTGGGAGTGGTGAAACAGATGCCCACACGTCCAGTGTTGATCAATCTTGAGTTATAGCCTCGAAGATCGTTTGGAGACGGATCCACAACTTTTAATTGTTCATCTTCTCAAAACATCAAGGTACGAATTTCTAGATTACTTAATTCTTATATGTTGTATGAGATCAGTCCTAAAAATATTTTAATTGAAAAATTAAAAAATTTAATTTTATCCGTTCACTTGTCTGCCGCCTCAGCATGTCAGGAGATCTTAAAACGTAAATTATCCACATGGACAAGTTGGCAATGCCAGCTCCATTTTCCACCCACCACGACTGGTACATGTCCACTCTTTCATCCCTCTCATCACCTGATGGTGATGCCCCAACCCATCTCTACACCTACAACTATGTCATGGATGGCTTCAGTGCTAGTGCTGTGTTGCATGAGAGTTGCCATTCTTTCCCAGCTCTGCTATATAAACTGCTCCGTTTACACCAGCTGATACCAGAACTGTATTCAGCTGCAAGCTCACACCAAACAATTGTACATACCTGAAAACAATTGGCCACCGGGACACCACCCACACCCCAAAATTTCTTGGCCTAAAGAAACATGCAGGGTTATGGCCAGCTGCAGGTTTTGGTAGTGACGTTATTGTGAGTGTCATTGATACTGGAGTTTGGCCAGAGAGTGCGAGCTTTAAAGATGATGGCATGCCTCCAGTGCCTAAGCGATGGCGCGGTGCCTGCGAAGTGGGTGTTGAGTTTAATGCTTCTCATTGCAACAGAAAACTGATAGGAGCACGCTCATTCAGCAAAGGGATGAAGCAGTATAGCTTGAACATATCAACGGCGTTTGATTATGATTCTCCGAGAGATTTCTTCCTCATGGAACTTTCACATCATCAACAGTAGCCGGCAGTCGTGTTCAAGATGCTAATTACTTCGGTTACCTGAAGGAACAGCCATGGGAGTTGCACCAATGGCGAGGATTGCAATGTACAAAATATTTTTCTATAATGACACTCTTGAGGCGGCAGCTGTTAATGTTTTGGCTAGCATATATTAACACAGGGGTGTTTGAAATATATGGTATTCAAGTCAAACAAAGTGCAGCTCAAGTTCTTACATTAATCAAGTAAGCAGAAATGAAGTGTAAAGGGGCATTTTTGGGAATTAAACTGTACTGCATGAGGTTGAATTAATTTTCGAGCCATATATCATTGGAAAGATATTTCTGTTAGCTTTCCAATGAATTTTACTAATCTAAATTTAGAGCTTTCTACAGTAAATTATGATCAGTTAAGTAGAGGCTGTTCAGTTTTGAGTCAACAAGAATATTTCTGGACTTAGGACTATTTTTAAATTTCTTTTGCTGTATTTTGAGAATACCAATGTTTCATTAATGTCTAGTTTTAATGTTAGCCTTAGAAGTCACGTCATTTGAAGGGTTTTTTAATAACCTATGCTTGGAGGGTTGTTCCAAAAAAAGTTATTTAAGCTTAAGTAGTCACAAAAAAGAGGAGGATGGATTTAATACTAAAAACTTTTGAGTTATTATCAACTCTATATCTCTTTGGTAGATTCCATTGAGTGGTGAGTGTTTTAAGCCCTATATCTTTAGCTTAACAACTTTAGGTGGTGAAGTTTTTTTCTATATCCTTTTGTTGTTTGCTTTGGTGGTGAGCTTGTGATTTATTGGGTGTATGACTTTGGTTTTCTCATATTTTGTGTCCGGTGTCATATATCAAGCTATAGCTGACGGAGTAGATGTCATGCCATTGTCCTTGGGTTTCCCAGCGACAACATTTGATGAGGACCCTGTGGCCATTGGAGCTTTTGCAGCATTGAGGAAAGGAATTTTTGTTGCTTGTGCAGCAGGAAATTCAGGACCCAATGCATACTCTATGCTCAACGGAGCTCCTTGGATTACAACGGTTGGTGCCGGAACTGTTGATAGAGAGTTTGCAGCTAACGTCACCCTTGGCAATGAAGAGCTAGCAGTTATTGGAAAATCTGTTTACCCAGAGAATCTGTTTGTCTCCAGAGATACTTGGGATATGGGAATAGATCCAAAAAAATTTGTGAAGGTAACTCAACAGATCCTAGAGTTGTTGCAGGCAAGTATATCTTCTGTGCATTTGACTATAAAGGTAATATTAATGTAATTCAGCAATTAGAGGAAGTGCGCAGAACTGGAGCCGTCGGCGCTATCATCAGTGGAGACTCAAGGCAGCATCTGTCTCCCGACGACTTTGACATGTCCTTCGTTACATTAAACCTGAATAACGAAGAGTTAGTAAAGAAGTAGATAATCAATGCGGATAATGCAACTGTTAGCATCAAGTTCCAGATCACGATATTGGGCACCAAGCCATCTCCACAAGTGGCCAATTTTTCATCACGAGGGCCTTCTCTTCCATCTCCATGGATTCTAAAACCTGATATATTGGCTCCAGGTGTTGATATCTTGGGTGCTTGGGTTTCCAACGGGCCTTTTGCTCTAGTTCGTGATAATGGTATGCTGCTCACTGAATTTGCTTTCGCATCCAGCACATCAATTTCTTGCCCCCTTGCAGCTGGTATAGCCGCGATGCTTAAAGCCACCCACCGTGACTGGAGTCCAGCGGCTATCCGTTCGGCAATGATGACAACTGCTTACCTGCTTGATAATGCAAACGGTATGATCACAGACATGACAACTGGCATTGCCGGAACCCCGGCATGAAGTTAAAGGAAAGCACGTGGTGAGAAGCCCCATTGTCTCTGCATTTGCTAATAATTCTAGCAGAGTGACAATAGTTGAGAATATAGCGCAGACAACAGTAGAAAGAATTCAAGTAATAAATGCCTATTGGCAGATAGTGAATTCAAGTAATCTTGTGCATTTGTTATTAGGGCTTCCTGTTAATGTTGTGGCTCATCGACAAGTAACTAAATGATTAGATGCTTCGTAATAGACTTGAAAATTTCGTCCAAATTATTTTCAAGTAAGAAATGTTTTAGGAAAATATTAAGGAAGGTTATTGTGAAATTCAATATTTTTAGGATAATTTATATATACTTATATTTTAGTCAAATTGGCAATAGGAGAGTTTTTCTTCACTTTACTATTTGTATCATTAACAATTAAAAGAATTTAGAACATTTTGCATCAAACAATAGTGACTAAATCTTAGCCTTCCGGCCAGCAAAATGAATTAATGAAAATAAACATCAGAGCTAGCCATGATCAGTCACTTTAGCATTTGATTTAGTTTGTGTTTCAGTTTAATCATCATGTGCATATGGACACATGCAGACAAAGAAAGCTTCCACTTATCAGACAAAAAATCTGCAAAGCTATATATATCTATATATATATAAAAGAAACGGTGAAATTATTCTATCCTAGAACGCACTTTAATAATTAAACGCTCATAATATATATATATATATATATATATATATATATATATATATAGGCAAGCCTGCAAACCTGTGTTGAATGATTAGGATTAAATTAATTAAATGAAAGTTATTTCTTCTATTTATTATTTTTCTCCCCTCTTTCCTCCACACCTTTTTCTTTTAATTGAAAAAAAAAAAAACTCCTGGACAATCTAATGTTCCAATTTCGAGCTCCAAGAGAAAATGATCTAGCTTCATTTATATACCCATATAGTCATACAAAACTTTGCATCAATCTATTTTTTCTTTTTCTTTTTTATTAATAATAAGAATCAGTTAATAAAGTAATCACTCCAATAATATGTGTACATGATTGATGGTTAAGATTTTTTTATAAGAAATAAAAAGAAAAAAATAGAGTATATCAAAGCTTTTCTTCATATTTGTACATACTGTGGGCAACACTTTTTTTCCTTTTTATTTTTTAATTTATAACTCAACATTATTATTATTTTCTCTGTTGAGCCTTGATTGAATATGATTAATCAAAAAATCCCCAAGAACACTAAACTCACTGATAATTGACTCAGAAACAACAAACTACACACACTCACAAGAAAAGCACAGCAACAAACAATCAAATAGTCACAAATTTAAGTAGTTCGGCCTCGATGATGGCCTACATCTACTGAAGAATAAAGAAGTAGCTTTTATTCACTTCACAAAGAACAAGATACAAGTTTTAAGATGAAGATGCAAGCTTCCAACACTTTGGATTTTTTTACTCTTTCTAAGGCTATATATAAGCATAAAGAAACCTAGAAAAATCCCTTGCCGTCCAGCTGGGTTATGGATTTGTTACAACAAACTCAGAAATTTCCCACTTCTTTAATTGTCATTAACAGCCTTTAAAACACGTGCTTGACTCATGACAGTAATAGGCAACCAAAACGACATTCAACAAAGCTGTACTATATAACACTACTAGAAAAATGGCCTTTAGTGATACTAAAATAATGTCACTAATTACTTTTAGTGACACTTATTAATAGTGTTAGTGATCTGGGAGTCAGAAAAATACTAACACTTAAATGTGGTGTCAGAAATTACTATTACTATAGTATTACAGATTTTATGACATTATAATGATAGAAGTTACTAATAATTATTACGTGTCAAAAGTTCGTATCACTATAGTGTTACTAATATTGTGACACTTGTAACAGTATTTACAAACAATTATTACATATCAATAAAATATAAATAGTATTACTTTAGTGTCAATAATTACTATTACTATAATATCACGAGTTAGTAATATCAGTAGAACAATAATTTCGAAGACAAGATTATAGTATATCTTGACTTTGTTTGAAAATTGGCTCAAAATTGGGCACACTCCACTCATTGTAGTCTTCTTTTCCTGAAATTCTGCTACTTATTTGGAGAACAGGGGCAGGGTTATTATGGGTGTGGCCATCTTCTCTTTGTTTACAAACTGGCTCAGAATTGACTGCACCCCACCCATTGTAGTCTTCTTTTGCTGCTTCATCTCCCCATCCTTTGTAGTCTTTTCTTTTCGGTTCATCTCCCCACCATTAACATCAACCTGCATAAAAAACATAAAATTAAGTTTGTTGCCACATGTCTCCGAATAAGACCAGAAACTCATGAAGCACATATAAACATTTGATTCTTCCAGCAATATCTCAAAGGCACTCCTAACAAGTGATTTTCCACAACAAGGCAATGGACTCATCGAAGTTCACACAATAATTTAACAAACCTAAGAGCAATATTATCAGCAGAAGGTATAACGAAAAGAGACCCTCGAGTTCCTAGGGTAGCCAAAGTTAAATCTTGGAAGAAAAAGAATGATAAAATTCTAGATTCCTCTCATTCCATCCTAATTCCCAAAGTAATCAACCGAACACTTCGATGCTATAATCATTTTGAGAAACGATCAAATCAAGGTACTTTAATGGAGTATCATATCTAGATGATTTACTGCGATATCAAATGCATGATTTAAATAAAAATATATATATATAACTAAATAAATAAATGGTTACAGACTCCAACTATTCCATACCTTATCCGAGAGCATATAGCTCGCTATGTGTCGAAGCTAAGGTAGGAATGCTACGTACATAGGCAAAACCATGAGAGTGTGTTTTCGTTTAAAAATTTGTAAAGATGCGAGCAAGTACCTTATCAAATATGGGAAACTCGACTTTAAAGCGAGTGCAAGCAAATTCTTGAATCTGTTCATTGTTTCCTGGCTCTCGAGCTCCAAGCCGATTACAAAGAAAGGCTAGAATCTCCAAGCTGCAGTGATACTGAATAAAAAAAAAGCAGCAAGGGCACCAAAATATAAGTAAAAAGTTAAAGAAATATTTTCTTCCATTGACAATGCAAGAAAGAATTAAGAAATTGAAATTACATAAGTCCTATTAATGTCTAAAATCATCAAAATACTAAGGAAAAAGGCACGAAACAAACCTTGATCCTTGTACACGTCAGTACAACTAACTTCATCTCGATGTAGTTTGAATTGGTCAACCCATCGCATTCAAAATCGGGTAAATGAATAAAACGAATAAAGAAGAAAAATAAAATTGTCCGGAAGAAGGCACCGACGATTGTGCTAGAATAAAAGAGTCATTATGAGGAAAAAAAAAGGTAAAAATGAAAGGAGTCTGCTATAAGGGTAAGAAACAAATCCTAGTTAATTGTTAACCAAAAGGTGGATATGCACGTAACAAAGCTAGATTTACAAGCAATGATATGGTCCAATTTAACGAGTTAGCGACTACCTTATAACGATTACTCCAACTTTATTATTTTCATTTAAAATGCAAAACATAAGCACTACCACGGTTTCAATTTTACAAACACATGCTTTGCTTCCTTTCTCCAAGCATCCTTTTACTTCAATTTCTTTCTCGAATAGGAAGTGTGTAACCATCCATTCTTCTCCACTATTGTATCCGGAGTTCTGCACCGCCATAAAGAATGTTCTCCAATAAGCAGATCCACTTGACGACTTGATCCTTTCCAGTATGTTAACTCCATTATTGGCTTAATTGAAGCAAAGTTGTTGTCCATTCTTTTGAGCCACTACTCTTCACCGCAAGAAAGCATTTTATCTTATCGTCATCATCCGAGAGTATACACGAAGTTCAAAACTCGATAAATGTTGCAGAATAATTTGAGTCTACCTTCATCGGTTTGTGCATAATGCTTTCCATTCACAAGCCGATGATCGACAATGAAACATCATCCTGCGCATAAATTTATTAGATGAAGTAGAGAGAACGAAGCATCACAAGTTCAAAAAGAAAGAACAAAAGGTACAAAACTAACATGAAAATAAAGAAGTTAACTAACAAATTAAAACCACGTGCGATGTAAACTCAAAATCTCGAAACCTAAAATACAATAATAAGCAAAAGTATATTACTTGTAGAAATAATGCTGCTACTCACTAGACTGAGAGGTCTCTAGGATAGTAGGTCCGTGGCACAAATGCTCCATTAAGTTCATCATTATATAAATGAGTACCGATGTAGCTTCGCATCACCTCATCCGACAAGCACGGCACTCGGCTGGATGATGATGGTGTTCTTAGCCAATCAGTAATTACCAAACAAACCAATAGAAAAGCAAATAAGAGTAAGACAAGACTGACTAATTATTTAAAAGTGGTTTTGGTTTGAAGGATGAAATAATTGGCAAAAGTCACGTAACCGCATACGGAGGAATAAATTGATTAACACTTGATTTCTTATATAATCAAATTGCAGGCGATTAATATCTAATTCAAATAAGTGTCATAATACTTCATTTCGTGACCATAAATTGCAGGCGATTAACACTTGATTTCTTATATAATCAACTCATGCATTCAAATTAGTAAAATTATTATCAGATTATACAAATGGACAAAAATAAAAGGAAGAAGACAATTGACTTACATGAATTAGACCAAAGCGACGACGGATCCGTAATTGATGAACATGATTTTGGTGTAATCCATTTTCTCTCGGCTGTTGGATAAGTTATAAAGCCGGGTTGAATCGAACGATTTGACTCGGAGCTGATGGGTTTCGTCTTCGACCAATGCTTTTCTCGCAAGTTTTTGTGAGAATTATAACATTATTATTCGCTAAGTTCGGACTATGGCAGCCGACGACGGGGTAAAGAGAGGCGATGGCCAAATATAGAGACCCACGGCGAGAGAGAGAGACTGACGAAGGCGACGAAAAGCCTGGAGTTGCAAGTGAGGGCAAAGCAGAGGAAAGAGGCGAGGGCGGAGATGCGGCCGGAGAGGGTGTCGCATTTGGCCTAGAGATCGGAGGTTTGGACAGAGGCAGCGGAGGAGGAGACAGAGTAGTGGAGGTATAACAGGGAGGCGGCGAGGGCAAAAAAGAGATCGGAGGGAAAAGGGAGGAAGGAGGTGGATTCGGAGAGGAGGATGGAGAGGGAGAGGAAGAGGAAGAGGACGAGCGCGGACTGGAGGGAGGTGAAGAGGTGGACGGGGGAAAGCATTGAGAGATGGGTGAGAGTTAAAGAGATCGAGTGAGAGATGGGTGAGAGTTAGAGAGATCGAGTGAGAGATGGGTGAGAGTTAAAGAGATCGAGCATTTAAGTTTTTTTATTTTTTTGTTATTATATTTTTATTTTTAAAATCTTTAAAACGAATAAATTAAGTTAATTCAACATGGCTCGATGCTCTCCGTCTCAAATGTTAAAGTTTTAAACTCTAGAAGTCTCAGGTTTGAGTTGGAACTAAAACAACTATTAATGAATTTTTTTTTTTATCTCTGATACTTTAGTGTCAGTGATTATTGATGTTTAATTTACTAACACACTAGTATCAATAACCTCTAATACCTACTTGTTAATAGATACATTTGTTCACAATTACTGATACTTTTTACTAAGTGTCAGTAAACTAAGTGTCAGTAAATGTCATTTTTCTAGTAGTGTAAGTGAGAATACGTGAAGTGTGCGTTCTTCACTTACTTAAAACACTGCTGAAAAAACAAATCATGCACGGTCCATTTCACAAACCAACATATCAACCATGTTTCGTAAAGAACGCAATTTAAATACTCACATTTCAACATTCTCCAACTTGAGCTTGAAACTCCTATGAACCTATTACTCTTCTTTTTACCTATATGTGAATTAATTCTCACTGATTCTTGCCAAGTCTATGCACATCTTAAACTTAACAGTTGGAATAGGCTTTGTCAAGATATATTCAACATTTGCATATGTATAGATTTTCTGTAATTTCACAGTTGCCTTTGATACCTCCAATCTAATGAAGTGTAACTTGATATCAATGCGCTTATTTTTTTAAAAGTGTGTTTGGTTTTTGCTCAAATATATAGCACTTTGGCTATCACAATTTATCACCACAGACTTTTGATTTGCTCCAAGCTCTTCCAACATGCTTTTTAGCCATATTGCTTATTTGATTGCTTTAGTAGTAGCTATATACTTAGCTTCAGTAGTTGACAGTGCTACAATACTCTGAAGTTGAGCCTCCTAATTTATTGTACAGTTGTTAAATGTAAAGAGATATCTAGTAAGTGACCTTCTTCTATTAAGGTCTCCTACATAGTCAGTATCTACATATCTAACTATCATACTATCATCTTATCTTTGTCCAGCATACACTAGATCATATGTTGATGTGTCATTTAAATACTTTAGTATCCATTTCACTGCCCTCTAATGCTTCCTTTAAGGATTATCCATATACCTGCTGACAATACTAACAGCATGCGATATGTCAGGTTTGGTCAAGACCATGGCATACATTAAGTATCTTACAACACTTGCATAAGGTACCCTCATCATCTCAGATTTTTCTTCTTCTGTTTTTGAACATTATTGTTCTGACAATCTGAAATGAGCAGCTAGAGGAGTATGAACAGGCTTTAAATTTGCTATTTCAAACTTAGCAAATAACTTGTTAATATATACTTCTTGATTGAGGAACAAAGTACCAGACTTTTTGTTCATATGTAATTGCATTCCAGGATTTTTCTTGGCTGGACCAAGATTTTTCACTTCAAATTCACCTCTTAATTTCCATTTCAGATTTTCAATTAAATACATGCTCTTTCTTGCAATGAGCATGTCGTCTACATATAATATTAAATAAACCATCTCACCAGAATCCTTTTTAAGATATACAAATTAATCTAGATTGCACCTCTCAAATTTTAAATTCATTATGAAGCTGCCAAATCTGAAGTACAACTACCTTAGTGACTGTTTAAGACCATAAAGAGATTTCTTCAAAAGATATACCCAGTTTAATTTTGTTTCATCTATAATATCTTATTGTAGTTCACCATGCAAGCATGCAGTTTTCACATTCATTTGTTCTAGATACATGTTGTTTACTGCCACAAGTGATAGAATAATCCTTTAGAGGCATGCCTTACTACAGGTGAAAAAACATCAATGTAATCAATGCCCTCTCTCTGAGTAAATCCTTTTGTAACAAGTCTGACTTTAAAACCTTTTTAGTTCTACCTTTGGTATGTCCTATTTAATGATGTAAACCAATTTAAATCATACTACTTTTTTCTTCTCTAGTTTCCTTATAAGTATTCAAGTGTTATTCTTCTATAATGACTCTATTTTTTCCTTCATGGCTGTCAGCCATTATTTTGCATCTTTTCCTTAAATAATTTCCTTATAGGATTTCAGATCATGTTGTTATAAATCATAAGCTATTGTTAATGCATATGCATGCCTCTTTTGTGTCTTTATCACTCCCTTTTGTTTATCCTTGGCAATTTGGTAATCCTGCAATGTAATTTCATCATTTAAAGATCTACTGAAATCATCAGCTTCATCTTTTTCTCCTTCTGATTTTTTATCATAGGTTGTATTTATTGACCTTCTAATAAGCTTTACCTTGAAATGTTGTCCTTATAAACTAGTATACCTTATATCCACTTTATGCTTCTGACCATAACATTTAAGTATTTTTTGCTCATTGAAAGTGACATCTTCACTGATTATGCACCTAGGGGGTTTTAAATCAGTATAACAAAGCCTATAACCCTTTACACTTTCAGGATACCCAAGAAAAATACATTTCAGATCAATTAGCTCAAGTTTTCCTTGTTTCACATTTGCATATGCATGGCAATTAAATATTTCCAAGTCCGAATAATTTACAGCCTTGCCTAACCACATTTCTATAGGTATTTTAAAGTTTAATGCTTTAGATGGGCTTCTATTTAGTAAATAGCATGCTGTTATCAAGGTTTCAGATCATTGAGAATGAGGAAGTTTTGAATGAATTACTAAGCATCTGACCCTATCTATAAAGGTTCTATTCATTCTTTCAGCAAGTCTATTTTTGCCTCACGACACCATTTTAGTTGCAAAACTCATCAAACTATTTATTACAGAATTCTAACCCATTGTCAGTCCTCAAGCTCTTGAGTTTCTTACCAGTTTGAGTTTCTACTAATGCTTTCCATTACTTAAACTTCTCAGAGACTTCATCTTTACTATTTAAGACATAAACTCAGACCATTCTAGAGTAGTTATATATTAAAGAGAGAAAATATTTTAATTCACCAAGAGAAACTGTCTGTGATGGCCCCTACAGATCAATATGGATGTAATCTATAATCTCTTTTGTATTATAAACTACATTTTAAACCTAATGGTTTCTAATCCAACTATTTTACATAATGTATTATTTTTTATCATGACTTCTCCATTATTAAAATATTTATAATTAGTAAAAAGATTCCTATTATGGCACATATGATATTTAAATCTAGAATCAAGATCCCACTTACTATTGGTTTGAGTCCAATGGCCAAAAAATCCTCAGTTGAGTCATACCTTTCATCATTATTCTTATATGATACAACAACAACATTTCCTTTCTTTCTAAGTCCAGCTTTTCACTTGCTCTTTTTCTCTGGACAGTCTCTCTTGAAATGCCCTTCCTCATGGCATTTGAAGCATTTTAGATTCTTATTAATTGACGTAGACTTTTCCTGTTTCTTGTTCTTGCTATTATTATCCTTTTTTTTCTAGCCTTCCCCTCACTGTCAAGCCTTCTCTATCCTTTGTTTCTTCTATAGTAATTTACTATATTCTATACAGCAATGTTTCCAAAAGGTGTTCATAAAATGGTAAGAGAGATGATAATAAGATTATAGCCTTGTCTTCATCTTCAAGTTTCACATTGATGTCTTCAAGATCAAGAATAATTTTGTTAAAATTATCAGTGTAAGTTGTTAATGAGCTACCCTCCTTCATTTGCAGGGTATAGAGTCTCTTCTTGGTACAAAGCCTTTTGGTTAAAGACTTTTTAGTATAAAAATCTGCTAATTTTTTCTAAAGACCTGCAGTAGTTGTCTGATCTCTTACATTTTTGAGAATTCCATCTCCAAGGCCCAAAATTAAAGTACTAAAGCCTTATCAAGGGTGTCCTGCAGATCAGCATCACTGAGCTTGCTTAGTTTCTTACCTGATTTAAACACTGCAAAAGCCTCCTCAAATCTCTGATGTACCAACAATGCTTTCATCTTAAGCCTTTATAGGCGAAAATCATTTTCACCAGTAAATTTCTCTACTTTAAATTTAGATGATGCTATTTCTTAATGAAGAATTAGAGATATTTGGCTCTGGTACCAATTTGTTGAGCCGTAATTGAATATGATCAACTAAGTAATCCCCAAGAACACACTAAACTCATTAATAATTGACTTAGAGACAGAAAACTACACATGCTCACAAGAAAAGCACAGAAACAAACAATCAAAGAGTTACAAATTTAAATAATTCGATCTGGAAAATGGCCTACATCTACAGAAAAATAGAAAAGTAGCCTTTATTCGCTTTACAGAGAACAAGATACAAGTTTTAAAATGAAGATACAAGCTTTCAACACTCTAGATTTTACTCTTTATGAGGCTATATATAAGCATAAAAATAATCTAAAAAGATCCCTTGCCAGCAAAAAATTTCCCAATTCTTTAGCTATCATTTACAACCTTTGAAACGCATGCTTGATTCGTGATAGTAATGGGCAACTAAAACGACGTTCTATATTATATAAGTGAGAACACGTGAAGTGCGCGTGCATCACTTACTTAAACACCGCTGACAAAATAAGTTTGTCATAAAACTTATTTGATTCTGTAGTCGACAAGTCATACACAGTCTGTTTTAAAAATCGACATATCAACCATCTTCCTAAAAAAACCAAGTTTGAATGCTCACATTTCAACATTTTCTTTTCCTTTATTAACGTAAGAAAGCCTTGAGAGAAGAATAAGTAGAAAAATGAGAAACAAGGAAAAGTGCAAAAATATGCAAAAAATAAGAGAGAAAAAGATTGTTGACCTATACGATTATATGGTCTTTAGATTTTGATGATAATAAACCAAGTGTCTTGGGTAAAAAAAGAAATGCATATATTTCAAATATATTATTTTATCCATGTGAATGAATAAATGCATGATTAAAGCCCTTAAAAGCTCAACTTATTCGTTCATGATATTTTAGAGAAAAATTCTTTATAGGGAGATATGATTTCATAAAATAAATTCTTTTTAAGACTTATGAAATCAATTAAAATTTGTTTGAAAATTTCTTTTTAAATAACAACTGTTGTTTTTAATTCAAAAAATAAGAGCTTTTTTATTTTTGTAAAGTTTTCAGACAAAATTACACATTTTGGGACTCAAACAACAAACCACTAAATTCAAACAGTAAGTTGATAAGATTAATAAAAGTTTCTTAAAAAAACTGGCAAACTAACAGTTGAGTTGAAATGGCAAATCGGCTGCAATTGCCAAGACTCTTGGACCAAACAACAAACCAATTACTTGCCAGCAGTAAACTGACATCAATCAAATGAGGCTCTGAAATCAAACAGCAGACCAATAGTTCATGTCATCTTTATAGTTCATGGGACCGATATGCGTAAGATATATGCACGGGCACATACAATGGATGACTCGTCGTTTACAAATAACGTGTCATTGTTGTCATTAATTTGTAGCCGACATTTCGTTTTCTTATTTTACGTAGCAAACGACGCATCATCTGTTATGTTAAATTCCATAATATTTTAAACAAAAAATAAGAGATCTTTTTTTTTTAACAATTACATGAAATAATATAATCATTGCAACTGTAATTATTAAAAGTAATACAATTAATCACAATATCTCGAGTTTCAATTCGAGTCCCAACTGCTACGAGTCATTCATTTGTTAAATAATGAATTTTAATAATTTGTAAAATTACTTATTTACCATCTAATAGGTGAATTGTTAGATTTGAATAGTAATCACAATAACAATTCAAATTACAATTACAACTACAACTATTAATTACAATTAAAACTGTAATTATAATTATAGTAACAATAACAATATAATAACTTTAGCCTTGTAAATATGCCTTTGTAGCATAATATTTTAAACATGATATCTATAAAATTCATTTATTTTAATGTTGTTTACATGAATTTCTTCTATAATAATCATCTAAAGACAAAATTAAGTCGTGATATAAACTTTTTTAAAATTATTATTAAAGAATATGCTTATCAATTAAATGGGTGTAGCTTTGAGCGAAAAATGAGAAAAAGTAAGAAATCCTTTTAAGAGCACAATATTAGTTTTAAAAAAATGCAATTAGCATTTAGATATCAAAACATATTTTGAAAAAAGACGATTGTAAAATTTTTCTTAAGAAACGACAAGTCGTCAATTTTTCAATGATACTACGTCTAGGAATTGTAAAAACATGGATGTTAGCACATATATTTCTGTAACAAAGATTTTGATGATAACTAATATGTTTCATATTAATCTTTAAAAAGTTCTTAAATCGGATTAAGATTTACAAAACCGAAAATGTCATTAAAATAAAGAACAAGTTTTCTGAGTATAAATGGTTTCCTGTTAATTTTGAAAATGGCTAACTAATTATTTAGAGCAAGTATGCAACATTTCTGTAAACACAAGGCTAATCGATAATTAAGAAAATGAATAATTGATAACAAGCAGAATTGAAGCTTGATTTTTGAAAATAAATAGCTAACCGATATTGAAGAAAATGGTTAACTGTTATCAAGCAAAATTTAGAGTTGGTCTCTAGAAAAAAACATCTAATCAACAACATAGCAAACGGCTAACCATTATCGTGCCGAAATGAAAGTTTAGCCTCTTGAAACTAACGACTAACCGACAGCAGGTAAATAGCTAACCGACTATGTGAAATTTGACCAACGGTAACTTGCTCTAGTCAAAACAGCAATCAATAACCTCAAAATGTGTGTAATAACTAGCTTTCTGGTCTAACAATAAAAAGACTCATGCAAATATAAATCAATATTTGACAACTACAATTATTATTAATCATTTCTCTATAATCTTAAATTTGTTGATTCACTTCATTCATTTATTCAAACATTATGCTTTCATTTGTATTCAAATATATTTTGTGAGGGAAATCATTTTGCAAACCTTATTGTAAAATCAAGATTGAGTTAATGTAAGTGTTGGGATACACTTGAGTTAAAAGATCAGAGATAATCTCTTGTTGCAAAGGTCCATTGACATATTAGAAGTCAAGTGTTAGCATTTTTTAAGTCAGTGAAATCCTTAAGCTCAATTAGCTTGGAGGTATAAATGTAAGCACAATTGACTGAACCACATAAAAATCGTGTGTTTGCATTTCTCTTTCCCTTGCTCTTTAACTCTACTGCACTTTAGCTTTATTATTTTGAATTTGGTTGATTTGATTGAAATGTATTTAGTTTTAGTTAGAAATAATTTTTAGAAACTCAATTCACCCCCTCTTGGGATACTTACTTAGTACTTCAACAGGTTGGTCTTAAGTACAACAATGCTCGAATCCAGCCCTAGCATATTTTTTGAACAACTGGATTAGGCCTCCCTAACCCAAATTTTATGTTTTATTTAATTATACATTATTTATTTATTTATTTATATATTTTCTTTTTTAACTTAGCTTATAATTTTATAATTTTTAAAAAATGTATTTTACTAAAATTAGGCTTGAAAATATGGATTTTATATATTTAAAATTTCAAAAATATGTAATAGGCAAGCTAGAAAAATATAATTATTTAAAATAACAAATATTTTTTAATATTTTTTTCATAAAATATGGATTTTCGGGACAGACTTGGGTCTATCAAGTAAGCTCGAGTCTAGTTTGGTCTCGTTCTCAGATTAGGCATTCCCCAGCCCGCATTGCCTGGGCTTAGGTCGAGCATTTTTTGCATCCCTAAATTTAAGCATGTCGTAGATGATTCATTGTTTATTATTTTCTTTGTAAACAATACGCCATACATGTGTTAAACATTAAGCTGACATGTAATCTTCATAGATCTTAAAACCGACGTGCTTAAGATGTATGCGCCGACACATACACTAGATGACTCATCGTTTACATTTTCGTTGCATTTTTGTTACAAATCTTATAAAAGATTTTAAATTGTATAGACTCTGTGTGCTACTACAAAGTACAAATGTACAAATGTACAGTCTCTTGACACGTGGAAGCTACACATAAATGTCTAATGACAAGAAGGCTTTATAAATAGTAATATATCGACCTAAATCGCCAACACTGCTTAACATATTGAACAAAGGGTGAATAAAAGCAGAAGCAACAGTTAACCATTTTCTTTAAAAGAGCTAGCTTTCTATTTGCGTCATCATCTCCGTCAAAATAATTAAAACCCTGAGGGTATCAATTTGTAATTAGTTTTTTACATGTACATACAACATGATGAGTTTCTTAAACGGGAATCTAATTTTTTTTTGTTTTATTTTTCTGATATTACAGCAAAAGGTTATGATCAAAATCTCATTGACAGACCACAAGTCCCGCTGTAAGGCTCTGAAGATCGTCATCAATATTTCAAGAAACAAACATTTTAGTTATTGCAATTATAAATTAAGCAGAATAATAACAGTTGTACGATGCCCCGGTACTAAATATATATTTACTTATTACAGGAGTGGAATCAGCAGTGTTGAAAGGAGATGTGATGAAACAAAAGCTTAATGATTATTTAGACAAATAATAGTTTTTGAATAAGGCAAATTTTATTAAAAAAAACTGAATGAATAAAAACTAGGGTTTTGAATCCCTTTTATAAAAAACCTAAATATCACGAATTTATCAAAATATGAAAATCTAAAATATAATTCTATAATACAATTCTCCTATTTGAAATAAGAAAGGAAAAGAAAACAAAAACCAAATCTGAGTTATAGAAAAAAAGATAAAAATCCCAAAAGAATCAGAAAAAATAGGAAAAAATCTTAAAACCTAAAAATGACCAAGAAAGAAAAAGAATTTTTGAGCTAAGAATGTATCAGAACTGCCTTGACAGTTCTGATTTTTGTTCGTCTCGTCATAAGCTTCGAAACAATATATTATATGCCTAAAACGAACACCTATTGCCGAAGTTATACCCTTCGAAAAGTACCTTGCTCGTGATACACAATACCCTACATCAAAATAGCAAGAGCAAGATGGAGATGATGGGGAATTTACTGCAACTGAGAAGAAGTCCCTGATGAGAACTGTTTTGCCCTTTCTGGGGCCCTATCACGTAAGCCAAGTTTCTACAGACAAAGCCGAGTAAAAGTACTAGTTTGAGTGAAACTACTGGTTTTAAGTACCATGCCTTGTTACAAAATCGTCGGAATATGACTTCTTTAGGTAAGTAATTCTTTGTAATTAATTGATAATTGATATCTAGGAAAAATAAATAAAAATAATTCAGGATTTTATATTAAAAAATAGATTAAATTGGTTATGGGTCTCTCGTTACATGTTAAAAAATAAACTTTCTAACTATTTTGCTTCATGGAAATAGTAAAAATTAGTAGGTTGTGCAAATTATAATTCGATCATGCAAGGTCAATACACATGAGTTCATGTAATACAGACCCTCAGTCATTTATGATAGGCTTACTGTAATATTACACGACCTTAGTAATGTATGACAAGACCTTCACAATCTTCAGTTGTATAGTACGCGACATTCATGCATTACACAACCTACACGACATCTATCTATTACACAACCTATATGACCTTTATGTATTACACAGTCTACATGACCTTCATGTATTTACTTTCATGGCTTTTATGATATAGACGCGTGGTTAAATGGTGGGGTATTGTTTAATTTGTAGTTAGTATTTATTCAATATTGCAAGATGACATCCAAACTTTGATCACATACTTGGTCTAAGCGGCTCGAATGGTTCATGGCAATATCAAGCCAAGGTTTCATGTTCCCACATAAGTGCACAACTACAGCACTTTGTAACTCTTCCATATTAATGCTTGGATATCCAAGTCTCAACGCATGCGCTGCTAATTAATAATAGTCTAAATATAAATTCCTAATTGAAAAAATACAGAAAAAATTGTACTTACATAAGCAATTTATTCTTTATCATAACAACAAAAGATGATTGCAACCATAATTCCTTTAATTTAATTTTGTTAGACAATTGAAATTATTTAAGACTGGAAATATCTACATGCTTGCTTAGAACAGAATTAGTACATATAAAGTGACTAAATAGAGAAGATTGTTAATTAAAATCACTTAAGTTTTTTTTCCATTTTTTCAAAATGAGGATAATTCATAGTAACATGATACGTAAATTGGAATCTAGAAAATTAAGTTCTTTTATAATGCAATAAATTACACTTTCCAAGCACAACATGTCTCATAAACATGTTACGTATACTAGTTTTAAAAGACAAAACAATAATCCAAGACCAAAATTGTGCAAATGCAATTATTTAATACTACATATATTACAATTATTTATTTTAAACTCTATTCCACTAGCTACTTCCTTTAAGAAAAACTCCACATCATCATTGGTTTAAATTGTAATTTGTGGCATAAGATCATATGTCTTAAGCTTGAACTTAATTGTGATTTCAATTTCTAAAATATCTATACCAATAATTTAAGCTACCTTCTCCACTAATTCCACATATGTTGTCAATCATGGTATCATTATTCTTTTATCCTCATAACCTTTGAGCCTATACTCATTATTTTATTCAATCCATTCACCATTGAAGAGGATAGGCACACGTATCAAAACCATATTTGTTAATACAATGAAACCAATAATATCAAATATCATATATAAATAATTACATGACTTACAGAGCTTACATGATCTATATGACTAACATGACTTACATGACTATACGACCTACATGACTATATTCCTTACACAACCTACATGACTACATTCCTTACACAACCCAATCCATTATATTACTTACACTATCTATATAACTACATGACCAACTACATGATGTATACAACATACGAATTGAAATATTTTCTCCATAAACACATGTTCTTATTCTTCAATAAGATATGTTGCTGAAAAAAATAATGTGAGGAAAATATCTAATATTTTTCTAAAAAATGTAAAACTTTAAACTGAACAACATTAACATACCTTATTGGTTGTTTAATGAGTAATGCACATCCTTTCAATTCAAAAAAGTATGGGTCTTAAAGGTGTGAATAGATAATTGCATTTATGTAAGAAGTTAGAAGAGATTTTGAGAGATTTTAAGAGTTTGAGAGATTTTAAACATGCAAATTTGGTAAAGTATAGGAGAGTGTGAGAATGAGTGGCTTTGATGCATTCATTAAGGGTGTTTTAGTCTTTATACACATATTTTAAGGAATCCATGAAAATGAAAAAAGTGTGGGCATTTAAATAATTTTTGAAGCATTTTGGGGTATTTAATTAAAAACCACCAAATTGGTGATGATGAATTTGGGCTCTGCAGAATGTTAAGGCCTTTAGTGTTTCTTTTTCTTTTGTTCTTATGTTTACTTGACATAAAAGTACAAATGAAGCGAATTTATAATCTAATCGAAGACACAAATTTATAGCTTTGTTTGATATAAAAAATAAAATATTTATGAAAATCCTTTACGTAACTTCATATTTATATAAAATTCAATTAGTAGTTCATTCTAAGAAATAACATTATTATGGTGAAAAAGTATGAATATTCAGGTGTGCAACGAGTAAGACTTGGGACTATTTACCAACATATAGGAGTCACAAAAGCTTATCGGTGACGGCAAAGTGGTAATCACTTAAACCACTTTTTTTTTTTTTTTGTGGTGTGTACCATGACTTCAAAGATACTATTGAACAAAGAAAAATGTTAGACCTTTACATTATACTAGTAAATTAGTAGTAATTAATTTTTGTATGCATAAGATAAATGCATAATAAACGCACCATTATTGTAATCAATTACTCGATATGTTGGTTAAATGTATTCTAAAACATGAAAAAATCATTGTCTTATCAAATTATTTATCGAAACTTGAAAAACTTCAACAAAAATTGAAAAAAAAAATACACTATATGTTTTATGTTAAAAAATAAGTGGAGTAATTTCCGATAAAACAATAAAAGTTGGACGTGTAGATAGATCGACTTATAAAATTTGGATTAAAATAAGATTTCACAAAAAAAAAAAGCACTTGTACTATTGGATTAGTGGTAGAGGAGGAGGGAGAAAAAGGAAAATTGTATTTATTTCCTTTTCCATTATTGGATTCACATTAAAATGTTGCAATTCAATTTCCCTTGAAAGTTAAATTCCATCAAATTGAGCACTTTGGATTCCACACCAAAAGAGTGAGGATACCAAATTCCTTTCCAACTATAAACCAAAACTTCTATATTTACGCCTTATTATTGTTATTAAAACTATTATTTATAATTTTACTCAAATAATATTATAAGATGATTTTATAATTATATTAATTTAAAAATAAAAATATGAAAGAAGTGTTGGAGCACAACTCGCCACCGTAGAACCGCCCCGTTTTCGCTAGACTTCAAGCACATGGACATCATCGTTGGCAACTTTAGATTCGTCCTCCACTGCCCTACACTATCGTGCAACCGATGACTCCAAATTTAGTGGATTTTTTGTTCAAATTCTGTTCAAAATATTTGAATTCATCTCAACATTATCATTTCTGACGAGTTGACGAATTTTTATCCAAAACTAATAGATCTGAATATTTTGATTAGAATGATAACATTCACTCTCCGAGGAATGGTGTTTAATTGGTGGCAACGACGGTTCCAACGGCTTATCCCGCGAGTTGTATTTAAATTATATTAAATTAGAGTTAACACAGTTAAAAAATGATTATTTAAAAATGAATTTCAAATAAATATATTTGGTTAATTATTGTAAGTTCGCACCAAAGTTTATAATTTCTTTCGTCTAAAATTTCTACACCAAACTAAATAATGTAAATTAGATTCCCTTTTCTTTTCTTTCCTTTTCTCCCCTCTTCTCTTAATTCTTACAACCAATCACTACTTAAATACATGTTTGGTTAGAAAAAATGGGAAAAAAAGAGATTTGGTTAGAATAAATGGAAAGAAAAGAGAGAAATGGAAACGAAAGGGGGTAAATAAAATTTTGGACATGGAATTATCTAAGTATGAAGCGTTTGGATCAAATTTGACTAAGTTAAAGCTTGAAACCTATTTGGATTTCAAATTCAAAACCGATCAAGTTGTATTTTGGTTCAGATTTAACCCAAACCAAATGATCAACTCGATTAAGTTAACTAAGAAATAAAAAATAATAATTCAAAAACTCATTCCTAACCCTAACAAATCACAACTGCTAAACACACTTTTCTCAGCCGCCACCTGTCTCCACTTTTTCTTCTTCTTCTTCTTTTTTCTTTGTTTTCCTTCACCTTCTCCTTTTCTTCTGCCGTTGAAAATGTCATCATCATCTTCTTCTTTCTTTCCTCTGCTGCTAAACATCTTCTTCTTCTTTTTCTAATCTTCCTTTAATTAATTGTTAGTTAATTTCTTAATTTTCTTTTCTTAATTGTTGTTAATTCTTTTATTAATTGTTAAATATTGAATTCTTTATCTTAATTAATTAATTTTTTAATGAGATTATAAGAAATTTGTTTGATATTTAGTTAATTATTTTATTTTTAGATTGAGGTGAAATTAGGGTTTTTAATCTAAATAAACCCGACTTTATAATTTGAACCAAACCGACTGAATTTTGTCAAAAGTGATTTATATAAAAATTCACCAAATAACAAAATTAACTTTTAGTTTTTAAAAATTACCTTTGAGCCTCTTAAAAGTAATTTCAAACGGGCTTTAAATCAATGTATCAAATTAATGTTGATTTTTTTTCTTTTATTAATTATAGAATCAAAAATAATGGGCTGCACAAAATAATGAAAGGTTGAGATAATCAAAATCATTTGTAAAAAGAAATTAAGAGGAAAATGAGGAAATTTTTTTTTCGTTTTCAACAAAAAAAAAAAAATAACCTGGACGATCTAATGTTCTAATTTAAGTTCCATGAGAAAAATTATCTAACCTTGCTAATATGATATTGTTGTACAAAACTTTGTATCAATTTTTTTTTTCTTTTTTGTTAATATTATGAATTGTACAAGATTCTAAACCTTTTATGGCTAAGATGATTTTCTTATAAGAAATAAAAAGAAAATTATAGAGGATATCTAAGCTTTTTTTTTTTTCACCCTTATACATGATGTGAGCAACACTTTTTTCCCTCCTTATTCTTTAATTTATGATACAACACTGTTATTATTCCTTTTTTATTTCTTACGTATTTGGCAGCATCGTTTACATCCAAAGAAGTATGTGTTAGGAGATTTATGGGTGAAGCAGAACCAGAGCTAAGTGAGATTGGAAGAAAAATAAAGAGCAAGCACAAATTTGGACACTAGAAGTTACGTGGTTCGGCTTATAGCCTACATCCACGGGCAAAGACAAAAGGAAATAATTTTATTATACTGGAAAAATAATAACTTCTCTCTAATAATAGAATAGAATAATTATACTCTCTCTATAACTAGGAGAAAACTATTCTCACTTTCCAATATCCCAATTACACCCAATAACTCTGAAAATTCTCTCTAATACAAGAGGAAATAAATTTTTTGGGATGATTGAAATGAAGGCAGAGGTGCTTAAGTTATAGCCACATTTTGGCTATTATGCATTATTTATTTATTATTATTTTATTATTTTATTATATATATATATATATATTTCCTTCTTTTCAAACACGGCACCGTGTGCCGTGTTTGACAGTTGGGCACTGCCCATCTAGAAGGGCGATGGCCCAACTTTGACATTCTCCCACTTGGAGATTTGATTAAGAACCAATCAATCTCCACACCATCCTTTCTGCTTTGCCATTGACATGTTGCTTACGTTTCTGCTAGGCCACAAGAGGATCTACTCCATATAAATTTGTCAGTAATGATTGGCTTAGTCATAACATCTGCTAGGTTCTCCTTAGTATGGATTTTCTATAAATCTACACTTCCATCTTCCACTACTTCTCGAACGAAGTGATATTGAACCCCTATATGTTTTGTCCTGAAATGAAAGGCTGGATTCTTTGCAATATGCAAAGCACTCTGACTGTCACAAAACACAGGAATTTTCTCTTGTTTGTGCTCGAGCTCCTTAAGTAACCTTTGTATCCAAATAGCTTCCTTGCATGCTTGTGTAGCTGCCATGTATTCTGCCTCTGTCGTAGATAAAGCCACAACAGTCTGCAGTTTTGAAACCCAACTTACAGCTCCTCCTGCAAGTGTAAACATATAGCCAGTAGTGGATTTTCTTTTATCAATGTCACCTGCGAAATCTGAATCCACGTAGCCTCGACTAGTAAATTCTGACTCTCCATAACATAATGCAACATCTGAGGTTCCCTTGATGTATCTTAGAATCGTCTTCATTATTTGCCAATGTTCTCCACCAGGATTCGCCATGTATCGACTAACTGCTCCCACTGCTTGTGCAATGTCTGGTCTTGTACAGATCATAGCAAACATCAAACTTTCCACTCCTGATGTATATGGTACTCGAGACATCTCCTTCCTCTCTGCTTCATTGCTAGGACACATACTTGAGGATAACTTGAAATTAACAGGAAGTGGGGTAGAAATTGGCTTACAATCTTGCATGTTGAGCGTCGCAAGATTTTCTTCAAGTAATTCTTACGTGAAAGCCAAATCTTCCCGTTATTTCTATCTCGGTGAATTTTCATCCCTAGAATCTTGTTTCGTTGGTCCCAAGTCCTTCATTTCAAACTCCACAGCCAATTGTGCCTTTAATTCTTGGACTTGATCTTTGTTGGGACTGCGACCAACATGTCATCCACATACTAACAACGAAATGATAAAATCATTATCCTCAAATCTCTTGTAATAAGCACAATGGTCTGAACTGAGTCTGTTGTATCCAAGGCTCATTATGAAGGTATCAAATCTCTTATACCAACACATCGGCGCCTGTTTGAGACCGTATAGAGATTTGTTCAATCTGCAAACCAAGTTCTCCTTGCCTGTTTTAGCAAAACCTTCTGGTTGGAGCATATAAATTTCTTCTTCAAGTTCTCCATGAAGAAATCAGTTTTCACATCTAACTGTTCTAGATATAAGTTGAATGTAGCACACATTGCCAAGACTACTCTAACTGTCGTGAGTCTAACTACTGGAGAAAATATCTCATTGAAGTCAATACCTTCTTTCTGAGCATATCCCTTTACACCATCAGCATACCCCAAAAAGATACACCTCCTAGATTTTGGATCTAGCTTTGTTCTTTCTTGGGCATTATACATTACATATACAGGACATCAAAATGTATGTAAATGAGAGTAATCAGCTGGCTTACCTGTCCATATCTCCATTGGCGTCTTCAACTCAATAGCTGTTGATGGAGATCGATTTACCACATAGTGAGCGGTTTGGTCGTTTCATTAAAAGAGTTAGGTAGACTAGCGGTCCTCAACATAGCTCTTATCCTCTCCGTAAGAGTTACGTTCATCCGATTCGCCACTCCATTTTGTTGAGGAGTATATGCTGGTTATAAGCGCCTCCGAATACCTTCTTACTTACGATGATGCAAGAAATGCACCATCCAGTATACTCTCCACTATTATTTGTTCTTAAGCACTTGATCTTTTCCGGTTTAAGTTCAACCCGCGCTTTGAATTCCTTGAATCATCGAAAACACATCCGACTTTTTCTTGATTGGATACACCGACATCTCCTGGAGTAATCATCGATAAAAGTAACGAAGTACTTTGCACCTCCTTAGGATAAATCCGGTGATTCCTAAATATCAGAATGAATTAAATCGAGAATGCATTTACTTCTAGCATAAGATCTACTAAATTTCAATCTATGCTGCTTACTTGTAACACAATGCTCGCAAAATGGTAAACTTACTGATTTGAGTCCCGAAAGTAGTTGTCGCTGAAAGAGAATCTTCAAACCTTGTTCTGACATGTGGCCAAGTCTGAGATGCCACATCATTGCTGACTCTTCTCCATTTGACGCGACACACGCATCAGCTTCCTGTAGTGTTTCTCCTTGAAGCATGAATAGATTCGCACTGATCTTTTCTGCCTTCATTAACACAAGCGCTCCTCTGACAATTTTTATCATCTCATTTTCAATATGGACTTTGTACCCAAGACTATCTATTTGTCCCAAAGACAATAAATTTGTCTTCAGGCCTTTGAAATATCGTACCTCCTAAATTATGCGAACTGTACCATCATACATTTTTATTTTGATAGTACCAATACCAGCGATCTCCAAGGCATGGTCATCGCCCATGTACACAGATCCTCGTGAGATTGGTTCATATGTGTGGAACCATTCTCTCCGAGAGGTCATGTGCCATGTTGCTCCTAAGTCTATAAGCCAGACGTCAACTAATGCTTTCTGCCTTCTGTAACAGCTGCTGCTTCGCTATAGAGAATTTTTCCATCATCCGAAGTACTAGCCACACAACCCTGAGCATTTGATGACTCAGGTACTTTATTCTCTCTACTCTTCTGATTGCTCCAACACTCTTTCTTCACATGCCTTTTCTTGCCACAATTGTAGCATTTCACATTCTTTTTACTTCTGGATTTTGATCTACCATGATTGTAACTCCCATTGGGGCCACGTTCTGTTGATCTCCTCTCGTCACCGATAAGCGCTTTTGCTTCTATGAAACTTACATGTCTATCTTCCTTGGTCTTGCGCCTGCTTTCCTTGTTTAAGATGGAGGCTGCAACATTATCGAAAACTAGACTGTCCGTCGGGTTGTTGTTCGTCAGATTGATGATGAGTTGATCATACGAATCTAGTAGACTTTGAAGTAGAAGCTCATGACGTTCATTTTCCTCTATTTTGTGACCCAGCGTTGTGAGTTGCGAAAATAGAGTCTTGAAGTGTTGATATGGTTGAGTTCTTGATATAGATTCTACCATGCGAAGAGTATGGAGTCTCCTTTAAAAAGATCTTGTTGTGCGGTGACTTAGCACTCGTACTGATTTTGTGAGAGTATCTCGTATTTCCTTCGTTATCTTTTCTCTCGCCACATTTGGATAACACCTCATCCGCAGTGCTTAAGTGTGGATCGACGAATTGCATTACCAGTCTATCTCATTCCACTTAGCATCATCGAGTTACTTCATGGATCTTTCTCCGATTCGTTGCTAAGCAATTGTTTTTCCTCGGGATAGCTTTCATCTTCATTTTCTACGACGAAATTGTTCCCATTGAACTTCTCGATCTCGTATTTTCTGCCATTACTTTCACCATGAACTAACTTAGTTAGGATCGGCTCTCATCTGTTTCACGTGAGCAGATCTACATATCGTAAATAGTAGCAGTATATGTGAATAGTAACAATGCGCGTGAGCGATGACTAGCGATTCAAAAATGCAACCAATGCTTCGATACCATTGTTGGGAGATTTATGGGTGATCGCGAGCCAGCAGTTAAGTGAGATTGGAAGAAAAATAAAAGCAAGCACAAATTTGGACATTAGAAATTACGTGGTTAGAACATAGCCTACATCCACGAGGCAAAATAAAAGGAAATAATTTTATTATCTTGGAAAAATAATAACTTCTCTACAATAATAGAATAGAATAATTATACTCTCTCATAACTAGGAGAAAGCTATTCTCACTTTCCAATACGCTCGATTACACGCAATAACTCTCAAAATTCTCTAATACTGAGAAAATAAATTTTTGGGATGATTGAAATGAGGCAGAGTGACTCGATTTATAGACAGCATTTTGACTACTTATATATTATTTATTTATTATTATTTCATTATTATTTTATTATATTATTTTATTTTTTTTTTCCTTCTTTTCAAATACGGCTAGCTATGTACGTGTTTGACAGATTAGGACCACCCATCTAGAAGGGCGGTGGCCCAACTTTGACGGTATGATCAAATTATAATTTACTGCAGCTGAAGCCATGTTTAGGCATGTGGTCTTGCAAATTCTCCTTCCCCAAAAGAGAAATACGCAGGTACTGTTGTTTGATCTCAACTGTCCAATGCATTGGTTTCATTAACGAGGTCCAGATTAATGTAGGTAGAATACGTTGGCTCTACACCTCTGGCCTTCTCACTCATGAGACATGCACATCAAGCTGACCAGCTCCAAGATTCTTTCCTACCATTTGGTCCTTATCAAGTTTTTATTGGTTCGTGTTTGGCCACAGCTCACAATCAACAGAGCTGGATTTGTTTTCTTGCCATGCGCACATAAGCTTGGATAATAAATGAATGAACGCCACCTACAGTGGCTATGAGCTGGCTTGAAAACCTCATTATAAGGCTGAAAAGTCAAGGACGTGCAGGATCAGGATGTCTATTTATGACACACCTTTTTTTGTTTTGAAGTAGTCTTTTACAAACTGCCAATTCAACTTTTGAATGCGAGAGCGTCTGCCTTCTAAAATTTTAATAAAATCAACTTGGTGGTTCAGCACAGAAGAAATGAAGTATGCACTTATCTGATGTAACTCACCAATACGTTGTTAATTTTTCAAGTACTCTCCTAGTCAAATTTGAAAAAAAAAAATGGCTCACCATAATACAAATCTATTAGGAGAGATGATTATAAATAGCTTAAAGAATCCTTTGAAAAATTTCCGTATGTAGACAATCGTCCTCAAATTTGTGGATGAGTCATAGTTTAAAAATAAAATAATATCCAGTTTCTTGATGCTAAATAGCATCTGCAAGTTAAGGAACCTTTGTAATATGAAGACATTCATCGTCAAATTGTAATTCAGCAAGTATTTGCTTTGTCCTTTATTCTAATAATAATAATAATAATATAAGTGTCTCTTTCTCACCTAATTGTCCTCTTCCTACCACATTAAAAAAAGCTTAACAGTAGCTTTCAGTCCCAGAATTATTTGAGAGGCTGCTTTTTGAGTCAGTCCATAAGTCCTCCGATTGATCTCCATTCTCCAATTGCAATTTTAGTAGTCAGGCCGGATTGATGCTCCCAAAATAAAGAATATTAAAATAGGGAAGCAAGAATATTTTCAGTTTGATTTCTTTGAACACTCCAGGCGAATAAGTCTGTTTTTTTATAAAAAAAACTTTTCTCTTTATCTCCACCGTCATTTTGTTTTTGTCCTTTCAACCTTTCTCCTGATAACTTAATGAGCGTACGTGTGTAACCTCTGTTTGTCCAGATTACAGCAGCAAACCACATTGTTTTGATATATAAGAGACTCCCCTCTGTTTCAGCCCTGGCTTTGTCGCCAACACCTACAATCTTCAAAAACCAAAAAAATTTTGGTTCCATCCCAGTTAGCGTAAATTTATCGCATAAATTGTCAATAGCCATCGTAGCAAGTGCTCGGAACTCGAGGCAAATCAGTCCTTACAATAGCTTTGCCAAAAAAATTGAAAGACATTGATATTTTCAACACGTCAGTGACCCGTAAGTATTTCAAATCTCATACCAATTGAAGTCGGTGACAAGAATCATGGGAGCATTCACTGGTTTCAGTTCGAGGATCCTCTCAATCTTACTCTTGGTCTTGTCTGCCGCCTCAGCATCTATGTCAGGAGATCGTAAAACGTATATTATCCACATGGACAAGTCGGCAATGCCAGCTCCATTTTCCACCCACCACCACTGGTACATGTCCATTCTTTCATCCCTCTCATCACTTGATGGCGATGCCCCAACCCATCTCTACACCTACAACCATGTCATGGATGGCTTCAGTGCCGTGTTGTCAAAGACGCACCTCGACAAACTCCAGAAAATGCCAGGTCATCATGCTACATACCTGGAAACAATTGGCCACCTCCACACCACCCACACCCCAAAATTTCTTGGCCTAAAGAAACATGCAGGGTTATGGCCAGCTGCAGGTTTTGGTAGTGACGTTATTGTGGGTGTTATTGATACTGGAATTTGGCCAGAGAGTGCGAGCTTTAAAGATGATGGCATGCCTCCAGTGCCTAAGCGATGGCGCGGTGCCTGCGAAGTGGGTGTTGAGTTTAATGCTTCTCATTGCAACAGAAAACTGATAGGAGCACGCTCATTCAGCAAAGGGATGAAGCAGTATAGCTTGAACATATCAAAGGCACTTGATTATGATTCTCCGAGAGATTTCTTCGGTCATGGAACTTTTACATCATCAACAGTAGCCGGCAGTCGTGTTCAAGATGCTAATTACTTCGGTTACGCTGAAGGAACAGCCATGGGAGCTGCACCAATGGCGAGGATTGCAATGTACAAAATATTTTTCTATAATGATTCTCTTGAGGCAGCAGCTGTTGATGCTTTGGCTGGCATGGATCAAGCTATAGCTGACGGTGTAGATGTAATGTCATTGTCCTTGGGTTTCCCAACGACAACATTTGATGAGGACCCAGTGGCCATTGGAGCTTTTGCAGCATTGAGGAAAGGAATTTTTGTTGCTTGTGCAGCAGGAAATTCAGGACCCAATGCATACTCTATGTTCAACGGAGCTCCTTGGATTACGACGGTTGGTGCCGGAACTGTTGATAGAGAGTTTGCAGCTCAGGTGACCCTTGGCAATGAAGAGCTAGCAGTTATTGGAAAATCTGTTTACCCTGAGAATCTGTTTGTCTCCAAAGAACATATATACTTCGGATTTGGAAATAAATCCAAAGAAATCTGTGAAGGTAACTCAACAGATCCTAGAGTTGTTGCAGGCAAGTATATCTTTTGTGCATTTGACTACAAAGGTAACATAACTGTACGTCAGCAATTAGAGGAAGTGCGCAGAACTGGAGCCGCCGGAGCTATCATCAGTGCAGACTCAAGGCAGCATCTGTCTCCCACGACTTTGACATGCCTTTCGTTACAGTAAACCTGAATAACGGAGAGTTAGTAAAGAAGTACATAATCAATGCGGATAATGCAACTGTTAGCATCAAGTTCCAGATAACGATCTTGGGCACCAAGCCATCTCCGCAAGTGGCCAATTTTTCAGCACGAGGGCCTTCTCTTCCATCTCCATGGATTCTAAAACCTGATATATTGGCTCCAGGTGTTGATATCTTGGGTGCATGGGTTCCCAACAGGCCTTTTGCTCCAATTCGTGATAATGGTATGCTGCTCACTGAATTTGCTCTCGGATCTGGCACATCAATTTCTTGCCCCCTTGCAGCTGGTATAGCCGCGATGCTTAAAGCCACCCACCGTGACTGGAGTCCAGCGGCTATCCGTTCGGCAATGATGACAACTGCTTACCTGCTTGATAATGCAAACGGTATGATCACAGACATGACAACTGGCATTGCCGGAACCCCTCTTGATTTTGGTGCAGGGCATATAAATCCCAACAAGGCCATGGATCCAGGACTTGTGTATGATATTGAGATCCAGGACTATATCAACTACTTGTGTGCAATGAACTATACTAGTCAACAGATTAGAGTTCTCACAGGGACATTTACATGTCAGCATGGCAATCTGGATCTTAATTATCCATCATTTATCATCATCTTGAACAACACCAACACTGCTAGCTTCACCTTCAAGAGGGTATTGACAAATGTAGCTGATACCAGGTCAGCTTATACTGCAAAATTGAAGGCTCCAGTGGGTATGACAGCGACTGTGGAACCAGCAAGATTATCCTTCGCCGGAAAATTTAGCAAAGCTGAGTTCAGTTTGACAGTGAACATTAATCTGGGAAATGCTTTTAGTCCCAAAAGTAACTTTCTTGGAAATTTTGGGTATTTGACTTGGCACGAAGTTCAAGGAAAGCATATGGTGAGAAGCCCTATTGTCACTGCATTTGCCAATAATAATTCTAGCGGAGTGACAATAGTTGAAAATATAGCATAGACAACAGTAGAAAGAATTCAATTAATAAATGACTCTGCAAATAGTAAAATCTATCTTGTGCAGAGTTTGTTACGAGGACTTCCTCTTAATGTTGTGGCTTATTGAAAGTAAGAAATGATTTAGGAAAATATTAAGGAAGGTTATTGTGATATTCAATATTTTTAGAATAATTTGGATATACTTATATTTTTGTCAAAATGGCAGCAGATGAGTTTTTTTTATGCTTTACTATTTGTATCATTAAATTGGAAAGAATTCAGATCATTTTGCAAGCGAATCAATTAAACAATAGTGGCTAAATCTTAACTTGTGTTGTGTAAAATTTAATATATTCGTACGAATCTATTAAAGTATAAATTAGAAATAATGAGATGAATCTTCATGGATTGTCAATTTTTAAGAAATTCAAATTTAATCAACTCTACCCTAATTGAAAAGAAAATATTTTATAACTACCAGAGTGTCAGAATCCATCACAGTTTAAGTTAACAATTATTTAATTACCAATCAATGTATGTCTAGTCATAAATTTAATAATTATGCCCAATTAAAATTAATCATATGTAGATTTTTTTCAGCATAATAGTATGATATCTAAGCATTCCATGTAAATGTATTGAATAACAAAGAGTCAAATTTTTCTTAAGTGGTAAATAATTTAATAAAAGACACAAATCAAAGATAATCACATATAAACTTTATAAATTCAAGTATAGGTTCAATTGAATATTAATCCTAACAATCAATAATACATTACATAATTGGTGTAAAAATTTATTAATATTCTACCAAATATGTAAAATAAAAATCATAAACTTTAAACCACATAAGTAGAAAATTAATTGAATAAAAAGTAATTTATTTAAACCACATAAGTAGAAAATTAATTGAATAAAAAGTAATTTATTTAATTGAACAGAATTTCATCCTTAGCCCTCATGTAAAGGATTTAGTTAGATATATAGAGATTGAGAATAATAAAACTAGTAGAATCCATCCATGGCTGCCGTTCCTCTTCTCCGCCAAATGGTGTATGCGTTCCCTTCCCTTAACTCGTCTGTTGTCTTTGCTTTATATAATGCCCATGATCATGCTATTAGTGATCAAATCCTTATAGGACTTTAATTCTAATTTATAGTTTACATTAATGCATGCTTTCCAAATATAATGTCATGCACGTGCAATTGCCAAAATAACTTATTTATTTTCCCATAATGCATGTACATTCGATTGCTTGAGGAAATTGACTTTCAATTTGTTCTTCAAATTCTTGCTTGGCACGGTACTATTAATTATTGGCTTTATATTTTCTGTCTTTGTATTTATTTCTAATTTAATTTTTATTGCTTGCCAAATTAAATTTCTTCATGTACTTTTTATTCATAATCTCTAATTATTTTTCTATTTAATTAATTAAAAATAATTAATTAATAAATAATAAAATATAAAATATATAAATAAATCATTGCCTTGACCCTGCCGGGCAGCAAAATGAATTTATGAAAATTAACATCAGAGCTAGCCACGATTCTTTAGCAGTTGACTTATAATGTGTTTCGGTTAAATCATCACGTACATACATATTATATATATACGTGTGCGTACTGGACGGTTGTCCCTTCAAATTACTCTGTTTTTTAAATTTCGTGTGAACCTTTAAATTACATATACATGAATGGTTAGGATTAAATTAATCAAAGGAAAAGTAACAATTATTTCTTCTATTTATTATTTTTCTCTCGTCTTTCCACTACGCCTTTTTCTTTTTCTTTTTTCCTCTTTTATTTTTTTGTCTGTGTCTTTTGTCTCCACGTTTCCCTCTGTTCTTTAATCTTTTTCTCTCTGGCTTTCACACTTAAACCCTTTTCTTTGCAATTTCTCAAACAAATATTAAAAAAAAAAAATTCAATTTGACAAAGCTTCAACGAGGAAACAAGAAAGTTTATCATCCATTACCATGACCATAGACAAGGGAAGTCAAAACAACTATAACATAGTTAGGGGAAATAAAGAGTTACGAGTGGAGATGAGAGAGAAAGAAAAAATGTAAAGATGGCTGTGAAAATCCCTGGAGAGAGAAAGAAGATGATAAAAAACTGAATGAAATATTTAATACGTCCCATTAAATCTTCACCATTCATTTATCTGTGATCTAAAAGCTCACAAGGAAAGTTAAAAACAGTGTAATTTGAAGCCCTCCATATATGTATATTGATCTTTCTTAGAAGAAAAAACTGTAAAATCTAATTCAATTTATGGTAATTTATTAGTTAACATATTGATTAATCGTATTCTAAAAGATTAAAAAAAAATTCCTTAACTTATGAAATTATTTATTGAGCCTTAAAAAAGATTCAACAAAAGATAGAAAAAAAATTATTATTTATTTTATGGAATAAATCTTATTAAAATAATAAGAATAAGACGTTGTAAGTAAATCGACTCATCAATTTCATAGAATCCTCACAGACAAAAGCACTTTCACTGTTTGATTGGTGGTAGAGGAAGAGGGAGAGAAATGGAAATTGAATTTCTTTCTCATTTCCATTATTCCATTTCCTTTAAATTCCATCAAATTGAGGAATTTGGATTCCACACCAAAGAGTGAGGAAACCAAATTCCTTCCCAACTATAAATCAAAACTTCTATATTTACCCCTTATTATTGTTATTAAAAACTATTATTTATAATTTCCGATGAGTAGGCTAATTATTAGACAAAACTAGTGCAATAAATTGATAGATTTGAAAATTTTGATCAGAATGATAGCATTCACTCTTCGGGAAGCGGTGTTTAAGCAGTGGCAGCAGTGGTTTCGACGACTTGTTTGGCTAGCTATTTTTATTTTTAAATTTTAAATGAAAATTCCAAATTGTAGAATTAGTCAAAATTGTAATAAACTAGTTGTGTTAAATAATGATTTATTTAAAAACAAATTTCAAATAAATATATTTAGTTAAATATTGTAAGTTTAACACTATAGGTTAAAATAGTCCAATTAAAAAAATAGGTAATTCCTCTCTTTGCTTTTCTTTTCCTCTCCTCTCCTCTCAATTCTTGCAACCAAACGCCGCTTAATTAGAATTGAAGTAGAATTTAGGGTTCACAAGAGTACATGTTCGATTGTTTTAGATTATCAAATAATCACTTATGAGATAGGATGGAGACTGGAGAGCACTCTTTTTTGACACATAATATACACAAAATATCAAGATTTCAACACCAACCAAGTCAATAGATAAAGTTAAATGCTGACTTATATTTTTATTCATAACGAGACTAAAAATAATGGCACAATATATTATTAGATATTTAAGGTGAGTGAAAGGTGGAGAGAATCAAAATCATTATGGAGAGAAAATAGGAGGAAAAAGAAGAGAAAAATATTTACCTTTTTTTTTTAGAAGAATAAAAAGGGGAGCTTAAGTCAGATTTGTAGAGCACCTCTTCTTGAATAGCAATAAATAAATTAATTAATTAAAACAATCCTGTACAATCTAATTTCCCAATTTCCAGCTCCAAGAGAAAATGATCTTGCTTTATTTATATGCCCATTTAGTCATACAAAACTTTTCATCAATCTATTTTTTCTTCTTCTTTTTGTATTAGTAAGAAGAATTTGTTAATAGAGTATGTTTGGGTAAAATATCACATGGCCCTCAAAGCCCTTAGGGTGTATGGGGTAAATATCAGACAAATCCTCGAAACCCTTAGGCTCAATTAAGGCCTAGGGGAACCTAGCCGAGCGGTCCTTACGGTCAAAGGCGGTCAGGTCGAGGAGCTTCTTGCCAGCTCGAGGTCATCCCTCGGGCAAAGTTGGTCGAGGTCGAGGAGCTCTTGCACTGCTCGAGGTCATCCTTCGGTCAAGGCTGGTCGAGGTCGAGAGCTCCTTGTGCGCTCGAGGTCATCCCTCGGTCAAAGGCTGGTCGAGGTCGAGGCTCCTTGCACGCTCGAGGTCATCCCTCGGTCAAGGCTGGTCGAGGTCGAGGCTCGCTTGCCGCTCGAGGTCATCCTCGGTCAAGGCTGGTCGAGGTCGAGAGCTCCTTGCACGCTCGAGGTCATCCTTCGGTCAAGGCTGGTCAAGGTCGAGGCCAGAGCACATCTCTCCTGCTCGTGAGATCCACGAGCACAGTGGACAAGACCGAGCCAGGCGAGCCGGCCAGATTATCTCGAGTCTGGCAGCACCTTTTGATGTCGACAAGGGTCCCGCATGGTGGAGAGATGACACTTTGTTGTCGGTGATCGACGCGTGCCACCAGGTGTCATCATTCCTGCGCACTTGCAGACATGGTGATCAGCCACGTGAATCGGGTTGAGGGACGATCAGCTCATCCAGGAGAATATTCGCCAGACACAGGTCGTCGGAGGGACCCGGATACCATTAGGCGTGGGAGTGGACGGCTGGAGAGGAAAAGAGCGGGAAAAGCAGTATAAAAGGAAGCGAAGGAGAAGCAGCACGAGGGTTGGCATTTCCAATTCACAAAGGGTTGAAAAATTGATCTTCAAAGGTTCGATTTTTGATACAGAGAGGTTCTTCCTTTTCAAAATTCTTTCATCGATTCTCTCTAAAACACCATACTTATCCAAAAAGGCGAAATAATACCCTTTCATTTTTCGGCCTCCCAGTTAAGGAGATACGAAAGAGAAACCCGATTCTTGACTTGAGCGTCGGAGGGTTTCGGCGGGACTGCCTGGCGACCCTTGACCCGGTTTTACGTGAGTACTGGTCAGGAGATCACTGTTCGAAGAAGGCAGTGAGCAGGCGAAGGAGGCAATCACTGCTCGAGTTTATCGCGACGGAAGGATCGAGACCTTGTTTGGATCCATGACGAAGTTCGGACATTCCGCTCAGTTGTTTGGAGATCTTGTTGGAAGGTTCAAGCACTTGTTGAGGCTGCGGAAAAATTGCATCAACATCTTTTAGTCTTGTTGGAAGGTTCGAAGCACTTGTTGAGGCACGCGGGAAAAGCTGCATCAACATCTTTTGGCGGCCGATGCTGTGGGGATCGAACACAAAAGCCTGATTTCCTAATACATTGAAGACACGCAAAACACAGCGATGAGGGAAGCAGTAGAAGAGGAGTAAGTCTGAAGAATCGATGACTCACGAGAGAAGTGGCCAATGAGGCCCGAGCAGGAGATCCGGGAAAGGATGGATCGGATGGAAAAGCAGATCGAAGTTATGACCTCCACATTACGAGAATTCGGGGAAGGACGGAGAAAAGCATGCAGCGATGTCCGGAGTCCGATCGAGGAATGCTCGTGTTCGGGAAAATCGCGGGAGATGAAGCCCAAGACCTCGAGTGCAGAATGTTGCGATGAGAGAAGAAACAAACATGGAGGAAAGGGGTCTCGTCAACATTTGCGAGGCGACCTGACCTCTCGTCTGCGGAGGAGTTGGAGGAGAGAGTGCAGCGAGGTTGGCGCAAGTGGTGGAAGATCTTGGAGGCAGAAAAAGTCCAAGGCTGGCGAATAATCTTTGGACAACGAATCTCCTCTCTCTCGGAGATCATGGGTGTCCACGATCCACGTGACTTTCGCTTCCGGATCTGCGATATTCGGGAAAGAGTGACCCGTTAGTACACGTAGAGCGGTTCGATGACATGGCGGGGTGCGAGGTGCAGTCGGTGACCTGCAGGTCGCGGGGCCTTCCAGCTCGCTCTTGAGGGAAGAGGCGAGAGAATGGTACCGTGAGACTCCCAGGGAAGCATTTTGAGTTTTGAGCAGATGTGCGGGGAGTTCGCGGAACAATTTGGTAGCGGTGACCCACGAGGATGACATGATGGGTATCGAGGTGAGGCGGAAAGAAGGAGAGCCCTCAGGAGTTTGTCAAAGATACCGTAGATCGGTCCTAGATCTTGGTGCGTTCAACCATCCCGAGCTCTAGGGGATTAAAGAGGGTGTTCGGATGGGGAGACCATGGTATAACTGCGGAGTCCTTGATCCGTTCAGTATTCGAGACGCGTCACGAACAAGTAAAGCTGGACATGGTAATTGAAGAAGAAAAGGTTGCTAAGGCGAGGAATGAACAAGTCCTTTGGAGCAGAAGGAAGGAGAAAGGAGTCTGCCAGGGGACCACGAGGCTCAAGCGGCGAGGCCAAGGCGACCACTGTCTGACCGTGTCGAGAGGTTCCCCACGCGGATGGTCCCCAACCACCTCGCGGGTCTCGGGCAGGAATCACGAGAGAATCTGAGGCGTCGTGATGGCCACGTACCCATGACCGGCCACAAGTAGACTGAAGTGAGTCGCAGCAGGGGTGATCGTGCATTGCCACCCCGCGAGGAGCTTCAGGGGATAGGGCAATACTGAGTAGTGGAGCAGAGCCACTACTACAGACGATTATCTGAAGTTGAAGGTATCTCTTGAAGAGATACTTGAGTGGGTGAGGCGTGGACTGCTGAGCCCTCACGCCTGGATGACCACGCCGGCCCAGGCGGAGGCGAGGCGATTCTGCGTTTCCATGGAGACCATGGTCACACCGCGTCACGGTCTTGGTGATTTGAAAAACCGAGTAGAAGATTTAGTTAGAAATCGATACTGGATGAGTTTATAGAAGGAGGGCACCGGTGGTTGAACAACGGTGAGGAAGGTGACCGAGGCCTATGAAATGAATCTGGAACCACCATCCACGAGGTAATTTCGAGTGGGCCAGCGATGGTAGGAAGTTCAACAGGGCCGGAAAAACTATTGCGAGATATCTGCATTGCCAGTAGAAGTCTGATTCACTGCTCCTGCGACCGAGAAGGCCGAGGTTCGGCGGTCGCGATCATGTGGACGAGATGAAGATGAAGAGGGGTCTTGTACCCACGAAGATGCTGTAGTGGTTAAAGCCAATGTAGCGAATAAGGAAGTTGACTAGAATCTTGGTTGATTCGGGGAGCTCGGTGAGATATTCTCTTTAAATCCACACTCGAGGAGTTAGGAATAGCGGTAGCGAGCCTCGAGCACCTGAGCACTTCGCTGAAGGGATTCGGGGAGGAAAGCTAATACCTACAGGAATCATCGAGTTGGCGATAACCATGGGCTCAGAAGCCTTTCGAGAAGAACATGATCTTTGGATTTCGTGGTGGTAGATGAAACCGACCCGTACCGAGGCGATTCTTGGGAGGCCATTTATGAGGATCGACCAATGCGTGGTGTCCACCCATTACACAGCCACTAAAGTATCGAGTAAATGGGACTATAGGGGTCGTGAAAGGCGACGAAGGGTGGCGAGGAGCTGCTTATCTTTGTGGCCATAAGAAGCTATCTGGATTACCTCGCTGAACACGAGGCGAGAATCGAGGCGGAGGCAAGAGCCGGTGGAGAAGCTGGAGGAGCTCGAGGTGAGAGCGGATGACCCAGGAAGAAGGTCGAGATCGGCTCGGGCACTTAGCGAGCAGTTGAAGGAAAAGTTGGTGGAATGTCTGCGAGCACTGCGCAGATGTGTTCGCATGGACACATGACGATATGCCGGGATCGACCGGAGTGGCGTGTCACGGTGGCGGTGCGGAGAGATCTTAGCCGGTGAAAGCGGAAGAGGAGGTCGTGAACCGGGAGAGATCTGAAGCCATCAGCTGCGAGGTTGAGAAGGCTGCTGAGGCGGGATTCATCTGGGAGGTGTCTTACCAGAATGGATCTCGAGATGTGGTCTTGGTGAAGAAAGCAAATGGGAAATGGAGAATGTGTGTTGATTTCACAGATTTGAACAAGGCACTGCCAGAAAGATAGCTTTCCACTACCAAAGATAGACCGGTTGGTGGACTCTACAGCGAGAGCACGGGTTCTTAGCTTCGTGGATGCATTCTCGGGATATAACCAAATTCCATGCACCGATCGAGACGAGGGTGTCTGACTTTCATCACCGATCGAGGTGTATTGCTTCTGAGGTCATGCCTTTCGGCCTAAAGAATCGCGAGGCAGCGTATCGGAGGCTAGTGAATAAGGTTTTCAAGCCATTGATCGGTCGGGACTATGGAGGTATATGTAGATGACATGATCACCAAGTCTAGAAGCGGAGGAGCATGTAAAGCATCTAGAGGAGACCTGCGCACTCTGAGAAGTCTCAGAATGAAGTTAAACCCAGAAAAATGTGCTTTTGGAGTGAGTTCGGGAAAATTCCTAGGCTTTATGGTGAGTCGCGGGGGATCGAGGCCAATCAGGAGAAGATCGAGGCGGTGATAGAAATGAGGTCCCTCGTAACCTCGAGGAGATCTGAGTCGGCCGTGAGCTGGCGTCCCTCAGCGGGTTCAGTATCTCGAGCCACGGATAAATCTAGAGTCTTCTTCCGAGAAATGAAGAAGGGCGGGAAGGCGAAATGGGCCTTAGAATCGAGGAGGCGTTCAGCGGTGAAAGAGTATTCTTCAAAAGCTCAGATTCTTATCAACACCTCGGCGGGAGAGTCTGCTTATACTTGGTTGTATCCCGATGGGCATCGAGCTCGGTTACGGTAAGGGAGGAATCGGGAGTCTGATACCACATTTATTACACGGCGGGCGTTGCTTAGAAGCGAAGCTTCGGTATCGACCATGGAGAGTGGGCTTTAGCCACAGTCGCGGCGACAGGCGGGGCCTTATTTTCAAGCACATTCGGTGGTGGTGCTTGACTAACCTGACCCTCGGGCAAACTACTACAAGCACGAGACCTCCGGAAGGTTGGTTAAATGGTCGGTGGAGTTAAGCGAGTTTGACGCTCAATTACCGACCCGAGCGACCATAAAAGCACGGTCTTTAGCGGAGCTTAGTGGTCGAGGTGCAGGCGAAGGGTAAAGAGGCGGAGGCGAACCCTCGTCAAGCTCCGGGGCTTGACCAAAGCATGGGTAGTCACGATAGATGGATCACTGTGGAAGTCGGGGAGGCGGGAGGCGGGGTGGTGCTCGAAAGTCCGGAGGGTGCGGAGATGCTGATCTGTTGTGAGATTAGAGTTGAAGTCACCAGCAATCGGTAGAGTATGAAGGCTGTAATAGCGGGCTTGAAGCTCGCCTCGGTAGTAAGCGAGAGGAAATAAAGCTTGAGCGGACTCGCGGTTGGTAGCTAATCACCTCGGCGAGAGCTTTCGAGGCAAGGGAGAAGATGGATGCTACCTGCGGAAGGTAAGGCGGTAATGAAGAATTTCGGTATCGGGGTGGAGCAGATCCAGGGGAAGAATTTTCGGCGGACATGATAGCTCGCATGGCGGCCACCTCGGACCCCGAGCTTCAAAGTCATCCCTCTCGAAGTCAAAACACTGCTCGAGTATCGGCGGGAGGACAGGTGATGAACTAACAGCGAGCAACACTGGATGCGGTAGATCATTTCCTACCTCGAGGAAGGGACGGTGCTGGTGATAAAAGCGAGCGAGGAAATTGAGGTGCAAGCGGCCGGTACACTCTCATCGATGGGGTCTTATATAGGCGGAGTGCACTCTCCCGCTTGCTGCGGTGTTTAGACGAGAGGAGGCTGATTCGATCCTCAAGAGATACGCGAGTGCTGTGGAAATCATTCAGGTTCGAGGTCCTTGGCTTTCGAGGCCTTGAGGCAGGGTATTTTGGCCCGCGTGCACCGAGATGCTCGGGAGAAGGCAGAAGGCTGCAGAGCGCAGAGCTTTGCTAACCACTGACTCGACCTCAGGAGAACACTTACGGCGATGGATTCGCCATGGCCATTCTCTCGATGGGGAATAGATTTGATTGGGCCCTGCTTAGAAAGGAGAGCATCAGCCACCCATGCTATAGTCGCGATTGATTATTTCACCGAATGGGTCGAAGTGGGAGCCTTGAGCGACGTCGCGGAAGGTAAAACCACGATTTCATTTGGAAGAATGTGATTTGCGGTATGGGATTCCCAGTGCATTAGTCACTCAGATAATGGGAGGCGGTTTGATAATGGCAAGTTCGAGAGACTTACAGTCGGAACACAGGGATAGAGTTGAAGTTTTGCTCTCCCTCGCACCGAGGCCAATGGGCAAGTAGAGCGCGAATAAAACTATAAAGCGCCTCTTGAAGACAAAGGTGGGCGAGCAAAGGGCTTGGGTGGATGAGTGCACGGTGTCTTGTGGGCTCTGAGAACCACGCACAAGCAGCCCGCTGGAGAGACCCAGTTCTCCTTGGCATTTGGACCTGAGCGGTGGTTCCGTTGAGATAGGAATGGGGACACCGGACGAGAGCACTTGACGAGGAGCAAAGCAACGAGCGGATGTGCGGGGCTGGACTTCTTTGGAAGAAAAGAGAAAGGATAGGCTGCAGAGATCTCGGAATATCAACGAAGAGTGGCTCGTTATTACTGATCGAAAGGTACGCATTCGTGCGATTCAAGTGGGTGATTGGGTATTGAGAAAAGTCGACAGAGCACGAAGACCGAGACAAGGTGTACTTGGACCAAGCTGGGAAGGTCCTGTCGAGTCACTCAACTAGCGGGACCGGGAGCATCTGGGTTGGCTCATCAGGATGGACGAGAGGTCGAGGCCATGGAGCGCACTGACTCACGAGGAAGTATTTTCAATAGGTTTTCTTGTATTGAAATGCTAATGTAAATATTTCATCCGAGATGGGATATGTAAAAGTACAAATGTATGTAAAAATAAGAATAGCATTTATAATGCAAGTTCAAAATAAAGAATAGGAGAAGAAGAGCTCCTCGGCATGAAGTCCCAAGCCTAACTCATTAGGCGGGACGGTGCTAAGCTTCGGGTTGTTGAAAACCGAGGCGGGAGTGTCGTCGAAGCTCGGGTCGATTAAAGGCTCGGCGGAAGAAGAGCTCCTCGGCATGAAGTCCCGAGCCTAACTCATTAGGCGGGGACGGTGCTAAGCTTCGGGTTAGTTGAAAACCAGGCGGGAGTGTCCTCGAGAAGACCTCGAGTCGATTAAAAGGCTCGGCGGAAGAAGAACTCCTCGGCATGAAGTCCCGAGCCTAACTCATTAGGCGGGACGGTGCCAGGCTTCGGGTTGTTTGAAAACCAGGCGGGAGTGTCATCGAAGCTCGGGTCGATTAAAGGGCTCGAGGAAGAAGAACTCTCATGCATGAAGTCCCAAGCCTAACTTATTAGGCGGGGACGGTGCCAGCTTCAGGTCGTTTGAAGACCGAGGCGGGAGTAATATGAGAAGAAGTTCGGGTCGATTCTGAGGCCGTGGGAGTTCAAATGAACCCCTTGTCCAAAGTCCCTAGGCCTAAATTCTTGGCGGGACGTTGCATAGCGAGCCAAATGCGAGCTCGAGCAAGTCAAATCGAGCTCATAAAATAGACATAAGGCTTATTTAGCCTAAGTCGGAGCAAAACTCTACCATGCATTCATAAATAAAGGATGTACAACACTTAGAAAATTTTTACTCGTGCAAGCACATTCGAAGTTAATTCGATTATAGAAGACAAGAATGTGTGTACACTAGCGATCGATAGAATTGTTCAAAACATGTATCTTTTTATTTCATGAGAAAAGAGCGATGAGTCCAAGTCATTCGGCAGCGAGAGGAAGAAGCGGCGGGACCATCGGCGGGAGGGCGGGAGGAAGGACACGGCGAGGAGCTTCAGCGGGAGGAAGATCACCGGCGGGAGCTTGACGGGAGAGCCTTGGAAGAAGAGGCCGGCTCAGCTGACCACGCACTGGGGCTCGGATGAAGTAGCTACTGAGGTTGCTTCATGTACTCGGCAACATACCCTTGACCTTGGACATGTCGGCCGGGGTATGCCTTGCCAAAGCATACATAAAGCGATCGTGGTAGAGTGCCTCGAGTGTTGTACTCGGTGGCAGGCTGGACGCTTGAGTGTCGATTTGCTCACGAAGGCGAGCGACTTCTCCTTCGCTGAGCTGCTCGTAACAAGACTTCGAGTATCCGGGTCTTTCAGGCGTGCTTGACTCGTTCTTGACCTCGATCGACTCCACTTTCAAGCCGGAGACGCTCGAGTCGGCCTGCTGCATCTTCTCGCAAAATTTATATTCTCGTCCAGTGACACGATTCTCCTCATACTGCTCGTTCAAAGCTCGCTCAAGCTACGAACGCTTTGCTCGCGAGTTCTTCACAGGAGACTCGGAGTAATCTCGTTGAGCACAGTCGCGAGATACCGATGCTCGAGAGGAGGCCGCTGGAAGATACTACTGCAGCGCTTTGAGGAGAGCAGGATTCATCTCGTCAGAAACACAGTCGGTCGATCTCTTCGTTGAAAGCCTTACGGTAAGGCTCGGAGCAGTAGGTGACTACTGCTCTTGTACTGCTTCTTGGTTTGAGGAGCAGTCCTACATCTCCTACGAGGAGGACCACTGCTCTGCCGCTCGGCTGCCGGCAGAAGAAGGAAGCGAGCTCGGTGATGGGGGTGGGGCGCTGATTCGGCTCGTGGTCTTTTGAGGTACTCGCGAGCTTGATTGTCCCCAGCGCTGTGCTGCAGCTCGCGCATCCTGCCGATCATCTCTTGGCTTGGAACTAAATTAGACTACAAAAGCTCAGAGGTGTCAACAAGTCCACCTGCGAGCTCGCGTTTGAAAGAGCGATCTGCACACGTGCTCGAGTGACTGTTAATTGAATAAGAAGCACCAGGAGGCTGCAAAAACAACGAGCAAGACAATGAAAGCAGAGCAGTAGAAAGCTAAAAGTAAAATTCACAAGGCGGATAAATGACACGGAATGCGAAATCTTGCGGGATCTGGAGGAACTCCTCACTACTGAAGTCTGCGTGCCCAGCTCTCCCAGCGAAGAAGAATTTGCTCTTCCGGTTGCCACGGAGGTAGGGAGATCGATGATGGGCTTCTTACCCTCGAGCTTGAGGTAAGATAATACCGACCCGAGCATCCTTTGGGCTACAGCTTAAGTTGGTAGAGGTGTCGATTTCCCTACCGAGGGCTCATCCGGATCGCGACGTTTCCACAAAGCGAAGAGCCGGAAAGGACTCTCCGCCCGTTTGGGTTCGGTTGCCTGGGGCGAGACGAAACCAGACAAAACCCGGCCAAAATAAAGTTTGGAGGCGGCTAACCCAGTCTGAAGCACTCCGAATAGAAGGTTGTAAACCCATGGGAGACGGTGAGGATTTCACCCTGCTGGCAACCTCGAATTACACTATCGGAGATGTGGTAAGTTTCCACTAAGTGCATTCGACTCAGATTGAGTGGTTTGACATTCAAGTAGTCGATGGGGTATTCCCACGCTCGGACCTCTGGTGGTCCTTACCTACGATCTTGGTGGGTTTCGGTAGCGAGTAATCCCTCTGGGACTAGAATCCCTCACGGGGATTATACTCGAGGTCGTGCCTCAGCTAGAAGAGGAAGAGTCCTCCGGTGACATCCTACGGGGTTCTTGGGGGTCGACATTTTCAAGGGAATGGACTAACGAGATGCGAGAGGAAGAAGCAGTGGTGAAATGGAAAATTGAGTGGTACACGGACACTGAAGGGAAGTGTGGGTGGCGGAGCCGCCTTGGCGGAAAGAAGAAGGCCGAGTAAGCGAGGAAGCAAATGAATTTTGAATTCGAATGAAAAGTAAGCAAATAGAGAACGATGAAGAAGTTGGGGATTTTTAAAGAGGAAGGCAGCGTCCTTTCGGTGGCGGCGTGCGTTTGAGGACCACGACCTTTTAGGTCGCGTCCTTTCGAATTTCAAATCTGTGGTGGGATCGACCACGTGTCCGTCTTAAATGAGAAATGATTGAGTGGCGGGACAATTTGGGAAGCATGGGGAAGAGTAAAAGTCGCGAATTGACCCGTCATTCTTGAGTTTCGGTCTTATCTCGCTTCACTCAAAAGACTAGAGCGGGGGCTGGTGTTTGGGTAAAATATCACACGGGCCCTCAAAGCCCTTCAGGTGTATGGGGTAAATATCGGACAAACCCTCGAAGCCCTTAGACTCGATTAAGGCATCAGGGAACTGGCAGGCGGTCCATACGGTCAAGGCTGGTCAAGGTCGAGGAGCCTTGCCAGCTCGAGGTCATCCACCGGGGCCAGAGGCGGTCGAGGTCGAGAGCTCTTGCACGCTCGAGGTCATCGCTCGGTCAAGGCTGGTCGAGGTCGAGAGCTCGCATGCGCTCGAGGTCATCCACCGGGTCGAAGGCGGTCGAGGTCGAGGCTCCTTGCCGCTCGAGGTCATCCACTCGGTCAGGCTGGTCGAGGTCGAGGCTCGCACTGCTCGAGGTCATCCACCGGTCAAGGCGGTCGAGGTCGAGGCTCGCTTGCACGCTCGAGGTCATCGCTCGGTCAAGGCTGGTCGAGGTCGAGGCCAGGGCACATCTCTCACTGCTCGCGAGATCCACGAGCACGGTGGACAAGACCAGGCCAGAGCGGCCAGGCAGATTATCTCGAGTCATGGCACACCTTTTGATGTCGACAAGAGTCCCACGTGGTGGAGAGATGACCTTGTTGTCGGCTGGTCGGCACGTGCCACCAGGTGTCATCATTCCTGCGCACTTGCAGGCATGGTGATCGGCCACGTGAATCGGGTTGAGGGACGATCGCTCATCCAGGAGAATATTCGCTGAACACAGGCTGTCGGAGGGACCGGATACCATTAGCGTGGGAGTGGACGGCTGGAGAGGAAAAAGCGGGAAAAGCAGTATAAAAGGAAGCGAAGGAGAGCGGCACGAGGGTTGGCATTTCTAATTCACAAAGGGTTGAAAAATTGATGCTTAAAGGTTCGATTTTTGATACGAGAGAGGTTCTTCCTTTTCAAAATTCTTTCATCGATTCTCTCAAAAACACCATACTTATCCAAAAGAGGCGAAATAATACCCCTTTCATTTTCGGCCTCCCCATTAAGGAGATACCAAAAAGAAACCCGATTCTTGACTTGAGCGTCGGAGGGTTTCGCAGGGACTCGCCTGGCGACCCTTGACCCGGTTTTACGTGAGTGCAGGTCAGGAGATCACTGTTACGAAGAAGGCAGTGAATAGGCGAAGGAGGCAATCCTGCTCGAGTTTATCGCGGCGAGAAGGATCGAGACCTTGTTTGGATCCATGACGAAGTTTCGAGACATTCTGCTTTCGAGTTGTTTGGAGGTCTTGTTGGAAGGTTCGAAGCACTTGTTGAGGCACGCGGGAAAAGCTGCATCAACATCTTTTGGTACTGTTGGAAGGTTCGAAGTACTGTTGAGGCACGCGGGAAAAGCTGCATCAACAGAGTAATCACTCCACAAATAGGTGTACATGATTGCAAACATAAACATTTTATGGTTAAGATTTTTTTATAGGAAATAAAAAGAAAATAATAGAGTATATCTTACCTTTTCATCAAATTTATACATACCCACTTTTTTTCCTTTATTATTCTTTAATTTATAACTCAACACTGTTATTATTTTTTCTTTTTCTTTATTAACATAAGAAAGCCTCGAGAGGAGAATAAGTAGAAATTGGAGAAATGAGGAAAAATACTAAAATACGCAAAAATAAGAGAGAGAAAGATTGTTGACCTATATGATTATACGATCTTTCGATTTTAATAATAACAAACCACGTATTATGAATAAAATAAAAAATACATATTTTTCACATATATTATTTTATCCATGTGAACGAACAAATGCATGATTAAAACCCTCAAAATCTCAACTTATTCATTCATGATATTTTTAAGAAAAATCTTTTATAAACAATTTTTTTTAAAAAAAAATTCTTGTTGAATCAAAATTTTTTTGTTAAAAAAATACATAAAAAATTTGTTTGATTTAACCTAAAAAAATCCGTTAATTAGATTTAGATTTAATTTTTTTACATATTTTTCTATTTAAAAAATAAAAATTAATGAGTAGAGGCATAGACATCATTTTGTAACAAATTGTAGGAATAAAAATATTATTTTGTAACTATTATAGGGATAGAAATATAATTTTATATTTAATTTTAGGAGAAAATGTTATTTTATAATTATTTTACTTTTCTCATTAAAGTTAACAAAAAAATGGTTGAAGTAGCAAATGCAAAGACAATGGGACTTCTCACCATGCTTCCCGTTATCTTCATGTTAGGTCAGATATCCAAAATTTCCAAGATAGTTAATTTTTTTGCTCACCGCAGTTCCTAAATCAATGCTCAGTCAAATTGAACTTAGCTTTGTTATATTTTCTGGCAAAGGTTACTCTTGCTGGTTGCACAATAACTTTCATACCAGCCGGAGCCTTCACCGCAGTAGTATACACCGAACTAGTATCATTTACATTTGTCAACACCCTCCAGAAGGTGAAGCTTCCGGTTTTGGTGTTGTTCAAGATGATGATCAAAGATCGATAGTTAAGATCTAGATTAGCATTTTCACATGTAAAATTTGATGTCCCTGTAAGAACTTTAATTTGAAGACTTGTGTAGTTTAAAGCACACAAGTAGTTGATATAATCCTGGTCCTCAACATCATACGAAAGTCCTGGATCCATGACTTTGTTTGGATTTACATGCCCTGAACCAAAATCAAGTGGGGTTCCGCTAACTCCAGGTGCCATGTCTGTGATCATACTGTTTGCATTGTCAAGCAAATAAGCAGTTGTCATCATTGCTGAACGGATGGCAGCAGAACTCCAGTCACGGTGCATTGCTTTAAGCAGTGCAGCTACGCCAGCTACATGAGGGCATGACATTGATGTGCCTGACATGAGAACATAATCGCTAAGTAGATAATCTCTCTCACGAATCAGTTTAGCTGGCCTATTGGGAACCCAGCCAGCCAAGATATCTATGATTTATCATGTCTTTTCAACAAAATCATCATTCACATATATGCACAGTAAAGAAACTTTTTACTTTTCAGATGAAAAAGCTGCGAAACTTAAAAGGTATCTATTGAGTCCTGAATTTACTTAAAAGACTTTAAATTAGTGCCTATTTGATCGGTCTGGGGATGAGTCTTTCAATTAGGAGCTTTCAAAAATAAAATGTCGTTAGAAAATTTATATATAAAGTAAAGTCACAGTTTAAATAAAATTAGATAAAAATTGAGAATAAATACACATTAAGGTACTATAAGTTACGTAGTTCAACTTACTTACACAGATAAAAACAAAAAAAAAAATACTTTATTAATAATTTAAAAATTATAAATATTATAATATTTTAACTCATTTTTCAAAATTCTGATACACTTAATTTCTCACTCTCTAATTATACAAGAATATTAAAACTCTTAATAAATTCTCACAAGACTCTTATTTCTCTATCTCAAAATAGAGGAAAATAACTTGAAGAATAATATATAAGAGAGAATTTGAAGCCTCCGTCTATAAGCTTCAAATTGCTCACTCGTTCCTTTTTTTAATAAATAAACAGAAGAAAAATCAAAAGATGCTTTCTTCATTTTCTTCATTTGAAAACGGTGGACCCCCGTACTTTGAATTCTTCATGCTGACCTTGTAGAAGTTTGTCGCATGCATATTTCTAAAATTTTGACATGCATGCACGCAACTTTTGTTTACAACTTCGAATCCACGCAGAGGCATTAGCTTTCCTGTCATCTTTTCTGAATTTTGTTAGAAAAATTATAATTAATTAATAACCCCGAAGTCCACAAAGCATACATACCTCATTCGGCCCATCCAAGAAAGTGAAAAAACAAAAACGGGTGCATGAACCAAGGGCCCGGCTCATTGATGCATAAGCAATTAGGCATAATTTATAAAATGGGCCTCTATTGCAATTATGAAATAAATCAACCATTTTATTCTTCGAGCTTTTAAAGATTATACCAAACTAATTCTTTCCTCTTTTTGGAATTTTTTACATTCATATGCATAGTTTATGACAACTACTCACCGCGAATAGAAAAAATAAATAAATACCTTGTTTAAATAATAATAATAATAATAATATTTGTTAGGCATGAATTTTGTTTTAAAGATGACAAGCCGTCTATTTTTTTAATAATATTACATTCAATACTTTAAATTTAGTCAGCACGCAGGTTTATAACCATACAAATGTTAAAAATTCAGTTGACATGCCATCTTTATAGTTCATGTGATCGATATACATAAGATGTATGCACCGACGCATACAATGAATGACTCATCATTTACAAATGATATGTCATTATTGTCATTTATTTGTAGCCAATATTTCGTCTTCTTATTTTACATGATAAATGATGCATCATCTATTATGTTGAATCCCATAATATTTTAATAAAAATTAAGAGATTGTTTGTTGTTTAACAATTACATAAAATAATATAATCATTGCAATTATAATTATTAAAAGTAATATAATTAATTACAATATATTGAGCTTTAATTCAAGTCCCAACTACTATGAGTCGTTCATTTGTTAAATAATAAATTTTAATAATTTATAAAATTATTTATTTATCATCTAATAGGTGCATTGCTAGATTTAAATAGTAATCACAATAACAATTCAAATTACAATTACAACTACAACTATTAATTACAATTAAAACTGTAATTATAATTATAGTAATAATAACTATATAATAACTTTGGTCCTATAAATATACCTTTGTAGCATAATATTTTAAACATATCTATAAAATTCATTTATTTTAATGTTGTTGTACATGAATTTCTTCTAGAATACTCATCTAAAGGCAAAATTAAGTCATGTGATATAAACTTTTTGAAAATTATTATTAAAGAACATGCTTATCAATTAACTGGGTGTAGCTTTGAGCGAAAAATGAGAAAAAGTAAGAAATACTTTTGAACCAAATACTATTAAAAAAAAAAAACAATGCAATTAGCATTTAGCAATCAACATATTTTGAAAAAATAACTGATGTAAAATTTTTCTTTGAAGATGACGAGTCATTAATTTTTCAACAACAATACATCTAGGAATGGTAAAAACATTGGTCCTGGGTATGGCAATGCTCGGATCTAGCAAACACCTGGGTTGGGCTGACCTAAAAAACCCAATTTTTATTTTTTAATTAATTACACATTATTTCTTTATTTATTCATATATTTTCTTTCTTTTTTTAACTTAGCTTATAATTTTATTATTTTTAAATTTTTTATTTTAATGAAATTAGGCTTGAAAATATGGGCTTTAGATGTTTAAAATTTCAAATATATGTAATAGGCAAGCTAGATAAATATATTTATTTAAAATAACATATATTTTTTAATACTTTTTTTTTTCCATAAAATATGGATTTTTAGAACGGACCTTGGTCTATCAAGTAAGCCCTGGTCTGGTTTAGTCTCGTTCTTAGGTCAGGCATTCCCTAGCCCGCATTGCATGGCCTCGGGTCGAGCATTTTTGCATCCCTAAATTTATATCCAATGCTTTAAATTTTAGTCAGCATGTAGATCATAGATGATTCATCGTTTATTGCTTTCTTTGTAAACAACACATCATATGCGTGTTAAACATTAAGCTGACATGTCATCTTCATAGTCCATACAACTGATATGCTTAAGATATATGTGCCGACACATACACTGGATGACTCATAGTTTACAATTTTGTTACAAATGATATGTAATCGTTGTACAAATGACATTTTCATTATTTTGTAGCCGACATGCTTTCTTCGTGTTTTACATTAAAAAAATCGCATCATCTATGTTGAATTCCATATAATTTTAATTAAAAATAAGAGTTCATTTATTTTTTAACAATAACACGAAATAATAATCATTGCAATTATAATTATTAAAAGTAATACAAGTAAACGCAACACTTAAAGTTTCAATTCAAGTCTTAATTACTAAATTTTATAAAAAGAAACAATGCATTTAGCATTTTACAATCAGCGTATCTTGAAAAAAAAAAACTATAGTAAAATTCATTTTCGAAGATAACGAGTGTCTATTTTTCAACACTATTATATATAATAGTTTAAATTTTAATCAGCATTTAAGCCTTAGATGACTTATTGTTTATCGTTTTATTTATAAATTACATCTCATTCATGTTATAAATCTATAATTACATGTCATTCATGTTATAAATCTATAGACTACATTTAATAATAATAATAATAATTGACATAACAGAACAAAAAAATAAATACTAAAGGTGCAAAATAATATGACACGAAAATTTAATTTGATAATAGAAAATAAAAATCTTATGATGTCAATAAAAATTCATATAAAAAAATTTTAAATTATATAGACCCTGTAGGCTACTACGAAGTACGAACGTACAGTCTCTCAGCACGTGGAAGTACACAGAAATGTCTAACCACAAGAAGGCTTTATAAATGGTAGAATACCAACTCAAATCATCAGCACGACTTAACATGTTCAACAAAGAGTGAACAAAAGCAAAAGCAACAGTTAACCATTTTCTTCAAAAGAGCTAGCTTGCTGTTTGCATCATCATCTCCATCAAAACAAATAAAACCACGAAGGTATCAATTTGTAATTAGTTTTTTACATGTACATACAGCATGATGAGTTTCTTCAATGGGAATCTAATTTTTTTTTGTTTTTATTTTTCTGATATTGCAGCAAAAGGTTGTGATCAAAATCTCATTGGAAGACCACAAGTCCCGCTGTAAGGCTCTGAAGATCGCCGTCCGCGTTTCAGGCAACGAACACTTTAGTTATCTCAATTCTATGTCTAGCAGAATCATACCAGTTACAAACATACAATATGCCCCAGTACTAAATATATATTTACTTATTACAGGATTGGAATCGGTGGCGTTGAAAGGAGACGGCAAGAGCCAGACGGAGATGATGGTCATCGGAGTGGATGCTGTTGTCCTCATTGAGCATCGGTAATTTGAAGCCAAAGCCCCAATTGCGAAGAAGCATTCAGTTGTTCCAATTGCGGAGAAGCTTGCAGTTTTTATTGCTTTACTTTTTCTTTACTGTGTGAGAAAGGAGAGATCAGGAAGGTTATATGAAAATTTGTTACAATATTCTAGCTTATTGAAATATAGCAGTCTCTGTTTCTTATTTACACTCGTATGTTTTATCTAATAATATCTAAATCCTGCAAAAATATCCTCGCTCTCTTGATTTAAAAGAAAATTAACCGTGTAATTACCGTGTCTTGATGATGATTGATAATGGTTGACGATTTCGATGATGATTGACGGTTGATGATGAATTAATGATTGATGATGGTTGACGATTGGCGACTCTGAGAGAATTACGGTCTCTTAATGATGATTGATGATGGTTGATGATTTTGATGAAGAATAAAAAAAACGGTGGTTGTTGTACTGCTACGCTGAAGGGAAAAAACTCACTAAATTCAAAGAAAGGCGAAGTGATAAAGATGAACGGCGATGTGACCAAGACGAACAATGAATCACGAAGGGGATGCTTAATTGACGACAAATTGATGATATTTGATGATGATAACAAATTGTCGATGATGAATTTGGACTCTGCGGAATGTCAAGGCCTTTAGGGTTTCTCTTTCTTCTTGTGCTTATGTTTACTTTGACATGAAAGTACAAACAACGAGAATTTATAATCTAATCGGAGACAAATTTATATATATGTTCGTTTGATATAAAGAATAAAATATTTATGAAAATCCTTTATGTAACTTTATTTATATATAAAATTCAATTAGTAGCTCATTGTAACAAATAACATTATTACGGTGAAAAAGTATAAATATCAGGCGTGCAGAAAGTAAGCTTCGGGACTATTTGCCCGTCATATAGCAGTCACAAAAGCTCATTGGTAACGGCAAAGTGGCAATGACTTAGACCACATTTTTTGGTGGCGTGTATGTCCTTCAAAGATATTATTGAACAAAGAAAAATGTTAACCTTTACATTATACTAGTAATAATTAATTTTTGTATACATATCAGATAAATGCATAATATTCTTTTTTTCCAGAATTTTCATGAGCATTTGATTTTTTTTTTTCTGAGTATCTTTTCAAGCATTTGAAATTTCTTAAAGGCATTCATGAGAATTTAAAAATTTCCGGGGCTTTCAATGCAACTGGGGCCTTGGCTACACCATAATATAGAAACTATAGGTCACATTGCTTGCTAGTCTCAATGTGGCATGTATGCATATTCAGTCAACCGGTGAGCAAAATTGATCCTATTACAGAGAACATCAATGGCCTGAGGTTATTACTTTATAATTAAAGTAGTATGGAAGCTTAGCCATATAATACATGTTTTCGGTTTACGCATGCTTCGTTGAAATTTTTTAGAAATGTGAAGAATAACTTCATGTTTCTTTCACTTATTTAATTGAGAAACATCACAATATTGCAACATGTCAAAAGGATTCCTTTCCAGTCATAAAATGTTAAAAAGTGAAACAAGAACAATGCCTAGATGCCAAATAGCAACAGCCAATTAAGGATCTATTCCCATTTCTTCTTCATATACCTCAAAAGATCCTTTGTAATATGAAGACAATCATTCCCAAATTCTAATTTAGCAAATATTATTTGCTTTGTTCTTTATTCTTTAATTTGACTTGGTCATTCCTTGTGTCAATCTTTAATTTTAAGCGTAGCTCAGTATTGATACAATAAGGCCCAAAATTTCAGAGTATAATAGAGAAGCAAATGCAGCTTCCCTTGTTTTCTTTGAACAGTCCTGGCAAATCAGTCCTTATAATAGGTTTACCGAAAAAAATGAAAGACATTTGTTGATTTCATCGCCGTAACCCATAACATGTCTCTATATATAGAATTGAATGTTTTAAAGGACTTCAAATTGTCACATCACCCTCAACCTCAAGTTAGTGGGAACAGTCATGGCAAACTTCAATCCTTTCATGTTCATGATCCTCTCACTGTTCCTCTGTGTATCGTATGCCACCTCATTGTCCATGTCAGAAGATCGCAAGACTTACATTATCCACATGGACAAGTCAGCAATGCCGGCTCCCTTCTCTAATCTCCATCACTGGTACATGTCCACACTTTCATCCTTATCATCATCTGATGGTAATGCCCCAACCCATCTCTACACCTACAACCATATCATGGATGGCTTCAGTGCTGTGTTGTCCAAGAACCAACTCGACCAACTCCAGAAAATGCCAGGTCATCATGCCACATACCTGGAATCATTTGGCCACCTCCATACTACCCGCACCCCACAATTTCTTGGCTTAAAGAAACATGCAGGGGTATGGCCGGCTGCAGGTTTTGGCAGTGACATAATTGTCGGTGTCCTCGACACCGGAATTTGGCCAGAGAGTAAGAGCTATGATGATACAGGCATGCCGCCGGTGCCTGAGCGATGGCGCGGCGCATGTGAAGTTGGTGTTGAGTTTAATACTTCTCACTGCAACAGAAAACTGATAGGAGCACGCTCATTCAGCAAAGGGATTCGGCAGTACGGACTGAACATATCAACAACGGATGATTATGACTCTCCAAGAGATTTTTTTGGTCATGGAACTCATACATCATCAACAATAGGTGGCAGTCGTGTTCAAGATGTTGATCACTTCGGATACGCTAAAGGAACAGCAATTGGAGTTGCACCGATGGCTAGAATTGCAATGTACAAAGTTCTGTTCTCCAATGACAATCTTGCTTCGGCGGCAACTGATGTTCTCGCCGGCATGGACCAAGCCATAGCTGATGGCGTGGATATCATGTCATTGTCGTTGGCATTCCCAGAGACAACATTTGATGAGAACCCAATAGCCATTGGAGCTTTTGCAGCTTTGAAGAGAGGAATTTTTGTTGCGTGTTCAGCTGGAAATTCAGGACCCCGTGCATACTCCATACGCAATGGAGCTCCATGGATTACAGCAGTTGGTGCTGGAACTGTTGATAGAGAGTTTGCAGCCCACGTCATCCTTGGCAATGGAGAGCTAACCGTTACTGGAAAATCTGTTTACGCAGAGAATCTGTTTGTCTCGAAGAAACGTATATACTTCGGATATGGAAATAGATCCAAAGAAATTTGTGAACCTAACTCAACTGACTCTAAAGCTGTTGCAGGCAAGTATATCTTTTGTGCATTTGACTATAACGGTAACGTAACGGTGTATCAACAGTTAGAGGAAGTGCGCAAATCTGGAGCCGCCGGGGCTATCTTCAGTGCAGACTCGAGGCAGTATCTTTATCCCGAAGACTTTAATATGCCTTTTGTGGCCGTAAACCTGAAAGATGGAGAGTCAGTGAAGAAGTCCATAATCAATACGGAGAATGCTACAGTTAGTATCAAGTTCCAGATTACAATATTAGGCACCAAGCCAGCTCCACAAGTGGCCAAATTTTCGTCCCGAGGGCCTTCCGTTCGATCACCTTGGATTCTAAAACCTGACATACTGGCTCCAGGAGTTGATATCTTGGCTGCCTGGGCTCCCAACATTCCTTGGCAACCCATTCGCGATGATTATCTACTCACTGATTTTGCTCTCTTATCAGGCACATCAATGTCATGCCCTCACGCAGCTGCCATAGCGGCACTGGTTAAAGCTGCTCACCGTGACTGGAGTTCAGCTGCCATCCGTTCCGCATTGATGACAACTGCTGATGTTCTTGACAATGCTTATGGTATGATCACTGACATATCAACCGGAGTTGCTGGAACCCCTCTGGATTTCGGTGCAGGGCATATTAATCCCAACAAGGCCATGGATCCAGGACTAGTGTATGATACTGAGGTCCAGGACTACATCAACTACTTGTGTGCATTGAACTACACTGGCCAACAGATTAGAGTTCTCACAGGGACATCAGAGTTTACGTGTCAATATGCTAATCTCGATCTTAATTATCCATCCTTTATAATCATCTTAAACAATACCAACACTGCAAGCTTCACATTCAAGAGGGTATTGACGAATGTAGCTGATACCAGGTCTGCTTATACTGCAGCAGTGAAGACACCAGCTGGCATGACGGTAACTGTGCAACCAGCAACACTATCCTTCGCCGGAAAATATAGCAAAGCCGAGTTTAGTTTGATAGTGAACATTAATATAGGAAATGCTGTTAGTCCCAAAAGTAACTTTCTTGCCAATTTTGGGTATTTGACCTGGTATGAAGTTAATGGGAAACATCTGGTGAGAAGTCCCATTGTCTCTGCATTTGCTAATTCTACCAGGCACTGGCAGTGAATCCAGGTGTAACCATGTAGTAGAGAATATGGCATAGACAAAAGGATTTGAAAATTAAATAAGCAACTCAATGCTAAGAGAATATCGATGTAAGGAATGACTACCAAATAATAAAATTAACTTGTGTAGTTTGTTTGACATGATATCTTAAGAGATATTCTAAATTATAGGCTGCTGACTGACAAAATGATTAATGAAAAATACAAACATCAGAGCTGCAGTCACACAAGCATTTAACCATACGTTTTCTATTAAATTATCATTCCACATATATACCCAGACAAGGAAGTGCCTCTATTCAGAGGAAAATACTGCAAAAGACTGGAGGATACTGAACCCTGGATTTACTTACAGATATCACATTATTAACATTTGTCAGTTACGCTGACTGGGAAAGTCTTACATGGAAGTTTCAAAATAAACCTTCAAATCCATGCAGGACGTATCGGCATATTTCCAATTGGAAATTTAGTGAAAAAAGAAAATGGATTGAGCAATTCAGAGGCACAAAAAGCATACCTCAATCAGCTCATCTATATTAAGTTAAAACATTGAAAGGTTACAAGAATGTCAACTACCACATTTTTCTAGCCACCTACCGCAGCCAGGAACTTTTTCTGGCTTCCTGGTTCTTCATTCAAGACAACCACATCTCGTACTTTGTAAAACAGATCCTCCAGCTGATCCACACCAAATCTTTGATAGTCTAAAGGTCTCTTGTATCGTTGTTGGTATATTGCCTCAAAACAACCCAAGAAAATCCGACAAGAATAGCTCACTAGAATCTCTTGCAGCTCGTGCTTGAACTGTCTCAGATTTTCGTCATTGATCTCAGTTTGACCCGCCATCCCAGTACTAGGTTTCCCTTGGTCCCTTCCCTCTTCATTTTCTTCAACAACCACTCTTTCATCATCTGAGAACTCATCTGATGATGCACAGCCTGCATTCATACTCTCTTCCTGAGTACCCTTTCCCCTCTTATCCTTTTTTATCAGAATGGCAGATGGACTTGCTTTCCAGTTTCTTAGGTAGACAAATTTCTTTTGGCCTCTTCCTTCCACAGCAATCATGTCACCCAACTTCTTGAAAAGATTTACTAGCTTGTATGCCCCATACTCTGACACATATAGTGGCCTCCCAAATAATTTCTGGTACTCAGCAGGAACACGAGTAAGAGGCAGACATCCTCCAGACAGTTCAAGCAATCTCACCATCTGTGCCCTCAGACCATTAATATCTCCAGGCTGAACCCACATGGTGGAATCATTCTGATCACCAAAAGAAACATGACCTGCTGAAACTTCATTAAGACCAGATGGCAAACTTTGGCTCCTCAAGTTCGAAGGAAAACAAGGCATGTTCATCGAAGACGTGCTGGTGTATTCAGATAAGGATTGAGACACAATTGAGAAGTCTCTAGATTTGTAATAGCTTTGGGAGATCCCCCTATAAACAATTGCTTCTTCATCATTTTGGGCATCTGTGTTGTCATTGATATTACAACCCATAAAATACCCAGCAATATCAGCTGGACCTCCACGAGGATGCATCAAGGATTTTGCTGGAGGCACAAAGCCTTCACCACGAGCAACACTGGGCCAGTCCCAAACAAATTTACCAGCATTGCAAAGGGCAGATGAAACACCTCCTCCAGAAGGGATGACAAGAATCACTGTATACCCACGTTGACCAAGTATGTGTAGTGCTGGAGCAAAATCAACATCCCCTGATATCAGCATTATGGAAGAAGGTGGACGGTTGTCAAGGGCAAACAAAAACATGTCAACCAAGATAGCCTTGTCGGCAGCATCCTTTCTCCCATTAGGAACATCAATTAGCTTGACACCAGTTCTCTGGCATCCCTCTCTGAGTCGTCTAGGGAAGGAATTAAAATCCCCATAGGCAGAGAACAACATAACAGCTCCTTTAATCACAGGGTGCACCTGCAAAGCCATCCGTATATTGCCGGCCACATCTTCAGGACGGACATCACTTGGAACAGGGCAGTTTTCAATGTCCCAGAGGATAGATACAGGACCATCTAAGGAGTTCTGGTTCTGCTGGTTTATTGGAGTCTGATGCATATCCATGTTTGAGTCGATCAAAAGAGTTCCCTTCGGTTCTAAGGAATCTGAAGGAACTATTGATGTTGATCTATTCATATTAGCCATCACTGTTTCATCACCAACTCAAAGGATCCTAAAGGCTGCCAAAGCAAGAAAAATGTATAAGTACATAACAGAAGGATGTTCTTTGATACTATTATAATAAACAAAATGAAGCAGAAGTTACATATATATAAATATGGAAAAATTGGAAAAAAATGTAATGGAAGACCACTAAAACAAAATAGTGGTTAAAAACTCATATAAATAAGGAAGGTGCAACTTTATTTTTCTTTCATTTCAAGAAGAAAGACGGACTCATTAGAAAACAGAGATGTATCCACTAAAGAAGCCATTTGTGGACCCTACATTTCAGATAATCTAAAGATAAGAATAATTTAAGAATTTACATCTACACAAAAAGCCAAGGACTATAAACAACACAACATCCAACATATGTGTTTTCTCTCTCCCTATTTTATCGTCGCCTTGCCAGATGGAAATAGGCGAATTTAATTCTTAGAATTTGCAAAATTCTAAGAATGTCCCACAAATATAGTTGATCTTGCCTATATGCAGGATGTTTTGAGTGGTTTCCATATTGTCCTCGTTAAAGAGGTTCAGCCTACAATTTTTTTAGCTTTGCCCCTAAGGGCTTAACCAAGTGGTTTTCAAGCATCATTGGCTGGCCACCCGTGTTCAAATCCTGAGGGAGGTAGGGGCTAAAAATTCAATTTGTGAATTCTATCTGTTGAATAATAAATTTTAAAAAATATATACATTCAAAAAGCTAACACTTTTAACCAAAACTAGATTTATCTGTAGGTTGCAGTGCATATAACATAGCAAGCCAAATTCTTCCAATGCCACCATCTCGCTTGGAACGCTAAGTGTTCAAATGAACTATAAATATGCAATCAACGGGTAGACTGTAGGATCTTATGGAGATCATAATGGATGCAGCAATTACAAAATAGGCAGATATAGCATGTCAATGCATCCAGAAGAAAACATAGTAACACAGTGATTCTGCTGCACCGCACAGAACTCAGAACAAATTGACATTCATAAAAGAAATCTATATATTTGCATTGATAACAAATTCCATCTATTACAAACAAAGGAGAACAAAAAGATCATCAACAACCATTCCTCAAAACAGAAAAACTACAAAACAGGATAAAATTGAATTTGCAATTTCCCTCCAGTAACTCAGAACAAGATGTGAAACCAAAAAGGAAACATCAATCACAATACATTTTCACATGGGCAAATATTTGGGGATAATTAAATCCATTTTGACTGAGTTCAAATATAACACAAAGTAGAAGACCTCGACAAATAAAGGACTGGCCAAGAAATTCAACAATCTCCACAAATAAATATTGTTTAAACACCTCTGCTCGCTATCCCTGAACTTAAAAACTTCACTTCTCTTGAATCCTTATTGCATAATTAACTGAACTATGATCACTCGCTTGGATTCTAAATATTGTTGTTTACGTTTAAGGAATATGAATAAAAGAAATTTGAAATTTCATCTTTGGCCCATTGACTCAGAATAAAAACCCAGAAATCAAAAGCCTAATTTCCATTCAAATTCCTAGCGTTTTCTCAGCAACCAAACAAACCCAATCACAGTCCAAACATAACTGCAAGAATACGTAAATCATTACTAAAACCAGAGAAAAAATAAAGGGTACCTCATATTGAAACCACTACTTCCTTTCGATAGAATCCCAGATACCCAGATCCTGATCAACAACACATGATCAAAAGATCTAATAATTATCATACAACAACATCCAAATTTAAACCCCAGAATTTAAATTAAAATAAGAAGAAGCGTTTTCCGTTGTGTTGTTGATAATAGAAGAAAAGAGAAGAAACCAAACCTGGGGATGATGGAAGGCTCTATTATTATTGAATATTGATGATGGTTGCTGGGGATATTGGATTTTGGTTTGATTTTTATATATTCTGACAAAAGCTGAGCTTTAAGCTTTTGAACTGAAAGATTTTTACTTCATGCTTCTGCTTTGCTCAGTCAGTAACAATTGACATTTGAGAGAGAGAGAGAGAACTGTGCAGATTTGGGCTATTGAGATTATAAAGATTAGCCCAAGAGACTCTATATGAGAATGTGTTGATTTTTTAATCAAATCTTAACCGACAAAGAAAGAAAGTAACCATGTGTTTATTCTAGAAGTCCAGTTATTTATAGACCTAACTTATTGTGGGAACCAGCCGGATGGACGGTTCGATTGTTTAATTATCAGAATATTTCCGTAGTTTTAAAGGTAAATGTTCAATACATGATAGCTTGTCAGAAGAGCCCATTGTTTGTTAAATTAAATTGTGCCCTCACCGCCCCAGTAAACAGAGCCTGTTGATTTTCTTTATGGGTTGAATTTTAGTACTACTCTTTTGGGTAGGCTTATCCTCTGAAATATCTAGTGTTGCCCCCATTTTATCAGTTTTTGTATAGGCTTTTTCCCCTCTAGGCTGCAGCCAGTACGGGGCTACCTTTCTGAATTCAGTGTAAAGGGGATACAAAATTGAATCAAATTGGAACCAAGCACTGGTGGTAGTGGTAAAAAACATGCCATTGCTTCTTTTTGTTAAAGTTGAATTGGGGAAAGCCTAATCAACATGCTAGGTATAAAATTTCGCCTTCAGATGAAAACCAGCGAGTTTGCTTAAAATGATTCCAATCTTAATGCCATTGATTTGATCCAAATTATTCCAAGGACATGATACATGCAGCTTAAACACACAATGATAGGCAAGGAAAGTAAGCACACATTTACAAAACATTCATCTCAGCTGATAACATAGCATAAACAAAGACAGGTAAAACTACTAACAGTCCAGCACCTGTGGTGGTGGTACCTGGGATACAATGTCTAGTCGATGTACATCTAAAGTAATCATGACCCAATGGCAAATTCAACCAATACTGGTCATATGACACCTAAAAAGAATTGATCGACTTCAATGGATCTTCAAGCCACTAGATCATGTTTATGACTTCAGAACCCTCTCAATGGCAGAAACGTAGAAATCCTTCGGCATGGTTCCAACCACAGTTTCGCGTTTCTCTCCATTCTTGAAAAGCAAAACTACGGGCACTGCCTTAATTTCATAGTCCTCAGCAATTGTTAGGTCTGTGTCCGTATTGAGCATAAAGCATCTAAGTCTCCCATCATACTCTCCTGCAATCTCATCAATCACCCGATGAACCATCCTGCATGGCCCACACCAACTCGCATAAAATTCAACAAGAACAGGGGTATCACTATTCAGGATCAACTTTTCCCATGAGTCTTTGGTAACCACTGCTGCTACACAATCAACATATGATGATTAGGATACCACCCATCAACAAACACCACATATCTCACAAATACCTAGCACTCAATATAATACAAGCCAAAAAGCAATTTAGTTACCCGTTAAGAAAGTCTATCAACTAGTAAAGCTTTGCTCAACAAAAATGTTCATTGTTTCTCTTTTCTTACAAGCATTCCATCTCTATAATCTACAAATTCTCTCTCTCTCTTAGCATCCATATATATGACCAATAACCAACACTCTCTCAAGGCTTTCATATTATTAAGGAATCATAAGAGATATGTTTTACTTTTAATGCTTGTGGAACTTAAACTTATCTAATCTTTGATTCATCGTATATCAAACCATTTGACCAGAACACTATGGCATGGGAAGTGAGTCATCACAACAACTATAAAGAAGAGTTGAAACTGAATGCAGAAAAAAAGCAACAATATGCAACTTGTATAGAAAATATAAGAAAATATAAAATGCAAAACTTGTACACAATGATCTCTACGCATATATTGATATACAACTGCTGCACATACCAAAAAAGGTCCTTTTCATCAGAGAATTTAACAAGCAATTAGAACAATGTAATACGGTACCTCTTCCAAAGTACAACTTAACATAACAAGAACTTTGACTGTTCAAGCAGAGATAACTTCCAGCTAAAAGTTGTATTTTGAAGGGGTTTAGTTCCACAAAGTAGCTATTATATCTGGCAAAATCTTTTCAAGTTTAATCTGTCCACCAGTCTTATCTAAATTTTATCTTTAAATTTTGACGAGAAGATCTAATCCATGTATGCATTCAAAGAAGTAATACAATAATTGCAATCTTTTCGGTATTTAACAAGCCAATCAACATAACAATGGCAATGCCACAGTTATATAGGATGCATTTTCCATATATCCCATGAAACTATCATGATCAAGATCCTACTCTGAGGATTTCATTCAAGCTACAATGCAAACATCTACGCTTGCAAACTAGAAGGGTAGGCCTGTAGGCCTTACACCCTCAAGACGTTAAAACCACAGAAACATCAACCACTAACAAGTTTTTCTAGCTTACAATGAGCAAGCGTATGACATTGATAAATTAAAATGAAAACAAGCTTCAGATCCCAGCGTCGAAGCGCATGAACAGAAGCTTTATGACCTCATCAAGGCGAACTCTTGAAGATGCCACTTTTCAAAGCTAAAAATATTAGGATCAAGTCAATTCCCTAAATTTTCAGCGATAAAAATTCAAAATATAAAAGCCAAAATTCACATTTTGATCCACAAGACAAAACTAAACCAAAGCATTCGAAAAGTCATTTCAGCTGGGATCTTTTAATACTCCCAGGACTAAACAACGGATGATGAAAAATGGGTTTTGTCAAGCAAATCCATTTCTGAATCTACTTCTTTTACTTTTTCCTCATTCATCTTTCTAACCAACCAAACAGATGTTTCATAAGCATAAATCCCCAAAAAAAAACCCAGAAAAATAAAGCGTAAAAACAATCAAATCAAACGAGAAAAACATAAAAAATGTTTATAAAAATTAAAACTTCACCTCTAGATTCACGTACGCAGAGAATCTCAAGTGAAAGAGACCTATTTGGAGCCTTAAAGGTGGCATTTGTGGAATAAAAATGAGAGGGAAATGAGAGTTTGTTGGGCTTATGAGAAAGAAATGAAGAGACGCGTGGAGTGACAAAAAGGGTAGAAGTGAAACAAGAAGATGATGATGAAGAAACAGAAGCCATAACTGAAGACGAGTGTTGTGTTTTATTGGTTAGGTGAGAGAAATGGAGGAGTGAAATTGTTAGCCCTTTGTTTTATTGTAAAGCTGATGCTGCACCAGCACCTGCGAGTCTTTTAACAACAAAAGGAAAACAGGGGAAAGAGAAAGCGGCACGTTTTTCTTTTGTGTTTGCGTTGATTTTTATTATCTAATTTAGCCTGGTTCTAATGATGACAAATCATCAGTTGTGAATAATGATTAATGAGCGAAGCTAAGAGTAGGACCCATTGGAAAACGGTCACGCCCGGTGGGACTCGAACCCACAATCGTCTGATTAGAAGTCAGACGCCTTATCCATTAGCCCACGGGCGCCTCCGTTTTGGTTAATACCAGTGCTTTCCGATTTCTAGATAATATTCCAAAGGTTTGGCTGTATCGAACTCCACAGCACGGCCCATGCTGTGTGTACAGCTCCTCCACTGCCCCTTCCATGAAACCAATCTCCCTATCGTGTTGATTTTAAAAGATAGAATTAAACAATATGTTTGTAATGGATGCATGGTGACCAAACAAGTTCAAAGAAATTTTGGATCAGATGCATCAGTTACTATAGCTTTTTGAAGCCTCGAAATTTCAGCAAAACTTTATACTGTTCACAAAAAAATTGTTAATCAGTACATTTGGGAGTTGATTATTGAAAGCAAGCATTGGCCTGCCAAAGCTTTGTATGCAGAAAACCTATAGAATCACTTTCTTTGTCAAGTAAGTTACATTCTGAATACACCATACTTGGTGTCTTCCACAGGGCGGTTCAAGGCAGCAGAAATGCAGCAACCTATTATTTTTCTTGTGTCGGCTGGGTCGATGATCCCGTCATCCCAGAGTCTTGCTGTGGAGTAATAAGCATTTCCTTCTTTCTCATAAGCTTCTACAACCTTTGCCTTGAACATTTCCTCCTCTTCCTTTGTCCACTGTGATACAAGTTTGGGGCACGGCATGGATATTTATATTTCAGTTCTTAGAACAAAAATAAGATATATCATCTTTTTGCAGTGAAAAAAAGCTTACCTCAATTCCTTGCTTTTTGTTTTTGTCCTTTTCTACTTGAGACAGCACTCCAGCAGCCTAAGTAATGCCAAGGAAAGTAAACAATCATACTTAAAACAAATGATAAATTTAGGAGTCAAGTAATTGTTATGTAATGAACAATTTAACGGGTTCATTTGGTTTCAAGGATGGGGAAAACACTGTGAAAATGCAAAGACAGGAAGTCCAGACGCCAGGGAAATTAAGCAAAATTTTCATAAACAATAAAAAGAACAATCATTTGATATTTATTTTGAGAGAAGAAGCAATATGTGAAATTCCATCTGTAGTCACGATTGTAGATTGTTCACAAGAAGCACTACGTATTTATCGGAATATTCAGATTCATGAATAATAAAATCTATATGCCTCTCACTTCAGAGGAAAGGCATGATGAGATATTAGGTACATGCAAGAAAGTATTGACAGGAGAGGCTACCTGAGCACCACCCATTACAGATATTCTGGCATTTGGCCAAAGAAACATGAAATTGGGACTATATGCACGCCCACACATTGCATAATTTCCAGCACCAAAACTACCACCAACAATTATTGTAACTTTTGGTACCTGTACAAGGAATGATTAGAGAAAGTGGAAAGGTTTTGTTTTTCTCTTTCATATTTACCTTTTATTTAATCTAAAATCTTTCTTACTGAAACCAAATGAATTAACTTGCACAAACTTTCATCACCGACCTTTGCACAAGCAACTGCCATCACCATTTTTGCTCCAGCCTTTGCTATACCATTTGCTTCAGACCTTGATCCAACCTGACAGATAAACAACCATTACAGTTCCAGACTTCTATTATGAACTGCTAGCCTAATTAATTCACACAGTTTCTTAAAGGGAAGCGGGGCATTTCTTTAAAAGAACAAAAAGAAGTAGAAAAAACTTGAACAATCAAGTTCATTCATTTCTTACTATTTGGTTTAATTTCACCTCTTGTGATAATCTAAGGACATGAGCATGTCAGAAATATTCATTAACAGATTAATGGAAAGAGAAAGAAGGATCAAATACCATGAATCCAGTAATATTCTGAAGAAAAACCAATGGAATTTTCCGTTGAGTGCAAAGTTCAATGAAATGGGCCCCTTTTAGAGCAGATTCATGGAATAATATTCCATTGTTTCCAATGATTCCCACTGGTTGACCAAAGATTCTAGCGAAACCAGTCACGAGTGTCTGCACAGATACAATTCCAACTGGAGTTACAAACTCATAGACATTAGAATGTAACTGGCTTAAAAATTTAGGTTTTTAAATGTCCTCACAGTGCCATACAATTTCTTGAATTCATCAAATTCACTACCATCAACAATCCGAGCAATAACTGATCGAATATCAAAGGACTGCTTGAGGTCTGCTGGTGCAATGGACTGAAGCTCCTTTACATCATATAAAGGTTCTTTATACTCAGGGTTTATCCTCTGAAATCCAATTATCACTCCTTGTCTCCCAGCCATGTGTAAGTTCTTGATAATGTTCCTTCCCAAAGAAAGTCCATGCAATTCATCTAACAACATAAATTTACAGGTATAGTCATGGAATTATGGACACCAAAAAGATAACACTAACTTTGGAAGTGGTACACACAGAAGAGGTGGAAAACTCCACATGACAAAAGTAATACCTTGAGCAAAATAATCTGAAACCCCTGATGTCTTACAATGCACAGCAGCACCACCCAAATCCTCTGCAGAGATTTCCTCTCCAGTAGCAGCCTACTGAATGTTCTCCTTTAGATATGGTATCTACTTACAAACATTTATAGGCATACATATAATTCATTTTATATGCATGCACACAGACATAAAACTGACTTGCATATGTTAATGATACATGATACCAAAAATTTATAAATAATACAAAGTAATCATGAAACTGATAAATGAATTACTGCATAACTGATTTCGAACATCATAAAGCGGGGAACTAACCTTTACAAGGGGGGGTCCGGCTAGAAAAATGGTACCATTTCCTTTTACCATAACACTTTCATCAGCCATCGCAGGAATATAAGCACCTCCAGCAGTGCAGGAACCCAGTACTAATGCAATTTGAGGAATGCCTTCAGCTGACATTATGGCTTGATTATAGAAAATTCTCCCAAAATTTTCCTTGTCAGGGAATACTTCAGCCTGCTTGGGAAGGTAAGCACCTCCACTATCCACAAGATATATGCATGGTAATTTGCATTGCGCAGCAATCTCTTGTGCCCTAAGATGCTTCTTAATTGTGATGGGAAAATATGTTCCTCCCTTAACAGTAGGGTCATTAGCCACAAAAATACAAAGCCGTCCGTGCACAGGACCAATTCCAGTGATTATCCCTCCAGATTGTAAGGGTTCTTCATATAATTCATGTCCTGCAAGCTTTATACCCAGTATATATGATAAGATACTGCAACATACCAAATAGCAAGCAACATATCTTGTTCAATCAACTAATAGTGAGAACTAGTCTTCATTTAATACGAAATGTTTCTAGGCATGAGTCGACAAGGCAAGCTCGTTTTCGTGTTCATACTAGTGCTAACAATGTTAATAGTCTGCCGAACTTTATTGGAACCAAGTGTTTCAAAATAGAAATCAGCCCTTGCATCAAATTAACACACACTGTCGATGTCTCTCAATTTCTTGACTAGCTATGAGAAATATACTTTAGCTAGATCATATGATTCATAATTCCGTTATTCAAATCCACATCATGTATATGTATATTCTAAATGCATTCATTGGGACAAAACAAATGGCTTTGCTAATTAGTTAGTCCTAATTCCCTGAACACTCACTCAGAAAAGAAATTATATAGATTCAGGCAGATGGTTTGAGATAATTCACTATAAGTTCTTCTATCAATAAGGGAATTAAGCATAAGAAAGATTACAACAGAGCTAGCAAAAGTGCATGCCCCATTTAACAATTTCTGTAATTGATTCAACCACAGACTTACGACTGTCTCCAAGTTTAAACCAATTGTGCGATTCTAATTAATAAAGAATTGCACTTTTAAAGTAAAACCAGCAACCAAACAAAACAATAATTGCACTTTAAATAACTAACCAATCAAATCAGTCCCAAGCAAAGAACCCCACCAAGATTAGATGGCAACCAAATTGGAATTTGCAGTCTTATCAACACAACCTAAAGCCTTAGGAATACCAACTCAAAAACTCTAGAACTCGTCGTTTTGACTAAAATCCAGCACCTACAAGACAAATCAATAATAAACCTGAGAAAGCTCAAGAAATGAAGAACCGGGGTCAATGAGGCGATCAATTCTTTCTCGAGGCAAAAGCTTGTTCCTGCTCCTGTTCCTCTTCACAGCCGATTCTCCACCTCCACCAAGAACCTTAAACCCAACAAACCCCCAACCAAGATCACATCAACACGCCATTTAACTATGCAAATAGAAAAATAGGGGGAGAAAAAAGAGAGAGAGAGAGAGAGAGAATGTTTACTTTTTGGATGTGGGATTGGAGTTCAGAGACCAACCCTTGCATGACCTGGGAATTTCTTACAAATGCCTCGCAGTTTCTGTCAACGGCATCAGGAAGGACACACAAACGCAAGGCTCTTGTCCGAATTGAGTTTGCCTTCAGAACTGACGCTGCTGTTCTCCTCACTAAAGCGCCCAGCATTTTGATACCTCTGTTTTCCCACAGGTTGGTTCGGTTAGCCTTGGTTTTATCGTCTCACTTGCCGCCTGCTTGTGTGTCATACGTATCCTCCTTTTGAAATTTGTTATATCTTTTATTAATTTGTGGGAATAAAAAATGCTGTATTGGATAAAATAAAAACAATAGCTCGAGATTGGAGGATGGATGGAGATTCAACTATTCAAGTTGTATATAGATAAAGTTGCACACAAAGGTCGAGTTGGAATAGAATCATAATAATAATACATGCACAACACTACAGCTTTGTCTGTCCATTCCTACATTTGTTGTGCTGTACACATGGTCTTCCTTGTACAAGTCATTGTCTATACCATAAAATGCGATTTATTAAATATGTTTTATGGTAAATTATTTTTTTATAATTATATGTTTAAAATTATAAAATATATTTTATTATTTATTATTTTAATTATATAATTATAAAAAAATTATTTTATAATAAAATATCTCTGACATAGTCATTATCATAAAATAATAACCTAAATTAAACATGTTCATAAATCTTATTCTGTAAAATTGTTAAATATTATGTTGCCCCTCTAATAATATAAGTTTAATATTTTGAAAGAAAAAATATTTTTTTGATATGTTTTCTAAAACAAAGATGTTTGTTTGCAAGTTACAACCTATTCCAAATTTTTAATTAATTTTATATAAATTATGATAAACATAACATAATTTTTATTTGATTAAAAAATTAATATAATATGATTAATCAAATCAAATCAAATCCTGCGACGTCGTTTAAGGCAGCTAAGGCCCAGGAGCTAAACAAAATCCGGATAAGGAGATACGGAAGGTTTTAGCAGAACTGCAATTTGGAAAAACTTGAATGGAGTCTGTGTCGGTGACAGTGTCATCTTTTCTTTCACCAAATTGGGCTCTCAAAATATGCCCTTTGAAGCTCTCTCCTGTATTCTCTCTGCCTTCTTATTCATCATATGTTTCCAATGCTTCTGTTGCCGTTGCTTCCCCACAGCCAAAAAATAATCCACCCACCAGAAAACGCTCTTCCAAACCCACCAAAAACCTCACTTTAACAACACCCACAACACCAGAAACAACTAACTCCGCTGCCCCTCCCAAAAAGGTTTTTCTTTTTTTTCTTTTTTTCCTCTCTCTCTCTCTTTATAACATTCAAAATCTACTTGAACCCTCATTTTGATTTAAAAATAAAAATTAAAAGTTAGCTTAAAGTTTCTATCTTGTTTACATTTCTTATACTTTGTCTTGCAACTAAATGGCCTTGTTGTCTGTGGGTTTTTGTTTGTGCAGGTTTTAGTTCCAGTTGGGTTTGGTACTGAAGAAATGGAAGCTGTGATTATAGTTGATGTATTGCGTCGAGCTGGTGCACAAGTGACTATGGCATCAGTGGAGCCGCAGCTTGAGATTGAGGCTTCGGGTGGCACTAGATTGGTGGCTGATACCTCCATATCTAACTGTAGTCACGAAGTTTTCGATCTCATTGTTTTGCCGGTTAGTTTTTTAATCAGCAAGGTTACAAATTGGCATAAGTTCATGCCTATGTCTGAATAATTAGCAAACAGTTAGATGCATTTGGGTATCCATGATATTTTGATAATTTTAGAATGGTTGGTCAGTTCAGTGACTTGGCAATTGGCATTGGAAGTTCTATTTGCTTGGGTAGCAGAGAGCAATATTAGTACTGAAGTGGCTGGAATTTTACCTTCACACACATATTTGTAGCTTATGGAGAACTTGTAATGATTGTTAGCCTTGAATCTAGTGGAGTGAGGACCTGAAAAAGGCACTCCAACGCCCAAGTTAGTATTTGATTAAGATTAAAGAAAGAAGAAAGATGGAGAAAATGAATTTTCTCTCTCTATAATGAACAGTGTTCATAGAGGCCAAAGACCTCTTTCTTACAAAGGTGGTCCTTATTTATAGATGATGGGTGACATGAATTTAAGATTTTGCCTTGAGCTCTCTTCCTAATGACATGCGTCACCCACGTTATTGTGCACATGGATGTGAATTTGATTATAAGGAAACATACAGATTTATTTAGTGCCAAAATGTTTCCCTACTCTCATGACTTGGGCGTGGTTTCCTTGGACCACGGAATTCAAAATCGAAAAGAGTTTCCCTCCCCTTTTCATGTTCATAAGCTCCTGGGAAATTTTGTCTTTGGTGTTATTCCCTCATAGTAGATTGGATGTTATTTCCTCCGAAATCGTTTCTTTTCTTTTGGACACGTGGCATAGTTTGGTGTCTTTGAAATATGGCACCTACAAGTTGAAAATCAGCATATCATACTGTTGCTCCCACAATTTCTCATCTAATTGTTAGATATGAATGATCATGGATGAGCATATCCTAGAGTTGTTGTGCACATCTCTAGGAGGAGAGGATTTTGTCTAGTTTAGATCTCGAAAGCACTGGACGTCAGTCATAATTATATAAATAGTCCTATAGAAAGCCAAGGTTATAACTGAAGGTACTAGATTTTTACCTTCACACATATTTGTAGCTTGTGGAGAACTTGTCACAATCTTTAGTGTTGATGCAGTTTTCTGCTCACTCCCAAATGGTGATGTTGCCTTCTGGTCACTAGTTTCTTGAGCAGGATTTTCAGTTAGTTCTTGCGTTTTTTTGTTCACTGAAGCGATGGTGTCTTCAGATCTATATCCATAGAAAAGATATCAGGGGTCGCCGGGTGTTTTTTCGACGAAAACCCTCCGACGTTCAAGTCAGTGATCGAGTTGATTCTTTATGAGTTCTCTATTAATCTAAGAGAAAAATCAGAAAATAAGAAGTTCAAAGAGATAAGGAGGAAAAAGAGAAATCAAAATCGGAATTCAGAAATTGGAATCAGAATCCTTTTACCTTGCCCCTTTGTTTGATATTTATTCCTCTGTTTTCCCGCCCCCTTTTGTTTGGGCGTCATCTCTTACATTAGTTGCGCCTGCGTCTTTCTGATAGCTATGAGTTGCTATATCCGTTTGATATCTCATACCCCTAGATTGTGCCACAGCAACTCATAGCTGTCAGAAAGACGCAGGCACAATTAATGCAAGGGATGACGCCCAAGCAAAAGGGGGCGGAAAAACAGGGAGATAAATATCAAACAAAGGGGTAAGGTAAAAGGATTCTGATTCCAATTTCCGAATTCCGATTTTGATTTCTCTTATTACTCCTTATCTCTTTGAACCTCTTATTTTCCGGTTTCTCTCTTAGATTAATAGAGAACTCATAAAAAATCAATCCGATCACTGACTTGAACGTCAGAGGGTTTTAGCTGGAAAAACACCCGGCGACCCCTGATATCTTTTCTGTGGATGCAGAGCGGAGGACACCACCATTTCAGTAGACAAAAAATGCTAGAACTAACTGGAAATCCTGTTCGAGAAACCAGCTACCAGAAGGCAACATCACCATTTGGGAGCGAGCAGAAAACTGCATCAACATTTAGCCTCGATTCCGATGGGCTGAATACGTAAGAAAGGTATTCCGACAACTAAGTTAGTGTTTGATCAAGATTAAAGAAAAAAGAAATATGGAGAAAATAGGTTTTTTTCTCTCTCTAAGCATTAACAGTGCTTTTGGAGGCCAAAAACCTCTTTCTCGTAGAAATGATCCCTATTTATAGATGGTGGGTGACATGTATTTAGGGTTTTCTCCTTGAGCTCTCTTCTTAATAACATGTATCACCCATCATTATTGTACACATGGAGGTGAATTTGATTTTGAGGAATTATTCCGTACTTACGTGTTTCCTTACTCTTATAACTTTAGACGTGGTTGCCTTAGACCTTGGAATTTGGAATCGAAATGAGTTTTCCCCCTCTTGTCATTTTCATAAGTTTTTGGAGAATTTTATCTTGTGTGTTATTCCCTCGGAATAGATTGGGTGTTATTTTCTCCTGGAATAATTCCCCTTTTTATTTAGAATCATGGACATGTGGCATAATGTGATACCTGTGGAATATGGCACCTACAAGCACTCTAAGGGTCACCGGCCTTTGTAGCAAGGACAAGGAATTAGGAATCAGAAGTTGGTGGTGTTGTGTGAATACAAACTGTTCTGTGGAAAAGAGCATGATTTTCTCAAAATATTTTATTAAAATGTTAAATTTTCACACTATGAAATGAACTGGCAAACTATTTTACCCGTGCAATATATGGAAGTGATTGATGTTATTAATTGTATTTCTACTGATGCATGAGAAATATTGATTTCCTAGTTATAAACTCCTATGTCAAACATTACTTGCTAAGTAAGAGGGGCTTATAGCGTGGATGAAGTTTTAGATTTGGGAAATAAGGGCATTAAAGATAAAATGCTCTCAAATCTCAGTAGAAGCTACAAAAGATGCGTTTTTTTTTTTCTTTTTCTTCTTGAATTTTGTTATTGTATCTTTTTAAGTTGGTCTGAAAATGTAATTTATATTTGATTAATCTCACTTGCACACTTTAAGGGGGGAATGCCTGGATCAGTACGGTTAAGAGATTGTGAAATTCTCAAGAAAATTACAAGCAAACAAGCGGAGGAAAAAAGGTTATATGGTGCTATATGTGCTGCTCCGGCAGTCACACTTCTGCCATGGGGACTTCTGAGAAGAAAGCAGGTGGACCACTGGTTTTGTTAAATTTCAGTGAATGTGAAGATTTTATATTTAGTTAAACTTGATGTAGTTTGTCATGCAAGATAACTTGCCACCCAGCATTCACAGACAAGCTTCCAACCTTCTGGGCTGTAAAATCAAATATTCATGTTTCGGGGGAGGTTACAACAAGCCGTGGTCCTGGAACTTCTTTTGAATTTGCTTTGTGCTTGGTAGAACAGCTGTTTGGAGAACCTGTTGCCAAGGAGGTTGGAGAATTATTGGTTAGGCCTATAACTTTACTTTTGAAAAACATTGATTGTTTGTTTATATTTATCATCAAGGGCTAGGAATCATTTTTGTTCTCTTTCCTAACAATTTTTTCTCTTTTTTTTTTTTTGTCTCATATTCTTTTTAAAGCCCACATTCTTTCTTTTTTATAATTATATTTCTTTTAATTATATGTTTTATGGCCACTAAGCTTAAATTTTATTCTTTTATGCTAGCTGATGCATACTGCTGATGGTTCTCTCAAAAAGGAAGAATTCAATGAAGTTGAATGGTTCTTTGACCGCATGCCTCGTGTAAGTGACTTCAGGTGCAGCTCAAGTAAATAATTGTTATTTGTTTGATCAACAGACTAGCAGCTTGTCTAGTTATCAGCTATTAGCTTTGTTTTGAATATATCCGTTGATGGAAAAGAACAATACTCAAATCCTTCATTTGTTTGTCACGTTCATTTTTACGATCTCCGTCCAGGCATCATTTACCTGTCAAAAATAATCTCTTGGTCCATAAAGTTGGTAGATCCTAGCAATATACTGAAACCAACCTCCCTGGAAAATTAGTTAGTCAGGCAATGACTGTTAATAAGTACTTCTTTACTAGTTCGCTACTAGTCTGTATCTGTATGCAACATTCATAGCTGCCTCTCTTTCTACCTTATTGTACCTGTATGTATAACAGTCTACCACGGTTGTATTTCTTTGGTAAGGAAGAGAAATGTTTGACTAGCAGCTATCTGTGTTTCCTAATCCCCCATAATTATCAGATAATGAACTTATCGAGTGATGTTAGGTGCCAATTAAGGGCCAGAAAACAAAAACCTAAGAATTTCCTGGCCTCTAAAAATTACTTTCTGTTAAAATGCATGTTTTCTAATTATGTTATGGTTTCTTACATCTAGTTCTCTTTGGATGCCTACCTTCTGGCTGTGCTGCACCTTATCGAGCCCCAGAAATGTCATAATAGTCGATGAGTTAAATATTTTTCAAATTTATTATCTGTCAAGTCCTCCAAATATTTTTCAAAGTTATTCTCTATCAAATCCTCTTTGTTGAAAATTTTTTATCTGCAAATTCTTGTTTTGGTTTTCTGTTTTCTTGCCTACAACTCCATATGGGGTATTTTTACGACTTGATTATAATTTGTATTACGAACTACAAATGTACTGCCCCTCCTGCCTGAGTTCCTTTATCATTGAAGTAGGGCCAATTTGGCTCATACAATTAAGCTATATGTTTTACAACCCTTATATTTTGCCTTGAGATGTTTTTCATTGTTCACATGTCATGCAGGTTCTGATTCCAATTGCAAGTGGTTCTGAAGAGATTGAAATAGTGACTATTGTGGACATTTTGAGGCGAGCAAAGGTGGATGTGGTGGTTGCTTCAGTTGAAAGATCCATACAGATTGTGGCATCTCAAGGCACAAAAATTGTTGCTGATAAATCAATTAGTGACGCTGCTGAGTCAGTGTATGATTTAATCATCCTTCCGGTGAGTCAAACAAATACTAGTACTAGCATTCCCACATGCTCTCTTTCTTAATTGAAGAAGTATTAGGATCTAGAGATTTTCAAAAGGATTTTACTGCCTGCTTTAGTTCTTATATTTCAGTTTGTCATAATAGAACCTATATATTTGGGTAACTTGAAAACAGAATAAAATAACAGAAATTGTAATGTCAGTTCATTAGTTTTGGCCTCATCCTATGTTACTTTTGAAGAGTTTTGACTAGCGTCCAACTTTCAGGGAGGAGTTGCTGGGGCTGAAAGGCTACAGAAATCTAGGATTTTGAAGAAGCTGCTCAAAGAACAAAAAGTAGCTGGAAGAATATATGGAGCAGTTTGTTCTTCACCACTAATCCTCCATAAACATGGTTTACTGAAGGTATAAGTATAATAATCCTTTATCTTCCTTTAAAAAAAATTATTGTTATGTTGAAGCTCATGCTTTGTCTGGCAAATACAGGAGAAGAGAGCCACTGCTCATCCCTCAGTCATTGGCAAGCTGACCAATGAAGTAGTAAATGGCACCAAAGTAGTTGTTGATGGAAAAGTGATCACAAGTAGGGGCCTTGCTAATGTTATAGATTTTTCCTTGGCTATTGTTAGCAAGTTTTTTGGTCATGGAAGGACAAGAAGCGTTGCAGAAGGCCTAGTTTTCGAGTACCCCAGGAGGTAGGGAGATCTACTGTTTATTCATAGTGGAGGGAAGCCAGTTCTCAAGCTGCTGTAACTAATAAAGAAAGAAGTTTCCTAACTTGAATCAGATAGTGAAAAGATCAAATCTTCTACAGGCACTCAGCCTTGGCCGAATTCCAAACACTGTATCCAAATCGTCAACAGTCTCAGTTGCTCTTTCCTTGTACCAAAAAGCACAGAAAGGTCATAATCATTTGCCTGCAACCCAGATCTATTGCTCATGCTGATTGGTTAATGCCATTTCCAGGAGAATGTTGCCATTAACATCTTCAAGGTTTGTCGCAAGACGTCAACAATATGCATTGAACTGCTTAGGGGTTATGCTGACAAGTCAATATGATTCAATTTTTTATTTCTTGTTCCAGGAGTAACCTGAGTAACTTCAAGCATCTGGATATAAATATACCAAATGTTCGGATATCATTTTCCAGTTTGATTTTGGCCCTCTGTAATTGGTTTATTAATTATCAAGAAATTAATTTTTAGCAAACATAAAAACTAACGAATATTATGATCAAAAACTTTTTATACATAGAAAGTATGAAATATAAATCATGGTAGGATCCAACTATCTTGTAATCGTTGTAAGATACCACTAACTTTTGTTATTTTGTGATTTTAATACCTGACCATTGAATTTAATGAAAAAATAGTTTCAAACGGTAAAGATTTGACTATTTGATTATTAATATTATACTCGTAAGTATTTATCAAAAATTTTAAGTTAGAGAGTTGAAATTTTGAACGCGTGAGTCTAAATTATTTCAAATTTATATTGCTTAATCAATAGTGGATCTTAAAAATAAATATTATTTTTTTAACATTATTTATTTTATTTTAAAGAATGAAGTCCAAATTATTTCAAATTTATATTGTCTAATCAATAGTGGGTCTCAAAAAATAAGTTTTATTTTTTAACATTATTTATTTCATTTAAAAGAATGAATTTTTAATATTATTTATTTTATTTAAACAAATATTATTTAATATTATTCATTTTATTTATTTAATATTATTTAGTCATAGGCTTATTATCATATTTATTTTTTAAAAGCTAAATAATATTAAATAAAATAAAATAATCAGTAATGAGACTTAAACATAATATTTATTTCATTTAAAAGAACAAATTTTTAATATTATCTATTTTATTAAAAAATATTATTTAATATTATTCATTTTATTTTATTTTATTTTATTTGGTCATAGGATTATTATTATATTTATTCTTTTAAAATGCTAAATAATATTAAATAAAATAAATAATCAGTAGGGAGTCTTAAAAGTAATTATTGTATTTAACGTTATTTAAAAGAATAAATTTGTAAAATTATTTTTTTAATTAAAAAGTTACATCATATTAAATAAAATAAAATAATCAGTAGTGAGCCTTAAAAAATAATTTGTATTTTATTTTATTTAATATTATTTAGTAATAGGCTTATTATTATATTTATTTTTTAAAAAGTTAAACAATAACAAAACAAATTAGATTTTAGAAGGTCACCCTCCAAGGCGCATAAACTTACAAATAAACTGTCAAGAAAAAGGAAAGTAAATAATATTATAGAAAATAAAATTACATTTTAGAAGGTCACAACTCATAAGTTAAAACACATAAATTTATAAATAAACTGTAAATAAAAAGAAAAATAAGAGGCTAAATAAAATTTAACGTCACAATGGATAAAATTGGTGGTAAGGGTACCTTACAACTGTTGCATAGTGGTTGGATCAATGATATACTGAGAAAGAAAAAGAGTGATATTAATTATTTAATTTGCATAATATAAAATCAATCAGGACGAGAATATGCAGCTACAAGATTAGAGTGAGAAAGTGATTAATAGTAATACAGAGGAATTTTAAAATTTTTAATAATAAATTTATTTTTTAAATAAATATAACAATAAATTCAATTGGTCCAATCCAAATAAGCTCATCCTACGCTTACATAGCTCAAGTAGTCAAGTGCCTGTGAGCTGCCATTTTCAAAGATTTAAAAATAAATGCTAGCAAATTCAAAGAACGACACGTACCTATCCAAAAGTTGAAAAAAGATAGAACAAAAGGACACGTCTTTAACACCGGGAAAAAATAGAAAAAATCTGATTGCCTAGGGCTTATTAGCCATAAAAGTAGTTAACTAGAGTAGAGTGTGCTTAAAAGTCAATACACAGCACAATAACTAACAATAAATTAAGGTAATTCCGGAACTTTCCAGATGCAGATAATGAATCAACCTTTCGGAGACTGACTTTCTTTTCTTGAGTTGCAGATAAACAAAATAAATTGACTGGACAAAACCAAAAAAAACATAAAAGTAAATAGACTGACCGGACAGCTTCGTCAGTGTGAATAAGATATGTAAATTAGATGTGCTACTGCTACATATTATTAAAAGTTCAACTCCGAAGAAGGTTAAAGACACTAACCAAGTCTGCAGTGGTAAAAACACACTTAAAAGCGAAGCGTACACTCTGCTTAACTATCTCACTATACTTCTCTGATCAAACCAGAAGCAAACAGAAGCCTTACAGATTAGAAGTTTGGTCCACAGTATAACACTAATTTGAGTTAATAATTTACAATACTTGGTTTCCTGTACGTACAGCTGCCTACACTCCATAGTATGTGAAATAGATCGAAGCTGTGCACACCAATCCTCATACCGCATCAACAGCTAAGGTTTGCGTTTTCAAACAAACTTTCTGTCATCAGCAGCTCAACTGATTGACTCTACTCTACCAAGGGCCTGTCAGTGTCCTCCTCAAGCACAGTACTTTGCCTCCCCAACGGTACTTCATTTTATCGATAATCTGCTACAACGGAGAAACAAATTTAGTGAAAGAAACAAACTTCCTTTTCTTCATCAAAAATCAATTATCATAATTCACAAAGTTTTATCAAAGGAACACTTATTAACTCTCCCTTTATGGTTATATAAAATCAAACTTCCAAGGCAGCGAATGAGTTGCATTTTCTCAGTACCATCAGAATATATTTCTAATATGGGTCAAGTATATTGTTACTTCTTTGCTAATATGATCCCAAACAGTAAATGAGGTGCTCTTTTTACAGAAAATAATAGATATTATATGGTCAAGTATGGTTTTGTTTTTCTGCATGTACACACAACAGCCATGACATAAGCAGTATTTTTGTTGAACATCTACCAGAGAAGCTATGGAGATCCTATGAAAAATATAGCAGAGATGCTTATTTTAGGTTTCAAATATGATCAGACACTGCAATTTACTTGAATGCATTAAAGCAGTAAAAGGGCACGTACCTTATTCTTTTCCATTTCTATGTTCTCTGCCTGCAACAACAAAACTTCAGTCAAGGAGGTTTGCCAAAACCCAAATTTTTAATTAAGAAATAAAAATTTGACTTGGTTAAGAAAAGAAACCTGTTTCCTCTCCAACTCTTGGTTCAACTCCTTAAGTTTAGCAACCTCTGCTTCCAGTTCCAATGTATAGGCCTGCCAGAAACCCGAAAGAAAGTAAGAATTGCGGATAAGTTTTTCTACGTCAACCCAAATATTCAATAGCCAACAAAGTTTTGTAAACAAGATACAAATGGTACTCAGCAGAAAGAACTCTTTACATAACTCAAAGATAGCTATCTGTTGTACAGAGTTTAAACATTTTTCCTCACTGAGACGGAACAATTAATTTCCTGGTTTATATATTGTTAAGTATGACACACGCTGTGCTGATTGGCCAAAGGAAACTAGCAAAACTAGTCACCCAGATTTCTATGAAGTAGCAGAGAAAAATTGTCCTACAGCTTTTCCAGCACAATATAATTAGTGGAACCAACTTCTGACCCACAATTATGGATACCACAGAAATGTTATTAAAAGACTCTTTATATGCAGCCTTTTTTTTGTTTAGTGGCATGATTTCTGTAAGATTAGCACAAAATTTCCTCTTAATACTAGGATCATCAAATAGAAGACTTCCCCTCAAAAATAAGTAGAACACTTCCGGATAAACACAAGCATGCTCTGAAATTGTGCTTAAATATAGTTACTTTTTAAGAGAAATGACAATATATGATGAGTTCTAGCAGCACCAATATGAAAATATACAGGTTGTAGTACATTCATAAAAGATCACAAATACAAAAATTTAACAGGAGAATTTGTAACTTCCTTTGATCTTGATTCTGCAAATTCATCATAACCAATAGAAAAACAAATCTTTCTGAAAGGGGGGAAGAGGAAAAGAATGGTCAATTTTCTTTGAACATACAAACTGCAGTTACGTATAGAATCAAGTACAGTCATGACTTCTGTTTTTAGACTGTAATCATCGGGAATGAGAGGAATATTCTTCACAGATAAACTGGATTGGTAACAGGCAGTATGTTTCAGAGTGCAAAGTTCAGTTGCAGAAGGTTCCCACTTAATCCAAAAAATAAAAAATAAACACTTAATGCTGACGTGAGTCTACCCCATTGATTAAAAATTTTGTTATCAGTCATAAGCACATCAACTTTTCTTCAAAACCTTAGATTACAATTTATAGCATGCAAAGCAAAAAATTGTCTTCTAAATAGAGAGGGAAGCATAAAAGCTGCAATTCACAAGGCTAAACTATATAAATCATAAAATGGATCCTTAAGAATGGGCTTAAAATTATAGATTTCTGGCAAACAAGGTAAATCAATTCCATAATGAACAATAAGAAATAATATATAGCAGCTGAGAAAACACATAACACTCACCTGCTTACGAGCCCGTGATCTTGCAGCTGACTCTCTGTTTTTTATCATTCTTCTATGCCTCCTCTCAACTACTTTCTCCAGAGCACTGCCTTTTCTTCCCCTGCCAAACACATAAGGAACTGGTGATGGTGAAGATGTATCAGCAGTACTCTTAGCAATCACATCAGGAGAGACCTGAGCAGCCGGAGATCCAGTGGCAAGGGTAACACCCCCAGCTCCCAAACCAACCATGCCCATTCCTCCACCTTGCAAACCACCAGCCTGAACTAAGTTGGCATTCATAGAAGAATTAGTGACAGTAACAACTTGACCCTTTGCTCCAGGACTAGAAAGTTGTGTTGTGTTCATCAAATTCATAGGAGAGGCAAAGGCCACAGTCGCTTGCTTGGGGAACAGTGGCGCCTGTTGCTGCTGTCTTTGCTGCTGCTGATATGGGTGTTGTTGCAGCTGCTGCTGCTGCTGCTGCTGCTGCTGCTGAAGCTGGTATTGATGTTGTTGTGGCTGCTGCTGTGGCTGTTGAGAGGATCTTACACCATTTACATCCAATGCTAAACTTGGGGGATGATTAGGAACTGAATTGCTGTCCTCCATTATCCGTTTACCAATCAGACCATTGTTTCTGCTTGGCTGCTGAAACCCAAGAGCTAAACTAGCATTATTATTAGCATAGAATAAATCATTGTTGAGCCTTCCACCAATCTGTTGAATATCTTCTCTGACTACTCCTGCCCTCAACAAGAATTCCTCTAAAGTCATCTCCCCCAAAGTCTGTTGCCTTTGCGGCACATTTGACCCTCCTCCTCCACCAGCACCAGCACTACCACTCACATCTTTAGCACCACCACTTCCTTCTTTCATCAAGTCTCTCCAAACTTCATCAACTGTCTTTTGACTCAACGTCCGTGGCAAAGTTAATGATCCTTGTCTCTGCAAATTCCCACCAGGAGCATTTGATCCTCCAGTAGCACCTGCTGAAGAATTCATAGCATGACTCTCTTCAGCAGTCCATATGTTTTTGAGTAGTTCATCCATGTTCATTGATCCAAAATCCTTCCCCAGTCCACCCCAGGTGTTCTGGAACTCTTCAAATGTCAATGAGTACACGGAAGGCTGTCGAGCCAATGGGAAATTCCCAGTTTGCTTTCCATCCCCATATGATGCATCACCAAAGTTCTTGAAGTTCATTTGAGATCCCATATTTGTTTCAAGCAGTGGCAACAGTTTGCTCCAATCTAAAAGGTCTTATACTTCCATGTAAGTAAAATGGATCAGAAGAATATCTCGCTCCACTTCTCTTAACTTCCTTTCTTTAACTCAAGATCTAAAAGTCAACCAAATTAATGAATGAGTTAGTAAATCATATACATAATCCTCATATTAGTACCAATGACAGAAAAACTTTCAAAAGACTCAAAACTCATATAACCATAAAAATTAAACAATAGACATTAACCTCATACTACACCCATTAAAAACCCATCCCATTATTCCAAGTTTCAAAACAAACAACACAAAAACAAAAAAAAAAATGGCAACAGTCGCAGCTCGAAGAAAATTACAACCATGGGAAAAAACCAAGTGTGCTTCTAAAGATTCCATTTTCAAGAATCTTATCAAGTAATAGTACAAAGCTCTCAATCAGCAACCACCAAACAAAAGTGTCCTTCACAACCATCCAAATTGAACTAGATCACACCAGCCCCAGCTTCTTTTGTCATGTAACATACTACAATTCGGATCCAATTTTTTATCCAACACAGTTATAAGTACTCCAATTGTTTACTTCTTCTCCAACCCCATCAAGTCTCAACCTTCAACTGCAACTTCACATCTTAACAGAAAAATCAAACAACCCAGGTAAATAAACTAAACAATTACTTCGATTCATTAATAAACCCCATCAAAAACCTTCACCAGCTGTAAAAATTAAAAATCCCCAGGAAAAAAAAACTAAAACCATTTCAGCCAAATTTAAAACTTTTACAGAAATCATACAAATTCAAGGTAGAATTCAAACTGCATAATAATTTCATCCTCATTAATTAGAAAATCTTCCCCTAATCAGATCAGTAGATTATTCGAATTTTTTAGTTACAATTTATTTAAGAAAACAATATTAACGAAGAAAAAAGCATTTTTTTGAAAGTAAAAATATATTCAGAAAAAGACCAAAATAAATAAATAAAACAGTTACAGAACAAAATACAAAGAGAAATTGAGAGGGATTTTACCTTAATTTATTATTATTTTTTTTTTTTGGAATTTGTGGAAAATTGAGTGAGTAGAGTCAGAGAGAGTGTGTGGTGTCGTTTCTCTGAGCTTTTTGCAGCCTGGAGGCGACAAGTGTCTGTCTAGGCCTCGACACGAGTCGCAATTTAAGGAGACGGCCTTTGGTTTTTTTTTCATTTTTTAATTATTTTCTGCAATTAAATTGGTGATGTGAGAGAGAGACAGCCACAGAGGTTGCGGCACGTGGACCAATAGGGGAGGTGTTGAAATTTGATGTGACGTTCTTCCAATGAGGGAAGGGAAAGTGGGATGATCTGGGCCGTTGAAGCGTGCTCTCCGACAGGGATGATTGGATGTGTGAATGGTATTGCTTTTATTATAGGTTGAAGAGATAGTGGCGTGGCGTGAATGTGATGCAACATGTGTTGGGGTTTGGTTGAGATGAGATTCCGTGCGGTGAGTTATAGGGTAGTCGCTAATATCAAGCGTTCATCGCACTGAGATAAACCTAGAATTTTTCTTTTTTCTTTTTTTATCAAAATTTATCTGGCTCTTGCTTTAACTAAAAGTCTACAAGAGCCAAATTAACTCAATATATCAACTATCAAACAAAAATTTTTTTTTTCAATTTTTTTTACATATCTAAAATATTTCAATATATTTTTCAATTTTATTGACACATATTATATAGTTCAAGAGACTTGTGAAATATTATTTATAAGAGTACGTTTGAGATTGAGATTAAAAAGAAGTTATAGTACTAAAATATTTGGTAAACACTAATTATTTTAAATTAAAAGTTATGTTGATATGATTTTTTATACCTTTAAAATTATATTTGGTAAATACTAATTACTTTACCAAACACATGTATAATAAAAAATTATTATAATTTTAATAATTATTAAAATTATTATTTAAAATTTATATTTATTATATACTATTAACTTTTATTTTATAATTACAGTTTTTTTCACAATAACTGTAACTTAAAAGTTACAATACTTTAATTCTAAAAAAATCCTAAATTGAGACAATAAAAACTTGGTCCGATGATTTGATGGAGCCTGTGAACTAAAAGCATTGTAAATTGAGAATTGAACAAATATTGTGATTGGAAAAAATAATCATAAATTGAAAATTAAAAGTTACAACCCTTCATTTCTAAAAAAAAAAATTCTAAATTGAGACAATAAAAACTTAGTCCAATGATTTGATGAAGCCTATGAACTGAAAGTACTGTAAATTGAGAATTTAACAAATATTGTGATTGGAAAAAAAATAATCATAAATTAAAAATTAAAAGTTACAACATTTTAATATCAAAAAAATTTTAAATTGAGATAATAAAAACTTGGTGCAATGATTTGATGAAGCTTACGAGCGAAAAGCACTATAAATTGAAAAATTAACAAATCTTGCGATTGGAAAAAAAATAATTTCTTTTTAAATAAGTGGTCTCATGGAATTTTCTTATAAATATTTTTTTATCTAAGAGTCAATTTCACTTAAATTCATTTTTTAAAAAATATAAAGAATGCAGTGTTATGTATGTAAGATAGGGACGCGATGAGTTAAATAACATATCATTATCTATGCAACTGTAATTCATTATGTTAAATAACATATAATATAGATTTTGTTTTAGGTAGGTTTTGGGAGGTAAGGAAAAGTAATGGTCAGAGTAATCTAATAACAATAAATTTAATTTTGAGATGTGAAAGGTATCTCATTAGGTTATAGAGTGTGGATTATTTTTGAAGCTTTAACGGTAAAAGAAGAATGTGAAACGGGTGTTAATTGAAAGAGGTTAAGATTTAGTGTGAAATAGTTTGGAGAGGTGCCTTAAACTTATAAAATTAGCTAATAAGTGGAGCTGGGGATAATTTGCGACCACACTCTTACACTCAAATTAGCTACTTGAGTTTTTTATAAATGAAGAGTTTACAAGCTCTTTAAAAATGGATGTCTAAAGGTTGAAGGATAATGTGTAATGAATAGTGATATGAAAGAGAAAAACTTAGTTGTCCTTATATATGGGGTATCTAGAGTACTTCGTCACGTGGCGTATTCTTAATAATGATCATGCTGTCATATTTAGAATATTCCTTATCTTTTTACCTTCCTCACATCTCGTGAGCTGTTAGAATCGCACATAGGGAACAGTGAAACCGTTATTTATAGGTGTTATCATTTTGTAACCAATAAGGTACACTATTATACAACACATTATATTTATACAAATCTGACAGGTGTAGGTAGGCTACTTTATCTTTTTGGCAAGTAGGATAGTTGTTTATTTCCTCTTCTGGACAAAATATTTTTTTATTTTATTTTACCAAATCAAATATTATTTTTTGGTGATGGAAACAACTTATATAGCGAATACTTTGGAGATTGTCTAATTATCTGAATTTTTGTATAGCGTATCTTTTAATTATTTTAGTATATATGGGGTACCCCAGGTTCCCTTAGGATACCTCAGGTACCCTTAATAGCCAAAGTTACATATGATAGGTCAGGTACTCCAGGTACCCGAAATATCCTATGTTCTCATTTTAAGTTTTAAACTTTTAACTTGACACGTGACGCTTTATTATTACTTTTTTCATTTCTTCTCCAAACAATTTTTTTTTTTATTGTATCGAATTATTTAAGTATAGAAATATTTCTATAAAAAGTGAGAACTACTTTCAGTCTCCATTGTAGCATGTCTTATCATTTATCAAATTAGTTATTGAAAATGATTAGGAATTATACCATACCAAATTATAATATAATAGAAATTGTACATAGCATATCTCTAACTATATACAATTATATTATAATTTGGATTTTATTGGGAGTATAAATAAATATATTTATGGTATAGCATTAACTTAAGGTCCACATATCATACCTTTTAGGCTGCCCTCACCATAATAAGGGTAGTAATTTCAATTTTAAAAAATATTGTATGTTTAGTATGATTTATCGAGTGAACATTAGTATATATTTAATCTCATAACTTTTTTTTTAATGTTTGCTATTATTTGATTGTATTTTGAGTAGAGCTATTAGGAATTAAATAAACTATTTTGCTACTACTAGCAATAGGGTTGACTTGCCCAAGCCTAAGCTCATACATTTAAAAAAAAAACCCAAACTCTCTAAAAGTTCATTCACTATGAGCGAGCCGTGTCCAAAGTGGGGCTTGAGTGTGCCTGGGCTAGGCTTGAGCGGGTCTGGGCTGAACTTGAGCTTTATTAATTTTGTAAAAATAAAATTGTAATAAAACTATAAGCTAAAACAAATTATACATGATTATTCAGTATACAAAATATTATTTCAATAATAAATTAATTCAACAATAAAATTTTATTCAATAATTTATATAAACTATTAAATAATACTAAACAAAAAAAATTATCAACTGATTCAGCACAATATTATTTCATATTATTTATCAAATTCAATCATTAGTAACATAATTTAAAAATAATTGAACAGTTTAAAGAATTATTTTTAATTAATTAAATTAAATTTAACGCAATCTTATTTAATATTACACAAAAGAAAAGATAATATTATATGTAGTTCAATCTAATTTAATATAATATAATTCGACTTAATCTTAAAAATTATATATATATATATATATATATATATATACACATATACATTAATTTATAAATTAAAGCACATGCTTATTATAAAAGCACTTAACCAAGTCTATTCATAGCAGGTTTCAAAATTTTAAACTTATATTCAAAGTTTTAATATGCGGGCCGGGTTGCTCGGACTTTTTTATCAACTCTTTCTAACAATAGCTTAAATTTTAAGTTTTTTAGAGTAGAAGTTGGAGAGTTTTTTTTAAAAAAAAGACGTTAAATTATCTAAAATGCTCAAATATTTATTTCATGGTATTACGACATTCCTTTCATATATATCATAACTTTAAAAACTTATCTATTAAAATAATTTTATAATTCTTAATAAAAGATTTTACCAACAACCAAATAATTATAAATTTTTTAAAAGAAACCTCTACTTATAAAAGTTTGACTAATAAAAGTTATACTCGAATGAGTTTTATTTAAAAAAATTATACCAAACAGCCTGGGTAATCCTCATTGATCCTATAAAATTTCTTTCTATAGTCATTCTGTTACTATAAATTTTATTGAGGTTAATTGTATTTGTTTATGTTTATTTAATATTTTATGTTTCAAGCTTTAAAGCTTCCACTTTGAAGATGCACGTACTCTAATATCTTCCGAAGTGAAATTGATACGAGAATTTGAGTCTTTTAATTTTATGTGCAATTCTATAAATTATAATACACGTGGCATAAATCTAACTATTTAAGCATCGTTTATCCTTTTTTTTTTTTTCATTTTTCATCTCAACTGTTCACTAAAACCAGTTTCTAAAGATAATATATAAGCCAATGAGTTCTTAGCTCACTGGTAATCTTCCAATTTTAAATGACCTCCCTCCCAAAGTAAACTCCACCTAAATGACGTTTACTAATCAACGTTCAAGCTTAAAAGCGACATTACAAAATGAAACCCTAATCTCCTTTTTATTGTCGATTTTACTTTTCAATTATTCCACTAGGCATATCATAAAATCGATGTTTGTTTCATTCTTTAATATTGAAATCTCTTTATTTTCATACTATTATCTTTTAAAAATCTCAGTTTCCTTATACAAAAGTGAAAAAAAATCACGAGATATGGATGATGGATGCACATTCTTCCCCACAATTTCTTTTTCTGCTTAGATGATTCGTATTTTAGTGCCCTTGATCACATGGGGTACTTATTTCCCTTCTTGTCTTCTTAGTGGGTGTAATCGTACAAGCACTCCTCAAAATTCAAAGCCACACCGCATGATGCCAAAAATGTTACCGTAAAAATATCATTAATAGTATCTTCAAAATATTGTATTAATTTAGCCACTAGTCAGAGCTGCCGTCCTCTAACAATTATATTGTGAGAATAATTTTTTTCGAATATTGAGTGAAGATCAGTTTATTTTCTTATTCAAGTATGAGAAGTAGACATCTCTCAAATATTAGTGAAGGTTCAAATCTGGACAGTACTTCATACGAATTGTAATCCTGAACAATAGTTTTATGTTGTATTAATTTGACTTTTTAAATATCTATTAATTTATTTATGTAGTAAATAAAAGAGTAAAAAGTACGTTATATTTAAAAAAATTATTTAAATAAAAATAAATCAATTAATTTTTTTAAAAGAAAAATAAATAATAATTAAAGTACTACACTCTCTAGTAAAAAATAATAAAATATAAATTGAATATAAAAAAAATTACTTTACAAAATTAAAAAGAGAAAAATATTTCTTATTTAAAATTTTTAATTTGAGTATTTTTTAATAATGCTTTAAGACTCTAAAAAATACTCCAATTAAAATTTTTTAAATAAGAAATATTTTTTTCTCTTTAATTTTGTAAAGTAATTTTTTCTATATTCAATTTATATTTTATTATTTTTTACTAGAAAGAGAAAGAGTGAAATATTTTAATTACTATTTATTTTTCATATACAAAAAAAGTTAGTTAATTAAATAATATTAATCTATTTATATTTGAAGAGACTTTCGGAATGTAATATATTTTTTACTCTCTTATTTATCATATAAGTAAGTAAATAGATATTTAATTAGTAAAATTAATAAAATCTTTTGGAGGTACTCTTAAATATTAATGTAGCTCTTTAAATAAATAGTAAATTTTTATTATTTATTTAAAGAGCTACATTAATATTTAAGATTATAAATAATATTTTAATTAAAATTATTTATATAAAAATATTTCTTTCTCTTTAATTTTATAAAATGACTTATTTATTTTTTATTAAACATACACTAATTACTATTTATTTTTTAAAATTTAATTAATTAAAATAATATTAATAATTTTTATTTAAATATTTTAAAAAATAATACATTTATTTTACTCTTTATTTATCATATAAATAAATATTTAAAAAATAAATTAATAAATTTTTTTGAAATACTCTCCGTAATAAATATTCATAATAAATATCCAAAATAAATATCATCACAGCCCACGTGGTTGACTGACCAGCGAGGGCCCACCCATCCTCCAAAGAACGGCTGCCAAATCAACATCAAATTCAAATCACACGCTAAAAAAAATAATATCATGATGGCATCTCCACGATAAAAAGAATAAATAAATGAAACATGACACCACCATTGGCCAATCAGGATAAAGCAATTCTTCTTCTTCTTTTTCAGTTTTCAGTATAGACATTCGAGGGCACTCATCGTGGGGTACGGGGCGCCACGTGGTGCTCCATGATTCCCTAAAATGCTTTGATAAAATTAAAAGAGCAATGGTGGGCCCCGATGTTTTTGGAGTGTTTAATGGTTGATACTATTTCTTCAATCGGACTCTTGATACGTCAGTAGTACGTACGTCTTAACTTTTGTTTGGTACAGAAATTGTTGAATTCCATGAGGGGATAGGGATAAAGATAAGGATATCTGATTTTGACATAGTTTTCAGTTATCTAGAGCAGCAGTACCTGCAAGTCTTGTAGTGCTCACCCAATAATCTGCTCACATCAAGACGAAAGCATTGCTCCGGAGTTTTATCAAATTTTAATGGTTTCAATTTCCCCAATTATTGTGTACCAAAAAAAACTCCACATTTATTGAAACTCTTATTGTGTGTGTGTGTGTGTGTGTTTTTTTTTATACTATAATCAGATTATTAATTTATATTATATTAAATTATTATTAATATTTATAAATTAAATTATTAATATAATTAATTTATATTAAATTTTATGAAATATTATTTAAATTTTTACTTTTAATAATATTCTATGTACGTCTATTTTATTTATATTTCGTAAAAAGAAAAAATCATATCAACTCAATTATTTAATTGAAGAGTGACCGAAACTCTTCACAATATTTGTATTAGAAATCAAACAACCGCTTTAACCATTCCGTCAAAAGCTGAGTGCGTGTTTCTCACTAATAGTACAATGATCATTGATCAAACTTCTTTTGAGTAAAAAGATAGAACAAGAAATTCATTATACGAATAATAAATTCAAACTGGTAATATTGGTTCGATGATAACGTTGTATAATTCAGGTGATTTTTTTAATTGTTCTATAAATATAACCATAAGTTTTGCGAGCAATGGTTCAAAATTCACTGCCACTAATATTTGAGGTAATATTTATCATTATTCAGCTCTATAGGATTCGAACTCGTATCTTTAACAAATGTCAAGGTTAACTCCCATCAGCGACGGAGCTATCGAGGACTTGCCTAGAAAATTCTACAAAATAAATTCTGTTCAGTTGAAATTAGAAACTTGCCCATGTTGGATTATGGGGTTGAATTATTTTGTGTTTTAGATGCCCAGCTTCTAGGGCTTAATAAACCATGACATAGATAATTGTAAATGCATCAAATATTGACATAAAAATATTATAGTAAATCTTTTGAAAGTTTTTTGTTTGTATTTTATATTGGTAAAAAATTTTGCTATAATAAATTCCATATTTTATTGCTACACCACTAGCTCACATGACTTATTCATATTCTTTTATATTTTTTATTCAATCAATATTAGTGTGTGATGTTAATTTGTGTAAATATATTTTATCAAATGAATTTATAACTCTAGCATGGCTCTTTATTAATCATATTCAAAGTAAGAGGTTAAAGTTTAATTTCATTCAATGATTTATGTGGGGCTAAGTTTAATATGCCTCGTTTGAGATTTCTTTTAGAAAGTTTAAAAGTGATTTCAAAAGTTTAAAAATTAATTTTAGTGTTTAGTGAATAAAAAATTAAAATAACTTTTGTAAAATCAACTCCTTTGACAGCTGATTTTGAAAAGTAATGAATAAATAATTTTTAGATTATAATTTTGAGAATCAATTTTATCCTTTAATATAAATTTCATAAATATCCTTACAATTACTACCTAAATCCAAAATTATTCTTATTTAAATTAGAAACAAAATCAATATTTTAATAATCTTTTATTATAATTCACGTTTCGTTTATCCTATTTATTCTTCGTATATGATAAATATAATATTGCATGATAATTTATTATTTATTTTCTTTTTGAGTTTTTGTTACTCATTATATTTTTTTATGTTTATTTTGTGGAGTACCTTGTTATACTTTGATTGATTTATTTTATTGAAAATTATAGTATAAATTTTATTTTCAACTAAAATTATTATAATTCACAATTAAAAATATTAAATATACATATTTTTTTATATATAAGTAATTTTTATTTTATATTATGTATATTTTAGTCATTTATTTCTTACTGTAGTTTAACAATAAAATTTACTACACAGCAATAACTATTCTCAAATTGACCCTTAACATTTCTCCCATCATCTTCAACTCAAACAAAATTTGTTCAATATATGTATTATTATATTGAACTTTAAGATTTGATTACAACACACACTTTCAGTATATAAATATATATGATCGATCACATTTTACCGAATCGAAGCTATGCATGCACAGAAAAACACCATGACAAGGACACCTTCGTCAACAAAGAGCATACATTATAATTTATAAACTGTAGCTATGTGAAAAATACCTCCTAACCTTTTACAAATCACCCTTTAACACTATATTTGACTTTTTATTTTATTTTTTTAAACGGTGTAATGATAGATCTTCTGTGGCCCCAAAAATTTCCACCCTTAGACTTTACAAATTTCAAATTTAAAAACAATAAACACCTTAACAAACAGATAATTGGTGAAATATATATAGAGATGGCAATTAGGTGGAATTACTATTTTCATACCCACTCTTGATATTCTGTTTATATTTTTTTACTCTCTTTATTTATTTAAAATTATTTTAGAGGAGGGATGGAGATCCCCGAGAATACTCAACTTTTAGAATAACTGATACTTTTATTTTTTAATTTTGATATAATTACATTAAAATAAAAGTACAAAAATGTTTTATCAATAAAAAAATAAAAATAAAATAAAGTAATTAAAATCATTTCCATCAAACTAAGTTAATGTCACCAAAATTATAAGATAATCTATAAAATTAAGTAAAAATACAGCTTCAAAGTTGTACAAATTCATAAAAGTCATATGGCATAAATTATAAGTAAAATTATTTTCATCAATCTCCAAGTGTTTATGTTAGATGTTAATTATATTATTTTTATAAATATTATATTAGTTTTGATTTATGTTATTTTCATAAATACTATGGTATTTGTTATTTACATCCATACAGTTACAATTTAAAATTTAAATATATTTATTAAATATTTTAGAAGAAATAAAATTAAAACTTAAAATGGGAGAGATCGGAAGGGGACGAAGATTTCACCCAATCTCCTTTCCCTTTACGAACAAGATATTGGGTCTTAAAATTTTTTTGTTTTTTTCTTAATGAAATGTTGAGTATACAATTATCTCTATATTTTTTTTAAGTTAGAAAATCCCTGGAGTCTGTCTCGTGAAAAAATTTGATATCCCTAAATGCAGAGGGAAGGGGCGAAAAAAAAAAATAACACTGCTATTCCTCAATGCGCACCGATGAAACAGGTACACTTTGAAAATGATATAGTGCATTTGGACTAAGCCTTTTATTTCTAAAAGAAAGAGCCAGATCTGGACGGCTTATAGGTAAAATACTAAACGCTGTCGTATCAAGGCTTTCGAACACATCTCGGCCCATCTACTAATCTGGACGACTATACATACGTAAACTGCTAAACGCTGTCGTATCAAGCCTTTCACACATCCCGGCCCATCAAACAGTTTCTTATAAGCTATCTCTTCCACTCCGTAAAACCCTAATCACCCAAAACCCGCACGCTCAATCTAATCCAATGCGAGCCATTTTGTACTGGGTTGCTATATCACATTGAAATTTACATGTATGTTCAGGTACAAATACTCCCTTTTCTCTTTCTATCTCAATCTTTTTTTTTTCTTAATGGAAAAAACGCTTTTTAATTGCTGTTAAAGTGCGGGACATGAATGAAATTCTTAGCCTTCACTTTGGTATTTTTCATCTTTTCATATTTTCTGAATTAGGATTTCTCTGTAGAAACAGTAATACGTGAAAGTTCGTATTTTTATGCTTTTTTTTTAAAGATTTTTTTGGGGAATTAACTGTGTTTGTTTTTCTGTTTGATTATTTGTCAATTGTGTGTTGCTGACTCTTGCTGTAATTTTTTTTTGTTATTTGTATACTTAGATTGGCCCCAAGCTGCAAAGATAGGCGGCTTTGCAAGTTATTGCCATTGCTTCAAGCTCATCGCCCATTGTTTTCAGCAGCTGCTAATTCTTTGCAAATTAGCCCAGACTGTCTTGAAAATGGGAGTAGAGAGATTGATTTCGATGCTCTATTCCAATCCTGCACTAAATCGCACCTTGTTAAGTGCCTACATGCGCTTCTTGTGGTGTCAGGGAAGATCAAGACTGTGTTTAGCTCCACCAAGCTTGTTAATTTTTATGCCAACTTGGGCGATCTCTCATTTTCTCGCTACACATTTGATTACATCTCTTATAAGAATGTGTACACCTGGAATTCAATGATATCTGTTTATGTTCGCAGTGGTCAACTCTATGAAGCTGTAGATTGTTTCTACGAGTTTATGTTGACTTCTGGCCTTCGACCTGATTTCTATACTTTTCCTCCCGTGTTGAAAGCCTGTAGAAATCTAGTTGATGGGAAGAAGATACATTGCTCAGTTTTAAAGCTAGGATTTGAGTGGGATGTTTTTGTGGCTGCTTCCTTGTTACATATGTATTGCCAGTTTGGATTAGCAAATGTAGCTCGTAAATTATTCGATGACATGCCTGTCCGTGATAATGGTTCTTGGAATGCAATGATTTCTGGTTACTGTCAATGTGGGAATGCTGTTGAGGCTTTAGATATTCTTGATGAAATGAGATTGGAAGGGTTTAGCATGGATCCGATAACTATTGCTAGTATTCTTCCTGTTTGTGCACAATCAGATGATATTTTAAGCGGGCTGTTAATCCATTTGTATATCATAAAGCATGGGTTGGAATTTAATTTGTTTGTGTCCAATAACTTGATTAACATGTATACAAAATTTGCTATGATGGGGCATGCACTCAGAGTTTTTGATCAAATGATGGAGAGAGATGTTGTCTCATGGAACTCAATAATTGCTGCATATGAGCAAAGTAATGATCCGATTACTGCACATGGGTTTTTTACCATGATGCAACAAGCTGGAATTCAGCCTGATTTATTGACATTAGTGAGTTTGGCTTCAATTGTTGCTCAATTGAATGATTGTAGAAATAGCAGGGCAGTTCATGGATTTATCATGAGGAGAGGTTGGTTTATGCAAGATGTTATCATTGGAAATGCAGTTGTCGACATGTATGCCAAGTTGGGCATTATAAATTCTGCTTGTGCAGTTTTTGAGGGGCTTCCTGTAAAAGATGTGATTTCATGGAATACTTTGATCACCGGCTATGCTCAAAATGGTCTTGCAAGTGAGGCAATTGAAGCATTCCAGATGATGGAAGAGTGCAATGAGATAAACCGAAATCAAGGGACTTATGTCAGCATTTTACCAGCTTATTCCCACGTAGGAGCCTTGCGACAGGGGATTAAGATTCATGGACAGGTGGTTAAGAACTGTCTCTGCTTTGACATCTTTGTGGCAACTTGCCTTATTGACATGTATGGAAAATGCGGAAGAATAGATGATGCACTGTCGTTATTCTACCAAGTGCCAAGGAGGAGCTCGGTTCCTTGGAATGCCATAATATCCTGTCATGGTGTCCATGGGCAAGGTGACAAAGCTTTGAATCTTTTCAGACAAATGCTGGATGAGGGAGTGAGACCAGATCATATAACCTTTGTATCTCTATTAGCAGCTTGTAGCCATTCAGGTTTGGTTAGCGAAGGTCAAAGGTACTTCCATATGATGCAAGAAGAATTTGGGATCAAGCCTCATTTGAAGCATTATGGCTGTATGGTAGATTTGTTTGGTAGGGCTGGGCATTTAGAAATGGCTTACAACTTTATACAAAATATGCCTGTACGGCCCGATGCTTCTATCTGGGGGGCTCTTCTTGGTGCTTGCAGGATTCATGGAAATACGGAGTTGGGAGCACTTGCTTCAGATCGATTGTTTGAAGTTGATTCGGAGAATGTTGGGTACTATGTTCTGATGTCAAATATTTACGCAAATGTAGGGAAGTGGAAGAGAGTGGATGAAGTGAGATCACTAGCTAGAGACAGAGGATTGAAGAAGACTCCTGGGTGGAGTTCAGTCGAAATTAACAATAAGGTTGATGTATTCTACACTGGGAATCGAACCCATCCAAAGTATGAGAATATATACAATGAGTTGAGGAATTTGACTACAAAAATGAAGAGCCTTGGTTTTGTTCCGGACAAAAGTTTTGTGTTGCAGGATGTTGAAGAAGATGAAAAGGAGCATATCCTCACAAGTCATAGTGAGAGACTGGCAATTGCATTTGGAATCATTAGCACCCCTCCAAAAAGTCCTATTCAGATATTCAAAAACTTGCGGGTTTGTGGTGATTGCCACAACTGGACTAAATTCATATCACAAATCACCGAGAGGGAGATTATTGTTAGAGATTCAAACCGATTTCATCACTTCAAAGATGGAATCTGCTCTTGTGGAGATTACTGGTAATTTGAACCGTAAAATAATAGACAGACCCGGCTGAATGTTGAGCTTCGGCAGCATAAAGAATTGATTCTGGTCTGTTAAGCACCATGCCTGGATAAATATATTTTATGCTCTTTAGCTGGCACTGCAACTAATGCTCACCAAAGCCAAGCATATTTCAAAACTACAGCTAGTCTGAATCAGAAAAAATGCCCACAAGAAAGAATAGAAAAAAGGTTCATATTTCTTGGAAGTTAATGCTGTTTGAGCTGTAATGTTTATGCACCAATGCAGAAGTTGGCATTCTTTACAAAAAAATGCAAATGAAAGCAAATCTGTTAACAAGCTCTTTTTCTCCTCACAAAAGGCGTTTGCAATTGTCTCTATAATGGTGGCTTCCTGTTACTAAAAAGCTTGTGCAAAACCCTTGATACTCCGGTATCGTGCCTGTATCAAGTTGTTGTCATGCTTTCCTTTTCTGTGTCATCGACTAGTTGGCAGCTCATAAGAAGTATTTTAGATGCTCGAGTGCTTAGCTGGAAAAGCAATTATGCACCAACTTTGAATTTACAGCACACGTTATAATTTAGATTTATAACATTCGATTGATTTCTGTACTATTAGATTATGTTAATACCTATTTTATTTATGCTTTCTAGATTACATTACTGGTTTGGTTTTCGATTCAGGGTTCATTTAGTGCTACTATCGGTGAGTTGTTTGGTTTTCGATTCAGGGTTCATTTAGTGCTACTATCGGTGAGTTGTCCTTGTTTAGCAAATAAGTTCAATATTTTCTAATTGTGTGAAGATGAATAAAAAAGTTTATATAAAATGTAGATTAGAAGTATTCTGAGCAAAAAATTACAGTCGAATTATCAATTAACTAAAATAAAAATTTGATACGTAAATACTTATTTAAAATGTAGTATTTTGTGGTTCTTGTAAATTTGATTATAATTTAGTGAAATTAATGAATTATAAATTTTCCAAATAATAGATAGGAATACCGCAAATAAAGTTATTGGGATACCCATCAAATGAGTAGCTCTCCATCCATCATATTTCGAATTCAAAGGTTTCAACAACCCTCTGGATAAGTTCTTTTTGGATGAGTTTTAGAATTACCATCAACTGAAGTTGAAATACTGATGCAAGTTCTTCTTGTATGAATCAGTTCGATTCATATCTGAAAGAGGTTGACAATAAGTTTTTTTAAAATTAACTATTTATCCCTATGTTAGAAGTGTTCTAGAAATGGCTACGATTGAGTAAATAGGCCTACGAATTAATAGATTGAATTGAATTGGAAAAAGAAAAAATTTGTACAAGTTATACTTTTCATCATTGCTTTATAAAAAATAGTTAAATGTGAATATGTTAGATACCTATGATTCGATTGGTGAAATAATATATCTTTCCAAAAAAGCATTTTTTTTACACCACACAAAGAAAATATTTTTTGCGAATGAACAAGATATTGAGAAATTGTCCATACATAAAATCATAATTATTGAGTCAAACCTTGTATTTTGTGTCACCTTTCTAAGGAACATGAAAAAAATAATCTAGATATATATCTAGATTATTTCATATATTAAAATAAAAACAAATAAATAAATCTAAACAAACCAAATCCTATAATTAATTCAATAAATCGTTTTTGGATTTCATCAAAATGAGATTTTAGGGATAAGGAATAACCGAATTATGGATAAAATCAAGTGACTCTTTCTTAAATCCAAGCAATTTTTTTGTAGGCGTTTGCTCCCGATTTACTTGCCCCACTCATGAGTAAATATTTTATAGTAGCCTCATTAGACCGTACTTCTTTCTTGATATATCTAGATAATAGGTAAGAGCATAAATTGAAATATTTTAGAGCTGCAATAATAGTTATTAAATTGTTAGCACCATATAAAAATATTTCTCATAGAATAGCTATTAATACAAATAACATAAACTCTATTATAGCCATTTCACTAGTATTATTATTACTAATCAGTAGAATTCATCTTAAAAAAAGAAGAGGGTTCATTTTATGGTAAAATATACATTTATTTCAGTTAGGGTTCAAGAAAAAAAAGAAGAAAATTGCGAATCCTTTGAATTTCAAGTGTTTTGTTTTACCAACAAGATCCAGATACTTACTTCACATTTAGAATTGAGCAAAAAAGACTATTTATCTCAAAGGAATTTCCAATATTTTTGGTAGTAAAAGTAAATGAGTGATTCTCTTGTTACAATCCAATTCAATCTTCATAGATTTTTTGAGATATTTTCTTACAAAATTTTGTTATCAAATGACTGATATTTGAATAAGAAAAAAAGTGGATCTGCGTATTCTTAAATAAATTAACTTATTTAAAAAAAGTATTGTTTGTTATAAGTGTCGGAGCAACAACACAAATGGTGGAAAAATATGGACTATAAAATGTTAGGTAGCCATGACTTTTTAAGGTAAGGTAATTTTATCAACTAATTATTAATCACAGGAAATTTTTTTTACTACATCATCTCAATAATAAATAAGTAATGTTATACTTACCTACTTTTAATATTTAGTTAAGATATTTAATGATATGACATCTTGTACGTCGCTATTGAGTGAATTGTAAAAATAATAGATTAATAATTAATAATCAAACTAACTAATATCATACACATGCCACTGTATAATCCATGACTGCCTAATTTGTGCATCATGTAATTTTAAATAAATAATTAATAAGTGTTCACCGAATATTTTTTAATTACAATATGTGAATATTAAAAAATAAAAGTGATAATGGTACCACTCATCTCTTAAAATGATATTATTATTGCTGATCTGATATTGGATTACAACTAGAAATCTATTTAGAGACAGATAGGTTGTTCCAGGCAAAACGACGTGGCACTATTTGACTAGTAAACCAATAATTCTACACGCGGGGCCCACTGACCACCCTGGTCACGTTGACCCCACCTGCCAAATCACTCCCCAAGAGAGGCGGGGGGCAAAGAAATACTAATTTTCAAAATAGCCCCTCCCACTACAAAAGCAAACCCCTTGTATAAATGATGAGCACCCCACAAATTGACCAAACAAACCCCCCTCACGCCAAGAAATCTCCCAAATCCCCAATAAAAAAACCCTAGCTCGGCGGGGGCGGGCTTATGGCGAATACCAGCGCACCACCTGCAGCACCTCCGCTGCCGCGCCCCCTATACAAGCAGCGGTCGTGGGCCCCGGACGCCGAGCGAGAGGAGGCGTGGCTGAGACGAAAAGGGAACCATCAAACCCGGCGCCGCCGTAGCCAGAGCGTAACGGACGAGGATCTGCAAGAACTGAAGGGGTCAATCGAGTTAGGGTTCGGATTCCAACCCGATTCGCCCGAGTTGGAGCCGAAGCTGACGGATACTTTGCCCGCTCTAGGGTTTTACTGTGCGGTCAATAAACATTACAACGACCGATTGTCGAGGTGCTCCTCGTCGTCGTCGATCAGTTCTGATAACGATAATGTTAGCTGTAGTTCCATAATTGATCTAGGTAAAATTTTTTATTTAATCAAATGATTTATTGGCTAATTTGTAATTTTAACATAGTTCACGAGAAATTATAATTACCGACATGTGATCTGACCTGACGGTCGCTAATTTGGTGTAGGTGATGAACCAGAGATGGTGAAGATGAGATTGAAACAGTGGGCACAGGTGGTTGCTTGTTCTGTTAGACAATGTTCTGGGGAACTAAATTAACCTTCTTCTTTTTCTTTAAAAAAAAAAAAATTAAATGAAATTTGTTGTATACCAAAATTCTATGATGTTACTGATGTACATGTTGATTATAAATAAATATGACAATTCTTTTTTCTTTATATATTTTCCATTTTTCTGATTTCTTGTTTCTTGGGTAAAAGAAATACATTGTTTGATGTATCCATGAAAACATGATAAAGTATTTGGGTTAATCTAAGAATGAGGATAATGTTGGGTAATTGGAATTTTTAAATTATAAAATTAAAGTATTTGATAAATATTAATTGCTGTAGTTTAAAAATTATATTTATAATATAAATTTATTATATATTTAATTATCTTTTAAAAATTATTATTTATTATATATTATTAATTTTTATTTTATAATTATATATTTTTAAATAGTTTTAGTTTAAAAGTTATGGTATTTTAATTCTAAATTTTAAACATTTTTTTAGTATATCTTAGAGATTAAGGTTGGACAGCTTAGATTTAATGTTGTAAGATTAGATGACTGTAGATTTTAAGTTACGATATTAAAATATTTGGTAAATGTTATCTGATGTGGTTAAGAAGTTATGTTAATATAATTTTTTATTAGTATGATAAAAAAATAATGAAATATATTATATTTTTAATAAAATTATTATTTAAAAATTATATTTATTACATATTATTAATTTTTATTTTATAATTATATTTTTATCAACACATGAAATGGAAATTTATTGAATTTGAATCTTTGTGAAATCGGTAATATAATATCTAAGATATTTTTAAAATATACCGAATCAGTATAGATATTCTTCTTCTGACATAGCAACATAATTTCAATTGATATCTAAAGATAATGTTAAAAAGTTTCTTTCTTCTTATTTATTCAATGTATAACTATATATTATTTATACTATTTAACATAAAATTCTTAAAATTTTATAATATGAAGATTCTTTTATCTCTATTTTCACCCTTGTCTTCAAATTCATAATTCAAGTTAGATAAGTTTCAAAGTCCAGTAAAAAATTCTTAGACATTTTTATTTTTTGTTTTGAGCAATCTCAAAATATTTTTAATTTGTCTTATTTCAAATCGAATTGATATTTGAATTTGGATTAAATTGTTGAGATAATTAAAAAATAGTGTTTTCTTATTCCAAAAACCTTTACCTTTTATCTTTGCTTTGAATTATTAGATTTAGATATTAACATATCCTTAAATGCTATAACTTACATTATTTAAATCTTGTTGAACCTTGTTAAAATATATATATACAAAGATTCGAAGAAAGACAATGTCGGCTAAATCAAGTTGTTATGGAAAACTACGCAAAGATTCAAAGACCACATTTTAAAATTATAACTTATGATTGCGATTACAGTAAGTCACTTGTATTTTCGATTTGTCACATCTATATTTGCTTTGGTATGTGCAAAAATTTACATCCTCGTCCGGTCGTCGTCCTCTATCTTCATTATTTATGTACATATATTTTGAAAAAAAAATGCATAACCTTAGGCATTTAACATAAAAATTTATGTCACTGACGAAGAAAATGAGTGTTTATGTGAGAGGAAAGGTGGTTTATCACAAGCTCACACTCTTTTTAGTCCACGGCAAAATTTACATTTATTTAAAGGATCTTATTATCTTATAATTTAAGTAAGATATATTCGTATTAAAATTAATAACTAATAGTAGACCAAAATGAATTATCATTTATATTAAAATTAATAACTAATGATAAATTCAAATGAGTCATTATTTATATTAAAATTATTAATTAATAGTATATTAAAATAAATTATTTATTTTATTTTATTATGATCGTACCTTACATAATATGAAAGTAAAATGTAAGATAACAAAACCTTTATTTAAAAATAAAATCTTTTTTTTTTCTTATATTAAGATGCGCTCATATTAGTGGGATACTGAATCATTATGAGTCAGCAGTGACATTAATACATCACTCAACATACATCATTAATTACCTATGTCCCAGAATAATTTCTCCCAAATAGAAGCGAATTTTAATTATACATTACCTTTTGCTTCCCAATTGTGCTTTGATGATCCCATTTCCAAGAATATGATTAGATAAATATCTCATTTTGAAAAAAAATTAATACTAAAAAAAAAATTAAGTGAATTAAACTCTAATTAAAAAAAAAGTGATAATAACATATTTAAAATTATGATTAATGGGCTTATAGTCCAGTGGAAGAATCCTTACACTTACAATATTAAAAAGTAAGGGTTCGAGCAGTTATATAAAAATATTTATGAAAATTAGTTTCAACCCTCCATTAATTATAGAAAGAAAATTAATATACACTCCATGAAGAGTCTCAATTATAGAAATTTATTGTAATACCCAGTTGTAGAAATTTATTATAATAAAATAATAATGTAATAACTATAATAATCTTGTAAGTCAATATTTAAAAAAATTACGTACATTATTTTAAACATATTTCAAAAATAAAAAAATAAAAAAGAACTGAAACAACGCCGTTTGAAATGTGTTTTTATCGGAATTTTATTCAAATAGCAATAGCAAGTGCCCTCTCAAAAAAGTTGGTCGCTTGTAGATTTGGACCGCATGCTTCATGATTGCTAAATTGACATTATTCACATGATGAAGCTATCAAGAATTGATTCAACTTGTAGTGTCAGATTATGTATGGGTAGCATGACATTTTCATGTGACATAGCAGAATCGAAGAGCATAGAAGATCTTTAAATCGAAGTTATTGACTTACATGTATTTTGGTTGTATAGGGCCAAACCAAAATGGCTGCAACAGAGAAAGTTCTTTGTCTTCAATCCCAAGGAAACCAAAGAGCCATCTTTCTTGATTCATTAATTAATACGAAGAGCTTGCGGGGTGCTACCCGGTTTGTGTTATCGTTTGGAAAATTTTAACAAAATAGACAATATTGTACTTAATTATAATGTTACTTCATGAAACAACTAGAGTAAAAATTCATTTACTCTTTATGGTTTAGATTCAGTTAATCAAATATTTGTTTGAATTTTAAAATATAATCATTCTCAAATACGAACGCTTTTTCTTTATTTTTATTTTTATTGCGAATACGCTGTTAAATCATACAATTTAATAGATTCATTTTTTAATACACTTTAAAATCATATATTTTAATCACATATTTATATTAATTATATTAAACTATTTTAAAATATATTATACAAAAACACTATATTTATCATAAAAAACATAAATGAAAAACTACACATAAAAATATTGAACAATTATATAAAATATAAAAATTAATCGAATAATTTCCAAAACCCCAAACAACTCTTTAAACTTCTTGTCATATAGCACAACATGCAAGCAATTGCAATATATGCTTGTATATGGATTTATCCCATATCTTGTTTAATAATACAACGCAATGAATCAATAACGTGAGAGTACACATGAATAACAAGGGAACCATTAGCATTCTTTCTTTACAGATCAATCCAATTTCTATATGTACATACTTCACCACTCACACTTGGCAACTTCTCGAAAGTGTCATCGAATAGATACCAACTTTTCAAACTACATATTAAAAACATGCCTTAAATTAACTCAAGGGATGTTCGAGTGTTTCCTTTTATGATCATTATACCCATTCGATAATGCAAAAGCATTTTAGTGTTGTGGATATGCACTTAGTTATGCACAATACAACTCTTACTAACTTATTTATTCTTCCTTTTTGAGGTTTGAGTGCTTCTTTCTCTATGGGTGTTATATGTCAAATGGGTTCGCTTAGTACGAGATTCACTAAATGGCGAATGTACTTAATAGTGGGCTGCGTTTAGCAATAGACTACTCCATATAATTAACAAGTCGTAGTGCACTCAGTACGGATATACTAAGTAATTGGGCTGGCATGGCGTGTGTGCTTAACAAACTCACCCGTTATTTAGAAGTTTGTTACAATATTCTATCTCTAGAACTCCATATGTTCATCCTTATTATTATTTTATATTTATTTTTATCTTCATCTAGATAGCACCCACCATCCTAGATATCTCCAATTGTCAAAACATTTCACACAAACATAACATACAAATATATATGCAAAACCCTCTTGCACTTTCTCTTGTGAATAATAAAATTATATTTGGTCATATTATTTTTTCTTATTTCAAGCTTTCTCGCAAACCTCTTTAGCTAACTAGCTTGAGAAATTCTTTAGACTTACTTAGTAATTTTTGTGCTAAAAGTTATTTAAGTACTAGCATGAATTGCTGTACAAACACGCATCCCGTGAAATGTAGGTAACAAGTTATCAATTGATATCCCTTATAAAATAATGCGCTTCTATTGTGTTGAGTAAATAAATAAATAAATAATTAGAATATGAAAAGAAAAATCAAAACTTTGATAGATCATGTTGATAAGAGCAGCATGAGTTTCATGAGTAGAATGTATGCATTTAATAAATTTTATTATTCAAATATTTTGATGATGTCGTATAATGAACAAAAAATTAAATATGAGATTAAATCATTCAAAATTTTCTTAATAATCAAATTTTACTGTGTAAGATTAAAACAAATAACTAATGTGACATATTAAAATGAGATAATTTTGACATATAAGTGTAATTTGGTCGTTTACACTTATGTTTGGTAATTGCTAATTACCTATTTGATGCAAATGAAAAACAAAAGATCTATTAAGAAAATATAAAACATTCAGGGGCACTGATGTTATTATCCCAATTCTGAAACCGCCTACCAAAATCCTTTTCACAAAAATTCCACGCGGCAACCACAGAGCGTGCCTTCACGTCCCCAACTGGCCGAATATTCCAAAGCGCTTTTGCTGATCTGTTTGTTCAAATGATATGAAAGAAGATATTTGAACAAAAAGAGAGAAAAATATCTGGCTGACATTAGCCGAAGATATTATCAGCCTAGGATGACGTGGCAACCAGCTGACGTAACCGACACGTGTAAAAGCGTCGCCATGTGGAGCCTTTATTGGCTCTCAGCCCCACCGCCTCTCTCTCCTCCTCATTCTCTCTGCTTAATTTTCGCGACGATATTTTTGCATTTCGCTGTCTTTCAAATCATTTTTGACACCTATAATTTTTCGTCCGATCAAAACGAGAAGAAGAAAATTTCTGGAGAGAAATTAAAAATAAAAAAGAAGAAGAAGAACGAATGAGAGAGAATAGTTTACGGAATATTCCGTCACCGGATCAAGAGACAATGGATGGAATTTGCCGGACTGAGTTGAATCAGACTGACTCGGACTCCTCAGCTGTCACCGTTGAAAGCTCGCATCTTAACGGAAATGCAACGCCGGTAATTTTGATTATTATTTTATTATCTTATCTTTTGGCCTTTTTTATATTTTATAGTTCTTCTGTTTGATATTTTTAGAAATTTAAATATTTATGTAATTTTATGATTTTGAGTTAGGTTTTGAAGTACCGTTTCGAAAGTGAGTGATGATATTTTTCTTTTTAAAGTTAATTTATTTTATTACATGACAAGATATTAGATTATTGCTGCTTCGTTTTTATTGGCACCAATTAGCTGTTGATTTTTAGAATCAACGTTTAATGGATTCTTTTAGTTTAGTTTAGTTTTTTTTTTTTTTTTTTTTTTAAGTAATTAAGCCTTTCAATGGGTTGCACTTTTGTTGCACGTCTTTTTGTTTTGATCTTTCACATATTATATTGAGACAAAGCTTCATGTGATTCTTTGTGATTTTTACTTAGAAGGCTCCAATTCTGCAATATATAAAAGGACTTTTACTCTTCATTGTCGTCGAAAGTTTTTGGGGGTGAGTTCTTTCCTTTAGGTTATTGCAAAAATGTCCACCTATTCAGAAGAGGTGCTGATGAAGCAAGTGGTTTGCTTGGTTCTGTTGGACGTTCTTTGATTCTTGCGCTTCTTTTTTTTTTTTTTTCTTTTCCCTTTTGGAACAAAAATTTGGGTATTATGAAATCCATGCAATTCCGAACGGAAGAAGCTCTTTGAATTTGTGCCTTTTTTCCCCCTTTATCACAGCCAGATTCACCACATCATGTTAAGCAAGTTGATCTTGCTTCAACTGATTATTAGATATTGTTGGTGCATATTCTCGAGGTGGCACTTTCAAATTAATTCCCTTTTTCCTACTTCTAAGTGATTTTTGAATTTAGAATTAGTTTATCTTGGACATTTACTCGGAGAATGGTGATTATTACTTGGAAAGTGACAATAATGGACAAGCAGTAAAAGATATTGGGGATGTTTTGGTATTGTCCAAATTTATATTCTTACATCTTTTTGTTTTTTTTCTCTTGGTTGTGAGGACTCTAATTAGTACATTTTTTTTTTATTGGGAATTTTGATGTTATGACAAGAACTACATGTCAAGTTTTAAGAACCACTCACTTTTTCTTTATAACCATTAAGGCTGTTGTGGCCTACAAATGCCATAAAAGTTGACACGTCTATTGTTATAAACATGTTTCATTACAATTCTATTGTAATTAAACTTTCTTTTCTTCTCTTTTTGGCACTTTTATGGCAGGGCCAATCTGTAGAGTGGACAAATGAAAAGCACGATGCTTATCTTGACTGTTTAGAAGCATCATTTGTTGAGCAGTTGCATAAGTTGCATGATTCCACTTCCATGTGTTTGGCTGGATGCCACTTAGCCAAAACTCATTCTTCATCTGGCCGGGTCAGGGCCTCATCTATTAGATATCTCCATCTTTTTGTATGTGTTTTTAGTTTAAATGCATCAAACTGACTTTTTTCTTAATTATTTTTTCAGTTAATGGTTCTACGAGATGGCCGCTGGCAGAAGATTAAATCTAAAGGGAATGAACCTTTGTATGAGAATGCTACTGTTAATTCTCATGGAGTGCTAGAAAATCCATGGATACGCCGTTTTACCTCTGTGGGCAAACAGCAGACTGCAACATCATTTCATCCCCAGAAGCTTGGTTTGCCTTATGATGAGGGATTCTATTTCAGGGAGTATATGAATCTATATTGTGAACCAGCTGGAACTTCACAGCGGCACCTTGTTTGCCTCCAGAATTCGGTTGGAAGCACTGCAGGTAATTCTGGCTAATTTTGCATTGAATAGAATTTTTACCATCTTTACTGTTTCCACTTACATTTAACATTTGTATGTTCTCAGTTCTTATAATACCCATACCCATAAAGACCCACATGCTTCTCCTCCTTGTAAGGGTTTTTTTTTTTTTTTTTTTTTTGGGTTTTCTACTTGACTTGAATATATGGATTTGTCAAATGATGAAAATTAGGAAGAGAGCTTGAGGGAGTGAATGAGAAGATCAAAGGGAGGAATCTGACATGAGAGAGCCAAAAGAAAAGACCAAACCAGAGTAGGATTTATAATGAGTAAAATGGGACATTGGAGACTGAACAGTTCTTCAACAATGTACTTTCAGTTAAAGTTTGGCTTATATTTACCCTAGACACATAAAAAGACCATTATCCTAGCAATCCAATCTGGTAACTGGTAAGTCTTAAGTAAAATTACCTTAAATACATTCTAAAAGTAGGCCTATATGCATGAAGTAGTTTTTATCTAAATTTTCTATGCAAGAGAGTCAAAAATAGAAATGAATACATCTTCCCAGAATGGAATTCTAACAAATGAAATGGCTTGGCAAATATTCAACCATCTTTTATCTATTTTTTTCCTATCTGCTTTTTAATCCAAATAGACATTTGATTTTGCGGTGGAATGTCGAGTGTGATTGACAAAATAAGAAGTGTCAATTATCTTTATACTCTGCCATTAATCAGAGTAGAAAGTTGTTGTATTGATAGTTTATTAACTTTTGCCAAACATGATCGGCAGATTTATTAATGGTGTGCAAAAGATAGCTTAACTTGAATAAAGAAGAAAATATAAATTATTCACTTGGAATAGTTGATGATGTTTGTTACCCCTTGAGCACTAAAAATTGTGCTGAAACTATGAACCATTAATACTTTCAAGAGAAACCAAACCACTTCACAACCGGGTCTATATGGTTTCTTTTTATCTTATTTCTGTGTATAAGCAGCTTTCTTTGAATCATACCCTTCTGAGAGATGAATACGGTACTTTGCAGCTTTGCAATCAATAGTTCTAATTTCTAGCATCTTCAACACTAGACACCCTTTAAAGTGCTTCTGCTAGACTAAAGAATCTGTTATTGTTCCATATATCTTCTTTTTGATAGCTCTATGTGTGTAATTTTTGTTGATGCTTTAGTCATTGCTACTTGTTTCTCATCTTCTTACCATATATCTGAACTGTTGCAGAGGTTTCGGATCAGAATTTTGTTGATGAAGATCAAATAGATAGATCAAGCTTTAGGCCAATGGCAAAAAGGTTGAAAACGGCTGCAGTCGATGCTTCAAGTGATGATCAAGTAATTTGTAGAATAAAATATATTTTTTTCTCAGTTGGCTTATGATACCCTTAAATTTAATTCTCACTTTATTGTGGGTGAATGTTAATTTTTTGAGAGATTCATTTTTATTATTTACATGCCATTCAGGTTGTGCCGTTTGAGAAGCGTCATACTCCTAATGTTTCAACCATCAATCAAGCTTCCTCAGGAAAAGAGGAACAGATGCATCAAGAGTTATTTGCAGAACATCCTGAGAGCATCGCCACTTCGAGATCTGATATGCGTTACTTTTTAAGATGAAGCTGAGGTGCAATGCTTTACTGAAGTTCAAAACACAAATCTTTTACACGTATACACCAACAGAAAGAAGATTAAAGTAATCATCTGTATAGTTTTCTCCAAGTGCCTAGCTGAAGAAACATCAAGATAAATGCCACACGACAGTAGGGGTGGGGATGTTTGCTTGGTCACATTTTTTTTCCTTGTCCACCAGAAGATCTTTCGACACAGAATCAAGTCAGAAGAAAATAAATTTACGCCTGGCTCAGAGCTTGCTGGCGTCTCAGTATGTGTGCTATAGATAAGATTTACAGTAGTTGCAATTGATGGTAGGAGCCTAGTTAGCAGCAAGCGTGCAATTTGGGTTAGAGAGTATTCTTTATATTCATGTTCTTGCATCCCATTTTTGTAGTTTGAATGCATTGTACATAGAAATGTGGATGTTTTCAAGATGTAGAGGACCAGAACTCAATTCGTATGCTATGTATCTAATGAGCAGTAAGCCATTACTTTTCTTTTTTTGCCCTTTTCTTTTTACGGTCTTTACTCTTTTCTAATCTAGAAGGAATGTTTCCCATATTGGATTTGTTTCTGCTCAAGACTCTTCAATCAAAAGCTTATCTCGTGATTGATTTGTCTCTCTTGACTCAATATTTTATTCACTGTGGACTCGTTTGATTTGTCTCTCTAGAATCAATATTGTATTCATTGTGGACTTGTACCAGCCAATTAATTGCCAGATCAATGTAACCAATCTGGTTGGCTACAACTGCTCACCAACCCCAAAAGATTGCCTCAGCTAAATCTTCAATGGCCCAACCTTTTCCATAGCCTGGATTCGAAGTTAATTTTTCGTTTTTTGGGTCCAGAAACAGAACATAAAGATAAAGCACCGCTCCTTTGCTTAGTGATTTTCAAACAATGATGATTTTATAAATTTTAGTTAAATCACATTAGTATATTTTTATTCCGGTGAAATCGATATGTATGTGATCTATGCATTCTTGTCTGTCCAATAACAAGAATTGACAATTAATTTTTGAATTAATATTTACCTTTTGAGTAATATTACACATTTTAAATTTTTTATTTTAAATAATTATATTAAATAATATGAAATTCATCAATTAATTAATAAGATAATAAAATTAATTTACTTTAATTTTATCAACTCATTGAAGAATGACAGATTATTTAAGATAGTTATTTAAAATAAAAATTTTAAAATATATAATATTATTATTAATTTTTTTTGTTTTCTCCAAATATATTTAAACTATTGAAATTTCAAAAAGATATAATTATAGGGATATTTATTATTATTTAATGTAATAAAAAGCTGATAGATAATTAAAAAATTTTTTTTAGTAATTTTCCATAGCAACACAAGTGAATTTAATTTAATTAAACATAACAAAAGACTTTGACCAATTAAATGTTCATTTGTGGAAATTAAAAAAACACTTATTATGTTATTATACATAGTCAGAGAGCCAATGAGCACGGCATGGACTTTCAAAATGAACGGAGTGACGAGTCTTGGGTCTTTGCGTCTCGTACTTGAAATTTTCATCTTCAGAAAACTGATGCAACACAGAAATTCGAATCCCGTATGAAAGCTCATTAACACCGAAATTAATTCTCACTTTCCCGATAAACTGAAACTAAGGTAGAAAACTTTTTTGTCCTTTTACCATTTTTCTGATTGTTTTCTCTTGATGGGTATTATATCAAATCTAAGAGGCTCAAGAGCGGGCCATAACCACTCACAGCAAGCAGAGTTACCAATTTCTGAAAATGGGCCATCTTCAAATTCTTCATTGCCCAGGAAGAAATGGTCAAATTCGATGCCCTTATTTGTGGCGCTTGTGGTTATTCTAGAGATCTCCTTTTTGGGTCGTCTTGACATGGCCAAGAACGCCGCTATGTTTGATTCATTAGCTGATTTTTTCCACAAGCAACCTCCTCAAACTGAACTTGAGGTGATCGTTGATGGTGATTTGGGGGGCGGGAAAATTGAAGGACGGGTTTTGGATTCAGAGAGTTGTGAGGAGTGGTTGGAAAGAGAGGATGGTGTGAATTACTCGAGGGATTTCGAGAAAGATCCTATTTTGGTTACTGGGGCTGAGCAGGTTAGTTAAAGTTCCAAACTCTTGTCATAATTTAATATGATTTTGTTCTTTCATTGAGTTCTAGTTTAACGGTGTGATAAAGTTTTGTTATTTATGTTGATTTTAGCTGTTTTTGCCTACACATGTTATTCAATTTTTTATTTTCGTGGGATGAAATTTAAGCTTCATGAGAGCTTAATTTTGTTGTTGATTATGTATGGAATGAGGAGTGTTGCTTTTGATACTTACATAGAAGTTGTATTCTTATCTTGATAGAGAAAGAATAGACTTAATTTGTACAGAGCTTGCAAATCTTCTGATATTCTTTTTTTTTTTAATTACAGTTGTTTAATTTTGACAGTAGTTTTAGAACAACTGAGAGTCTGATTAGTGTTTCCTACACATAATTGTTGCATCTGTTTTCACTGAAATGGGAAATGAATATTCAGAGTGACAGCAAATCTATAAAACTGTAATCACTCTGCATCGCGTTGTTGAAATTACTGACCTTTTTTGGGGCTCTGTTCATGTTAATTTTGGAGTATGCACTCCATGTTCAATGTAGAGGCTTACTGTATCCTGGATTGAACTAGTTTAAACCGTAATTGCTTTGAAGGATCCTTATAAAAGTAATAGACACATGCAGTAGTTTGTTCCAATATGTTCAGTTGATATGTTCTAACCTTTTCTTATAACCATTGGATTTTTCTTGTAGAGGAAAATTATTTTAGCTTCTTCAGAATCTTTTTTGTTTCCTCAGAATCCCTTGGTGTTAATATATTGTTGCTATTTTTGACGATATGGGTGCCAGTTCTTTTAATCAATCTTTTCATTTTTGTAAATGTTCTTTCTATCCATGATGTTTCTGTAAGTTGAACTTCTTGTCGTTTTTCTCGAGTTTTGGAATTCAATTAATTTAATGTCATATTTTTGTTTTATCTTGCTGTATATCTGAACTTCCTGTTGCATGCTATGTAGGAGTGGAGAGTTTGCGATGTTGGGTGCAACTTTGGATATGATGATAATAGGAAACCTGATGCTTCATTTGGTATGCCCCAACAACCTGGAGCAGATACTGTGCTTCGTTCGATGGAATCGTCCCAGTACTATGCTGAGAATAATATTGATCATGCACGACGGTGGGTAAGCACTGTCTAAAATGACTTCAGTTTAACCTTATACTTGTAAAATGTCCCCAACTTCGCCCATTTTTGAAGGACAGAGATTGACCAAGTACATTTTTTCTCACTTAGACAATAAAAGGGTTGACAATCTTAGCTCTGAATTAAGCATTTTTGCAAAATTTGGCTGCCGCTGCAGAGCAGTTTCAAGCTGTTCACAGCCAAGGAATTTCCTGGTATAAAATTTTGTTGAGTGTTTCATGAATATCTGGATGCTAAATATTTCCAGCTGAAAGAGAGACTCATTGTGCATGGTGCCTATTTATTTTAGTACAATTTATCTCCTTTAAGCTGAGGCGCTAAAGCTAAAGATGCATTATTTATTTATAAGACTTGAAATAGCCTTCTCCCATCTTTTCTAAATTGCATTTCTTGCCTTTTTAAAGTTGATTACTTGAAGTAGCAGATTCTTGGTGTGCCCAAAACATGTTGGTAAAGCTGAAATGTTAACCTTATTTGTTTACTAGGAGGGGTTATACGATTGTAATGACAACTAGTCTCTCATCAGATGTTCCTGTTGGATATTTTTCCTGGGCTGAGTATGATATCATGGCACCAGTGCAGCCAAAGACTGAGAGTGCCCTTGCGGCTGCTTTCATTTCCAACTGTGGTGCTCGCAACTTCCGGTTGCAAGCACTTGAAGCACTTGAAAAGGAAAATGTGAAGATAGATTCATATGGTGGTTGCCACCGGAATCGTGATGGAAGAGGTGGGCACCAGTGCATTTACAATGGTTGTCAATGTTTGTAATGATTATGTATGAGTTGATAATCTGATCGACAATGACATGATCTCTTAGAAATTTTATATTTTACTGTACAGAGCTTCTTCTTGGTCCTCGTTTTTGTCATTTATGTGCTTCAAACCCTGTAGATTGCTTACTCTATTTTCTTCTTGATAAATATTGTTTAACAACTTTTTTTTTTTTATCAATGATATCTGCAGTGGACAAAGTGGAAACTCTGAAGCGCTATAAATTTAGCTTGGCTTTTGAGAACTCCAACGAGGAGGATTATGTCACTGAAAAATTTTTCCAGTCTCTTGTTGCTGGTATAGATATAGAACCTCTCTTTCCCTCTACTTGTTTTGTAACAACTGATGTATTACAGATTGATAAATTCCTGAAGTTTTTTTCTTAGTTGGCCTGGCGAAATGAAATGGAGTATATTTTCATTTTCTAGTTTTCAAGCAACACTCAAATGTTTTAGAAAACCTTTTTTTTTTTTAACTTTTTATGTGAGAAAACTTGTTTTTTAGAAAGTTAATGATGTCCAAATTGATTGAGTTGTTTTAGAAAAATTCAGAAATCATTTCATGGTTTGGGTGATAAAATGGATGTCAAATTTTTGTAGGATCGGTCCCTGTGGTTGTTGGTGCTCCAAATATTCAAGATTTTGCTCCTTCTCAGAAGTCAATTTTACATATTCGGGAGATAGAAAATGCTAAGTCTGTTGCGAAGACCATGAAATACCTTGCAGAAAATCCTGAGGCATATAATCAGTCACTAAGGTGAGCTTCACTGCAGGAAACTTAACCGTGTGACAGTTGTAGAAGCTTAGCCGAAGTGCTCTCTCTCTTTTTTTTTTTTTTTTTGGCTTTTAAAAACAATATGGTAGCTTTGGTGGAGTTATTGCTTTTTTATTTTATATCTTGTTGCTTTATGAGGGTCTTCTTACTAATGAGATGTTGTTTCAATAGTTGGAAGTATGAAGGGCCCTCTGATTCTTTCAAGGCACTTGTGGATATGGCTGCGGTACACTCATCATGTCGTCTTTGTATTCACCTGGCTACAAAGATTCAGGAGAAAGAAGAAATGAACCCTGCTTTCAAGAAACGCCCTTGCAAGTGCACCAGAGGTTCAGAAACTGTGTATCATTTGTATGTCAGGGAGAGAGGGAGGTTCAAGATGGTATCCATTTTCTTAAGGTAACCTCAGTTTTAATTGGAGCCAGGGGTGTTCTTACTTGTCGATTTATTAATTGTTTCAGTGATATTTCCATTATCCCAAGTTAAATTTTGTAATACACTGGACCTTTTAAAATAGATAAGCAATAGAAATGAAACTGAACATCCAGTCGTACATAATTAACCAGTAGAGGAGAATGCTTGGTCTTCGTATTACCACAGCTTCATCTAGCCAATCTTGTTGGCTGCATATATTTTAAGCATGGGATATTGTCACATCTACATGATTATTGCATGTATCTGTGTGCTCAAATCAAACATTTCCTTGTTTGATGGGCAGGTCTGGCAGTTTGACACTAAAGGCCTTGGAATCTGCTGTGCTGGCAAAGTTCATGTCTCTAAAACACGTGCCAATTTGGAAGGAGGAGAGACCCAAAAGCATAAGAGGTGAAGATGAACTGAAAATTTACAGAATATACCCTGTGGGCTTGACACAGAGACAGGCTTTATATGAATTCAAATTCAATGGGGATGATGACCTCAAGAGACACTTAGAAAACAGTCCCTGTGCGAAGTTTGAAGTCGTATTTGTCTAGATTTAAGTTTATACCCTTGAGCCTCAGAAGTTTTTACAAGGCAATTTCTATGGGTACATTGCTTACATCTCATGCATCCTTGCATTTATTTCCATGTTTACACATCAGTAAGGAACGACTAGATTATAGGAAAGAAAGAATGAAAGAACATGGATTCAAAAATACCATTGGCTTACTTGGGGTAAGCCAGTTGTGTATGCCGTAGCACAGATTATTCACATACACGTGGAATGCAGCCATACTTGTGTTTTGTAATGTTACTGCCACAGTTGTATTTATTATTGTGCTTCTGGAGTTAGTGCCCATACAGCCATCCTTATGGTAAGGGATGGTTAAATGAGCGAACCATGTATTTTTAGTACACTATCTCCAGTTTCCTGATATTTTCCTTGGGAGCCGTGTCGTGCCGTGCCGCGCCGCTCACTTAATGTAGCAGCACCAGATAAGTCCTCCCTAAAATCCGCCATTACAGAAGAGTTGTATTGTTATTTTTACAGAGGCAAATCCAGCTTCGATGATTTTAATTAATACCAAAATAAAAATATAATAAGGTATTGTCTGGGACTGGGAGCGGCTTCTCTGGTGTGCCAGTATAGCCAATGTTGTTATTTCGAAAAGCGAGCCAGTTGAGAATTAAGATCAACATTAGCAAAGGTTATTATAATACACTTGCCATGGACCTTGTCGGCGCACATAGAAATCGATTTTCATAACTCATCTAACCCTTTTTTTACATATCAGGCATTGGATTAGCAATTATTTTACTCCAAAATAATCAAATCCTATGATATTTAGTACCATTTTCAGTAGAAGATAGGTAATAAGATAAGGGCTTTGTTTCACACAAACAAACAAACTTTGCCTTTTTTTTTTTTCTTGTTAATTCGTCAAAAGTCAGGGATCTGGATGTGATTACGCTTTCATCAAGTTGAATGGAAAACGTGACGAAGGGTGCAACTGATTTGAGAGTCCACAGTGAAGCAGCGTGTGGCGGGCTGGCGGCGAGTTGAGCCAACCACAGCCAGTGCAATGCAGTGACTCCTGGCTGGTGCAAAAGGGTAAGTGCTATTGCGATCAAAGCTTTTAAGCTGCTCAAATCCAGATGTCACTTTCATTGAACACTCGCATCGCCGCGTGAAACTTTCAAGAACACACGATTAATATATGAACTTTCAGTGGTCAAACTATTGTTTTTCTCTACGAATTAATACATCCGTACAGATATAATGTCTCTCTTTTCTTTTTTTTTAATATATAAGATTATTATTTAAAATTATATCTCATATTACAAAAAATTATAATTAATATTTATAAATTAAATTATAATTAATTTTTATAAAATATTATTTAAATTTAAAACTCTCCTAATATTTAATTAAAAAAAAAAACTTAATTAATTTTACTAAAGGCTGCTTTTTTGTTTTCGTTCAGTTGCCAACTTGCGTTCTGTTGACAGATGGGGCAATCGTGCCCCGTTGCAGCGATTCAATGAATATGCTGTTGTGGAGTAATAACATTTGCATCCCTCATTTCTATATATTCTAAAATAAGTACAGTTTTAACCATTTATGTTAAATAAGTTCCTTACTAGTAACTCAAACAACTCCTATGCAGTAAGCCAACTTACTCGTATAATTGATTCGATTTGAGGATTTGAAAAATAAACTAGAAGAGAAAAAAATAAATCAAATCTATTTTGTTCACGATCGATTCAAAATCTTTTAAATCAATCTAATTTTATTTACATTTAATTATATATACTCACTCTTAATATTAAATTTTGACCTTCACAACTAAATTATATAATTCGTACCATATGATGTTCAAGTCATTTTATTAGAGGTTAATAAATTTTTTTATACAACTAAATAAATTATATTTTTTTAATAAAATCTTCACCTATAATAGATAAAGAGAATAGATTATACTATATTTAAAAAATTTTTACCATATTATATCTTAATGTGTGGGATTATTTTCTTTTTTATTATAAAGAATTTGCATTGAATGAAGTTTGATATATCTTATTAAGCTTAATTATGACAAGAACTTGAGTCCTAGGTTCTTATTGTTACTTTTTAGGCAGTTGTGGCCTATATTGTAATATTGGTCTTTCTGAAGTTTTAATGCAATTTGATAACGTTTTTTTTTAAAAAAATACAAATACCAGTTATTCATACGGCACATGTTTGTGACCCGCCCTCCAAATTTAGAAAGCAAAAGAGAACTAAAACTAAAACAGAGCAGCAAGCGAGCAACAGTTGACAATGAGATAATATAGTTTAATGACAAAATAAATGAATAAATAAATAAAACAATGGGCAACTGTCTGTCAGCTTCTCACAATCTAAAAACTTCAATTCCTAAACACACAGAAAAAAAAAAAAAAAAGACCAACAAACTTGACCCTTAACCCCATCCAAAAGTCCCCCCATGAGACAATCCTCACCTCTCCTCTGCTTCTAAAGGTCCAGTTTTTGTCCCTTACAAAAATGGCCACACGCTCATTCATGATTCTCATAACATTACTACGACAACTACAAGTTTTATCAGCAAGGCTTCTCATCTTTTCCATCTTGCAGCTTCAACATGTCGTCGTCATCATCATCATTTTCAATACGTTTTGCACAACCCCTTTTGCCATCTTCAGTAGCAGCCACCTCAGCTAGGCCAAAGACGTGGTGGGTTCATGCCACCACCCCTACAGTGGCACCGGTGACCACGTCGTCAGCGCCTGAGGTGGATGCAGAGAGGCTGGAGCCTAGAGTGGAGGAAAGAGATGGCTACTTTGTTTTGAAAGAGAAATTTAGGAAAGGCATTAATCCTCAAGAAAAGGTCAAGATTGAGAAAGAGCCAATGAAGCTCTTTATGGAAAATGGTATTGAAGATTTAGCTAAGTTGTCGATGGAGGAGATTGATCAAGCCAAGGATACTAAAGATGATATTGATGTTAGGCTCAAATGGCTTGGTTTGTTTCACAGGAGAAAACATCATTGTAAGTTTTCACTTATTTTTGTTTTGTTTGTGTTTCCTTTTGATTTACATAGATGTAGTTATTATACTTAAAGTGGAAATATCATGGGAATATTCTTCCAATTGATGCCAAGTTTTAAGGGATGAATATTTTTGTATCAAAGATTTGAACTGGAAAGGAATCAAATGATTCTTTTTTTTTTTTTGCCTGGTTTCCCTTGATCTAATAGAATAATGGTTATTTTTGGGAATGGTGGTGTTCAGATGGTAGATTTATGATGAGATTGAAGCTACCAAATGGGGTAACAACGAGTGAGCAAACACGGTATTTAGCTAGTGTGATAAAAAAGTATGGGAAGGATGGTTGTGCGGATGTGACAACAAGGCAAAACTGGCAGATTCGCGGTGTGGTTTTGCCTGATGTGCCGGAAATACTTAAGGGTCTTGCCCACGTTGGATTGACAAGTCTGCAGAGTGGGATGGACAATGTGAGAAATCCTGTTGGCAACCCTCTTGCAGGAATTGATCCAGAGGAAATTGTTGATACAAGGCCTTATACCAACTTGTTATCCCACTTCATCACTGCAAACGCACACGGCAATCCTACTGTCACTAACTTGTAAGTTCTCTTTCCATTACTCCCAGAGAGCACATTTCACTTCTGAAGTGTTAGAATAGAAGCTTTTTGATATTTGTTTCAATGTTTTGTGTGCATTTTGTATTTGTCCGCAATCGAGGAAATTTGGACTTGATTTGTTAATGTTCTGTCATTGCCCCCTGTTGTTGAGGGATAAATGGGCTTAAACCTCCATCATTAATACCAGCTATATTTTTATCTTGGGTGTAACAAGTTATTGGAGAAATTCTTTAACAGAAAAATATAAATGCATGGGATGAAACCAGGATTTAATCTAACAAGATTTATTTAGTTATGATTAAAAGTTTTAAGTGTCGCAAGTTGTCTGACTTTCTTCATATGAGTTTTTCCTCATATGAACTCTTCAATATAAGCAAATAGATGAATCAGTAGCATTGTTAACTGAAAGTTATCAAGTCTAATCGCATCTTATCGTGGGTACAGAATTAACTTCTCATAGAAACAAACCGTTTGGCCAGTATTTCCCTTTCTCATATTGCTTTTCATTTGAGCAGGCCAAGGAAGTGGAATGTGTGTGTAGTGGGATCACATGATCTTTATGAGCATCCTCACATCAATGACCTTGCTTACATGCCTGCTACAAAGGACGGAAGGTTTGGGTTCAACTTGTTGGTGGGCGGGTTCTTTAGTCCCAAGAGATGTGCAGAGGCAATCCCTCTTGATGCCTGGGTCACAGCTGATGACATTATCCCAGTTTGCAAAGCAGTACTAGAGGCATTCAGAGATCTTGGCTTCAGAGGAAACAGGCAAAAAACTAGAATGATGTGGTTAATTGATGAACTCGTGAGTTATTTACTAGTCTCACTTCTTAATCATGCTTACTAAGTCTTATTCATGTTAATAATGTGCGAATTTTTAACTTATATATGCAGGGCATTGAAGGATTCAGGGAGGAAGTAGTGAAGAGAATGCCTGGACAAGAGCTTGAAAGAGCATCCTCGGAAGACTTGGTTCATAAGCAATGGGACAGGAGAGAATATCTTGGTGTACATCCACAAAAACAAGAAGGATTTAGCTATGTAGGTCTTCACATTCCCGTTGGTCGAGTCCAAGCAGATGATATGGACGAGCTAGCTCGTCTGGCTGACATGTATGGCTCAGGAGAACTCCGCCTCACAGTTGAGCAAAACATAATAATCCCCAACGTTGACAACTCAAGACTCGAAGCCTTACTCAAAGAGCCTTCGTTAGAAAAGTTTTCACCACAGCCATCCATTCTAATGAAAGGTCTGGTTGCATGCACAGGCAATCAGTTTTGTGGACAAGCAATCATCGAGACTAAGGCTAGGGCCTTAAAGGTGACCGAGGAGTTGGAGAGGCTGGTGGACGTGACAAAGCCGGTGAGGATGCACTGGACAGGGTGTCCCAACACCTGTGGACAGGTTCAAGTCGCGGATATTGGATTCATGGGGTGCATGACAAGAGATGAAAATGGGAAAACTTGCGAAGGAGCTGATGTGTTCTTGGGAGGGAGAATTGGCAGTGACTCACATTTGGGAGAGATTTATAAGAAAGGCGTCCCCTGTAAGGACTTGGCGCCCCTAGTTGCTGGCATTTTGGTCGAACATTTTGGAGCTGTTCCGAGGGAGAGGGAAGAGGCAGAAGATTGAATTGAGTTGATTCATTCATTCAATAAAAGCTAAAGTAGTAGCTCACTGTTGTTTATTTTACAAATTCAGGTCCAATTTGAACAATTTGGTTTCATTTGTAGGTTTGCCAAGAGTAGAGAATCTTGGTATGGAAATGTAATATGAATAAAGTGACAATTTAAATTTTAGTGAAACTAATAATTAAATTTTAGGAACAATTGTATTATGTTGGAAAAATAATCTATCTCTATTCATATGGGTGACAATTAATGTAAGCGCTCGATGTTCACGCTTGGACTCTCTCACTGGCCAATTGGTTTCTAATACAATTATTAACCATGCTATCAAATCCATGTCTAATCGTCTTTATTAATAGATCAAATTCTTTATATATATATATATATATATAACGGCTGGTATTTATAAGACCTAAAATTTTTGTTATATCCGACATGGCCAAAAATGATACGATTTTGCTGCCTCAACAGAGGAGAGAAGGGATGTCTGGGCCAGTGACTGTTCAATTTGGACCATGAACATTAATCTGGGCCAATAGTGGATGGGCCTCCGATTGTTTCCAGTCTATGGGTTCTTATGGTCCAGATCCCTAATTTAGAAAATTACTGTAATGCTTCAATTCTAATTTAAATATATATATATATAAACATTTTGAGAGTGTATTTATTGTGTGATTGAAATTTGAATCCGCGGATGCTGGAATAGGCAAAAATCTCCAGTGTTCATTGAGATTTTAAATAAATAAATGACCCAACAACAAATAAACAGACATTGATGCTACAAAAAAAGTTCAACTCAAAATCCAACAACTTGTTTGAACAGTTGATATCAAGAGCAACCATTTATAATTGAGATTGAGACTTGACCTAAAGATATGTTCAAACTTCTCATCCACTTCGTAACACATTTGGGCCATACAATTTGACCCTCCACTAGATAGAAAGCAACATATAACTATGAACTAGATGATCACATTAATCAGTTTACGGTTGAACATTTTTGGGTTTAAAGTTTTGTATGATGACAATCAATGGTTGACCGATTTCATATAGCCACAATGTTGCAATCATTGCTTCTTCCTTTTTTTTTTTTTCCCCTTCGAAGCCTCTTATTTAACTCGTTAAATTAACATTCGATAAATTGATAAACTCAATTAAATAACAATTTTTGTCGGTCTCAACTTAGGGTGAACATAGTAAATTAATAATTAGATAAATTTACTAGATAATAACTTTTTAAAAAAATCTTATTTTCTATAGGACTCAAATAATACTTAAATTAATAATAACTAATTTGAAATTAAATACATATGATATGTACGTAATTTTCTTTGTTGTATTAGTATAACACTTTACGCATTTCATTAGTTATTTTTACTTTCTTAACACTTTTCAGGTGAGAAACACATATTATATGTGGTATGTTAAGAGAAATAAGAGAAATAATTAGCTTAATATATTGCCTTCAAAAGGTCTTCTGTAATGAGTTACCATGCAATCGCGATCCAGCAATGCAATCTTACAAAAGGTGAATAAATCACTTAATCAAGATCAAATCATAATCATATCATACAGTTTGACAGAATCACTATATTATGTAATTATACTATGTCTATACCTCAAAAAAGTTTCCATTATGAACGTGATATTATCTTTATAAATTAATAAATTATTAGTTTATTAATAAATTAATAATTATGAATTTATCAATATATTAATATTCACTAAAATTACTAGATTTCTCATAGTTCCAAGGCTGTTAATTTATAGGGGTTCTATTATAATTATAATATTATGAAAAAGCTTTGGCTACTTTTGTAGTGTATACATTTATGTGTTGAATAATTTTTACAAGAAATGGTTATCATCTACTTGGCATGGTAAAATCTATTGTGTTAAAAATAAGAAGTCTGAGGTTCAAATTTTATTGACATGGGTACAAAAGGGATTCAGCTGCCATTAAGCTAACTTTGAAAAATAAAAAATAAAGTACTAATAAGGACATTTTAGATAATTTTTTTTAAAAAATATATGGATTAACTAGATAATTAGCTCAAAGTTTAAGGACTGAATGAAGGTTTAGCCATTTTTTCTAATTAGAACTACTCTAATTTGTTTACAGTTGGATTTTTTTTTTTTTTTGTAAATGAAAAATAATAATTGCCCAAAGAAAAAAACAAAAAGAAACCGATAAATAAAAGCAAAAAAGTCTTTGTAGGTAATCTCTTTATCAAGCTCTCTCTCAAATTTAGACCACAAAATGGAGTAGGAGTATGAGATAAATATGATGTACTCTTCATGAACGCATCACAATTTATGATTTTTAACTATATATATATAATCATGTTTATTGAGCAAAAACTTTTACGAGAAATTATTTATGGAAGGCTTCGTTTTAAGAACATGGAGGTGCTACAGTAAACAAGTAAACCCAATAAGTCAAATATATATTTTACATGATAAACTTTTATTTTATTTTTGCCCCAAAAAAAAAAAAAAAAAAAAGCAAAATTTGAAATCGCTATTGTTACGTGTTCAAAGTGGCATGCCAATATCTAGAACTAAATCCGAAAAGATGCAGTGGAGTGTGGAGTCCACGTACAAACTTGCAACCAAATGAAATTTGTGCACTTCTTTTGCAGAGGATCCAACGATCTGCAACAATAAAGTGGATTTTTGAGCCGAAATAACAACAAGTGGTTCAATGCTATTAGCAGAATGGTCAATTTTGATATATTCAATTTGTCAGGAGAAAGATTTCGAATTATTGTCCGGAGGAATGCCAAAAAAATAAATAAATAAAAGAATTGATAATTTCTGATTGATTTGATGTCATTCTGTATTCTTTGGCAAGAATTTTAGATAGCTATAAACGAAGAGTGAATCCGAATTTCAAAATTAGCTAGCGTCCGAATATTTTTAGTGTTTTATTTATGTTACAGACAAATTAAGTTTAAAGGATCTAAATTAACTATTACCAGCTGGCAATCTCCAGCTCACACACACAAATCTCCGCAGGCGCAGAGCAAAATAATTAAGTGGAGATGTAATATCACCGAAGTGCTTCTAGATCTAGTTGATTGTCCGAGAAGCACTCGGTCCCACATAATTGGAAGTTTTCATAAAGATCACGTGACTTGCACGAGGATAAAATGACCAATGTTTTTTTTTCTTCACTCTCAATGTCAATGGGGTTGTAGCCTTGTAGGTGTATATAACAATATATTATTATTATATATGTAGATCATAATTAGTATTATTCATCCGCCGTATGCTCCAAAAGTGGAATCAAATGACATGTAAGTGAGAGAAAAAGAGCCAGCTTTAGTGGGGCTTGTTTGGCCAAACTTAGGTGGATATGGCTTATCATTTCTGGGTATCCGGAAGCACTTTTGGCTTCTGGGATAATTCCAGAAGCTGTTTATAGCATTTTGATTCCCTCCGCCTGCTGCGTGAAAATCTTTCACAACAAACAGCAACATTCCATACAATAACATGGCTTAATTCATTGACCTTCGCAAAAGCTAGTGATAATATATGTGATGCAAATGCAATGAACGCTAATTAACATAACCCTAAAACTAATTTACTTGTTGCTTTATAATTTATGTGCTTCCCATTCATTTCCTAGAGTTGTTCATGGGATTTGCGACGATTCAATTCGTGTGAAGGTATAAATTAAGAGTCACTCGTGGGATTTAATTTGTTCCCATACGAGTGGTATAAAAAGTAATAATTTTTTTTTTCTTTAACGAGTTATAACATAGAACTTGTTAATGATCGATAATTAATCTGTTTGTACAAACCCTCGATAACGTGGTCGGGTTGAAAATCAGTGACTAATGAATCACTGGCCAACCGATTTTGATTCTTTTTAAACTTTGTTTACCCTTTACCTTTGAAAACAAAAAAAATTATCTCTCATCACTCAAATTTCTACTTTTACGAATGCATTCGTACTAATATTTTGATTGCATATTAGTGGCAGAACTAGAATCTATAATATAGGGTTTTATTTTATTTTAAAGGGAGAATGACATTTTTATTCCCCTTATAATTAATTTGTACCTCTTGAGTCACATTATCGATATCCTATTTCGTCGTGTTGTTAAAGCAATAACAAACAAAAACACATTGATCTTTTTAATAGGAGAGGATTTACAACATCAAAATTAAAGGAGTTCAAGAACGGCATATATATATATATTAATCTAAACGAGTGTTGCAGTTGTGGGTTGTTCAAAAGCTAAGTGAGGCCGTAAATGTACGAATTTTTTAAACCACGTAAATAAACTTACATTTTGCTCTAAAGAAGCTCTGATTAAAAGATAATCTTAGTCATAATAACATGTAGTAGACCGAAGCAAAATCTTGGGAATAAAAACATTTTTTTTAAATTGAAATAATTAACATATGATCTTGATGATAATCATAAAAAAAAAAAAAAAATCACACTCACACACAAAATTTACATTACATTCTTATTTATAACCACCAATTTGTAACACACATTAATTTGGAGCAAAATTTGCAGCACTGCATTGATCTTTTAAAATTGAAATAACATACTATCGTAATTCAACGGAAAATAATAATATCATGTCATCTCGAAAATCACAAAAAGAATACAGAGGATCACTATATCATTCTGAGTCTTGAGAATGAATCATACCATATACATATATCTTTTCATGATCTATGAAACTGTGTTGGATTCCACAATTCGCTATATCTTCATCAACTTTGGAAATCTCGCATCCCATTTTAATTTCAGAAATTTTTCGAATTCTAGTTTAAGAACAAATAAAAATAAAAATTAAAGAATCTACAATATATCTATCAATATACTCATGACTATGAGCTCAATATCTTATGTAAGATATATCAAATCTCCAATCTTTAACATTTACTCCTAATTCTTCTCTCCATGATCACCAAATTCACCATCATTGAAATTATTTGCTACCAACTCCATGTATCAAGATATCAAATCATTAAGTATATGTCGGACATGAATTATCCCAATATTAAATAAAGTTACAACTTTTCTAATTCTAAGAAAAGAAGTAATGAAATATTTAATTAAAATTATAATACCTATTACCCTTTTATATCGTTTTACAACAAGTGAAAAAATATTAAGCATCTAATGCTCTGACTCACTCTCGATAATTCTGTTGCATTTATTGTATTTTTAAGGCTAAATTGTTACAATATATGAACATTTACAATTAAAAATCTATAAAAAAAAAAAATTAAAGCTTGTCTAGATAATTTTATTAGAACACCGTCGAATGTTTGAACTCAAAACTGGTTGCATTTGCCTATAATTAATTAAAAGAAAGTTTTTTATTACAAAATAATTTGGGAGACTGTAACCTAACCCACATAAACCTAACTCTTATTACTGTATTCTGAACTGATTAACTTATTGTGATCACTATATATGATCAGACTTTAATTGTTGTCGAAATGATAGACTATAATTTACTGATTAAGATAGATTTAAGTTATTACAACAGGTGGCAAAATCATACCCATAAACTCGTCCCAAATACAAGACAATGTTACATGTTAGTTAAATTTCTAATTAATATCAAACAATTGATAATCCCAAATCCCACAGGTCTCGATTCAGGAGACTTAAAGCAAAGATTTTTACAGATAATGAGACAATGAATCTATAATGAGAGAGAAGTGGACTGATTAATACAAATGTTACCATCAAATTTTTCCACTTGTACATGCTTAATTTAAACCTCCAAAAAAAAAATGCTAAGTCATAAAGCTAGTGGATAAAGTACATAGAACGAAAGCGATATTTTATCTGAAAATGGAATAAATTATAAACCCTACTTAAAAAAAAAAAAAGAGTTCATAAACTGTTTATGTTTATCTTAATTAGAATCTCAGTTAGGTGTTCTATTACAACAATCAAGGAACAATATAAGCAGGAATTTATATGCTTCTTGGATCACAAGAAGCAGAAGCAATCAACTCTCTTAAACTAGAGGCGTGAAAGACCTTTGCTTCTTTGAAGTGACTCTATTTAACACACACATTTGCATAGTAGTATTTTCATTCAGAAAATGCACATATTCATGTAGAAAAAGCTAATGCACATGTAGAAAAAAAATTATAACCATTCTTATGTTTATATTGTCCACATGTTTTAAATGTTGATTTGAAACTAGATAGTAAAGTCTATCTTTTAAATTTTACATTTTAAAATAAGCGAATGCTTGTATTAGAGAATATAAACATCTGATTACAAAAATCAAGTTTTATTTACAAGTCTTAACATATATTGCTAAAGTAAAAAAATTCTTTTCGTGTTTATGAGAATCACAATGTACACCATGTGTACATGTGTATGTGCATATTAAAATGTAAATATGTGAATATTTGAGAATGACTTAGCATATGGGATTGCAAAAGTCAAACTTCATTAATTCTTAACAATATATATGGTTAATTAAACATTTTTTCTCTCTTGCCGTATTCAGGAGAATGCCTTATCGGTTATGGTGATAAACGAATGAATACACTCATAACCTTCTCTCTCTCTTATGCATGCAATATTGTGTGTGACTAATTTTATGTGGATGATATAGAAGCAAGCAAGCTAGCAAAAGACTTGATGAGAAGATAAGAGTGGAGGTTGTGGGTACAGTTTTTGGAGGGCATACAAAGTCTTTCAAGTATTTATAAGCATATATGATAGGTCAAGGTCGTTATAAGCTGGAAAATTTTGAAGGTGGTGGTGAAGCCCATATCCTTGAGAAAAATGCTGCACATATGTGTTGAAATTGTAAATGATGAGAGGGATATATGGGGATGGCTCAGTGCCGTACTGCAGTGGCATTACTCTGTTGAAAATCTAAAGAAAGATTCAATCTTACCTGTTTGGTTTCTCACCTATACAAGCTAGAGGTCCATTTGTGCTCCATTTAAGCCCTTGAATTATTTTTTCTTCCCCTTTTTCTTTTGATAAGGAAGCACTAGCATGAATGATTGCCGTCATGCTGATGAGAAATATTTTTAAAAAGAAAAGAAAATGCTGTGATAATGAATTAGATTATTTTTGTTGGCCCATTATGATTCTTCGCAATAATAGCTGAGGGTGGACAAGCAACTTTTTAACCTTAAACCTCCTTTAGAATTTGAGCTCGAGTGGACGGTTATCGGTCAAATCCAAGGAGGTAAATTCCTTGAAATGAGTAATTGAAATTTCTTATGGACCTAAGTGGTAAATCAAATATCTTAGAGGGACCATAGTGGCATTCTGCCCTATTTAATTAATTTGGTTTATAAACTCTAAAAAAAAAAGATTAATATCGAGTAATTGTTTCTGTACAGGTTTGATTGAAATTGGCTTTCATGTGCTGAATCGAATTGGTCGATCGAAAGATGTCGTATTAAAGCAATATTGCATCCAACAGTAAATATTAAAAAAAAAAAGGTTGAGCTAGAATGGACAACTAACTAATATATAGATTTTTTAAGTTACATAATAATATAACTTACATTAACATTAAAGTTGTACTAAGTAAATTATATTTAAGTTAGAAAAATAATTTTTATATTAAACGTAAGTTACATAACTTAATGAATACTCTAATTTGTATAGGAATTCAATGTTAGATAATTACACATATTATATCATGTCTATGTGGCTGCTTTAGCAAAATCATTTGATTTTTATCACTACCAATTTGTTATTCCACTTCAATTTTATTTCTCCAGGTTATAGATAATTACATTTTCTCCCAAAATTTTATCAAAATTGAAATTTTCACCACATATTTTTGAAGTATGACAAATACCCCCCAACGTTTCATTTGATGCAAAAAACCTCCCTGATGTCAAGAATCGTACATTGGATGCAAAAAGTCCAATTTATCTTCAATGACTACCATAACAGCTCAATTTTCAATTACTTTTTTTTTTAAAAAAATACATAAATAAATGTCAACCGAAGCTCAAATGTCAGCGATAAGAGTATTATTGTATAGATTGGTCGCCTATAATAATTTTGATAGATGGCGAATGGTGACTTTCTTATCTAATGTAATAGATATTTAACATTAGAGAATGCTTATCACTAATGAAATATTATCTGTATCTCTCATTGAACAAACCTGCAGGGGAAGAATGTTCTCTTGCCAATCCTTTGGGTGAAAAATGTAGTTACCCCTCCCAATAAATAATCTACTGACACGTGGTCTACATTCTATTTATGAAACCCTAATTTTTATAGGTCTTTATCGGCAGAAAAAGGGGGACAAATATATGACATGAAATGAAAACCCCCCTTCTCTACAAATTAATTTTTATGTACAGGACAGATAGTACCTGAGAAATGATTCATTTCCCAAGGCTGCGTGATTGTTCAAATCGAAGGAGGAACACAACAAGCGCGTTCCAAGAATGGCAAAGCAAATGGTCAATTCAGATGCTCTATAATTGATTAATCTAACAAATTGGTGATAAAAGTTGAACACGTAGGGGTAAGTGAAAGAATGAGAATAGAACGAATGAAATTATTGGCCATTAGGGCTCTTGATTGTTTCCAATTTCCAAGAACATTGTGGGTTCTTTGGTTATTATGTTATCACTTATTATCCTGATGGCTTTTCATAGAAAAAAGTTTCCGAATTGATTCCCCGTACGGAATGCCTTGTCCCCAATAAGGATTATCCCCGATTGGGTTCAATAATATTAGTAATGCAAAGGCTAATGGTAATGTTGGTATTAATGCGGATCAATCTGAAGCAATTAATTTTATAAAATTCTATTTATACCATGGAAACATAAAAATACTTTGTAAACAAAATGTAGACGAATAGTACAACAAACAAAGATTAAAATGAATACATATGCTTTATATATATATATATATATATAAATTTGAAAATATATTAAAACAATAGAACTTTCAGGTTGGCCCATGCAGGTCAACAAAGATTACAATGAATGTATATCCTTTTCAAATCTCAAAATCAACTGAATCTATCATTCAAAGTTTATTGTTTTTAATTAAGTTGTGGTAAGTGAGATTTCATTTTGTAATAAAAAAAAAATGGAGAAGTATCTCTTTATTACAATAAAGAGAGAAAAGACATTAGCGCGATAAGATATTTAACTAGTTTACCCAACTTTACAACTTTTAGTCAAATCAACAAATCCATTAGATCTTATGACAAATTGAGTAAAAATTTGGTTTTAATTACCCTTTAGTTATCCATGTCAATGTAGAATTACTTTTCTACTCAAAGATCAATCATTTTCTACCAAACCCTATAATGCCTATAGGACGCTTGCTATATTAAATTGAACTTAGACCTATTATTCAACTTCAATTATGAGTACATTTTAATAGAAATTATTTGGCCATACAGCGCTCAAAATAATATTAAGAGATATTTATATTTAAATTTAAGCAGCGTTTATTTTTTTTAAAGTCTAAATAAATTAAAATATAAAAATTTAAATAATATTTTTTTAATATATGAATATAAGTAGTATTTTATTTATTTTTATAATAAAAAATATCTTAAACTAAATTATTTGATATTTATATCTTTATAAATTAAAATAAAAAAATTAAATTTTATAGTTAAGAAATAAGTTATTTTACAGAAATATTTTTAGAATGTAATATTTATCTGTCATTCAGATATTTTTTTATTTTAGATAAAAATCATAAAAATTTATTTTTTCTATTCAAATATAAATATCTAAAAATCAGACATAAATTATGAAAAAATAAACAAGTATTTTTTTTAAAAAAGTTAAAATTAATAAAATTTCAAATTTAAAACATTTAACAAATAATCTCTTAGTATTATATTTACTTGTTTATAATCATTTGCCACACATTTATTGATAAAATTATACAATTAACATTTAATTACCTATTTATTAATATCCAATAACTATTAATCACAACTTTTAAAAAGTCAAGACAATCTAAAATTGGATTAGTTTATATAGGCTTACCATTTGCATTTGGATAATTTCCGGTCCAAATGATACTTGCGGTGTACGCTCGGCGACATGTCCACACTTCAGACGGCTAAGGACACCGGTGGTTTCTACCTTCAACCACCAGGACTGCGACACGTGTCTGCACCTGGCCAGCCCTTGGGGGAGGGGCCCCGTGCTCGCGAAAGTTCCACGTCTGCATATACTTACGCCGTCCGTACACACCAAACCGTGGGGCCCCCCAGATTGGACAAGACAGACAGTCTGGCCATACGATCTTGGGAATTTGAACATCAAAACGGCTTTGAATGCACGCATCGTGGTGGTGTCTCAGTGGGTCCCCCACGGCACATGAAGGTGCGCCGGCTGAGAGAGTTTCGCCTCAAACCAGAAAGTTTGAAAGATTGCGAAATGACAGAAACTGCACACTGATATTTTTTTCTTTTCACTTTCACCCCTGGAAATCTGATGGGTTTATTTGATTGAATATTTAAAGTTACCATTGACCCCACTTCATTCAGCTTTGGGAAATTCGAACCCTGAACAGTTTACGATAAATCAAACCTAACTACTCAACCGTCACGTTCCAAAAATGATGTGGCCTTATTCTGTGGTGATGAATGAAGAAAACTACATGTATATTTTTCCTTGTCTTGTTAATAAAGAATAAAGAAAACTTAACATGTATGAATCTCTATTTACTTTCTAAATGGTTCTGCTACATCAGCATGATTCCCACCAGCTCACTCACTCTCTTGGCCACGAATTGATCTCATTAGAAGACCTTTTTAGAGACAAAAACCTGATGGGTAAAATAAGTATCTTATGACAATCTATCTACCTTGAATATATGCTATACAATGTATCATATATTTGAATATTTCACCAGCCATATGTAGGTAGAGGAATATTGAACTTTAATATCTTAGAAAGGATATAAAGTTGGTACCTAGCTAGAACCAATATCCGCGGCTTGGCCTTTTGGCTAATATTTGAATCCGTTATCAAATTCCCTTGTGATCTAAGTTCTTTTGGGAGTAAATTCACTTGGGTAATTTTATCTTTAGAAGTATGTTAAACGAACGTTAATATATTTACTAGAGTTTTTAATATTTGGGTTTTAATATCTGAGTTGAATATGTATGTTTAAAATTGTTGACACTATTTATAAATATGTAAAATCTATACTGATTCAAATTTAATACAACACGAACAAGGCATAATACGAACCCAATATTTCAACCCATATCAAACTTCTTTAATTGCAATATATGCAGGCATTTAAAAAAAAAACATTAAAAACATGAATTATAAATATCACATCTACCATTAATTCTTTTATAAATATGTTAAGATGGACCACTATTACCCTAAAAAAATGATATGTTAACATGGACAGGATTAATACACATGTAGAATCTTATTAACATGGACCACTATTACCATAGAAGTATGGTAGGTCAGAAAAATTAGATGAAAATACATTTCTTTTTTTTTTTTTCTCCATTTTGGTAGACAAAGAAAATTTTGGAATTTGAGGAAAAAATTCAACTAAAACCATGTTGGGGATTCTCTTTGGAATCTAGGCATGTGAAAAATTCATTCAGGTTGCAATTGAAGTTTGAGAACTAAAACTGGGCTTCATATTGGTCCCCGTGAATTAATGTAATGATCTATGTCCAAAATTCATTTATATACTACGCACAGTTAAAACATTGATGGCACTTGTGTTTCCTTGGATATGAGAAGCCAAAGTTATTAACGGTATATACAAATTAGATCACATTTCTACTAGGTATTTCAACACAGCAATAAACCATTGTTAATTTTTTTTTCTTTTTTAAATTATAGTCTTAAGGCAATTAGGGCCGTTTGAGATTATTACGGAGACTCAAAAGTAATTTTGAAAAGATAAAAACTAATTTTAGTGTTGATAAATTCTTTTAAAAGTTATTTTTAACAAAACCATCTTATTTTACAGTAGATTCTGAAAAGTAGAGAAAGAATAGTTTTTCAAAATATGATTTTAAAAATTACTTTTATACTTATTATAATTTCATATATATCATCATTATTTAGGACATAAAATTATTAGTTTTAAAAAGATTATTATTTTTACTAATTATATTGAGATAACTAAATAAAAAATAAAATTAATAGTATTAAATATTTATTTTAGTGATCAATTATTATATGTACACAATAAAAAAATATTTTATGTACATGTTTATAAATATTTAAATAAATTTTATTCAATATTATATATGTCTAATTTAGGTATTTATATTCTTACAACAATTTAACTGTAATATTTACGAAATATATATAATTACTTTTAAAATTCACAACGCTTTTAAAAATAAAATTCATTAAATGTTTAACTGATTTTCTTCACAGCTGAGTATTTATATAATACAATTAACAATAATTATTTTAAAAGTTATATCATTACTAGACTAGCCCTTAATCTAATCCCTTAATCTAATTAATCTCCTTATCAGCTCGAAAGGATAAGTTATGTAAAGCTAATGTTGCTTTTAATTTCAAAAGAAAAAGACAAAATCATCATTGTGAATCATAAAATTGTTGATAGCAAGCAATATGATGTAAAAATTATTCAGTAATAAGTCAAAGGAAACAAGTATCTGCAATTATAACTCTTTATCGCCGCTTAATTGGAGGTTAACAAATCGATTTGAATTCATCTTATTGGAACCCCTTTCTTTGTCTCAAGTTTGTGGTCAGTCACAAGTTCACAACAGCCATCGTAACAATCAATCAATTATAGAACCACAAAGTGAGTTTAATTCATCATTTGTTTTCTTTTTACTAGTCTTAACAGACGTCAGATGATTGCATCTTTAAAATGTGAACCGTAACTTTTATATGAAAAGTTTTTGAAATATAAAAAATAACTTAATTTTAAATATTTTTTTATACATAAACTTTATATCACTAATTCCAACAATTTCAATTCACATTGAAAAGAATATATTAGAATAATTGTGTCATATGTTGTGATGTTCATTGAGGTGATATTGACTTAATTTATATGATTAAATGTAATATTATTTATGATGTGATAAGTTTTGAGGTGTTCAAGCATTACTCAAATTTTAATATTTTTATTAGTCACTCTCTTTAAATGGCTATGACTCATCAATTTTTTTTTCACCTTTTCCTTTTTGAAAGAATGGAATAATGCAAATATAGATAGCTTATGTATGAGCTTAGCTTTTGAGAAATGTGTAATAGGGCCACAATATTAACGTTGGCTATCTATGAGATTTCACTAATAAGTAATATTTTAGTGCAGTGCAATCCCTACATTACAAATGGCAAAATCTTGTTCCAAATATATCCCATTTGTCTTTATCTAGTCTCCACTCCTATTCACTCCTATATAAATTAAACCAACCCACCTCACTTCTTCACACACTCATTTCATCAACATAAACCATCAGTTCCATATTATTATCTCCATTTCTCCTTTAATTTAACCCAACAAAGAGAGATTTCGCATAGAAAGAGTAAGAAAGAGAAAGAGGTGCTACATTTTTCCAATTAATGGAGTCCATAGTTTCAATCTTAGCATGCTTGTTATTCCTCCTCCTCTCTTCTCTTCTCTCATATATTTTGCTAACAAAGCGAAAAAGAGAAGCCAAAAAATGTGCTAAGCTTCCTCCTGGTTCAATGGGTTGGCCTCTTATAGGTGAAACTCTTCAAATTTACTCTCAAGACCCTAATGTCTTCTTTGCCACTAAGCAAAAAAGGTTCTTGCATCATTAATTACCATTTATAATCTTTATACTATAATTGTACTGCATATTATCCTTTTGTTTGCTAATGGTGGTGTCATAAAATTTGTAGATATGGAAAGATATTCAAAACACACATACTGGGCTGCCCATGCGTTATGCTAGCGAGTCCTGAGGCTGCCAAATTTGTGCTGGCAACTCATGCTCACTTGTTCAAGCCGACGTATCCGAAGAGCAAAGAGAAAATGATTGGCCCTTCTGCTTTGTTCTTTCACCAAGCAGACTACCATGCTTATTTGAGAAAGCTTGTTCAAGGTTCGTTGTCCCCTGAAAGAATTAAGAAGTTGATTCCTGATATTGAAGCTATAGCCATCTCTGCCTTGGAATCTTGGGCCGTGGGACAAGTCATTAACACCTTTAAAGAGATGAAGAAGGTTAAACTTTTATTTATTTATAAACCAAACATGTTTTTTATGCATGTGGAGCTCATGTTGCTGATATAAAACTATATATATTATGCATATATATATTCACTAAATTTAATATTCATGAATTTGGGGTGTTGGGGTTGCTTGGATTTTTTTAAAAAAATATATATATATTTTGGTGGGTTTTTTTATTTATTTTATTTGAATCATCATGAACTAACCAGTGGGTTTTATTATCTATGATTCTCTACAGTTCTCCTTTGATGTCGGCATTCTATCCATTTTTGGTAATTTGGATGGTAGCTATAGAGAGAAGCTGAAGCAAAATTATCTCATAGTAGATAAAGGATACAATTCTTTTCCAACGAACATTCGAGGGACCGCATATCACAAAGCTCTCTTGGTAACAATAATCTAAACTATTTATTATTAAACTTAATTTAGTCCAAATAGTGTGGCATGTTCATTAATTCATTTGTTTGTTGATGATGAAGGCAAGGAAAAGGCTGAGTCAGATTGTGAGTGAGATAATTTGTGAGAGGAAGGAGAAAAGATTACTGGAAAAGGATCTGTTGGGTCATCTTTTGAACTCTAGAGATGAGAAGGGGCAGATTCTAACAGAGGATCAGATTGCTGATAATGTAATTGGAGTTCTCTTTGCAGCTCAGGACACGACAGCTAGTGTCCTAACTTGGATTCTCAAATACCTCCACGACAACCCAAAACTTCTGGAAGCTGTAAAGGTAAGATCTCAAGAAATTATCCCATTAAAAGAAGGGCTGAATTAAGATTGTGTTTTTAAATGGTTAATTTTATCATTGGTTAATGTTGCTGCAGGCAGAGCAAAAGGTGGTATGTGAATCAAATAATGGAGGCAAAAGGGCCTTAACATGGCCACAGACAAAGAATATGCCATGTACACATAGGGTAAGTTCTACACTGTTCATATAATTACTGTGATGAAAAAAATTGGAAATCATCACAGTCACAGCCCTGAATAAAAGAATCTAACTTGTATATTCTTTTCAACTAATTTCAGTTCATATTGGAGAGCCTGAGGATGGCAAGCATCATATCTTTCACATTCAGGGAAGCTGTGTGTGATGTAGAATACAAAGGTGAGTACTCACCTTTTTTTTTAAAAGAAATTTAGAAAAGAAAAAAAAAACAAACAAAAGAAAAGAACTAGAAGATTCTATGCACCTTTTGATTTCCTATAGGTAACTGCCAGCATTTAAGAGGTTTCTATTCTGATAAAAATTAACTTAATGGACAGGATTCCTCATCCCAAAAGGCTGGAAAGTGATGCCATTGTTCAGGAACATCCATCACAATTCTGAATTTTTCTCGGAACCTCAAAAAGTTGATCCTTCTCGATTTGAGGTACGTGAGAAGACATTAGTTATCAAGTAAAAACTGTAAAAGGGCAAAAAAAAAAAAAAAAGGTGAAATAGAAGCACATCAGTTACAAGTATAGTCATACATGCACTGATGCACGCGCGGTCAAGTGTTTTTCTTTTATGTCTTTCTTTCTTTCGCTCAGTGTCAGAGAGGCACGCGTGCATGTGCAATAGGGTGAGTAAAGTAAAAGGTTACAAACTTGTTAATGCTTGTGGGCGGATGCAGGTAGCCCCACGACCCAATACATTCATGCCTTTCGGCCTCGGAGTGCATGCTTGCCCCGGAAACGACCTTGCCAAGCTGGAGATGCTCGTTTTAATCCACCATTTAGTCACCAAATTCAGGTACAAATTCACTGTCACTACGGATTTTTTTTTTTTTTCTTAATCAAACACCTGGCACACTAAATATTTTTGACAACTCTGATTTTGCTTGTTTGCAGATGGGAAGTTGTGGGTTCTCAAAATGGGATTCATTATGGCCCATTTCCAGTGCCCCAACAAGGCCTCCCGGCTAGATTTTGGAAAGTCTCTTGTTGAAATCACCAATTCAATCATCACAAATAATTTATCGACCTCCCTAACCCCACTATATATTTTCTCTCTGATGGGAATCTATATACATTGAGTATGAGTTGATTTAGATCTTGTAATGTAGCTTTTTTCAAGTACGAATGTATTATATAGTGAGAAAGATTATTAATTTCCCAAGCCCAAGTTCGATGTTGTAACTCTAGCTTGTCAAGATTGATGTCCATTCGAAACGAAGTGAAATGCCACGTAACAACGTCACATGGATGGTGTAATATTATAAAGTAACTTATTGCATTATTTTACATTTCATATGACAAACTTTATCTGAGTGGAGTGAAATTTGTAGCGAGAAACATAACCTGTAAAATTATTGACATAGAACGAACTAGATAATAAATAAGAGTACTAACTAATGTAATGAATAAATTATTGTCAAACACATCCCATCATCAAGATCGTAGTGAGGGTGCATATTGCTTCACGTGGTGGTCTCAAAAGGGCCACGTGTCGGACATCTGATTGACTTCTTAAAAACGACAATGCCCTTAGTTGGAGGGCACTAGGATTTGTGTATTTTTGGAGACAAGGGACCGGTAACCAATTAAGGACATCACAACGGAGCCTAACTCTAAGCCAATCCACATCCTCCGTTATACTTTGAAAATGAAGCCATTGTCCGGTTGCCGGTGGCCCCATACTTTGGATTTTTCTCTCTCTTAAGAGAGACAAATGATTAATCACCTTAAAATTAAAAGGCCTTCTGGTGGAGGGTGATCTAAAAATGTAGGGCAATGCACGTGGCCTCCCGTCCCATCCCACAAAAACCATAAAATTGACCCAACCCTAACCCTTCGGTCCTCCATTATTCCAACCAATTGATCCTTCAAGGATTGAATTCTTGACGAGGGGCAATTTTTGATATGGTGGGCTTTTTCGTGTTAGGTTCATATAATTTCAAAATAATGTTGGTATGTGATCACTCAAGTCGTTTATTTATTTATTTATTTATTTTAATCATTTTTCATAGACTTTAATCGAATCAGAATTAATCGGTTCAAAATTATTCAAATTGATTTTAAATAGATTTTTCAATTAAATTAACTTGAATTGTGCCTGCCCTAGTTTTCAAAATTGAAATTAAGAAATGTATAAGAGTATGAAAAAATGACAGTCGAACATTCAAATGATAATGTATTTAGTATCATCATATTTAGTGTATCGATTTGTTTAAGACTTTTGAAATAGTATACGTTGAAGAGAAATTTATGAATCAAGATTGATGAGTCTTCATTCATGTGCAAGATTCATCGGGTAAGATTAATCAAGCATTCTAAAAATATATATACTACATAAAACCAATCAAAAGTGATTGGTATAAATTAATAATAATCAATGATAACTCTACCTAATTGTTTGGTGTTATCATGTACTCTTGCCTGTTATATAACCACAAATTACAACTAATAATCTAACCCTATTTTAAATAAGTGATGCCAAGATTAAAAGGGTGATTCATTGATTTTAATACAACAAATAGGAGTAGTGATCACACGAGTGACTCACCATATGTTAGTTTTTAATTAGATAAGGACAAATAGTTCGTTCAATGAAAGACTGACGTGTGATGAGTCATTCACCTTATCAAAACTTGACACTTAACTACTTAAAATGGCTAAATATTTTTCTAAGTGAATTGAATCTTCAAACCTTCTGGGCAGACATGAAATCTCCATTATTGCATACATCCATTATTAAGCAAGTCATGAAGCTTCCAGCACCAAAAAGACCAACCATTCAATTTTTTAAGTTAAAAGATATATATATATATATATATATATATTCCGTTTATAGGACCAACATGGTCGCTTTCACTTACTAAAATTGCTATTTCACTTACTAAAATTGCTACAATGTCTCCATCCTATATTTATCAACTCAAAATTATCTATCAATTATTTCTTTCAATTGATACTGATTTTATTAGCTCAAAATTATCTATCGATTAGTTCTTTCAATTGACACTGGTTTTAAGCATTGGAAATAATAAGTTATTAAGAGCATGTTTGGGATTGAGGTGTTATAGCTTAAAAATTACAGATGTTGTGAAAAAAAAACTATAATTATAAAATAAAAGTTAATAATATTTATTAAATATAATTTTAAATAATAGATTTTACATCATATAAGTGAAAAATTATATTAACATAGCTAACATAACTTAAAAAATATATTAACTAATGTTTAACAAATACATTAATACTATAATTTTACTCGACCTCAATCCTAAATATAACATAAGTAGGCGATCTCGTGCTCAAGTCTCACTGCACCCGTTGGTGGTAAATCTTCTGTCTGATTTGGGCCTAGAAACTGGGCCTGTTCTGGATTGCAACCACAAAGGCCTGGCTTGTCCACAAACCCAATCGTTGTCTAGTTATTATGGGTCCAGCATGAGGTCAGTATAAGCCCATTAATTTAACGTTTGGGCTCACTAGGGGAAGAGTAGCCCAACCTAATTTATACCAAAATCTAAATCTATTAGGGAAATTACTAGCAGTCTTAGCGCTTAAACTCGTCAAATGATCCTAAGTTCTCTCTGCTGTTTTAGGATATGTTTAGGATTAAGGTATATTAGTTTAAAAGTTATAGTTATTATGAAAAAAATATTATAATTATAAAATAAAAATTAATAATATTTAGTAAATATAATTTTAAAATAATAATTTTGATAAAATTATTTAAGATATATTAGATTTTTTATCGAAAAATTATATTAATATAGTTTTTAAATTACAATAGATAGTGTTTACCAAATATTTTAGTGCTGTAGTTTAAAAACTACAACTGTCCAACCTTAATTCTAAACATACTTTTAGTATATCCGAATCTTAATCATTAAAGTATTTGATAAACACTTATAATTTAATAATTAATTTTTAGTTAATAACCAAATTATCCATAAACTGTTTCTTTTAACAGTTAAAAATTTTCATTTTACAACAGGAGGTAGCTTAAAATCCATGTCACCATAATACCTGTTGTGACGAGAAATATGTAAATGACTGGGATAAATGACGGAGAAAAGTTTGAATTAGAGTTACTTGTTATCAGTAGGAGGCTATCAAGATAATGCCTCTCTTAGTGCATAAAAGAAAGAAAAATTGTAATAGAAAAAAATGGTATTCATTTTTGATAGTGAAAACTTTAAATTTCTGTCAATGAATATAGACTAAGTTCAAAGCTACATTAATTCATATCATTTTTATTAAATATATCACATGCCACCTTATTTATTTTTATATAGTTGACAGAAATGGCAAATGGAGCGTTGGCACTTGAAAACTATCTTCTTTTTTGGCAGTTGATTTACATCCAGAGCTCAACAATTATCATTTATTTACTCGTATTTGCTGTAAAGGTTATTACTACCACCCATGTGGGGTCGTCTCAGTTGATGCTAACTAATAGCTAAATAATTATAAGCAAAGAGAAATATACTGAGGAGTAACATGCGGTACACTAAAGCACTGGTATCAATCGCCACTCTTCTGATCTGGCTCCTGCATTCAATGAAATGCAAGCAAATGGCTCTGCGACGGTGACTAGAGAAGCTGACACTCAGAAGGATTTGGAACCAAGTCTCTGTTACTTTGCTCGACGTTCCCGACCTCACAAGCAAGGGTTAAAATAATACATGCGCATGTAATATTACATATCAAGCATAATGATTAGGCTTAGGTGGGGCTACTCCATACCGTAGAATGTTACTAATAACTATATAAATATAATAATAATTTTTTTATTTATCATTTTAGTGTTTTATGGTGGAGTAACTCCACCATAATTATTGCCTAATGATTAAAATCCTTTTCCTTCTTTTCTTTTTTTTTTTGTCTCATTTCTTCATGTATAAAAATATGATAAAATAATATTGTGATTAGTTACGTAGTATCACTGTTACTCTAAGTAAAACATAATTAGGTAATTAGTACACTTTTTATTTTGCATATTAAAATCATATTGTGATTCGTTATGTAATATTATGCTTATTTTAAGCAAAACATGGCTGGATAGTTAGTTCACTTTTTATTTTGCATATTTAACTAATAGACTTACAAAATTATTTTTTATGTTTTATAACTAATTAAACCGTGTTAATATCAAGTTTTTAAAATGGAATATTCTTGCAGTCTCACTCATTTGACTAGTAATCTTTATTATATTAATGAGCTACTTTGATACACCCTAGTTAGTGATATTTTTTTCGAACAATTGTCAGTTTAGTGTTCATATACAATGGTATTGGACTTTTAGTATTTTTAATCATGAGGATTTTTTTTTTTGTTCTGAATTTTGGGTTTTTGATTCCAAAATATTAATGAAAGTTAACGGTTGAGATTAGTTTTTGATCACTTGCGGTAGAGGGTTTTAAAACTCTCGTTCTCTCAAATTTCTTGGTTGTTGGCTCATTTGGAAGCAAATCATACAAAATCAGGTAACCGTCGCTTCAACTCAAGGTATGAATTTGATTTGAAAGTACGTTACTGAACACTACTGCCTTGTCTAGTCACTCATAGCTTAAATGGTGAACAAAAGCCTCGTGTGGGCAATCCTATTGATTAAAATAGAAGCCTTAATTCAATGCAATAGATAGTTGTTCAATGTACAAGTGTCGTGGTTACAAAATTTTCACAATCACCAGTCATGACCTACACAATTATTATTGATTATAGAACCATGCCTCCTATTTGAAATGTATGACAAAATTGTCCACTTTAATTTAAGTCTTCTTTAGAATTGAAGTATTGCCGGAATGGTCCTTAGCTAATAAATGAAAACTTTCATATAGTTTGAAACTCCATCACGCCGTATTGTGGTAAGTATGCATTGGTGATATAAATGGATTCCTTCTAACAAGTATCAAGATCGTCAAATGAATGTGGTGTCACATCACATCTGATTTAGTCAGTAATTTTTTCAAGGAGTAAGAGAAAAAAATAGAAAAACATATTTTTAGACTAAATTCATTTAAATCTATTTTTTAAAATATAACAATAATTAAAATTTTACTAAATTATTTTTTAAATAACTTACACCTCATGAAAAATAGGGTAAAGAATTATTATTATACTAAATCTACGAAATTACAGTTAAATTCATTGTAATTATTATTGAAGTTATTTTTATACTAAATCACTTGAAATATATTTTTTAAAATATAACAATAATTATAATTAGGATTTTACTAAATTATTCTTTAAGTAACTTACTCTCCTGAAAAAATGGTGCAAAAATGAGTAAAAACCCAATAAAATGACTAAACTAAATTTTATGGGTTGTACATTACTCCAAATCTAACTTACCAAAACCCGAATTATTATTATTATTCTAAATCTATGAGATTACGGTTAAATTCGTTGTAATATTATTATTGAATTTACAGTCGCTTATGAGGGACCCACTTATCCACGTGTCACGTCAAAATTTGGGCCCACTGTTTGGGGCCGCAAACCCTCTCTCTTTTCGCACCTTACGCCTGGAAAATAATAAATTCGGCTTTCGTTTGTTAAATTAAATTTGTGAACAACAGCTCGAAGGCCGAAGCACGAGCACAACGCACACAATAACAACTGCAGAGAAAAGAATCAATCACCTCAGCAAAATTATCTTCTTTCTTTCTCTTTTTTTTTTTCAATAGATTAAATTCTCTTCTCGCGTAAAATTAGCTCGAAAATTAGAATGCAATTATTTTCATTTTCCTCGACGATTAATTGGATTTGTTTTTAGTTTAATTTTATCGTTCTGATTACTGACTCGAAAATCGCGCATGGACTCGATCCGTAGTGAGAGTATACAGCCGGACGCGTGGCATTTCGTCGTCGCTTTACTCTTTGCTCCCGGTTTCCTCGTCGCAAGGTTCTTGTTGGATAGATTCATCTTTCGAGTAAGATTTTGTTGCTTCTTTGTGTTGTTTTATTAGATTTTTGCAACCAATGTATATTTTAGGTTTATTTGTTGTTATTATTATTATCATCATCCTCATTTTTTGTTGATAATTTGACGTTAATTTGGCTTTGTGCTGCGTAAACTGCTATGATTTAGTATTTTGTCAGTTTGGTTGCTGGAAAATGAAGAAGAATTGAGGGAAACTTTAGAAGTTTATGTGGTTTTAGCTGAAATTTTGAGAACAATCAAGGAGATTTAGTATAAGTTTGTTGACGAATGTGCTTCGGCTTTGAACGCACATCATCCAAAACGTGTTTGGTATAAGTGTGGAAGCTAATCTCTACAACTTGCTCTCCAACTTATAGTTGACATATAGTGATTCCATCCTACATCAGTTGTGGGACTCGAAAGCCAACCACACCTCAATTTTGAACATAGGTGTACATTTTAGATTGAGTTGTTGTGGCTTTTGGTTTACAGCTGCAGTGTAGGATGGAATGATTAGCTTTCAAAGCATGAATGGTTTGATAGTTGGAGGTCATTAGCTTCCAAGTAAAATTGAGTAATAATGTGCATTTAACAAACACTTTATCTATTTTCCTTCCAAAGTTTAGCAGAAAACAGCAGTTCCAAGCATCCCTTTATTTATGTAGTTGTCTTAGGTTACGTTTTAGCAAATTCTATGCAATAAAAGGAAAACTCGAGGAAAAATTGAACTTGAAGTCATTATTCTTTTTTGCATGTGTACTGGCAATGAAGTGAATTGTTTTGTGGCAGGGATTTTCACGGATTTTGAGCTTTTTGTTTTGTATAAAGGTGCAATAGGAAGCTTAGCGACAGGCCCTCAGATTTTAGTTGGTTTTCTGATGATCATGAAGAAATTTGTTAAAAAGTAGAAAGAGGGAAAAAATAGGTGACACTTTGCAAATGTTGGAGTTCTAGGATAAAGCAGATCTTTGGGTGATAAATGGTAAATTGGCAGAAGAGTTGATTTTCTTCTAGATTATATAACTGTGACAGCTTAAATTTGATGATGATGTAGGTTTGTTTTTTTTTTTTTTTTTCTGTTGAGTCGTAAGAAATTTGTATTGGTGCTGAGGAGGTTGTTGTAAGTGCTTGCAGTTATCATATTTTGTTTATTTTCATGTAGATATGATATCTGAAATTCCTTGTATTAACTAGTTATGTCTGAATTGACTTCCCACATATTCCATGATGATGCTTGCAATTATGTTTCTATCACGAAGCAATGATTCTGTGCACATCGTTTGTGATAATTTATACTAAGAATTTCTTTTTTTCTTTTTTTTACCACTACTGGTTTTTTTCCATGTGCAGTATTTATGATATAAAAAACACTCGATATTTTTTTATAGTTGATTATTTTTCGCCTCTTTGTAGAGGCTAGCTCTCTGGTTGTTGGGCAAAGGACGTCCCCAGTTGAAGATAAATGAAACTACAAGGGCAAAAATTAGCAAATGTTCAGAGTCTATGTGGAAGCTGACATACTATGCTGCTGTTGAGTTCTGTATTCTCAAAATTGCCTGCGATGAGCCATGGTTCACAGATACAAAATTGTACTTCAAAGGCTGGCCAAATCAAGAGTTGAAGTGAGTGCAACATATGCCAGGATTTTTTCATCCAGTTGCTTGACAAATCATCAATATTATAGTCGCTTGTGTAGTTGTTCATAATTGGATTGAATGCATTTCTTAGTCTCATTTTGTGACTTTGGGATGTGCCCACATGTGTTTATGTGGTCAACAAGAGTTGATCTGTTTTCTTTATTGTCTTAACTGACATGTGTCTTTTGTTTTTTTCCAGGCTCCCTTTAATGCTTTATTACATGTGCCAATGTGGATTTTACATCTATAGCATTGCTGCACTTCTTACCTGGGAGACTCGAAGGAAGGATTTCGCTGTGATGATGGCTCATCATGTAATTACTGTTCTCCTGATTGGGTACTCATATTTTACTAGGTAATAAATCAGATATGTCTAGATACACTGAAATTAAGTCAGTATCTGGCCTGAAGTCAAATGTTTTTAAACTGACTGTGTATCCTATTTATGTGGAATCTTATACTATTAATTTTAATCCTTATTATTTGCCCTTGCCTGTCATCAGATCTTTTAGTTATTGATGTATAATAAGTCCCACCTGTGCCTGTAGTAGTCTTTGTTTATTATTCATTAATGAACAAGTACTATGGATTTTGCAAAAGTCTAACCTGAGCTAGGGGTGTGCACTTATTTTATACTATTCATCTTGTCTTTGTTGTTAGTTATATGTTATTATTCTCTTACAATAACAGATTATCTTAATTATTTACGTTTTGAATGCTTGGATATACTATTAATGAAGTTTAGAGACTTTGCATCCCCATGGTTGGCCTATGAATGCAAGAGATCAAGGTTCAAATCCATGGGGATATGTTTATTTTTGGGTGGGTGGGGTGGGGTGCACGGTAAGTTAAAAATAAGTTTGGTGACTCTGTAATGTATGATGAATTTATTGACATCTTCTTATTGTTTGTATTGTGTGCACTTATTCTCCTGAATTTTTGGGTTATTTGCTGAGTGAACCTGAAGAGACCTAAAGCCTTCTGGACAGTACACTTTTGTTTCAGCTTCTTAAGCACAAACCTAGCTAAGACCAAAGATACCTGTATATCTTTTTACTGATGTTGATACTATGTGAACTGTTTTCTGTAACTCGCTAGTTTCACTGTGCCTTTGGGAAACTCTTTTCTAATTTGTGGCATTAAATATTCTGGGTTCATTTAATCATTTAAATTTCTAGTAGTTTATGAGTTATGTGACATACAAAACAATTGTGGTTTCTTAAGCTGTTTTGGAATATTTTAATTATTACTCTTTCACTGATATTGTAAATATGTTTACCTTAATTCTTCTTCATTGGGTGTTTCATATTCATGACCCCTTATTCTGGTTTCAAACTGCAAAATGATTCAAGGTGACATGTTCAATGAAACATTCTTATAAAGAGCTCCACTATCTGTTGGATTTTATTTTACTCATTATATTATAACCGTGTGAACACTAAGTCATTAACATAGCATAGAACTTAGAACTTTTGTTAAGCAATATTGGGCCCTTGAGAGTTTCAGAGTTCTCAACCCTCATCAATTTTTGTTTCAGAGTAGGGTAACTTGATGAGCAAAAATGATTAATACTTTAGCCAAAGATGTATAGTAAGAGTAATTGTTTTTTTCTTTTTCCCTTTTGCAGTTTTTTCCAGATTGGCTCTATTATTCTTGCTCTGCATGATGCAAGTGATGTTTTTATGGAAGCTGCCAAAGTTTTTAAGTATTCTGAGAATGAACTTGGAGCAACTGTGATCTTTGGATTATTTGCAATATCTTGGGTCATTCTACGATTAGTATTCTTCCCATTTTGGGTCATCAAATGTACAAGGTTTGCCTGCATGATAAATGATTTGATGTCACCTTATTTGGTCAACTAGCAGTTTCTTTGGCTTATTTGCTTCTGTTGTTTGTATTTTCCAGCTATGATCTTCAGTTCTACTTGAACCTATCAGAGAGTTATCATACATTTATTTACTACATGTTCAATACAATGTTGCTGATGCTGTTTGTGTTCCACATATACTGGTGGGTTCTCATATTTTCAATGATCTGGAGACAGCTGAAAAGTGGTCAACTTGGGGAAGATATAAGATCTGGTAAGCATTTTGGTGTTTCCATTGTTAGTTTGATTCATTTAGTGTCATTGGTTATTCCCAGTAGTCTTGCTCTCTCTGGAAATAATCAATGGTTTTGATTTGGTAGTCTGCAGGAAACTTGATCCCATATAATAATTTTGCTAGAAAATTCCTATTACCGTCGTTTTTGTGTTACAATTGCCATGTACACTAATGTCATAGTGTTTAAAAATAAAAAAATAAATTCCTGCCTGCAAATGATACTGCATCCATAATGATCCAATATATAGTTCGCTTATGCAATTTCTTTTCACCCATGAGCAAAAATCTCTGAAATTGAAATGAGACTCCCCATCTCCCCACCTCAGGTCATGTGTTCTTTATAATTTAAGAATCCAAATTATTTCAAGCTCTTCTATTCCTTTCAAGTAGAGTTTGTGGAGCTTTTTTTTTTTTTTTTTGGAGAAAACATGGACTGACAGATGACAGATTGGACTTTCTTTTGGATTTAGGAAGTAAGCATCTCTCTGAGAGTCCTTGTGTGTGGTTGTTGCCCATGGCCCTTGTTCCTTCAACCCTTTGCATACACATAGTGCATACCAAATGTAATATATTCTCGCAACCTTTTCTAGCATCTAATTTTTAATGTAATGCCATATCACTTTTAACCTTGTTTAGCATCATTTCAATTGGCATCTCCGATATTTTCGTAAGGCTTCTTTCTTAACGTGTCCTCAACGAAATGCAGATTCTGAGGACGATGATTAGGTGGAAGAATTTGTTCAATTTATTGGTTCTTGCCGATGATGCTAGCCACGGGGAGATTGATTACTTTGTTCTTCTGTAGATTTGTCTCTCAACTTAATTGGTATCATATTAAGAGGCTGGTGAAATTTTTGTTCCATACTAATCATTCAGTGGTTCATCTTGGGGTAGAGATAATCAGATACCATCAGTCAATCATATATCATCTTCATTTCTTTCAGCTGTACAAATAATAGGCAGTTCCTGTATAATTGTTTCTTCTAATAAACCGTTGTTTTAGTGGTAGCACTTCTATCAAGAAATGGAATAGAGATGAAAAAAGCATCTGTTGTTGTTGGGGTTTTCTCACTAGTTGTTATATTCTGGTAGCCTAGAAATGATTGCGAGTTCTGGACACACAAAATAGTTATAATTTGGTTGAGCACATTTCATTCCTTCTCACAGTGTTCCGACACTTTTTTTTTTTTTTTTTTGACATAATAACATTACGTTTTGATACTACGAATGGAATTTCCAGATTTTCAATAAATTTTTTAGTCTGTTTGTTGTAGAAAAAAATTATAATTACAAAATAAAATTAATCGTATGTAATAAATATAATTTTTAAATAATAATTTTTATAAAATTATTAAAGATATAATAAATTTTTTTATCATAATTTTTAAATTATAATGATTAATGTTTATTAAATATTTTAGTATTATAATTTTTAAGTCTAATTTTAATTTTAAATATACTTAATTATCATCAATGAAAATATTTATTAAATATTTTAGTATTATAATTTTAAAGTCTAATTTTAATTTTAAATATACCTAATTGTCATCAATGAAAATGTTAGTTAATTTGAGAATTTAGGACATAATCAAACTAACTACACAGTACAACTTGTACCCATGTTGCTTTAACGTGTAACCTTTTTCTCGTGATTTTCCTTTTTTAAATTGTACTGGAAACAGCAGATTGACATTTGTATTGATCGAAGAGTTATTTAATAATAGCCCTGGCTTGGCGAAATCTTATAGCAGACTTACGAGTTCTGGTGACGTGTAGCGTGACGTCACTATGAAATTTCTTAGAGTTAGGGGTCCATTGCTAGCGGAGAATGAATGTTGCATCAGCAGGTGATTGGTCTGGTCGGGTCGGTTAAATGCAACTTTCCCAACAACAAAAATTGTCGTATTTGCATATGAATCGTTCATTGCGCTTGCATTTTGACAGTTGACACTGGACACTGACCCAATGCCAACTGCTTTCTTGTTGGATGCCTGCCGCTTCCAACATCCTATTAATTTCTTATTACTTTCCTTTTTTTGTGAAATCGTTTTCGTGTTTTGTCATTATTATATTTAAAATTAAGATACTCTAACTTAGTTATAATTATTATAAAAAAATTATAATTATAAAATAAATAATAAATAATTATAATAAATATAATTTTTAAATAATAATTTTGATTAAATTATTAAAGATATAATAATTTTTTTATTATATAAATAAAAATTATATTATCATAATTTTTAAATTACAACAATTAATATTTACTAAATACTTTAATATTATAACTTAAAAGGTACAGCTGCCTAACTTTAATTTTAAATATATCATTTATCGTTAATGTAACAATTTTTTTTAAATAGTTGTAACATACACTAATGAGAATTGAACAAAGTCTTTATTTATTGGGATTAAGCTAAATTATAATATTTATAACTTATAATTCACATAAAACTATGCATAATCTATTATTGTGTTATAAATTTTTGTATGGTATATTGTAAATTACAATTATTATAACTTAATAAAATTCCTTTTTTTTCGACACTAATATATTATGATTATATTGATATTGTTCAAATTTTTATCTTCACAAATATTTATAACTCTCATTGTACTATAGAGTCTCAAACTCAAACTCTCACAATTATAAAAATTTTGAGTTCCCACCACTTAGACTACAAGTAGAGTGGCTTAACTTAACAAAATTTTAGTTATAGAGTTTAGGTCGAATTCAAAAAAATTTATGTGTAGTCATTAAATTATAGTGGTGAAATGAATTTTTCGTTTAGTTAAAAGGTTTGGTTATTATTATTATTTCAGTAAACAGAGTTCGCAATGCAAGTGAGGCATTGGTTTGACTTTGAAAACTTATTTGACGTTATTTGCATGAATATAAATCCGGGTCGGACCCAAATTGGCATTATGTTGACTTTGTCGGCGCCGTCCATTTAAATGCTTTCGATTTTAAGTAACATCCAAAGTTCCCTGCTGACCCAGCAATGCTGACGGTACAGGTGTTTCTTGATGCGTTCGTAAATGTTTGCTTTTCTTTGACAACATCCTGTTTGGGCAGCGCTTATGTTACAGTTAATGTAAGTAACAGGCAAATGATTTCAACCGTTCGATTTGCATCTGTATAAATCTAACGAAGGTAAAAAAATTGAACGTAAAATGAGTTACAGGTACACAAGTCAAACGATTATTATAAGATATATATGGGTAACCTGCTGCAACGGTTAAGAAAATTGACGGGAACGGAAGTATTCGGTAATGTACGAGAAAGAGGGAAAATCAAGGGGACGGGCGCTTAATTTGGTTAAGCAAATTTGAAGAGGGAAAAATAGAGAGTAATTAGGGTTTCGTAGAGGGGAATAAGAGAGAAGGAGGAGGCGCTCGATTAGGGTTACTTGTCGGCGTTGAAATCTGCGAGAAAAAATCAATTTGGGAAGCTAAGCAAAGGCTTCTGATCTTGATTGCAAAGAAGAGGATCCGGAAAGAAAATTTGAAGCGGTAAATTTTGCAGAAACTGTCATTCTCGGAAGGTGTGTCGAGCAAAAATGGTGGGGCGTTAGATATATGACGGCCGTGTTTGGAAAAATACCAGAATCGAGCAACGGGACTGGTGGCGTGAAGCGTTAGAGAAAAAATATGATGGCAACTAATTTGAGAGCGCAAACGATCTTTAACTCAAGAAAGATGAATTGGTAAAAAAGGCTCGTTTGCTTCTGTGAACAGGGGAATACGTTGTAGAACAAAAGGTGAAATGACGGAGGAAAAGGAATTTGGTTTTTGTGAAAAGTGTAACAATATGATGACAAAGCGACGGGAGTTAAAACGAAGAATACTCGTGAAGATAAGATAGCGGAGGTTGGAATCTGTGGAAACGACAAGGAAAAAGAGGAAAATAATTACGGATTTATTTCGTTTTTGTAAGTATGCTTATGGTTGAACTTGTAGATAGTATGTTACTGGTTATTGTTAATTGAAATGATTGTAGTGTCTGAATTTGTAATGAACACGATAGGTTAATTAGTAAATGAGAGCACACAAGAGATTATTAATATGAAATGTAGATGGCTAAATTAATCGATGGGTACATCAGTAAATAAGTAGTAATTAAAGAGAGATAACCATAATTGATAGTGTAATGGTATATATAGTGGTATCCGTAATGTAGTTTAATGTTGATTATTGTTTGGTTGTTGACATAAGGATGAGCAGGGAAAACGGATAATAAATGAAAAATATTTTGGGTAAAATAAAATAATGTAGATATGTCGAAAGGAAATGTTTGAGTAGGTTAATGTATTTGATTGATGGGAACAATATTTTGGATAACTGCAGAGAAAGAAGCAAGATGTAAGATAAAGCAAAATGATGAGAAGGCATGTATAACGAAAGAGGTTAGTGAAGGAAGTTGTCAATTGTGAATAATTGAGAAGATTGTGCAAATTAAGAGAGCTTAATTTATTTTATCAATATATTGCGAAGTTAGGAAGGAAATTGGAATTGAATTTAAGAATTTGTCCACTCGATATCAAGCTGAAGTACAATGTTGGAAGGAACAGAGGAGTTCGCTTCCATGGCGAAAGACCAAAGTTTGTATCGAGGTGTGTGCGGAGAGATTTGGTTTAGTTGTAAGTAAATTAAGTCCGGGACAAAGAGCAAGGTAGTGCTCTATTGGATTTGGGCAATTATTGGAGATTAAATGTGGTCGTTTGAAACGAAAACTTTGTGATCTGGTTATTAGAGAGGGTAGACATAGAAAGTTCTATATTACGTGTTAATGGTGGGAGGTATTACTAAGTGCCAAGAGTTTTAGTGAAATAATGGGTGTGTCTGATGGAGGGATGAATGTGGAAATAGATGGTGACATGAAACAAGTATCAGGATATTTACAGAGGTTCGAAGGATGGTCTAGGGGTATAAACATTAAGAAGTTGGTTGATATGTTAAGCACATCAAATCTTGATGATGACGATTTTAAAGTGGCATTTACATTATTTGCACTATACTCGTGTTGTGTCCACCGTGGGGAGTCCATATAAGTTCAGAATTTTGTTTTCCTCGAAGGATGTGAAAACAATCAAGTCAAGGAATTGGGCATCTTTTGCTTTGGTAGGCTAATGGACGGGATAAGAAGGTACAAAGAGGAGAAGTTGGGATATGTTGGTGGTTGTTTGCTATATCTTCGTGTAAAATTTTTTATGCAGATTTGACATGTCTGCTAAGAAGTAATTAAAACCTATGGCCTAATCCGGTATAGGAGTGTTGAAAATGGAATAACATAATCATTAAAGTCTGTAGGAATTGATATAATTAAAAAATATTTCAGTTGTTTATATTTAGTTATGTTGTAATATATTGAAAAGGACAATAGTTAACAATATCTGTATTAACTGTGTAAGAATATTAATGGAAGTGATTGTATGTTGTGGATAAGTTGATGAGGTTGTGCAGGTACTGTACATGAATTCTGTAGTAAATGGCTTATGTAGAAAAGACCCATCAATGTGTCCTAGATTGAGGTGGGATGCTTATGAAATAACGAAATTTATGAAGTGGTTGGATAAGCAAGGAGGCATTAGCACAGTATAAGGTATGGAAGAATGAAAATCTGAATATATTTTGGAATTGTAAGTTGTAATGTATATGGGACAACACATTTATTGATACCACAATGAAGAATTTGTTGTGCTTTTCAGTATAGGTAATAGGGGTAGGAATAAAGGTTATTTTGAATGTGTTGTTATAATGTAACACATGAAAACAAGAAATTGTTAATGGGGTGATATATTAGGTCAAAGGGTAGTTTGAGGCGTAAATGTAAAAGGTCTTGAAATGTGAAAAATGGAATTTCATATAAGTGGATCTTTGGCTTGCCTGGAAAACTCGACCATTTACTGCCCCAAATAAGAAGTTTAAGCAAGTTCGCCATGTATTGGGTATGTTTGACAAAAATATATGTATGTCCATAACTGAGATATCAGGGGGTTAGTTTAATTATATATGTCATAATTAATGTTAAAATGTAAGTTAATGTTATGAATAAAGTTTGAAATAGTACATAATATGAAGGTTGTACGAAAAAAAAATTTTAAATTGGAACATTAACGCAGGAAATTTGAAAAAGATAACTGAATAGTTTGTATGTTATGTTCTATGCTGTTGCGTTTGGGTAAGCTAATGCATGTATTTAATGGGTAACTAGGAGGTGGAGGCTTAATGCTGTAAGTATTTTGAATTTAAAAGGTTTAATATTCTATTAAGAGTGATAGGGTTGGTGTTTGTAGGGGATGGCTGTAAAAAAGCTCACAATATGATTAAATTGTTAAATATCGGTGGTATGATATGAGGATGTAACAAATGAATGAATTTAAGTAAGGACGTAAAGGAATGATGATCGAAAACAAATAAACGGGTATAAATAAAGATGATGTAATTGTGTAAGCATGTGAATATCGGTTTCCGTTATACAAGATGTAAATGAAAATAGGAATTTAATGGCTTGATTTTTTAACATGGTGGTCGTGGTGAAAGATGAATGGTAAATAATAGTTGATTCAGTGAATATTCGTGGGAGTGTAACGGAAAGTTTAAGAGCATTCGATCGTCGAAAGGGAAAATTATGAATTTAATACATGGGAGCAGAAAGAGTATGGGAATGGCATAGACATTGGACAATGGGCTTACGAGGTGCATTCCGATGATGCTCGATACGAAGCAGTGATCTGGAGAGATTGATTGTGATATACTGGGATGGGATACAGCTTCAGTTGAAATTGGAGAGATAATAAATTTGAATAATGAATCGAATGAAGTGAATGGACGAAATGCCGAAATTGTCGAGGGATCACATGGCATGGCAAGGGAAGAGGAAAGAAAAGTAAGATAGCGAAGGAGGAAGGTGTGGGAGATGAACAGTGTTTCATTTGATAAGTTTGATGTATTGTCTCACAAAAGGCTGCAAAATGAAACCCCGTGTTGGGAAATATGAGGTGAGTGAGGATTAATGATCGCTACCAAGGCTTATTCTCGTGTCTTCATCGTTGTTATTGTTATATGTATGTATGTATATTTTATTTATAAAATGAATGTTAATTGTAAATTTCGTTATGGACACGTGAAAAATTCAGAAAATGCAAAAATGTTTCATCATCGATATGGAGTCCGCCAAGGTATTACACAAGAAAGGTAGTTGGGTTGGGAACGGACAAATGAATCACAGTGGCAAAAGAACGTGCACATATACCCCGTTTTAGGGCTGGGCCATTTGTTGTGCGTTGCCCTGAGTCTGAAATTCATATGAAGTTAATTGAATACATAATGAATGAAGATCTAGATCAAAGGTAGGGTGCATTGTGCTTGAAGCATAAGTTGATGTAGTTTAAAGTTTGTTCATGCATATGTTATGTATTATGTAACGGAATGAGAATTATGCCTGATTTATAGTGAATATATCGTCATTACAAAAAATAATTGGTTGAGTCGGAAAGAGATGTTGTCGCTATGCCCCAAAAGATGGATAAATGGTTCGGTAAGTGAAATGATGGTGTACAAAGTTATGTACCATATGAAAATGGAAATTCCCTAAGAAAATAACTTATGCGATTTTTGTTGCAATGGTGCTGCTATTGTCAGATAATTTCAGTTGTTGGTGAGAGCCTACAAAAGTTTGAAAACGGCAACGCGTCACAGCTTTCAAGGAGTTGGTTCCTCCCAACTTATTTTCATGTGAGTATTTTCGATGCATTGTACTTTGGCAACGCCTTATTTGACTGAATTGAATTATGATTTGACATGGTTTATATTTTGTGTTCATAGGAATGATAAATATGTAATGTCGTAAATATGGTAAATGTATACTCAAAATATTTGTCGATTATTCATTATTATGTTTTATTTAGATCACTCGTGCTTATAACTCCTGTATTGGTTTCTGTATGAGCCATATGAAAAAAGTTTGATTAGTATAGATGGTCAAACAAGTGCAGTTGTGAAAGTGGAAAATAAATATCGATAATAATGTTACTGGAGGTGGGGTGGGATAGAAAACTTGCAAAAGTGGACGTAACAATAATGAAATACATGTAGACAATTGCTGAAGTAGTGGGAAATTTGTATTAGTTCATAATATAACAAATTATAGTGCAGTTTTATAACATAAATCTGATTGGATACAACAAAAGGTTATGTTTAAAGGAAGTGATGTTTCGTGGCTAGGGACATGGAAAGGCTTAAGGCCATCGTACATGGAAGACCTATCCCGGTGTGACCAAGTAAAGGAGATAACTTACTACTTCATATAACATGGAAGAATAATGCGAGCAATATATAATAAGAAATATGCTTGTTGCGCAGATATACATCCCAATAAACCATGAGGAGGTGCACTGGTATATTGTTGTTGTGAACATTCGTGATACATGTGCTGAGATATGGGATCCACTCCAAAGTTCGTCGTTGGAGAAAGATTTTTATGAAGAAGCTAAAAAACTGGTAAAAGCATTTATTGCTATGGTTTAACGTTGATTAATTACTTGTGCCAGTGGTTGTATTATGAAGTTTAACTTTAATCCATTTGTTGTTATGTTGCAGATGAGAGCGCTTGATGAAGTATCAAGGATGACATAAAGATGTTATTAGGAAGTGATTTCTCGTTTGAGAGATTTAAGGTAAATCACATAAAGGGACTTAACAGACAACCTAATAATTATGATTGTGGACTGTTTGTTATATGGTATATGCAGAATCATGGAAAAGTTTGGGACCACAATGCATACCAGGTTCGTTCAGTAGATGACTGTTAAGATTAAAATTACAAGTAATGAATTACATAAGATGTTTTCTTTATGTGTGATATATGTGAATAAAGAGATTTGAATGTTTCAGTTGTATCCCCAGGAAAACCAAATTCTGTTTTGAATGATCTATGAAATTACAATAAAACCGCAATGACTATTTATGTCAATAAACAAAAAATTTGAATATTACAAATCATAAAAGTCAATGAAGTTTATGTTACTTATGGTTAATTGTTTTCACCAGTATGATTCAAACGAGGCTCGAAAGAATTTGGCCATTCAGCTAGTGATGTCCAGTAGTAACATGGTGAAGGAAAACATTTTACAATGTTCATATACTTTTAGTGTCAACAATCAGGTTGAAGAAATCACACGAGCCAAGCATTTTGAGAAGAAGTACGTTACTCAGGGAAGAAGGTCAAGCGTATGGGTCATGGGCGTAGAAAGTAGAGTATAATTGTTGTAATTTATGGTTATGTCAAGTGCGTGTTTCATCGCAGCTTAAAATTGTTTTGCTTAAGTAGGTTCGGTATTGACCAAGAAATCCCAAAGATTTGTAATGGAACATTTATTAAATGGCAGGAAATTACATTTTCGCACTTCTTGTAAATGAGTTGATGATGCTGAAGTGACAATAGGTGGATAGCTTGCCTATTCATTCATAGATTGCAAAACATATCAACATAATGAAAGCAATGTCACATCCTCATGGTTCAAGGTTGGATAACCACATTTAGTTAACATTTCAGTTGTTAAATTTCTGAGGAATATTATTTCCTTTATAATAAGAACATGATGCAATACATTCATTACATAACTAATATTAATTTGTTTGTAGGTGTAGTAGCACATCCTAAACATAAGGATAACTAGTCCTCATATTGAATGAACATATTTCAGGACGGATGAATGAACATATTTCGGACTGACATAAAATTGCAACGTAAATGAAGTAGTTGAGAATCATTGATTACAAAAGACAGATAGAAAGTTAAGCAATACATTGCTGCTTACATCTTACAATATAATGAAAGCAAGAGATTCATTATATTCATTACAACATATTTCGTAACCAAAATTTGGTTAATATAAACCAGCTCATTTAGTAGTTATTGTTCGACCTTGAATGAAGTTTCCGGAAAATGAAAATAATTAACTATTTTTAACACTTCATTGTTATAGTAATTGTCATAACTTAAATAAAATATGAAAATGATATCATACAATAGTACCTATTCGTATATTGAGTGGTCAGTCCACCATCCATCGATGTTCCCGTAAATGTCTCTTATTCCGCTTGGAGTTTCTTTTGTCATCGATAATCCAATAGCTTCATTGTCTCCAATCGCTGTTCATCAAACTCGGATGTGGAAGCCAAACTAAACATATTGAGGTCAAATTTGGCTTTAGTGTTGGTCGATCTTTTGGCATCTGACGATGGTTGTTGTGGTTGAGTTGAGTTACGATCTGTCATCCCTTTAACATGTAATCGGCTCCAATGTGATGGGTTTCCACTCGAATTTTCGCTTCTCTCTTGTGATATTTTGGCACCATCTTCACTTTTACGCTTGGAGTCGGATGAGATATTTTGTGGCATCTCTTTACAAGTTCGATTGTGTGGCCTCGCTCTCGAACATCTTCTACATTTTCTTGACTTCGGGGACCCGATTTAACTACTTTCTTTGCTCCTTTGTGAGAACATACGCAGGGTCTTTAATTAATCGTGTGTTTCCTACCGTCTGCTCTATCATTCGATTGTGTTAAAGGATATGACATTGCCTCAAGACGCAATGTCGATCGTGTATAGTTTTAATTGCTTCATTGTAGGCATCTAAGCTTTTGGCTGCAAACTTGTTTAAGTTTTTGCAAGTCGTGTAGAGACCCAATGCGAGCGTGATCGCTCATGAAGTAGTTTGTTGGTGAGCCTTTTACCGAGGTAACACATCGATTTTTGCTGCTTTCTTCCAGCGTGAAAACCGCATTGATTCGAGAATAACGTTAATGTCCTCCGATTTCAAAACCGCAAAACAATGGCTACAAGGAATCCCCAAATTTTCTAGTAGGTCATGAATCGCAGGATGCAAGCTCGTAAGCCTCAGTGAAATACCACTTTCCACTCTTTATCTCGCTTTCCAAACTCAGTAATGATGTATGTTCGACTCATCGATATCCGACACAATTCCTCTTACAATCATTAAACCCTCCGGATGTAATTGTTGTCGAACCAAAAGAAAAATTTTCTTTGTATAAATTTTAGCAGATTGCTCCTCATATTGTCTAAGATGGGTTATCAACACCTACCGACCATATGAACTCGTCAAAATCATCTTTTCCTTCCAACTCACGCTGCCTTTCCATCATCCTATCCATTTGATCCACAAAATCTATTAACCGTAGTTTTCTATTAACGTATTGGTTCAAGTAAGCATTCAATCCCTCACATCGCTGAGTGCTCCGCATTCCACCGAAAAATTTTCCTCTTAGGTAAGGCTCGCCCACAAATGCCTATCACAAAGGCATCTTCTTCACCCATTCATGTGTTTCTACTTTGTGTTTATGTACCATTTCAAGCCATTTTTTTCAAAATCTTCCTCACTATAGGTGTAAAGCATGCAATTCTTGAAGTCCGACGTAAATGCTATCATCGGCACATTTGCTTAGGCGTTACGCTCCGGATGCCAACAAAGATAGACGATGGGTTGCTTGTGGAAACGCTTTTTCGATTGCATTTCTCATTGCTCGTCACCATCACCATTACAGATGACTGGGTGTTTTCCATCCATCGCATCCAAAAATGTTTCCAATAACCAAGTATAGGTGTATTCTGCTTCACCGATAGCAGAGCAAATCCAAAACCGTAGTTCTCCGGTGGTGATTTATGCCTATAATAACCACAAATGGCTTTCAGTATGCATTAGTGCGGTAAGTCGCATCAAAAGCAATTGTGTCCCCAAATATTGCATAGTTCGACCGTGAACCGCCATCACACCAAAATATATCTTGCAATCTGTTTATGATGTCTAATGTGTACTCAAAATAAAATGAAGGATCGAGCTTCGCTTCCCTCAAGAAATGCTAGGCATGATTCTCGAGTCGACTCAAGTAATTGTTTCATTCTATACTTGGCAATATTATTTTGCACATCTTGTCTCATGCATCCAACAACTGGATAGCTACCCGATCTTTGCACCATGTATTCATGTATCCGAGAAGGCCTAATCCCAACACGTGTCATTGCTATGGCAGCGACCATATCCGGTTCTGAAACCGCTCGTGGATCGAATGTAGTGAACATGATGTGGTGGTGTCGGTCGTGGTTGTGATCTGAATTAAATAAAATGGTATACCATGCACCTTTTTCCTTGTCGTAGCTAACTCGAAACTCGCCTCGCATCCAGCTCTTGTAAGTGGCCTTGCAGTCCGCTTTCTATTCAAGTTGTCAACAAACTTGCGCTGCTCGAATCCTTCCTCGCTACACACCCATCTTCTACATTTGACATTCCCGTCCGTGTCCCGCCGCCTAATATCTTTCCTAACCCCAAACCCTGCTTCTCTTGCATAACTCATGTACAAACACTCAACCTCGGACTCACTGGAAAATTGCATCCCTCGCGATAACCGATTCTCCAATGAACATTGCTCAAATGCATCATCTCGCATCCTTGCTATTCGCATTATTAGGCGTTAGTTGTTCCAATCCAATAAAATTTCCGTTGTCGCGCACATCCTCCTGTGACTCATGTATGTCAATTGCAGTTAATCTTCGTTCGTAACTCGATACATATGTTCAGTATACATGTAATGCCTTTAACGGCCTCGCTAAAGGGTCCTTCTTCATAACCAAAGATCATCTCTACACCTCAAGACGGTGTTCACATCATCTCGAACTCTGCTTTTGCATAGATGCAACAAAGTTTTTATTAATACTATAACGGTACATGGGTTGCTTGCTCAATTGCATGTCACAAACATTGTATATGATAGATCTGATCGACATGATCAACACCAAATTATGTTTTTAGTTCGAGAACCACAACAATTATTTATCATCACAGATATGTTCCCTTAATATACAATTAATCATGACAAACTTTAAAAACGTACTGCATATTCATATTTGATATCGATTCAAATATTTGAGTTATTGGGTAATTACCTAGTTTGTCCACTGTTGGTGTCGGCCCCATTTAACCTTTTGTTAGTAAATTCGGTCTTCACTTTGCCCTGCCTTGTTTACTAACTCCACCAAAGTTTACCGTCCAACGAATTTCGCAGCTGCCTTCTGTTTTTCATAAACATTAATATTTTCTAATTGTTTTAAAAAATTGTCAGAGGAAAACTTTGGTATAACAGCAAAACTTTACCCAAATTTTGTACATGTTGTGAAGTACCAACTATCTTTCCGTTTACTGATTAACCGCAGGTTTTGCAATCTTCAGTGAATATTATGCTCGTTGATCACCTCCAGAATTTTCACGTTGGATAATGAACAGTCGAGCGAACGTTTCTTACAAGAAAATTTTTGGTCTCTCCTTCGATGATTTATGGATAAAAGTGGGAAAGATAAGCCATATTGGCTTGGTCCCAAGGCGCTATAGCACTCTTGATACAACGTATTAACCTTTTCCTTTTATTTATCTTTTATTTGAATGTTAATGTAGCAGTTTCAGCTTCTCTCTTCATTCCCAAGAACAAATATTATAATTATTCTTAATAAATTTAGCTAGACTGTTCCACATTTTAATATAACTCTAACATATTCTTGTACACATTGAACGATTAAAATCATTGATAATTATATTATATATAATTTATGACATATATAGTTCTTTATTTAAGAAAACCACTATAATACATTAAGTAATAGGGATTATTAACTATGGAGTTTTACCTAGTTGTAGAGATTTATGTTTTTTTTTTTATGTTCATATGCACAAGTTGTTATTGTATATGGCGTTAGTTTTTTTTTTTGAAGTATTTTAGGCGTCCATATATTATCAATTATTGCCAATTTTCTTTCTTTGCATGATTGCATTGTTTTTTTCTTCTTCGATGTTATTATATCAAAGTCTAACACATGCATTCTCTTTATTTATTACTTTTATATACAAACAGAAATAACTTTTATTTTCCAATTCTCATTAACAACTTTAAATGCGTATTAATAAACCATTTACGGCTTATGCGATTGCCTTACACATTGCCCTGTTTTAAGTGTTCTGTGACTTAATACTTAATTGAAGTTGATTGTATCTGAAACTTTTATCACCCAATCCTTTCCCGTCATTTTATATATCAGCTTAATCGAATGCTTATGTTCAGCTCAAACAACCTTCTATGCAGATGGGTGTGATGTTTACCCAATTTTTGAACGATGTCCATATTAAATTAATTTACTGCAGTCAGAATTTGCTTATAATGTCAACGGAAGGTGAAATATATTGATATTCTTCTTCGAAATGTCGGCATAACGATATTTGTTAACTGCTCATTTGGACAGCTTATAGACTTTAAGCAGCAAAGATGAAAGAATCGTAACAATCGCTCGTAGTATACTCCCAGATTCGCCCGATGTTTTCAAATGCCAACGAAATAAGGATTCAATCATATATTTTGTTCATGCACGAAAGCATGGATATGCAATTTGTACGTAGGGTTTATCAGTTTATTTGGTAAATAATTTATGATATTAAATGACATTGACTCTTGTGTTATTTCATTTACTGAGACAATGCGACTTCAGTTTTTTACATGAGCTAATAATATTTATTGTGGTCGCTTGTGAGAGTCTCATTTGTGATTCTGTTATCACTGATATCAATCAATCTCCTAACACCATCTTCATTGAATCTGCTTACACAACGTTATTACTTAGTAGGAATGTTTTTATAATATGTATGGCCCGGATGTTAACTTTTTTATTTTCTTTATTCCATGAAATTGGTAATACAATCCTATATATCGATGTGGCAATAAATTTTAGCTTCTTACCAAAAATTATTAAAATTGTCAAATACTTGTATGTCCCGCTCTCTACCTATATACGCTTTTCTAAATATTAACAATTACACATATACATCCGATTTGCAGGTATTTTTAAATACAACTTCAAGCAATTCATAATTAATCGTCACATTGAACAAATTAATATGAAAGTAATCAAAATGTTAACACTTCATTGCGATAAATAAAAATTTATTTTTTTTCCATTGTCATAATTGTTATATAACATTCACCGTTTGTTTAAGGAATTCACCATATACACGCATATGAGACATTGCTTAATTGGCCCACATTCAAAAGGTTTGTCATCCATACGGGCGCTCGATTATTTTCTTCATAATTCTAAACCCGCCCAATCAATAGAAGAGTGTCGAATCGTGTATATGGGATGACTTTGCTGCATAATTACTCCGTGATTCAATTATATTCATCAAATGCTAGGCATGATTCAACTTACTTCCTTCACTCCTGATAGGCACATAAGTTCAATTCCCTCGCCGTCAGTAATTTCCAAGCTTCTTTGTGTCAAGATTCCATGTACCTAACAATTTACAACACCACGTACTCTCGCATCTATTCTAGTGGCACGAACTTCAAATGATTATGATCGTAGAGGACTCCTTTATGGTATTGCAAATAGATATTGTTCAACACTTATGTTAACCCCTGCATCGGCCATGTATCACTTACAATTTTACTCGGTTTCGATCCTCGCCATCTCTTTTGCTACTATGTTCGTGGACATGATATGCTATCTCTCGATCCTTTGCCCTCAAAGATCCTTTCTTTTCTTCCTTCACATTAAAAATACCATAAATGATTGCTTGATATTGCAACAAGATTTTAACATTCAGCTTGAAAATTGTATTAATTGATCATAATAGGGATTATTTTATATTATAAGTTAGAAATAGTCAACCAATTTTTTTTTCCTTCAACGCTTCCCATGTTGGGGTTGTAAGGTCACTGGTCGTTGTTAGTCCATCCGAATCGTGTAATTATCTTCGCTCAATGGAGGAAGTAATGGTCCAATAGCGTATGCTCGCCAATATTCCTCCTTTGGTAATGCTTCCATTTTTTGGCATATGTCCCGTTATAGGTGTCATTATTGAACATTGGATGGACGTAAGTCCTCACACCTCCGATTAATAGAAAGAATGCATTTTGTTGCATGAGCACATGGTATCCCACTTAGTCGCCACCCTCGCAAGAGCATGTTCGGTCCTCAATATGTACCGAAAGTGCTCTTTTCTCGAATCTTTGACAAGAAATGAAAAGAGCTCCCTGCTTGATGTGCATATTTTGTGCAACTTGTATGGCCTTCATCACCTTCTCGATCTAACCATCATGCGAATCCTTTGCTTGAACATACCAATCCAATCGCTCGCCTTCGATCCATCGATGTTCTATCTTTCTAGCCAGCCCTTCAAATCGCCTTGTGATGTTTTATGCATAGTAGTTCTCCATCCATAACTTAAATTGCACACTCATTGCTTTTGTTACGTGTGTGTTCTTTGTCCAAATTGGCATGCAAGGCGTGGCCCACTTATCACATCCAGATTCTATCGCCCATGCATGACATAGCTCATTCCTCGACTTAATTTCTGCCATGTAACAATTGAACTCATGCGCACTTGTAGTACGACAAGCTTTCCGTAAATATCTCCCTAATATTGACATGGGAACATAGTCGCTATTCGCTCAAATACTTTGGCAAAGACAAATTGAATGTCTCGCTCTATAAAATTGCATTTCTAATGCTTCCGCAAGACCATTTTCTTCATCACTAACAACACAATATCCTTCACCTTTTTCAACCAATAAAACCATATTCAATTTTTCTAGGAAAGCATACCATGTGAAAGATGTTTCAGCTCGAACCTCATACATTGCTATAGGCAATATTCCGTCATTTCCATCAAGTCCAAGAGCAACCAACATAACGCCTCCATATTCACCTCCTAGGGCCATCCATCGAGAGAAATAAATGGCTCTGCAGCTATGTTTGAAAGCCCAACGAGTGTCAAAGAAACACAAAATATACCTTTGAATCTGGCTCCCAAGATAAGAAGTTGCTTTCATTTCGATCAGAACTTTCGTGGGAGTCTCATAATCCCTCAACCGCAGCCTGCAAAATTCGCCACTTTAGTGTAAGCCTCCGCATGATCAGCTCCTACAATCTCCCTTCCTAATCGCCGTGCTTTATTAATCTTTGCAATAAGGCGCCAACCCCAAAATTCTTCCATATATCATCCTTAACAAACTGCTTCGATGACTTTCATATCTCCTTTCCATTTGTGCAGGAACTCATAAGCCACCCACTAATCAAGTCCCCTTCATATATCTTCGCTTTTCAGGTGTATGAACGGGATTGAATTTAGTTACTTCAAACATTGGACACATCTTTAGTTTTTCCCTTCAAAACACCAATCACATCTCATGTCCGAGCATTCACAAGAAATACATTCTCTATTGTTTATCATCTGACATAGGTTAAAACAATTCCACAGTGCTGTGGCCTTCAGACCGTGTCTTAAAACTAATGCGCTAGAAACAATTTCCCATATCCCATTTTTAGTCTCTCATCTTCAAAATACACACCCTCCCGCAGTAACACCTCCTTACAATCTGCATATAACCTCCGATGGTTCACACCTTCATTGTCCGATTCATAGCCCTCCATGTCATCATCATTGTCACCGGTATATTGTAACGGATCTTTCTCGTCATCTCGAAACCTCATCCCGAAAAGGATTGTCATTAACAAAGATCCATTATCGGATCGATGCACTTAATTGCACCGCTAATTCTCTCAATTGCGAGTCCTAAGTGCTTGAAAATCACCGCATCATCGAATCAGATCCGATGGCAGCCCGACTCCCAACACGCCTCTGCTTTCGCTAATATCCAACATCGAATCCAATTTATCTTTGGCCTTGAAGCATCCACTCATCGCATGTTCCCTTACTTTAGCCGCAGTTTCTCTTTGCAATCGCCTATACGAGACTCCACTCGCTGACATGTGGTACTCACGACTTTCTTCACATGCACGTCCAAAATCCAAAGCCCTTACAATCGACCTCAACTTCTTTGTCTGGTACTATTGACCGCCATTATCATCATATTCACGAGCCGCCTTTGATGTCTCGTCCGAATCACTCGATGCAGCCCCTTAGGTGACAACTTTCGCTCACCATCAAATCTTCCCTTTGTAGCGCTTTCTCATCCATGAGTACACCCTTATTTGACAGCCAATATTGATATTAATATTATCGATGATATCTCAGTAATACAGCTTGCTACTACTCGCTTACACAATTATAATAACATGTGGTTAAACATATAAGACATAGTATTGATAAAATTATAACGCCGATTTGCAAAAAACATAAACTTTTTAAACTAACCTCGACCGAACCGATTGCAAGAAATATTGTGTTTAAGAAAAAATGTGTGTCCCATCTAGTAGCTCACGCTCCCTACTGAACATACCCCAATTAAAGAGGAAGAGTTTAAAAATTTACACATTATGAAAATATTCACATATAATGAAATTGGTTAATGATAAATTCTCACCATTGTCGTGTTTGTATCTGCAAATATGCAATGTATATAATTTGAATATAACGAACTCGAACCCCGACGACCTTTGTTTATATACACATAATCTTGTCGCCACTGAAATATCACTTCGCTCAAAATATTCATAATAACAATATTTTATGTTTAGGTCAGTGCAAGTGAAAGTTTCTTCCTCCAAGCCATTTTAACCGACTTTCTCGCATCATCATTAACGCCGACATATGATATTCTCGATTGACTTGCACCATATACGAAAGATCAATGAAATAATCTTCGACTTCAAAGAACGCTCGGTGAAGCCAATTTTAATGGCTAACACAATAAAATTATTTTCATATTTCACCAGCTACTTAAGTAACAATTGTAACACATTTTCCACATTGCCATGGACGCAACCCTCTTTTCTGTTGACGGTAGTCACAATTGTAACACATTAATTTATAATCTTGACCGATTTTGTGTTATATCACAAATTAAATTTTCCATTCTACTATTGGATTTCATGAAAGTTGTTATCGTCCATATAAATTTATACTTGAACCTCGTGATCGCATAAACCACTAATGGAGTAACAATTTATATTTTCCTCTCTAATAGAGTTGACAGTATTCATGATGCTTAAGGTTTTATTTGGGTCACATTATAAACTTAATATCGTGTACAATTTGTCAGACATTTGAACATATGCGTTTGAATTACCAACTGTTGGACCATCCTTCTTCTTTGTGCTTTGACCTACAAATGCAATCTTTCTTCATTGAACATCTTATAACACTATGTAACATATCATATAATTTGTTGTTGAACTTATCATTTCTATAAATACCTGCATTTAGGTTGTGGTCAATATTCAATGACCACGAATGTGCTTCTACCTTCATCCGAACTTGTGAACCCATGATTGAAATTAATAACACGAACGAATCATAGTACATTGTTTCCATGTTTACATACCATACATGCAATCATAGTGCAACAACGTCTATTAATAGATATAATGATGTTAATTTGAACAACCTTTCCATACGCATTTCATTCATTTTATGCTAATGTTTCAAAAGAGTATACGACTGAGGAACTGCGATTATCTCAATAATTTCCTATCATTTGAAGTATTAATATCATATATGAAATTGTGTCATTATGTTTAAATTAAAATGATTTGAAATGCGCTAAAAATTTATAATATGTCCATAATTATTATTCAGTTATGAAACCTTTATATAAATATATCAATGAAGTTGTTAAACTGCTGGTCATTACGGTTAATATCCTTGGTTGTCTAACGATCGAATTGGAAAGTTAATGCAATAATTGCTGTCCATACATTATTCCTATCGTCGACGATGTCTATAAATAAAAATATATATGTAAACCATGCCTTCTAAACCATTATTAAAGTGAACGCCCATAAATGTAAACATACGGCTAAAATCCATGCACTGTATTTCTATTTATTATTATCAATGCTATATAATTGCCAATGGAGGTGCCCTGAAAGAGATGATATCGTCCGATCCACTCATAGTAGGAATGCTACGTTTAGCTTAAGGGTCAAACTAATGGAGTGTAACCATATTTGACACGTGGTAACATGTAGCACAACAATCGAAGGGATATTCATTCTGACATATTGGCAATGTCATCAACTTCCTTACCCGTGGATGACTAGTTCCATTATGTTAATACCATTTCTTTATCGGGTCTTTTATTTGAGTTTCAGTGTTCAATTATCGGTCATCGCAAGAAGATAATGGGGTTTGTGTTCACCAACTCCCTTCACCTACAATGACCGCTATCGATAAATTTTCTCGGATTGTTGAATTGACATTGATTTAACATTCCACCGCAAGCTAATCGTAAGAAGTAGGCTGTGTTTAGTCCTCAACCACCTTACTAAATACTTATAATATTGCATTTTATAATTATATATAGACCAACGGGTTATTGTATAATTACTTTAAATAAATTAGAGGAGTCTATTATCGCATATAGTTAAAACGATAATGGTAAGTCTCCAATCTCATGTCCATCGAGTGCTCCTCGCTAACATTGATGTGCTCAATCAAAATTAGCTTAAACATGAAGGACAATAGTTGCTTAATGAGGTATCCTATATTTGTTATAGATAATATCAAACGTTAACTTCCATAATAATACAAGAATTTTGATCGTGCAAAGTATAAAATGAGGACTTGAAATTTTTAATGTTACATAATATTTTACTATGATATGTTCTTATGTTTTACTATTTATAGGATTCACATTAGTATATAGTTGTTGTACTTGGCAATATTTGGCGGTGATGTTATAAACATGATAGTACACGTATGGCCTTCCCAATGTTTGATAATAATTATTAATTATCATTGTTAGCAAAACGTGCGATCTTGCAAGAATAGACTATCATCATGTAAATACAGATGTCCCTCGGAGCGTATAATATAAATTGCGGTCCCCGCAGTGCCGTCGATATGAATGGTAACAATCAAGTTGAGGGACGTCTCACTGATGATCACATGACCTATTCGTATCTAACAAGCAATCACGTAACGCATACAACATTTTACGTAGTATAAATACCATATGTCCTTTCGCTCTCATACGCCATTGTTGCAACCATTAACAAAGTTAAGTGTAGAATCCTCATCTTCTTCTTCATTGTTTACATTATTTTATTTCAATCTTCTTTAACAACGTAACATTAGGCGTGAGATTCTCGTGGACATTGTAACATAATTGTTATGATGGTCGCTTATTTTGTCTCGGATCGATCGACCAACAATCATATTAACACAACACATTATTTTCTCTTCCGTGGACATATTTCAAGCAAAGGAAGTAGGACCATCACCAACAAAGAGGCAAATAACTTTCCAACTCTTTTTCTTTTTAAAATGAAATACTTAATATTTTGTATTATTCTCAAAATGGAACTCGAGGTTTTGTATTATCAATACAAGATAAGTCCAATCACTGGTTTTATGGAAATCGATGTTCACAAAGAATAACTCTAAACAATCGTGAATATAATATATTCGTGACAAGTTTTTCTGTTTAACATTTACAAATGTTATGGCAAAAGCACATATCTTAATATAAATCAGTTAACACATTTATTATATCAACCTAGTTGTTATAGAATATATTTTGTCCAACTGCACTCCAAAAAGTGCAGCTTTAACGAATTGTTTATGCAGTATACAATGGGTTTTGGCTTTAAATGCAACACCAGATTGGATACTTCTCCTTCTTGATTTCTACAAGGGAGTTCCATTTTCAACTCGAGCTTGATACTCAATCGTAGTCTACCGATCGTGGCATACAGTGTCGGAGAAGGCACGGAATTCACACCTTCACTTATAAATTTAACTAGGTGGTGGAATGATCTTTTGCATCCAAGGCATTCAAATTTAACTACGGAAGAATATATATGTAGATTTTATTTTTTTTTGACATTATGGGTATTTTGCTATGATTGAGTTACAGCTTGTTTGACAATACTTGGATGAAGTTACGCAAATATTGTACATGTTATCATGACATTGAGGATATTTCTGTAAGTGCACCAGTATGTGAAAAAATTGTAACTCGTTCATGATGTGTTCTAGCAGTGAAGAATTATGTTCGGATTGGCAGTGTCATGTTGCTGATCGTCTGTGCTATGTGATGGACTAGCATAATGTGAACGATAATCGTTGTCTCGTTAATGAAATATAATAATTGAATGCATGGAGCATGTATTTAAAGCTTACAAACCGCTTAACCGTAGTTAATTATTTACACAAAGTTATTTACATGTGCAACTTATGTCACTGAGAATTCCTGGATAAGCATTATTCATTAATCACTTAATGACTTTATCCTAAAGTTTTGACAAAATAATGCAGCAAAAAACAGCATTGTTTGGAAGACTTTTAACTAATATCTTTAACGAAAACATATTCAACATATATTGTGAAAGTATATTTTGTTGTATCAATTGACAGTTTTGATTGGAAAGCAACAAAAACCCCACCTTGAATAAGATTCAAGATTATACCTTACAATGAATGAGCCTCATTGTCTAATATCATGCAATGCAATTCGACACTACAACCTTAACATGGGGTACAATTATGACAGAGTGGTTGATGAAATAGTAAGCAATGTAAAACAATATCAATTTACAATAATCATAGTATTCTTGGTCACAATATTTATGGAAATTGTTATCATTTCATATAAATAACGAGATGGGTGTCCATACAAAGGTTATTCATGACCGAAAGGTTATTTTACTTTGTTATGTACTGCATTGTTCAACTGATTTGGTGACATATAATGTATCGTCGCAGACTCGTGTTGACCAAGCAAAAGTAAATGTCAAACTCTGATGTTATAATAGGTTAAAGTTTCAACAACTACTGGAACTAATTGGCCCACATTCAGGCAGGCAACATTCTGACAAAAAGCTATGATAACAATGTCACCAATAATTGCCAAATTTGTCGCCATAAATCAATTAACTATCATTATACGCTTGAATGTACTTCAATTAACATTGTCAATTTTCTATAGTTCATATGTAATGGTTGCAAAGTTAAGTTAACCAAATTAAGGAACCAATACAGTTCCTTCCAGTGACATGTTCGAGATTGTCGTTCTTGTATATAGTTGATATGTAACGGTGTAGTGTTATAATTAGTATCTTAAATAATAAAAGATTTCTTGTTGACAACATTGTAAGCCAAAGATAGGGATCGCCAATTGTCCGACTGGTCCATCAATCCACTAATTTTACCTTTTCCATTGACTTGGCCAATGGCTCTGCTTCATCGTAATAATTAAGTATATAGCATGTTCGGAATAAATAATATGTAACATAAGGCGTTTGGTTTCCTTGGCAACTCTAAGTTGTACACATAAAATCGTTACATTATCAATACAATTATTGAAACCTCGTGCTACGGGATTTGTATACTCATGGAGGCAACCATACTATAGAACATCATTTGATATGTGATAGTCAATAACTTATAATTCACTTATCAACGAAACTATTTCTTCCATTAAATTCATTATGGGCAAAGAAATGTGGATTGAGGCTCTATAATCAATTCTACCACGTGATTAGCAAATGTAGTCAACTCGCAAAGCAAAGCAATAACCATTGCTAATGCCGGAACAAGTTTTTATTAATAATTCACTTTATGTGGTTGATGAAATGCCGGACAACCATTGAATTCTGCAGCAAGCCAATTATAATGGCATATGCTAGTAACTACATAATCTAAAACACTAAGCAAACTCACTAAATCTTTTAGGGCCTTTTTTTGTTACCCATAGTTATAAATAACGATTTCATAAATACAAACAAATGATATCCAAGACACAAATTAAGAATGTAATATGTGTCCTAGATAACTATCCATAAAAATACAATTCATTTAAGAATGTTAAACAAATTTCTAACGTGTTCACCGTAAGAAGAAACAGTAGTATTATTCCGTAATTCAATGGGTTTACAAATCATATTACGGACGCGAGAAAATAGTTACTCTATTGCACAAATTGTGTGTTTGTAATTAAGCACGTGAAGTTTGAAACTTAACGATATGAAGCATTTCAATTATGTTCGTGAATAAAACTACAAATTTAGGTTCAAACATCAAGCAAATGACAACTAATTTCTTAACATGAACATAAGAATAACTAGTCCCCTCGGTATGGACGTAACGATGTTAAGTATCCTTTAATTTGCTAACACTTGTTTATTAATATGTAATTTAACGTTATTGTTAAATACATTATTCTATTAAACGGAAAATACTATTTAAACTATCACATACAACATAATGATGGCACAAGTCTATGGATTGTCTCGAATGAGTCGTGTTAACAATGGTTTTAGTGTTAACAATGGTTTTAATTTGCACTTAACTAACCTAACAATGAAAAATGATTTATCAATGGTTGACAATCGGAGTATATACGGTGAATTAAAACTTCATTGACATAAAAATAAAATTTGAGCAAGTTGATATGTCAATATCAGAATAACATGGTAATTAATAACATTTAAACTTGAATATTGTGGATTATTTATATAATCTATTAAATGTTGCAGATAATGGGAGATTCGTTATGTACGAATTCATAATGTATGGGATATTAATTTAAATGAAAAAGTTTATAATGAAGTTATGTTAAATTATTGTGATAGTTAATGTTCATATTTCGATAAAAATTTGATATAATTTTTTAACATTCCTTAATAAATTAAGAATACAATGTTTCCAAATGCAATTTGTTGTAAAAAAAAAAAATTATCAACGAATTTTTTTCCAGTAATATATAATGACATTAATTCATCATATCCTTAAAGGTATCATAATTTGTTAAGATATTTAATGATAACAGTTCTCAATAAAATTAAATAAATACCACCAAAGTAATTTAACAATATGTTATGTACGGCAATTGCATATAAGGAAACTAAATGTTGTGTCGACTCGAATATTCATTTGGTTAGTAATGTAATACTAAATGCAACATCATATACAGATGTATTTAATTGTTCTATATCCATAAAGCTGACAAATAATTGTCTCTAATCTTTATAACAAACTAAATAACATAGCTGATGTCAATGCACATGGTTTTTAATAAAAATGTCGAGCCTCGTTAACTGTTAGCAAACCGGAGTGACGACTCGTGCAATTACATAATTTCGCCTTCATACAAATAATGTGCACCTTCATACAATTAATATGCATGCAATAAATATTATATAATTTAAGGAATGTTAGTAACTATTGCATAATGTCACGTATACACCATAATAGAAATTAATTAGTTGGCATCGATCTTATGAAAGTTTTCCAAAAGGAAGCCTCATTTGTTCTGAAATTAACTTTGCATATAATGTTAAAACTTGTCATTATAAGTTATCTCGGTCAATGCAGAGTTATAAATAAATTAAATTTGTATAAAATAACGATAATTGGTTTAAGGCATATGTGAGAAAATACCTTACCCCACAATTCGCTAAACATAGTTAAGCACCATGCATAATGGAAATATATTCCCATTAATTTATATTATGGTAATGAATAACCCATGGGCCGCCAAATTCTAAAACTAATATCGCTCCATGAAAGGAAAATGGCATATAATGGGGAAAGGCATTATATATTGATAGTAAAAGTTGAAAATAATTCATTTTTTGTGGACTTGTTATCGAGCTAATAAAGAGGCTTCCAATGTAAGTTTCCAGATATACCGTGCAAGGAGAAGTTCAAAATATTTAAGCAGCATTGTGGTCGGTTGCAAAGAGTCCAGATGTTGAACGAGTCAACTCAAACGTCGCCCATCATCGTGTCGTAATGCTGCAACAAGTCGGACCGGATTATGCGTGTTCAACTTAATAATCTTCATGTGGTAGAATGTCAGATCCCGCCACAAACCTCTTGCTTGCGTAAGAGGAGCACAATTTTTAATTTAAAATTAAACAACCCCGCTAGTAATGAGATAGACGACTAGAACAAATCCGCAAGTGTCCATCATTTTTAAAGAAACCATCATTTACAAGATCTCGCAACTCCTCATGCGTGGAAGAAATCTATGCCTTATATAAAGGCGCAGTGAATACAGATATGTGGTGGAATGTTATAAACAAAGATAGTGTGTTTTACAAGATTGATTTGGTTGAGCAACTCAGAGATTGGAATGGCACAAGGTACATCCTTGACTTCATAGATTATTGTAATTGTTCTTCCATTCATAGCATACATGCATAAATATTACCGAGCATCGTAGTATTCTAGATATTTAAAAGGGATTTGATAATTAATAATTTATAGTGAAAGTCTGATTGACGATGACTTTGCAATATCCATCATTGAAAAGGATTTGTGTTATCTACACATGAACGTTGAAATATTAGTTAACATACTTCAATTACGCTTCAATCGCATCCGCTTTAACAGTGAACATGTTAATGTAACCCACGTTAAATATGGGCTCAATTACTTGTTATAAAGAACTTATTCAAACATTGGGTGACTATATTAATCCTAAAATTCAAGTACATAGCCATTAAACATCGGCAAATCAATAGGCCAATTGCATGTCGTCCTAAGCTAATGACCACGAAAGTTAAATCTAGGAGAAAAATCATTACATATTATCTAAATTGTGATATGAAATAAGTACAAAAGGGCCGGATTGTAAAAGAATGATAATATGCTTCAGCTAAATTATCCCTGCAAACTGAGGAATACCAATATGAATTTGTACATACAAAATAGGAAGTGAGATAATAATATTTCACTTTCATGTGTGATAATCAACTCGATACCATTGTCATGGGACATATATAAACTAATTTTGGTTATGTGAAATGTTACAACTAAGCGTGTCAAAATCGAGCAAGAAGCTTCCTGGGAGAGCACAAAAGATATGGTTAAAGTACTAAGATACCCCACCATTTCACCGCCTAACCACGGTGGAAAGTGGATCGACTCTACGTAATTATTCAAATGATAAGGACAATGCTTACCCCAAGACAAACAACATTGTTTCGTGATACTTGCTTTGGCCATTTCCTACACCTACCAATGATTTAACTTTCCAAGGGAAAATGCCGATAAGTGTCCTTGTTCGTGAACCGTTAACCGAAAATGTCTGGGATGAGTTGTGGTTTGTTATCGGAGGCGCACTATGTAGGTTTTCAAAAGTCGAGTTTGCACTTATTATCGGCCTCAAGATGGGACCGATCAAGAAACCGAAATTGATAAGACCACGTATCTCCCCAATATTCGGACTCGCACAAAGATGGGATTTGACTGCACTGTGAATTTGGTTCAAGATGAAGAAGAATTCATTAACACGCATCGGTCTCGCTTCAGAAGATGATATTGCTATACTGGCTTGCAATGGTCTTATTATTGCATCGGACTTTGCTCTGGTCTACCGGATGATGCGATAGAGGACACACAAATGGTCTCGACTTGACTGGATATCTCAAAGTTTAATAACTATCCATGGGGCTTAATGGTTTGAAGGCGTACATATGATTCGATTAATCTTAACATGCAAGCATGGGCAACCGAAAACGTTAAACCCAAAACCACTTATATAAGACCAACCAAGCACACTTATGTCTTATGAGGTTTTCCTTTGCATACTGTATATGTCGTTACATATAATTCCACAACTAAACGCATGGACACAGTATAAGTTAATTTTTTGTTCAATGTTGATTACACACTAAGTGTCGCTAATGTAGTCATCTATGCAAAACATTTACATGCTTTTTATGATAATAGTTTACGCTTTATTTGATAATATGGAGAAATAAAATAAAATTCATCTTATGTTTTTTTTAACACTTGACAGTCCATTACACCTGAATCCACATTTGGAAAATTGGATATAAATCTCGATATGTGATTTCTTATGTTACTTTCGGTGCAATTTATATTTTAAGGTCGGACATCAATGAAGGTTAATACATAAGTCATGAATGACCAATATAGCTCTATCGCCTTAGTGTATTCGGGGCAGATAATTAAAATGATTTATTTCACCACATAAGTAAGGCCATGAACACGTTGTTTTAGATAAAAGTATCTCGAACCGGAATGGTAATTGACAAAGGAAATTACATTCAAACAAATTTTTATTAAATAATGATGTACACACCGGCAAGAATAAATTATCCTATTGCCTTTGCAGATATGGATATACGAATGTGTAAATATCCTTGGCCAATTACACTGAAGGCGATGGTTCACTGATATTGTTCCGCTGCATGAATGGATGGAATTCTTGATGCAGCCAAGCGAGGCGACAATTAGATATCATCTTATGTCAACAATAGTAGCCACATCAATGTCGAACCAAATGACATTAGCAAAGATCACGTAAAGAGAAAGATAGCAACTTATTACAAGAGTTTCATACAACTTAAAGACCTCGCTCAACCAGCCCAGCTCATTGATGCATCATCAAGGTAAAAAAACCCTTTTCCGTAAAGAAATCGTGTAACTTTCAAACGGATAATCACACCGAAATGGTCCTCATCAGATATATTTCATAAGAAATGAACTCATTTATAAGATTAACAAATTCAACATTCTCCAACAATGTTATTTGCAATGTTTTTATGTAACAAGTCGGTTAAATTCGTCCTAAACTCGCATAAATAAAAAAAATTCGTCCTTTCTGTGGTAAACACAAACCATGAAATCATTTATCGCTTTTTATATACAGGACAACGATGGTATCAACTTTCAACGACAAGAACAATGTAATCGATATGTTGTCATATTTGGTGTCTCACTGCGATATCGTAACTTAAGGTTGAGATAATGACATGAATTAGGCGCTCGAGGAATAACATAGCTCAAGAGATGCAAATTCATTACAAACTATTGATGGACTAACTTCGAGAAGCAAGGCATATGTCAATGGAGAATGAAGATGGTCCCATCGACACTAATGTTCTTAATGAGGTATGTCATAACCTCAAGTTCAAGGCCTTGTTAAACATCAATTGGTAAATACATCGGCTTGAACGATTATATCCGAAATAGGTAATGCTACAACATTATAATAAAAGTCACAGTCAGTGTTGTACATAGTACACTACACTAAATGATTCATTGGTTTAAACCGAGGTTAAGTCAAATCTTATGTTTTTTAAGTGGAACAAAGAAATATTAATGAACAAATTATCGCATCAGTATTACAAGAATGACATCACAAGAGCATATTGCAAGGAACACTAACTTCTCCCACTCATTAACAGGGTTGCAGCTGTCTCCAATGACAATGACGAAAGGGCCATTTGATATCAATGTCAGCAAGCACCAACAATTCAAGAACAAGGGATTGCACAAGAGACCACGAATGGAGGCAGATTATGGATCGCATAAGACAAGCATCGCTTGCGGTACTCAAGAATCACATCGGTCCTTTTACAGCAGCTTATACCAAAGAAGGACAACAAAAGTAGAAGAACCGGAGTTGATAGACCTCGCCACAAAAGTCGAATACCAAAACTTGATAGACATTCGGGCCAAGTGGTTAGTGTAAGGAATTTCTACGAAGTAAGTGCTATTCGTTGATTGTAATTGGTTTGAATCGCTGATCCGTGGTGATTGGTCGACCAATGATGTAAGTTTTAATACAAGTTTACTTATTTTGACATTACACATAACATCGCTTATAACTAATGTTCATTTGTCATCAGCGTAATATTTATAAGCATATGAGTGTTTACCTTAGGCTCGCTCAGCGGCTACTGCTCAACTCTACAGCTTAAGCAGAACTGAGGTGCACTTGCATCGATACGTAATTTTGGGTAATTACTTCGACTCAAACCGAAGTTACGGTAATTAATTTGACTTTATAAACCGATCGAAATGATTGACATTTGACATGATCTACCTTCCATGTTATATGCAAATTACCGACACTTATGTAAAAGGAAGAAAACTGCTTTGGGAACACTTTGATTTACAATAATCAAATACAAATTTCATATGTATTACTCCGACAAACTTATCTCTAATAAAGAGAGATCGTATATAACATTATAAATTATTTATAAAACCTATACCAGAAACATGTACATCCGCTGATGCAAAGTGATTTGATGCAATTATTTTGTAGGCAAGTGTTTCCGCATTTGACTGGACATGCAAACATCACGCAGACCGATCTACCGGATACAGCTTGATCCATATCCGACTAATAGATTCATGATGGGGAAAGACCTTGGTCGATCGCTGACTGTGCAAGTAATCTTAACATAATTGTTAAAACTTGGTTTGTGATATTCAAAGAATTACATAGGTTCTATAATCGTCATCATTACTGAATGCACAAAATTTTTATCTCGCCCAAATATGTCTTCCTCTATTAATATGCAATTGTAGATGCCAACTAATTTTTTGCCAACTTATCGTTTTTAATTGACAATGTACATGGTACATGTGTCTTTTTTTTTTTCTTGTTACTCTAAATAATTTAACATATTTTCCACCGTACCAATGGACTTCATGTTTTTGTTTACATGCAAGTAATTACCAACATATTTCATTCTTTTTCTGCTTGCTTATAACGAAGATTGACATGCATCATACCCTTTTACACATTTATTCCCATTCATTTAATTTGACATCAAAAACTGCTTCTTATTTGATTCGTAATATGTTAATAGTTTACTCCTCTAATGTACTTCAAACATTACTGGATAATTTTGTCTCAACTAAGAAGTGAACTTATTGACTATAATGTCACATGGTTCGGATCCTATTTTCCCCGTCAAGGTGTATATGCCCATCAACTTTGGTGGTGCGATTGGTTGCAGCAGTAAATTAGCTTTGCAGTAACGCCGGATTGCAATATACGCATCCTCTAATGTAACTTATACCTACTAAACAAGTTGTTCAATCCATTGGTCGCTATGCCGAATTGTTACCTCGAATGCCGATAGCTTGCCCATGATTCCACAGAGACCGGCCCCACACTTCGTGTATCCACCGACCCTTATGATGTCGTTAGAGTCATCACGGCTGCGCCTCAAAGAACAACCTCGAATCTGGGACCGTGTGTGTTTAGTGTCAAGATAATTGAGTACTTATGCAATCGGATCTCCTTTCAATTTCGGTGCTCATGATGGCCCTATTCTCGAGGCGTAAGATTGTCGTGGTCTATGTTGAAGGATAATATAGTCTCAATCCTCTCATACCTGCATAGTTCCATTAACCATCGTAATAAATAACTCAACTTGACAACGATTGTTATAAATTATCTCGTGACCTTCAAATTACATTAATATTTTGCTCAGATGGAAAAGTTGCAGCTTGTATCAACCGGTTTTAGTAATTCGGTCAACTATCTTATGTATTAGCTTATTGCTTTTGGATTTATTATAACTTTAAATTCATATTATGTTTAACCAATTTGACTATTATGTTATATAATGATTATTTCAGCTTGTGTTTTCATTATCACCGCCTACAATGTCAAATTTTTGGTGCTGAAAAGTTACATGTTTTGTTCCAACGTATTGTTTCATTTTTCTTCCTTAAAACCCGTGCTTGTAAATTAATAGTTTCTTCGCTTTGTCACCATGCTTCCATATTATATTTCATTATGCGTAGCAAACTTGAATGTTCTGCTGCATATATATGATATTAACTCCATCTCGTCCCATATATTTTGCTTCATTATTTCCATTCACCATTCATTTAATCCGACATATATCACAACTCGTATCCATGTTGGTTTGTTGGCCGGATTGAAGATCCGTAGACGCCAAACTTATTTCAATCTTCAAGTAAGTTATTCATTTTGTACTTATATCTAAGTGTCCAAAACGTGACATATATAAATTTATGTTATACTTCTATATAATTTACGTAAGCTCAACCCCACCTCATACATTTCCTTCCGATTAACTTTCGCTTTGATTCCATTAAACATCTTCGATGCTAAGATACATGTGTATATACTATAGAACATCATTTACACGATCGACAATTGTATCAACACATTTCTAACTACTTTTTATTTTTATTCATGTCCAAGTGTCTAAAGATTAAATTTTATTTCTTACTAACACACCAACAATATAGTTAAATCTTTAAATTCTATATATACCTTATACGTAATTTCCTTACATTATATTTCGCTCAATTTAATAATATATTTAAGTTACGTATAATACTATTACAAACGAGGGCCCATGATACTAGACATCCACTTCCACATACAAGAGGCCCATCTTCAAGTCATTAACAAATGCGCAACATTATTTTACATAATTATGTATGTTCGTCATAACTAACTCAAATGTCTTGTTTCTAACCTACTTGACTATAGGAAAATAAAATGTACACTCGTAGTACCATCATTTCCGTGGCGTGAATATCTCTCTCTTACCATGTTCTAGCTTTCAATTATTTCTTCATCACATTATCGCTTCTATAGTATTCAAAACAAATGTCATTTTCGCATTGACATGTACTATAAACCAATAGAAACAAACAGAGAAACGTTAAACTCAATCCACGAACCCCTCATCATATTGTCCAATCATGTGCAACAATTTTCTCTTATGATTAATTATAATTTGCTTATGTTCATGTAATATGGTTTATTTAAACAAAACACAATATATAGTGGAGTTCACATTATATGTTGGTAATACTATAACTAACGCTTTTAGTTATACAATTAATTTTTATTTTCGACGACATTTATAGTTGTTAACACAAACGAATATACCGAATACTATATAATCCCATTACAATGTTAGCTTTCAATATTAATTCGTCAATGATCATATATTGTCATAGCTTATACCTGACACACAATAAATAAACCACACAATATTATCGCTGCTTCAATATAATGTAAGAATAACGATAGACCCAAATGACTCAATAACCTCGATAACCATAATTCATAACATACATAACAAAATATGAAATTTCAGCAACTTGTCCACCAAAATATCAACATATCTACCAATCATATCTGGTTTTGAAATGACATTCATTGACCAAATAAACTTAAAGACAATCTATATAATGGACCATAATATATATGTCTTCAATTTCAACGTAAACTCATAAATTCGGAAATATGTTGCAGCTTTTTTGCCCACTTGTAGTTACACAAATTAATTATTTTCACAACCAATGTAGCTTACCCAAAGCCTTCAAAACACATTAATTTCAGCTTGACTCACATCCTCTTTCATAGCTTAACAGCTTCGCCATAGGTTTTTCAAATGTTTCTTTCCACGATATCCCTTTGTAATAATGATCATTGTATCCAACACAAAGACTATGCTTCAACAAGTACTTCAAAGAAGGGAAGTTCATCTTCGCCACCCTCTAATCCTTTAACTTCAATTTTCTTAACATTATGACGCAAACATTCAGCTGACATTGTCTTCTTCAATCCAACCAAATTCTTCATCGACTTAATTCGATCCTATGTGTCCGAAAACATATAAAATTAAGGTCATAAACAATAATTTCGCTCAACTTACTTCAATTCTTTATAATTTCCTCACCTTTTCTATAACCAAATGTTCTAACTTTGACAAGTTGTTTAGTATGATAGGAAGAACTTCCCAACCATATTGCTCAACCTTCACTTCCAAAAACGCCAAACCAAAGAAATAAAGGAAATAAATTATCGCTTACTCGTGAAGTGCCCGTACATGTATCAACATTAAAACTTATGTTATTAACATATCATATGACCAAATATTATTTTCTAAGCTCTTAATTTAATTCTGTAATGTTAATTCTCTACTATATCAAGTTTACTACAAGCAGGAAACAAATTTGTACCGGTATCCAAATGCCTTAACATCAACTAATAACATTTCTGCTACATTGTAAGACTACAATTTCACTTTTCACAACGCTCATTAGGTTCGAGATAACTTACATATATCATGCCGTGGATAGACTCGTAACCTTCGCCTTTGTCGCACTTCGAGAAGCGGGTATAGCACTGTTAGCATCAAGACTCGTCCATTCAACAAAGAAAACATTTAACACGACTTCGATTATGGAATTTAGTTCCACCAACTCGACATGATCCCAAGCTTTCAGCAGTAAGTACAAGACGCTCAAGATTAGGCGCCAGTATGACCACATCAGTGCTCAAAGACCAATTATAAAATCCTCTTCCGAGAAACCGCCAAGTCTAAACTCTTCAAGGTAGATGATGTAATGATAAAGTTCTGCAGTGCCAACCATCACGCATATAAGCCTTGATCTCCAATAACTCAAGTGATGGGCAAATGGAAAATAGCTTCTCCACAGTTGTTGTCGGATATTCAAGTAACACCAAGCATCTTCACACTTGGAAAACATTGTCCATCTTCCTGAATGGTGATGATAAAATCCGAATCTAGTTTCGTAACTTCAAGTGTTTTGCATTTGTAAATACTCGTGTAACTCAAATCGTGTCGAACTCCCATATACAACTCAATCTCACGTACATCACGCATCACCGCAGCATGTAAATCCAACCTTTTATACGACAGAAAGTGTGCACTCGACCAAAGGCACGTAGAACTTGTTAATCTTTGCCCCTCGCTCGATCAAGCACGCTCAGTATAAAGTTCGAAACCGAATCATCACATCACCAAAGAAACGCACCAGTGTCGCACTCCATACCCTATCATCAAAGCATAGATTATGAACATTAGTCCATACACACTTCCATCTTCAAGAAAGAATGCGTGTTTCCACTGGCATATTTTATCGAAGATAATTCAGTATCGTCGCATAGAGTGCATCGTGTAAAGCACTTAGCCTATCTTCAACTCCATGATTGCCCTCTTCTTAGTCTATTGATCTTCGAACCATGACATGTGATTTCTTCATCATTAGAAGCCAAAACCAACTCGTCAAATATTCACATATAACGATTAATTTTATTTCCACACTAGTAGGATCAATAGCAATTTATTATATTAATTTTATTACCAAAATCTACACTTTCATATGTGTATATAACAATTTGAATATCCCGTATGCTACATGTTTACTAAATTTCGCTATTCATTTTTTCATACTAACTACACTTCATAAATTAAGTAAATTAAATGTTTCACTCATGCCAACAACCAAGATACACCACTATTATAATAATATATGTTATCCTTGTAAACAAGGTTCATCGCAACATTAACATGCATATTTATCACAAATCCATAACTGAAACAGAGGGTTAATAAATTTAAATAATGAATGCTTACACACCACCCTCACCAGAATGATAACAATTTCAACTGCATGATAAATAACTTCAATATAAAATATGGCAAATCCATAATCAATATCGCTTTGTCATCAAACAAAGATACAGATTTTAGACACCAAATTAATCCCTCACCATGCTATGATCGACTTAATCATTACCCCAACAAGCAAACGGACCAAAATTATTTCACAACATAAGCAACAACAACATACATACAAACGACAAATCTTCATTTCGCACTTCCAGAACAAAATCGAATGTGTTATGTCTGTCACAACAACCACACTATCAATGTGCCGAAAATCCACCATTACATGTTTACACTTACATATGTCTACCCCTTATAATGCAAAATAAGCAAGGACTGTAACAATCTACCCTTCCAAGACAATCATCCACTGCACTTAGATTTCATCCAAATTTATGTTCCTTTATTCCATTATTATTATCACATCACTGTCCTTTTAATCACAAAATTCCTGAAACAGCAATCAACATATCGTCATTTTCCATATCAGCAGTTACACTATCTGTCCGAGTCTTAGTACACTTCCATACAAATACTATACTCATCATTTATATGGACTTCCTAACTTAATTAAATATATTTAACCCCTAATAAAAAGTAATTTACATATGTTATTAACAAAAAAAAAATTTCAATACTATAATACCAAAAGCCCTAAAGTGGTCTGGATGCTCTAACGACACTCGGCTCCACGCTTGGGTAAATAAATAAATCAAATTACCGAATCGTGGCTGGTGCTCTCTGGATTACACGGTTCACTATTTGGCCCGAAACAACACTCTACCTTGTGATTTCTTTCAACTCTCACAGAGTCACCAAGATAAATGTGTGAGCCCCATCGCTGCTCGGAGAAGCCAAGTCCGACTAATCGTCGAACCTGCAACGCCTGCCGATGATAGAGGATGTGGCTTTTTCGGCTTTCTTCTTTCTTCTCACTTTCGGATTTTTCCGATCAAATTCATGCCCGCAAACCGCGAGAGCTATTTCCCATAAACGAGCCACCGGTGAGACAGACACGGATGATAGTGGTCAGTGCTCGCTAGGGATTGTTTTTCAAGATAAGAACACCGCTTTTAACTTTAACACATATACCACCGCATCACTTGCTTCATTTTTTTCGGTTTATTGCCAAATTTTGTTTTTAAATTTTTCTTTGAAATCCTCCTATAAGCATTTATTATTTCAACAAATCTTGTTTAACCGCAGAACCAGCAACTATAAGCATTTATTATTTTAAATAACCTTTGATCTGCTTTTTCCAACCGGCTTTCCTTCCGGCTCGCATGTTGATATCTCTTTCCCGAGCCGCCACGTGTTGCGCATGCATTAGTCAACTTTTCTCCTTTTAATTGTTACTACATTAACTGTAACATAAG